>OY757015.1:55626082-56826082 GCA_963580285.1 Lucinisca nassula | reverse complement strand
CCAAAAGGAGATCTTAATATAGGAATTTTACGGAACTACTGCAAATGTCCATTTAGAAAATCGTTTCAAAAAGACCAACCTAATATAGAATACACAAAATGGGAGGTTTATAAGCATCAAAACAGTTGGTTGCAGTTAGGTCGCACCTATTTCATATTAGTTTCATTGGGCGGCAGGGCCTGAACTGTCATTTCATCTCAGTGTCGGGTAAAAGTCCTACAAAATTGGAAGCAACGTCTCCAAAATGACCTTTACAGTGTTGACGGGGACGTTAAACCTCAAATCAAACAAAAACAAACAAAATCTCTTCTATCGTTTTTCTCCCTTTCTCTGGGGAGTGGACACAAAATGACCAACAAGGGTTGACGTGCCTTTAAACCCAAAACAATCAATATATGGGACAAATATCAGTAAAAGGAAATAGTACAAAAGGAGATGAAGATCAGATTAATCAGTGTGTGACAAGAGACACAGAATAATTAAGAGCTAATGGTGTATAGAGGAACAAGGCTATCGAAGGCAGGTTGTCCAACGAAATGGTAGAAAGTAAGTGCAGATGAAACCTTAAGATGCTCGTTTACAGGTTATATCAAAACTCTGCGAAAAGAGAAGATATAAGAATGTTTAAAGGGTAGCTTTACGTTACATTAAAGCTCGGGTACTATTTATTTTTAGTCGTGCGACTTAGCCGGTGGGTCAGGCCTCAGGTTCTACGACGGTTCGAACGTAAAGGCTTATTGAGAATTAGAGAGATCTAATTCAAGTTAATGTTGGTTGGTGCCTGATGCTCTGTCTCTGGTCCGGCCCATCGGAGTCTAACTGTTGGTTTTCTTTTACTCCAGTATTTCAGTGGTTTCTTGCTGTCGAGTCCTCACCGTTGTCTCACCTCTGTGGTTGTTTGATTATTTGTGTTCACGGAGATGTTGCACTGGCGAGTTAGGAGGCCTTCATGCGGACTGAACAAATTATTTGTCTTAATCGCGACGGAAGTTAGGGCGAGGGTTGTGGCCACGTAAAATCGATTTAAGCCCCCCAGTGGAATTTGTTTCCGCTGACCGTTCCAAGGCGGGTCTTCTGTCACGGTTTATTTTTGTTATGGTTTGTCTTTGGGTGTTTGTGTCGCTTATGTTATTTTATTTTGGATAGCCAATTGGCCATTTGATGACAAAGTAACTGTCCTTTTGGCTTTCCGCTTATGGTGTTTCCATTAGGGTCTGTTGTTTCATGTTTGTGTGTCTTTCCCGTTGGTGTCTCTGATGGGAGCTGTGGGTTGATTTATCGATTCCTGATCATTGCCTCCACTTCTATTTTTAACAGAAAATAAGGTACCCAGTAAGTTTTCAATAGAGACTTTGTAGTGGCCAGTAACATTTACGTGTTTTAAATATAATAATGTCGATGTTACCTGGGGAGCCTTCAGCACTAACCGGAAACTTTGGATAATGATTCTTGAAATATACAATGTATTCATTAAATGTTGATTGATTCAAGTCACCAGTTTAGAGAATCACTTGATAGTTCAGCCGCTGACAAATATGGTTGGTGATGTACATTTCCCTCACTAAATGTAAACCGGAAGGAATTGGCCATCAGTAACTTTTCAAAAATATATCTATTGGTCCCTGTTATGATACACCTATGGCAAACCAGTAAAATAATGTATTTTATGTTTATTTTATTATGGAATTTTATCACGATCTGTGATACAACAGGAAAAAGCGGTAAAATGGTTTGTTTGATTTGAGGTTTAACGTCCCCGTCAACACTTTAAAGGTCATTTTGGAGACGTTGCTTCCAATTTTGTGGGACTTTTACCCGACATTGAGATGAAATGACATCTCAAGCCCTGTCGCCGACGGTCCGCCTCGCACCGCGGTTCCTGGACAGGCTTAGATCCTCT
The DNA here is from genome assembly GCA_963580285.1 of Lucinisca nassula. Taxonomy (NCBI): domain Eukaryota; kingdom Metazoa; phylum Mollusca; class Bivalvia; order Lucinida; family Lucinidae; genus Lucinisca; species Lucinisca nassula. Next base: position 56,824,182 of record OY757015.1, on the reverse strand, counting down.
AAGCGGTTTACCAGTACTAGTGTGCGGGCGGGATTCAGCTCTGTGTGGAAGCATCATGCAGCCCATAAATTTCTTCAAGCCCCTATGGGCGGGGGCGAACGCGGTAAAAGGGTCCATAGTTATCTGAGTCTCTTGTTGGTGCCCGGATTGAAACAGAGTCATCAAGTTTCACACGCACGTGCAAAAATAACCGTCCTGCATACTGACGGAAAAGAAATTGTTTCAAAAAGTACTAAAAATCATGTAGCGCGAAAATAGTGTAAAATTTACCAAATTTGTGGGGTCAAATTTCAATGGTCAAAATTTATGGTAACACCGGATGTAGTTACGTCATATCATGAATTTTGGTGTCTTCGAGTATTGACAAATATTTTAGCTGATGCAATAAATCAACATTCATTTGTAAGCGCAAGCTAAACATAACTAAACTTAATCCAACTATACCCTTCGCATGGGGGTGGGTGTAAAATCATAGAATATTCAACCCCTTTTCCCCACCAGATTTGCTAAATAATCACATGTCATATAGGTTAGGCTTCTATCTCAATGAAAAGGCACAAATAAAGCGTGAGAATTTTGGATGCATTAAATTTTTCGAAATCTGGGCCCAGGATTACAATCGTTACTTAAGTTAAGGTCGACTTAATGATTTAAGGAAATATTCTTATCTTAGTAAAGTATTTCCTTAAAAAGTGCATTCGAAAGCCACCTATTTCATTTACTTAGCTAAGTATTTAACTTCGGATGAAGTCGTAATTTTGACGGAAATTTTCACGAAGATAAGCGCGTAAGTTTCAATTACACATTGATGTAGGCGACCCACAACTTTCCCGCGACCTGTCAAAAATCTATACTTCTGTTCGAATGGATGGAGACAATAGAAAATATGATGGTTTAGTTTCTATTTCACTGCATAAACCATGAAAAATGTTTTATATACTATAAAACCTGTGTAATTGAAGGAACACACTCGATCTCAAATTGTGCGGGCAAACATTGGTCACAAAGAAGCACCACGACATATTCAAAACGCTATTTCTATGGGGTCCCTTCAGAAATAAGAACTCGTACAATATTTGATTATGCAAAGCTCGGTTTTATGGAATCTTATTTGAATTGAGGTTTAACTTCCCTGTCAACACTATGCAGGTCATTTTGGAGACGTTGCTTCCAATTTTGTGGGGCGTTTACGGACTCTGAGATGAAATGAAACCTCAAGCCCTGTCTACCAATGAAACCTAAAGGCTTATATGCAGTGGACGGTGTGACTCACACCACTTTGCCTGGGCAGGCTTAGTCCTTCCAAGTACTAGGGCATCGGAAAAATACGCTTATATAATTCTGACCCCCTTGAACCCAACTTTTATTTTGTAAAACTGGGGTTTAGGGGGGTCGACCTTTTTTTTGTACTTATTTCCGCTCTAAAATATAGAATGTGGGTACCGGTTACAACCGCCTAACGTGTACCAAAAGTCTACATTTTGAGCAAAAATAAGAAAAATACCACAATTTATCATCTTAAAAAATTCCTTTTTTTGGAGGTAAAATATATAATGTATTTGAATAGGCGTGTTTACGTTATGTGTGGTCAGTTTCAGCTCTGCATGAAAGCACCATGCAGCCCAATCTGTTTCTTCAAGCCCCGAGGGGCGGGGGCGGAATCGGTTTTATGGCGTCTGTCCATGATTCAACCCTTCTCATGCCTTTAGTCGTATTGAATAATATTCAAAACAATCTAGTAGAGTCGATAATTAAGAAAATAAATAATTATATTCTTCGCTATGGTGAAGAACAGGGAAGACTCCGACACTTTACCCAAGCTACGATATTGTTTTAGGATGTCATCATTACATGTATGTGGCTGATATAGTCATTAAGGACACGATCAAACATCATACATACACACACGCAGAAAGCCGTAGCTCCAGTCGGAGTAAAAAAAAACAACAAAAAAACAACAAAAAAAAACAAAAACAAACAAACAAAAAACAACAACAACAAAAATCAAAGCGCCAAAAGGCACTGAAATGACAGATTCTGTGAAAACCCAGTGCTTCAGCTGAAGGGCACGACCCGCCGGATGCTTTTAGCTTTATGAGTGTAACCATATATGGGTATGGCGGCCATTTTGGTCATGTGACCTGGACCTAAAACGGCTCCCCCAATAAAAGCGCCTTATCGTAAGGAGCAAAAATATATCTTATACTTTAGTACTGTATTCTGAATGGTTTGCAGGATAAAATGCATTCTCACTTTTCCAATACAAAAGCATATGTGTCAAAGTTTGACCTAGGCACGACGAAGGTCAAGGTCAACCCAGGGTCACCATTTTAGCAATTTATGATGGGCCTACGTCCCAGATGCAATTTATCAAGTTTCGTGGAAATCTGCCCAGTGGTTCTGTGAAGGGTTTTTACCATATATGGCTTGGCGGCCATTTTGGTCATGTGACCTTGACCCCATGAGCAAATTTTGGTTTCCCCCATCCCATAGAGGCCCCATATGAAATTTGACTTCAATCGGCCCAACGGTTTCCGAGGAGAAGCAGTTCGAAAATTTTCACATTTTTCGCCTCGGCGAGGCTATACTAAATGGAATGTAATATTTCGCAAGTTCATTGGTTAGATCTCATTGATATCTTTCAGTATGACAAAAATTGTTTAAATATTCCAAGCGGTTAAGTCACTATCACCAATTTTCACAAACGGGTTACGGACGGACAGACAGACTGACAGAATGACACGGTGATTTTAGGACACTCTTAGAAAATCAACCGACTTCAGTCGGTCGCTTTTCTGCGGGTCGTGCAATTCAGATTTACTTTCTTAAGTGATAAGGACAATGGCGCTGGAGTGCTGATTTTTAGTTTGGTTCACAAAACTGAGGTGAATCGGCTGTTAAACACTTTCATCTTCGTTTTACTTGGACATTATAAATAAAACAACATGCAAATGACTACCCAGCAGGCACACGTCGCTAGGGCAACGTCAAATCAACGTCGATGCAACGTCTTGACGTTGCACCGACGTTGATGTGACGTCACAATTACGTCATGTGCCTTCTGAGATAGTTGCCAGTTTTATGACAACACATAGCCGCAACTTTCTTGTAAAAGCTTACACTTGTTGACTGAGATGTGTTTCGCGGCTTAGTCAAGAACCTGCCTTATGTCGTGCGCTACAATAAAGGAAAACACTTTTTGTGCGATGTTTGAAGTTTTGCGGCATGTGACTAATTATTTATCACAACATTGTGCTTACATATTCAGTTATTTAGACCTATACAACAGAATTGGACAGTGATAACTGTTAGGAGTTTATTATTGCTGGCTTGCTACCGTACGGTGAAGTTTCTAGCGTCACGTACTTCGCATTTAATTAGGTCATGTAAGTGTTAGGAGTCTGTACCCTTTCAGCCCTTTATAGCCAAGTACAGGTGTAGAACCTGGTGAGATGGCTCATAATTATACACCGCATTCGGTTCTACATGGTTTGACATGCTATTGACGACTATTGACTAGACACCCAATTTACATGTGTAGAATGGACGCGTACAAATTCAGTGACTGAAAAGTGAACTGGAGAAACTCGAGGGTTGAAGGGGTAAAATCTTAACCTGGCCTGTAACTGTTGTGTGCGGGTCAGGACCAGACAAAGCGGCTTGGCCGATAATCAAAAGTTAAATACAGCTTATTATACGGTCTATTTTCTTTAATTTCAAAGTTTATCTAGTTACTTAAATGGTGTGCACTGATTGTAGCTCTATACATATTGTTTTTTTTCTAAAAATATACAAAGGTACTTTAATGGCGTATTGATACAAATATAATTAATCATAACCCATTTTGTACTGAATGTAATATCACTTATCTGACGAAGATTTTATTTCGAAATCCCGGTTCAAAATTAAGGGGCGTCAGCTAGAAATATAGGAATTAATTTAGGAAAAAAATGGGCTAACTTTCGACAACAGTGAAGCCCGCAGTGAAGGCCGTGGTTAGACGCCGCCTCCAAGATTCGCCAATGACCCATTATGCCGGGTCGTCTGTATAAAATGGGAACTTTCCTTATGCATATTCAATTAACTTTTCCCGTTTTGTTTGTAATTTAAGAAAGATCATTTTTGTATTTTGATTACAAATGAAACAAAACATGTAATCAAAATGCGGAAATAATGCCATGAGAAATTAGTTTTGAGACAGCGAGCATGAAAAGTCAACAAACAACGGACTATTTGCGCGGAGTCATATTTCAAAAGTAGTGGAAGCCGGAAGTTCGGACGTTAAAATTGTAAACATGCAGCACGACGAAGAATGACAGAAAGAATCTGTCATTAAAAAACATGAATATAAAATCACTGTACATTCGATCTTGGATTTCCCCGTCTTTTTATGAGTGAGGTGAGACATAAAGCGCTCACTCACTCACAAACATACTTAATTACTCACATGTACGAGCTTACAAAGGGAGGTGGAACGCCTCAAACTCATTTTTATTGAGCATTTCGAGGCAGGGAGAAGAAGCAAATGATTGGATGTGCAGAAACAGAAGAAATAACAACACTCCCCTCTACCATTACCTGCTGCTAGGAAAGCAGGTATTGTCACAATCAGCTGGACGCCCCAGTGACGCAAGATACAAGTCACCTTCGCCTCACCCAACTAGTTACCAACGACCACACGCGACCGCTAGTAACCACTTAGAAGGTGTAAGCCTTCCAAGGCAAAGTGGTGCAAGTCGGGCCATACATGCATATAAATCTTGTTGGTTTCATTGGGCGACAGGGCTTGAGATGTAATTTCATCTCAATGTCGGGTAACAGTCCGACAAAATTGGCATCAACACTTCCATCGCAAACATTAATAGTGTTGCGAGGACGTTAAATCTCAAATCAATCAATCAATCAATCAATCAAAAAAATCTTCTTTGTATTTCATTAATTTTGATATCGAGAATCTTACACAAATGGTCCTTTCATATGAAAGTTACGAAACGGGCCTTCGAATTGGATTTTAGATAGGATTTTATTGCCTTTACCTTGACCATTTGCCCAACAAATGTACATCATTGACATGCGTTACAGTTGTTCACGCCAAAATAGTTAGTATTTACATTTCAAGTGTAAAACCTATTGTAAACCTATACGCCAGTTCATACTTCCATGAACGCATCGAATCACATGATTTTCAATGACGTCAAGTGTCGCAAGTCTACACCCTAAACCATGGTTCTCTATGATCTCAATGGGCGTTGACGACGACAATGCTGTTCCGCTCTTTGTAGAAAAAACAGCGTATAAATGTTTTTCAGCTTTAACAGTTTGCCTTATAAGAATTTTTCGCCGAGTGGTGAGGAAAAAGAATGTAAATATAAGAAATATTTTTTTCGGATGTTCATGAAGGTTTGAACGACAGCGGGTCGCTAGCAAATTTTATATGAACCCCTTCAGAGTTAATTTACTTTGCAGGCGACCATGTTCGTTTATACTTTCATGAACAGCAGAAAAACAAGTCATTTCATAAATGCACGTGGCGTCATACTATTTCATGACAATGAATATAAAGACGGCATATGAACGTTGTTAACAGTGTATGCGTAAAACTAGCAGGGCATAAGCGTAGGAACATGGATCCGATGCGCCACAGGATCAGTTTTTAACTAACAGACAAAAGTGATATCCCCCCCCCGCACGCACACACACACACACACACACACACACACATACTAACACACACCTACCCTGACAAAAACAACCAAGTCATTTAGGATCCCCTCTCACGTATAATAACCTTCCCGCACCAAAAAATTAATTATTGTTGCCCAGTCACCAGTATTATATAGAGGGTCTTACAAGAGTGCCTTTGGCGAGTTTCATAAAATTGTTATGAAGTGACCATGAGTGTAAGGTTCTGTTTATCATATGGCCACTTGGAATTAGATTTTATCGCCATCAAATTTGACACTTTTCTTCACAGAAAATGCATGGTTGACATGGACGTCGTCATGACGTTACGTAATCCCGCCAAAGTGATATTACACGTGTGGTCATACGATTTTAATTAAACGACAGTATCCACTGCTTACATGTATCAATAACGTCATATGATAAACAGTATTATGTAAAAGGAAGTTTTTACACAGCTCGGTTCGTCGCACACTTCGACACATCCAGCAAGTAGACTTGCCCCACAGGGAGGAAAAAAAATGGCCCGACCGGGACTCGAACCCAGGACCTCTCGCATATCAAAAAAAAAACTCTACCGTTTGAGCTACCGAGCATCACTGGAGACCTTGAACAAATAAAAGCCCTACGGTTTGTCGTTATTGATATATATATTCATGTGTCAAGGTCAAATCTTAAAAGTTAAGGTACCTACCTGGGTTACCTTAAATATTTAAGTTTTTTCTTTGGTTAAGTATCGACTTAAACGAACGAATTTCTTTGTAGTTCACTTTATACGCCAGTTAAGTAAATACTTAGTTTAAGTAGGTACTTAAAAATTAAGTACGCATTGTAATCCTGGGCCCTGGTCTCAAATCCCGAACTACTAAGCGAGTTTCGATGATTGCAGAAAGATTTAGCAATTGCACTGACCCACAAACTGCACTTGATCTGTCGTTTTTGGCAAGTTATTTTCGGATGGAAAGTTAGAGCGTAATTATAGCCTATTTCAAAAACCCAACGGCAGCGAACGTTGATTTCGCATTTCCTATTTGAGGGCCATAAGCGTCGAACGGTTGATGATCAACGGCTCCGAATGAATATCCGTTTTTGAATTCAGGTTGAACGTCCTCGTCAGGACTATTTAGGTCATTTTGGAGACGTTGCTTCCAATTTTGTTGGACTTTTACCCGACACTGAGATGATATCAAAGGTAGCGTGGTATGTTACAACGCATAATGTAGTAATGTAGTAGTTTCTTCATTTTGAAATTTTTACTACATTATGCGTTGGCATAGTCGACGCGAAATGAAATAAAATGTCGTTTTTACTTCATTATGCGTCGATACTAAGACGTTTGAGCAAAATGAAAGAATTATTTCAGCGATGGGTGGCATACTTAATTTTACTTCATTATGCGTCAACAGTTTGTTTGTTTGATTTGAGGTTTAACGTTCCCGTCAAGACTATTTAGGTCATTTTGGAGACATTGCTTCAAATTTTATGGGACTTTTACCCGATATTGAGATGAAATGACATCTCAATCGCTGCCGTCCAATTAAAAGCAATAGGGTTTATATGCATGGATGGGCCGACTCGCAGCAGTTTTCCTGGACAGGCTTAGACCTTCTAAGCAGATTACGAGGACTCATGTACGGGCGGTATCAGCTCTGCGTGGAAGCATCGTGCAGCCCATCTATTTATACCCCCGGCATACGAAGTATGCAAGGGGGTATATAGTTTTTGTCCATTCTGTCTGTCTGTCTGTCTGTCTGTCTGTCTGTCTGCCTGTCTGTCTGTCTTTTGTTTGATTTGTTTGATTTGAGGTTTAACGTCCCCGTCAACACTATTTAGGTCATTTTGGAGACGTTGCTTCCAATTTCATGGGACTTTTACCCGACATTGAGATGCCGCCCAATAAAACCAATAGGGTTTATATACATGGACGGGCCGACTCGCAGCAGTTTTCCTGGGCAAGCTTAGACCTTCCAAGCAGATTACCAGTACTAATGTGCGGTCGGTATCAACTCTGCGTGGAAGCATCGTGCAGCCCATATATTTCTTCAAGCCCCTATGGGCGGGGGCGCAGTGTGTCTGTCTGTCTGTCTGTCTGTCTGTGAGTTTACATTTATTTTGTGTCAAAGATTTCTCAAGACGATTTTAATTCTACTGGCTTAATCAAATACAATGAAATTCCACTATTAAGACCACCTAAAATTAATACAAATTTTGTTTTTAAAGCATATTTGGAAGGTTAAAGCTACATTTTCTTTGTGACTTTGACCTTCAGTGTGCTTTTGTGGAAGACCGTCTTTTGGACTGTTCAACTGTGGTCTTAAAGACCACTTTTGAACCGTCTCAAATGTGGTCTAAATTGTAGGAATTTAACTGTATTGCTTCCTAAGTCTTTTCGAAGACAGCTTTGTTCTACCATCATTACTTCATTATGCGTCGATATGGTGCATATCAACGCGAAATGAAATAAGGCTTATTGATTAGATAAGCGTATTTGTAATGCTTCGCTAGTCGCTAGTCTATGTATTGTTAGCCAGTCTAGGTAAATTCGGTGGATAGATTTCAAGGTCAGATTTGATTCAGTCATCATTGACAGAAGACGTGGTCTGCTTTTTGCAACTTTTGATTATTGTTTTCAACTTTTGTTGTAAATACAGATCTAGATAAGTATTGTTTATTTTTGTTCTATTGTAGTGTATTTATCTTATATTCATTTTTCATGATGTCAGACGTGGTGCTTTTTGGCCACAGTTTTATTGATCATTTGCGAAGATATGTATGCCAGGACGTGTCACGGTACAACCTAGGGCTTGACCCAACACAATTTAATGTACGCTTTCATGGTTTAAGCGGACTTAGCTTGAGGCAACAACAGCGTTTGCGGGTGGAAGAGCCCTCGGTGCAGGGAGCGGCTATCGTATTTTTGGACATTGGAACAAATGACCTCTCTGCTGAAGACTATGTCCCAGAAACATTTGCCAGAGACCTTTGTTCCTATGCTCAGTACCTGCAAATAGGTTTAAATGTGCATACTGTTATAATAGGACAAATTTTATTTCGGGGTGTCCTGCCGTATGACACGTTCAATGATCACGTTGTACGAGCAAATTCTGACATTGAAGCACGCATTAGGTCTTTGCCGAATGTTCATTTTTTACTTCATTTCGCGTCGACTATGCCAACGCATAATGTAGTAAAAATAATCAAAATGAAGAAATTACTACATTACTACATTATGCGTTGTAACAGTGGTAGCTCAGTAGTACACCTGCCTAGAATGTGCGCGATGGCGTATGGCAGTATATAGAGAAGGACAAAAAAAAAAAAAAAGAGAGAAAGAAATGACATCTCAAGCCGTGCGACCCAATGAAAACCAATTTGGTTAATATGCATGGTCGGTCCGACTCGTATTACTTTGCCTGAGAGGGCTTCGACATCCTAAGCGGTTTACCAGTACTCATGTGTGGTCCGTTTCAGCTCTGTGTGAAAGCACCATGCATCCCAGTCTATTTCTCCTAACCCCGATGGGCGGGGCCCGAAGGAACATGCGTGCATACGTTTGTGTTTGTTTGATTTGAGGTTTTACGCCACCGTCCTCACCCATCGGGGCTTGAAGAAATAGATAGGCTACATGATGCTTCCACGCAGAGCTGAAACCGCCGTCCATGAGTACTGTTAAACAGCTTAGAGGATCTACCGCATAGGCAAAGCGGTGCGAGTCGGACCGTCCATGATTACAAACCCTATTGGTTTCATTGGGCGATAGGGTTTGAGATGTCATTTCATCTCAATGTCGGGTAAAAGTCCAACAAAATTGGTATCAATGTCTCCAAAGCGTAGCCTGTACAGTGCCGACGGCGACGTTAAACCTCAAACCAAACAAACAAAACGTCCACGTCAACTTGTGTGGGACTGAGATGAAATGACATATCAAGCCCTGCCGCTCAATGAACCAATAGGGTTTATATGCATGGACGGTCCCGACTCACATCAATTTTCCTGGGAAGGCTTAGAACCTCTAAGCGGTTTACCAGTACTCATGTGTAGTCAGTTTCAGCTCTGTGTGAAAGCATCATGCAGCCCAATCTACTTCTTCAAGCCCCGATGACCGGGGGCGGTGTGTGTGTGCGTGCGCGCGCGCGCACGTGTGTGTATGAGAGAGAGAGAGAGAGAGAGAGAGAGAGAGAGAGAGAGAGAGAGAGAGAGAGAGAGTTTGATTTGAGGTTTACTACGCATTGCAGAAAGACGATCCTATACCGCAAACTTGATGTGTCAAATTGTGACGTGATGATGGTATTTACAAGTCATTTTAGTCTGTTTCATAAACGCGACGAGAGGCTCAGCGGTTTACGTTCGGTTTCAGATCATTTCTCCTAGCCCCGATGGGTGGGGCTTAAGTATATGAAGTTTAAATCTGAAAATGATATTGGCGGTGAATGTGTCAATTTGTGTTTTATCAGCCATCGCCATCTTTAATGCTAAATGTTGACAGCCATGGACAGAAACCACAAAAGCTCCCTGTTCATATACACGAGTATCAAAAGCTCTGACACGATCGGCATTATGCGCAGGCTATAATCAGACATTGACCTTTCAAGCACCAACAACTTTAAGGGTCGATTGTTTGTCAATCGACCCAAAATTACTAAGCACTAAAAACGCTTTAGTGCTGAAGTTCATGTGACTATCACTGATTTGCATGAAACCAATATAATTTATTGATAGAAAACAGTAGCCTTAATTTCATCGCAGTAGGTTATCTATAGAATCTGGACTGACACCATGGGTCGGGCTTGACAAATGTCGCAGAACGCGACGTCTTATCAGTATCTGGACTCTTTTCTCGCAATACAGGAATTAAGAATCAGACGACGCAAAATGCAACGTCTGATCAGGGTCTACACTTTTTGCTTAAAAACTTAAATTTAAGGGTTTTACAAAAAATTGTTTAGTCCAGGACTATTTTCCCAGCCTACACTCAGAGACAGTCGACCCACCGGTATTCAATGCTTTGATTTTTCATCAGCATGTTTATCAAGTACCATTCCGAAAAGTTTTGAGATTAATTTTGTCATACACTGTTGCCTGGCCCCCCGCCAATCGGGGCTTGAAGAAATATATGGGCTGCATGATACTTCCACGCAGAGCGGAAACCGATCAGCGCATGAGTACTGGTAAGCCGCTTAGAGGATCAAAGCATGCCCAGGCAAAGCGGTGTGAGTCCATGCTTATAAACCCTATTGGTTTCATTGGGCGGCAGGGCTTGAGGTGTCATTTCATCTCATTGTCGGGTAAAAGTCCCACAAAATTGGAAGCAACGTCTCTAAAATGACCTTTACTGTGTTGGCGGCGACGTTAAACCTCAAATCAAACAAACAAAAACATACACTATTGCCACGCATCCGGCTGAAAAAGCCATAAAAACCGAAATTGAAAATCTTAGCAAGTGTTCTAATCTCTCTCTCTCTCTCTCTCTCTCTCTCTCTCTCTCTCTCTCTCTCTCTCTCTCTCTCTCTCTCTCTCTCTCTCAGTCGATGGCTTTGCCATATAGTCTTCTGTCGAGACAAGACAATGAACGAATGAGCACTCTGTTCTTGCTAAAAGAGTGAGTGAGTGTTTGAGTTCAACATCTCGCCAACAGCTAAGGTCATACGGAGACTGGAATTCGGTTTAAAGACTGATCTGAAAGTCTGGAGAAGTCCGGGATCGATCCTGCGACCCCTGGTTTACAAGGCGAGTAGCAAAACCATTAACCACTGCACCACGGAGGCTTCTGTCTTGCTATTAAGAAGGCAGTATGTATGACGGATAGGATTAGTAGTCTCAGACGCTATCCTTATTTTTTCGTTCGACACATTACTGCCATAGCATTGGGTGTAGAGGAAAATCAGATTCTCTGTCACTGACACCGAGATTTTGACGATCTGGATTGATTAAACCATAAGTAGTCCTTAGTCCATGGTTTGGTCAAAGCAAGCTGAATGCTTCAGGTACCTTAACTAGAAGTATGGCGAGCTAGTTCACGCTCACATTTTGACCATTTCACGGAAGACGAAGACTAGGCGGCTCTAAAGAATTCCCACATTCTGTTATTGTTAGGAGCAAACATGAGGCAAAGTGCTGCCTTGGTTAAATTACACACTTTCATTGACCATTTCGAGATCATAACATGATAATCTTTCATCCTGCAACAACATATCAATCATGATTATGCGTTAATAGGTCCCTGAAACAGAAAGCCGAACACTTGAAATTTTTACGTTTATTGTCTAATTTACATATGGCGGGAACTACCCTCTAATCAGAATACTGATCAGTTGCTTAAATTGGTTTCTGACATTTTGTTATCAAATCACAGGCCTAGTTTACATATAGCGGGTGTTTCAATCTATCCGCCGTCCCCTTGAGCCCATATAAAAGTGTCTTTTAGGCCTCTACACGGACACAAGCGCGGAATATTTCTTTAAATCACAACTCGCTAGGCATCTGCTACCAGTGATGGCATCTAAAATGGTCCTAGAAGATCTTGTTGACATTGAGATCTACACGGAGTTCAGTGAGGACATCCGTTGCTCAATGGGGGTATACTGAAATTCGCAACTTGTTGCAATAGGAAATAACTCGTTTAAGTACGTTTCAGGTTCTGAGAGTTTCTTTCCTGGATTTGGAAAACGAGCACTATCACAAATTTGTGAGAGTAGCAACTAAATCTTGTGGGAGCACTGATTCATTGAGAATTACTATCATAGTAACAGAGGGCACCTCGCCAGCTCCTGCCAAGGTAGGTATTTCTGTAATACTTAAAACCAAGTACAAGAGATGCAAAAAGGAATAATCTCTCTCATGATGATACGAAAGCGGCTTACCGCCAGTAACCGGAGCAGTGATTTTTTCGCCCAAAACTGACAACTGCTGTTCTTGAATCAGCGGAATGAATGACCGTAGAAAAGATTCCATGATCAATCTCCACGACACCGGCAGGTATCGAAGCCGCGTCGTCCTGATCGCCAGTCAGACGCGCATACTGAGCTACCGAAGCCGGCCGTTAAGTGTTGGCTACTCGATCAGGAGTGTAACTTTACCACATTCAGATGTGCATTCGTATGTGTTGCTAGGCCAAAAATTATGAAAAGCAAAATAGATGGAAGCCTAAATGAGAACGTTAGAGCTAAAATATCTATATGGACCAAATCCCGCTAAAATGCATGCCACATTTTTTTAACCATGTCCTCTTGGATATTTTTGTTCAGCTTTTGTTTACGGACCTTTTAAAATCATTTTACATATCGGTGCGGTCCTTAATCAGAGTCGGGGCGAAAACGGGAGTACTCGGAGAAAAAACACCTGACCTTCCGTTGCAGAACATGGCGTTTCACATGTGATCCCAGTTGGGTTCGACTCACAGCGGTAAGAAACCCAAATATTAAGAGTCGGCGCCCTTACCCAGCAAGCAAGGAAGGCCCGGTTAATCACCTGGGCATACTGTCACTGTTTATATCTGCCATCCAGCACAGTCTGAAGATGTAACTGTTTACCGCAGTAATAATAGCATTTATTGTCTTTAACTACAGCTCGAAGTTCGCTTGTGTGAAGAAGTCTTTTGAAAACACAATTCCACAGGGTGGGCGCGAAAACAGGCGCGAATCCTGCTTGCTCCAACATTACAACCATAATCTGTCCGGCTTTGGAAAGTCCCACAACATTTGAAGCCAAGTCTCCAAAATGACCTACACCTACACACTGTTGAAAGGGAGGTTAAAGATCAAAACCAACAAAACAAACGGTGTATAGCACAGTTTGTCTATTCTAACCAGGTCCTCTGGATTTAAACACATATTTCCATTATTGTCAAATGAATGCATGGCCTCGCGAAAAAAAAAACCAAAACCGCATTTGTTTTGCTGGCCCCACCCTTAATATTTGCGTGTGTGTGTGTGTGTGAGGGGGGGGGGGGTACCGGCTTAATGAAATAGATGGGCTGCATGATGCTTCCACGCAGAGCTGAAATCGATCGCATACGACTTCTTGAACAGCTTAGACGATCTAAGCCTGTCCAGGCAAAGTTATGCGAGCATTTACACCATCTTTGTTTCATTAGGTGGCAGGTCTTGAGATGTCATTCCACCTCAATGTCGGGTAAAAGTCGCACAAAATTGGAAGCAACGTCTCTGAATGACCTACATAGTGTTGACGGGGAAGATTAACCTCAAATCAAACAATATTTGCTTATGAAACCCCGAATACTTCAATAAGCAAATTGAGTTTTCTGCCCGCGGAGAAATTCAACGGCTAATTCTTCCTTTCGCGTATGTCCATAATACTGGGTGACAACAAACTACAGACCGCCCCACCCATCGGGGCTTGGATAAAAAAATGGGCTGTATGATGCTGCCACGCAGAGCTGAAACTGGCCACACATGAGAACTGGTAAACCGATTAGGACTAAGCCTGCCCAGGCCCGGCTGTCCAATGCATGTAGCATTTGGCTTCATTGGGCGACAGGGCTTGAGTTGTCATTTCATCTCAGGGTCGGATGAAAATGTCACATAATTGGAAGCAACGTCCCAAAAATGACATAGTGTTGACGGGACGTTAAACTCCAATCAATCAATCAATCAATCAATCGACAAGCTGGAGATGAAATCCAATTTCGTCAAAATAAGGGCTGATGTTATGGAGAACGTCAATGAAAACTTGTGTGAAACGAAACGGACTCTAGATAATCATCGGTGACGCTCTTGCACAAAACTACTTCTGATTGGTTATTATGCTTGAGCAGTATGACGCATTTATAAACAACCTGTGATTACGCGAGCCCAATCGATTGACAGTTGGACGCCTGTTTTTCTAAATCTTTTTGCAATCGATAATAAATGTACACAGAGATACTCGACGTCGTATGATCATTTGACGACGTCAAATCCTAAGTGGACGGTAAGAGGCAAACGGTGCTTTTTCACTGTTGATGTGAAATCTGTGAACAATTGTTTTCTCGTTTCAATTTTAGTTCTCAAACCAGATTTTTTCTTCTTTTAGTATTTTTTAAATATAAATATCAGTAATAAAGGCATTTATTTATATGTTGTTCACTGAAATATCAATAACATCGGGTCATGAGCAAAGTAAGTCATCGCGAAAACACGCCTATATAATATTGAACCCTACTTTTATATAGTAAAACTGGGGTTTACAGGGGTAAACCTTATTTTTCTTTTTTCTGCTCTCCAATATAGATGGTGGGTACTCGTTAGAACGGCCTCGATGAGGCGGTTCTAACGAGTACCCAATACTGATGGTGAGCACTCGTTATAACGGCCTCGATGAGGTGGTTCTAACGAGTACCCGCAATCTATATTTTAGAGCCGAAATAAAAACAATATCAAAATTTTTCACCTTAAAACTTTCCTTTTTTCGGCGGTTAAGTTTACAATGTATTTGTATAGGCGTGTTTTCGTAACGGAACCCACTATATAAGTTCATTTAACGATCGTTCGGTGGTCACTTTCTTTGCTCGTGACCCGTTAATAAGTTTATTTCTTATATTTACATTATTTTCCATCCATTACTTGTAAACATTTCTATAAGACACCTGTGCGACCTAATAGAGCATTTTTTCACATCTCCAAAATGGCTACTTTTCTGATGTAAATATGTGATATTTTTCTTATTTTTTATAGCAAACATATGTTGAGGGTGTTCGTTACAACCGCCTCATTGAGGCGGTTCTAAAGAGTACACACATCCTATGTCTTGGAGCAAAACTGAGAAGTATAATATGTACCCCTATAAACCTCAGTTTTCTGCAAAGAAGTGGGGTTTAGGGGGTGTTTTTTTCACGGACTTGTTCACGTGATGAAGTTCTGATTTGAGTGCTGAAACTGAATTGGAGCGTAGCTCTTGCAGCGTAGCTCCAGTGAAATGAGAAGTGATTTCGGCACTACTTTTGGAGTTACTGCGTATGACCAAATCACCAGTGAAAATATAGAGCCCCGTGTTAACATAGTAGATTATTACGCCATGCTGTATCTTCATAGACCACATATTTCAAACGGAATAGATGAATACTTTTAATAGACAAGTAAAAAATTGCTCCATGTTGGAGCAAAGGAGGAAGCGCTGCGGAAAACAACTTTTGTTGCCTTTAATTCATTAAATGATTTCATTATTTTACATGTCTTTAAAGGGTTAGGCCTAATACAAAAGAAAAAAATAGGAATGGTTTTCTAAGGCCATTCTCAGTTGAGGGAAGTGCAAATCATCAACAGAGAAGGTGGCATTTTGAATCTCTGTGAGATCTATCTATCACCAGTCAATGACACAATATATATGGGGATATAGCATCGCAGTCATGCGTTCATGTGTGTGTGTGTGTGTGTGTGTGTGTGTGTGTGTGTCCGAAACCTTGTGAACAGTATTAAAGACAAAGGCATCATCAGAAAAGCATCAAACCTTCCACAAATGTTCCACATGACGGGAGGATAAATCCTTTTGATTTTTAAGTTCAAGGATCAAATGTCAAGTTCACAATGGATTGACATTAAAAACCTTGTGAACAGGATAGAAGACAAAGCAATCATCATAGAAGCACCAGACCTTCCACAAATTTTTCCCATGGAGAGAGGATGAACCCTATTGATTTTTAAGGTCAAGGATAGAATGTCAAGGTCACAATGGACTTAACATTAAAAACCTTGTGAACAGGATAGACTTCAAAGCTATCATCATAGAAGCATCGAACCTTCCATAAATGTTTTCCATGGAGAAAGCATGAATCCTGTTGATTTTAAAGGTCAAAGGTCAAATGTCAAGATCACAATGGACTTTACATTTAAAACCTCGTGAACAGGATAGTAGACAGAGCTATCATCATAGAAGCATCAAACCTTCCAGAAATGTTCCCCATGGAGAAAGGATTAACCCTATTGATTTTCAAGGTCAATGATTGAATGCCAAGGTCACAATGGCCATGGACTTGACATTAAAAATCTTGTGAACAGGATAGAAGACAAAGCTATCATCATAGAAGCACCAAACCTTCCACAAATGTTCCCCATGGAGAAAGGATTAACACTGTTGATTTTCAAGGTCAAGGGTAATATGTCAAGGTCATAATGGATTCGACATAAAAACCTTGTGAACAGGATAGAAGACAAAACTATTTGTCACATCCGTTGTTAATGTCAGTTCTTGCACTAGGTGTCTGGAATGCCAATTAATGGTGATTTCTACAGCGCCTATAGCTGGGGGAACAATGTCATCTGTTGGAGTGCTTGCTGGCAGGACCCTTTAGACCTTTGTATACTGTCTCTTCTCGTATTCTTGAGAGACTCCCATCATAGTGTTCCTAGTATTCCAGTCATACTCTCAGAATCAAAGCAATAATTTCTTGTTACAAATGTAGCAGCTCCATTGCTGACTTTTTCAATTTCTTATCGAGGATCACTCCCTTGGGGTCCCATATTCAACTACCATATTCCAATATTGGGCGAACAAGTCCTTTACCTGCTGCCCCATTTACATCCTGAGGACAATGGTGAAGATTTCGCCTCAGGAAACCAAGCGTTTTATCTGCCTTAGTATACATATCGCATATGTGTGTAGTCCATCTCAAAACGTATGTGATTGTCACACAAAGGTATTTAATGGAATTCACATTCTCCAGGACCGTTCCCTCTTACATGTAAGACGCCTAAATTTTATTGGCTCTCTTCCTAGCTATCCGAATACACATGCATTAACGGGCTAAAATTTCATGCCCCATGTTCGTGCTGACATCTATCATTCTGAAGTTTCAGTGAGTCATCTGTATTTCTAATCTCCCGGTAGCAAACACAGTCGTCGGTCACAATGATATTTCTACGTCAGTGTCTGTGGAAATATCACTAATAGACAGGGAAACTTAACAGTGGACCAAGAACAGTCCCTTGTAGTACCCCAGACAAATCTTCCAGGATTCACCCAGTAACCACAACTCCCTTTTTACTGTAGCAAAGAAAGGAATCTATCCATTTGAGTCTCTTCCCCACAATACCGTAATCAGATAATTTGAATTTCAGTCCCTGTCCCCTTTGTCCAAGATTTTTACCCAGTCATTAATAAACGTGCTCAACTCAGATTCACAAATATACCCATTTTTTAAATGCATGTTGTCTATCTAATTAAAGTTTATGTTCTCCCATGTAGGTCATGCCATGATGAGGAGACTACATAATCGTACACACGTCGGGGATGCAAGGCGATAATTATGAGCAAGAGCACTGACCGGCTCAAAAATGACATAAAATGCTGTCGTTTTGATTTGTTTGTATTGGAGTTAAACAGCACAGTCACCACTATTTTAGGTCATTTTTGAGCCGGTCAGTTTACCTATCCACCCTTTTCCTGGGCAGGCGTATACGAAAGCGATTAACCAGTACAGTGCACCTTGTTTAAGGTCAAGGGTCAGAATTTGTCAGAAACTGACAACTGACCTTCTTGAGTCAGAGGAAGGGAGAGAATGTCCGTAGAACAGATTTCATGTTCAATCTCCACGAACGAATGTTGCCGACCCGGCAAGTATCGAACCCGCATTCTCCTGATCACCATTCAGACGCTTCCGAGGTCGGCCTAAAATAGTGTTGACTGTGCCGTTAAGCTCCAATACAAACAAACAAACAAATCAGAAATTTGTTTGTTTCTTTGATTCGAGGCTTAACGGTCCCGTCAACACTGTAAAGGTCATTTTGGAGACGTTGCTTCCAATTTTGTGGGAGTTTTACCCGACATTGAGATGAAATGACATCTCAAGCCCCGTCGCCCAATGAAACCAATATGGTTTATAAACATGGACGGTCTGGCACTTGCACCGCTTTGCCTGAGCTTAAGTACTCGTGTGAAGGTCGGATTCAGCTCTGCGTGGAAGCATCATGCAGCCGATCTATTTCTTCAAGCCCCGACAGGGGGCGGAGGTAGGGGGCGGGGGGGGGGGGGGTTGGGCTGAACAAATCAGAAATGAGAAGAAATAATATATACCACCGTTAACCCAGTTTTGCTATATAAAAGTGGGGTTAAAGGGGGTCAAAATTATATGGCATGTTTTAGGAAATCAATCCAGGTAGCGGTCATTTGCGAAAAAAATTGGGGGTGGTGGGGGGGGGGGGGGGGGGCGTTATTTGTATCGCTGTGAGTTCAGAGTGTTGCATACATGTTAGAGAGTTATCTGTAGAATCTGGACTGGAATCATGTGTTTGGTTTTGCAAACAGTGAAGACCCATATCAGAACGTGGTGTCTGATCAAGGTCTACACTATTTGCTTAGGGTACAGTTATTTAAAGGTTAAACGAAAAAGTTCAAGTTCCCCTTCAGTGCCATTGGAAAAGAAATACATGCTGCCAGTGGTTTGATTTATTTACTCTTTAACCTTTCATCCCTGAGTTTCCGGAGTGGACTCTAGCACCACTGACTTTTGGCACGCCCATTCTACTAAATATAGTTTAAAAGCGTCATCAGGATGGCAAGTAATATATCCTGATAAAAAGGCTTATTATAAGCAATCTGATCAGGATCTACGTTGTTTGCATAAGTATCTGTGCCGGATTTCAGGGTTGAAAGGGTTAACCTTTGCTGTAGTAACAGGCTCAATTATTACACAGTAGACGATCATTGGAATCGAAAGGGATAATTTTAAACCTTAGATTGTACCATTCTGTGTAGGAACACTCTCATCTGTTTCAAACACACATGGACATACCGTCATCTATTTCAAACATTGAATTTTAATTTTGGGACAATTCAACAATGGAATATCAGGAGTATATTCAGGACTGTACTGATTGAAACTAAAACAATAATCAAAACCGAATACCCTTTCGACGATTAAAACGAAAAACATAGTCCGCTATTAAAAATCCAGAATGTATCAAAACTAGAATGGGAATGGCAAAAAATCAGATTATAAATGTATAATTGAATGTATTCGCAAATTATGATTGTAAAAATAGTGCTTTAATTTTATCTATAACGCGAACTTCAGTAATTGACAATTCGCTTACATCAATGAAAAGTCAAGTTTCATGAATACACAGTCCGTGTCTCAACCCCATTACAAATGGCGCAATGAACTGTGTAGCAGTCTTATCTTTTTATAGTTCAGTTCATATAACCCAGTTTACAGCCCATTTTGTACCGTAAAATCCCAAACCTGGCAACTGGCAAACAGGACAAACCCAGATCAGATACCACAGAACGCGGAGTCTCATTATGACCTACACAGCATACTTACAAAAGGTTCAGAAATTTTTGCCAAATATTTCGTAGAAGCCACAACCTGACATCCCTGATTTTAAAATGAACTCATTCCATACTGATAGAAGCTTGAGGATTCCACTCGGTCCATAATGCAATTCTTTGTTTCATTTATCAAAATAAGACAGTTGAAATCATCCAGTCAATGAGTTTGGACAGGTGCACGTCAAATTTTAAGGAGCAAGGCTTATATTGTAAGCAGTAGACACAGATCAGACGCCACTTGTTGTAGCGTCTGATCTGGGTCTGCAAAAAAGGTTGCTAGACATATACTCAGAGTATGGGTTAATTGGGGGGGGGGGGGGGACAATGTTACTTTGTTTAAAGCGACTTGTCTGCGTCCTAGGCATGTGGCCATAAAGGAAGCAAATTATCAGTTCAGACGCAAGTTCGATACCTGCCGGGTTCGGCAACATTCTTTCCAGGAGATTGTTCGTGAAATCTTTTCCACGGTGATTCTATCCCTTTCGGTGATTCAAGAAGGACAGTTGTTGGTTTCCGGTAAAAGACTGTGCCCTGTGCTGTATTGACAATACCTAACCAAAGAAATTGCCTTAATGCCAGATCATTTCATAAATGGCCTCGTCGAGGCAATTTATTTTTATATAATGATAACGGAGTATAATGTCTAAACCTCTTCAAATATTCCTATGGATTGACATTGATAATACTAACCCAAGAAACTGTCGTATGCAAGATCACTTCATAAATGGCCTCGCCGATGCAATATATATTTAGAAAAATGTTAACAGAGTATAATGTTCAAACCTCTCTGAATATTCCGATCATTTTTGGCATTCGGATTGATATTGACAATACCTAACCCATGAGGCTGTTTTATGTAAGATTACTTTATAAATGACCTCGCCGAGGCAAAATGATATAAAAAATGAATACGGAGTATAACATCTAAACCCGGCTTTGATCATTTTCGGCATACAGGTTGATATTGACAAAACATCACCCGCAAAATTGCCTTATGCCAAATCACTTTACAAACGGCCTCGCCCAGGCAAACTATTTGAAAAATTATTTCGAAGTGTAATTTAAAATCTACTTGGAATATTTTGACAACTGATAGCATGCAGATAGATAGTGTACAGATCTAACCAACGAGATTCCAGAATGCCCAATTACTTCATTTTAGCCTCGGCAAGGTAAAAAATTCACCCACTGACACGGTCTTATAACTTTCAAACCGACGGGTGTACAGTGAAATTCCGCTATTAAGACCACCTAAAATTAGGACTAATTCTGCTATAAAAAGATGATTTTGAAGGGTACATTTAATTTTTCTTTGTGTTTTCTGCCTACAATGTCCTCTGGTAGGGACCACCATTGGGACTGTTCAAAAGTGGTCTTTATGACCACTTTTGAACAGCCGCAAAGGTGGTCTTAATATAGGAATTTTACTCTAATTTTTAATGTTTTGGATGCAGATGAAAATTGACAAGATCAAGCTAATGATATTGTCTAATGCCAGATAGCTTTATAAACAGCCTCACCGAGGCAATTTTTAAAGACTGATTACGGATGTACAACTTATAAACTGCTGGGAAAATTTTTCACATGAAGATAAACATCATCAAGACGTAACCAAGCAGAATGTCTAATGCAAGATAAATAACCTCCCCAAGGTAATTTTTCAAAAACTGATTACATAAAATAACTTTAAAGCCGCCAAACAATTGCGCAAGCCGCAGTTATTGCACGAACTATACCTCAGCAGAAATCTTCAAGTAAACTGTAGAACTGCATGGTTGCTATATTGCTCATTAATTGTGGGTACTTGATAAAACTGCCTCGTCAAGGCGGTTCAATCAAGTCCCTGCAATCAATGTTTTGAGCAGAGATAAGAAAATATCACAATTTTGTATCTTAAAATTTCAATTTTTTCTGAACAAATGACAATGTATTTGTACAGTCGTGTTTTCGTGATGGTTGTTGCGGGGTCTACACCTTAGCGTGAGTTAATTTCAATATAGGTCTTGTTGCTTTAACACGACTTCTGGCGCAGAATAGCTTCAAACAGCTATGTTCATTGGATCTATATGAGCCTGATTTAAAATACCAATCAGACGCTAAATTTGCCTAACGCTATCAAATATCAAAGCTACGCTCCATCAGCACTCTCAGTGCTTTGATTTGTGTGGGTAATCGTCCCGTGCATTGTTCAGTGAGAAGTTTATGAGTTGACGAGTGAAGTGTTCATTGATTGATCTGTTAATCCCATTGGTCGATGGTCGCATGGTTTTTTGGTGTGGAACATGCATTTGTTCAATGTTTAAGTGATAGATGATTGATGTCTTGTAAGTTGACTTAATTTGTTTTTATCAGGGGTCAGTTTCATCAATAAACATCGATTAATCTTAAATTGTTCGTACGCAACATTTTTAGTCAGTTGCATCAAAACATTGCAAAGTTATCGTACGAGCTAAATTTGCGTTTCACTGAAATATGTCGCAATTTTGAATATGCTCTGAAACGGGGCAACCAATTGCCACATGCGTGATAACTAGCCGTGTAAAGTAGATAACACGTTCCAGTGGCCCTAGACGTTTGTTTGTTTGATTTAAGGTTTAACGTCCCCGTCAACACTGTATAGGTCACTTTGGAGACATTGCTTCCAGTTTTGTGGGACTTTTTCCCGACATCGAGATGAAATGACATCTCAAGCCCTGTCGCCCAAAGAAACCAAAAGGGTTTATAAGCATGGACGGTCCGAATCGCACCGCTTTGCCTGGGCAGACTTAGATCTTCTAGACGGTTTACCAGTACGCGGGACCGAGGACCTAGATGATGTATATATTCAGTACAAACAACGTTCCAAACAGGTTTCCTTTTTGTTTTGTTTTTTCGTAAGAGACGGACATTAATTATCTAGACCCCTTTCTCACGGTACCACTGGCGAGTTGGTCTATTTTGCGGACGTCGTGACGTCAGACTAGCGTTGATTTAACGTTGTCATAATGAACATTTTACAAGCGTGTTTGTCAGTAAACCCGGGGTGGGGGGTGGAAGGGGGATGTTGTCTTCAGCATGTGTGCACGTGTTTTGTAAAATTTATAATTTTAGATTTTGTTTGTTTGATTTGAGGTTTAACGTCCCAGGTTGCTTCCAATTGTGTGGGACTTTTATCCGACAATGAGATGGAATGACTTCTCAAGACCTGCCGCTCAATGAAACCAATAGCGTTTATATGCATGGACGGTCGAACTCCACCACTTTTCTTGGCATGCTTAGAACCTCTAAGCGGTTTACCAGTGGTTTCAACACTGTGTGGAAGCATCATGCAGGCCATCTATTATAATATTAGATATCATGTAAGACTGCTGATCATTTTATTACCTTTTCATGCTCAATTTAATAAATCAGTGATACAAGAGCATGTATTTATCGTATGAACTTAGATCACACTTTATGCACGATTTTAACACAAGACGTCAATACATGACGTTGTTTAATAAGGAACCGCATATTCACCATATTTGCAGTATTTGCTGGCTCCCAGCTTGCACATTGACAATATTGGAAAAACAGGTAACCAGACCCCCCTGACCTTTTTAAGGTCAGGGGGTCTGGTTACCTGTTTTTCCAACGCTGATAACCATCAGACTAGGAACCAGCAGATAATGCAAATAAGGTGAATAACGTTACCTGACGTAGCCTCTGTAAGTGTTTAACGTATTTCAGTTTTCAGCTCCGGTTGTCTGTTTGTTTGTTTGATTTAAGGTTTAACCTCCCCGTCAACAGTGTATAGGTCATTTAGGAGACGTTGCTTCCAATGCTGTGGGACTGTCACCCGATACTGCATGAAATGACATCTTAAGCCCTGTCGCCCAATTGAACCAATAGGGTTTATAAGCATGGACGTTCCGGCTCGCACCACTTTGCCTGGGCAGACTTAGATCCTCTAAGCGGTCGGTTTCAGCTCTGCGCGGAAGCATCATGCAGCCCATCTATCCCTTCAAGCCCCGATGAGCGGAGTATGGGGCGTAGTCAGTGGTCTGTAGCAAATAGTTTTTCATTGACTGTTCGTCTGTCAGGCCGTCCAGCCTTTCATTGAAAAATAAATTCAGTTCATTTGCAAGATAGATCTTACAGCATTACTGATTTTAACCAATTTAGTACCGGAAACCCCAAAAGGGGTAATTGGCAAACAGTGCAGGCGTCTGCGGCGTCTGATAAGGGCATCCACTGTTTGCTAAAAGTTCAGTCATTTTCCTAATATATTTTGAAGAGAAGACAACCTGACACCCCCAAATTTTGAAATTTTGACAGCTGAAGGTGCTGATGATTGTGTAGCTAAATTTACCTCTCTGGTTAGAGCCAGGGACTAACTTCCTACATCACAGGTCCTGGTGTATGAATGTCGTTTGACGTATCACCAGTAACAATTCTGATTCTGCTTCTGATTCTGAGGACGAAGTTTCCATTCGGTACAAAAAGGGTTAAATTACAAAGAAACCGTTCTATAACTACATGTAAGCGCAATTATACAATCGCCTGCACAAAGACGAAATGACAGTACGCAAGACCATGATCCACTCCCAACGCCGTCGACATTAAATCTTTGCGTACATACGAGCGTACGTCCTTCCATATGTGGTATAAGTACGCGATCCTGCAACCTCGGGTTAAGGTATTGTACCAGGAAGAACCTAAACCTTTAAGAGCTCATATATTCCAGACCATATGATGGAATTGTGATGATATGTATAGGTTAAAAATTTTATTCAGCAATACGCTGGCCCTTACCTATGACCTCTAGGTCAAGTCATGGACTTAGAAGACTTCAAATGTTGAAATTATTGAAGAGCTCATATTTTAAAAATCATATAATGGATTTGGTTCATATTTGGTACGGTGATAGATACACATTTAAAGCTTATTCAGCGTACCCTCAATAATGCCCAGGACCTCAAGGTCAAGAATCAGAATCAGAATTGTTACTGGTGACACGTCAAATGACATTCATACACCAGGAGGTCACCGACTCATAATTTTCATCATAATCGCGCCCATGCCCATGACCCGAAGGTCAAGGTTATAGACTCATAATTTTTGAATGTCAACGCTTTAATAAGAGCTCACATTTCCCAACCAATTTATTGGATTTAGTTCGTATTTGGTAGGTCGTTTCTCCGGCTATTAATGATCGGCTCGAAATAAAAGAAATAATTTTGAAAGGGCCGTAAAACAAAAACTCAAGTTCAATGTCACAGACTTAGTAGTTTATTCTTTATGGATTTGATTCATATCTGGATGATGATACACGCTTTTTCCAAGATTTAAACGACATTACCCACACCTACGCCGATGTTCTCAAGGACAGTTTTCCAGCCGAGCTATGCGGTCGTTTTTTTTTTCTTTTTTAGCAGCATGTTTTTTTCTTCTTGGCGAGGATGGTCCCTGGGCGGGGGCATCTGTGTCAAATTTATACTTCTCGTTTAAAGTGTCGATTTGGGGTACACTGAGTCTTCATTGTAATCAAAAGTCGTATCGCATATTGTGGGCAATCGTTAGAACTACATGAAAGCGTTGGTTCTTTCGTTTGCATTGAGGTTTTAAGTCTCCACCAACAGTTGGTACACTGTACATGTACTTAGGTAATTTTGGAGACGCTGCTATCAATTTTGTAAGACAAAACCAACCCAACCTTTACGTGAAGTGACATCATAGACCCTACCGACCAAAGAAACGGCTTAAGGAGCGGTCCCACTTGCACCACCTTTTTGGGCAGGTTTTTACAATCTAGGCGGTTAACCAGTAATCAAGTTTGGTTGCTTTTAACTCTGAGCGGAAGCACTATGTCTCCATGCCCGATGGTCGAAAGCCAGCGTCGGTTCTAGGTTACACAATGAAATATAGATTGTGGGTACTCGTAAGCACGACCACAAAGAGGCGCTTCTAACGAGTACCCTCAATTTCTATTAAAAAATAAGAAAACCTCAAACCCAAACTCAATATTATAACAAAGGGGTCTGTTTCAAAGGGTCTTCAATGCATGGGCTTGTATAAGTAATGGGCGTGATCTGCGATGGCAAATGGGCAAATTACGTACCGCACTTTTAAAAATGAGCATAGGTTTCTATAACCTATGCTGCGCGTTATCTTCTTCCGCTATGCCTGTGGCATGTCCAAAGTTTAAGACGAAAATTTCAATGTGCGATGTCTAAGTATTCATCTCAGAAAAAAAAAACGACCAAATGTGCGAACATCGAAGATCTCGAGCATTTGATGAAACAGGATTTTTGTCGTAAGAACTTCGCACGATCTTGTTAAGACGATGCTTTGCTGAAATTGGCCCCAGGTTTGTCTGGCAGTTGATCGAGCATTTCATCTCAGTGGTTAAAGCACTTGCCTCTGATGCATGAGGTCCCGGTACGATCCTCGGCAGTGGTGTTAAAGTTTTGTTGTCCGAACATGCTCCGTTGGCATCATCTGCAGAGGCGAATGCCACAAATGCAGCAAATAGAGTGTTCTTCGAATCGGGCCTCTGTGCAGAGAGAATCATCACCTGTGCAGGTAAACATCCCTATCATAATTGCTGTGTAGCGTTCATCCTGATGGCAGGCTAAGACCTTCTTAGCGGTTAACCAGCACTCCTGTGGACTGATCGTAGGAAAAGTAGTAATGGTTTGATAAGAAATGAGCCGGGACTCAGTATTTCCTACAATTTATATGTGCGCCCAGGGAAAAATAAGATCAGCCTGCGCATCCATAGCCTGACCAGAGACTTTTCTTGCCGCATGAAGGAGCATTTGGCCCTTGGTTATCCTTGGAGCGCACAGCGAAGACTGATCAGACTGCACTGATGCGCAGGCCGATCCGAGTCATCGCTGGGCGCGCATATAAATTGTAGGAGATAGTATGCCCCGGCTCAATATCTTTTCCTTGCAATCACTAACGATTCTCATTGAGTTTTTTGTTTGTTTGTTTGTTTGTTTGTTTGATTTGATGTTAAACGTCCCATCAACACTGTTATGGTCATTTCGGAGACGTTGCTTCCAATTGTGTGGGACTTTTACCCAACTTTGCGATGAAATGACATCTCAAGCCCTGCCACCTAATGTAACCAATAAAGTTTATAAGCATGGACGGATTAATTCGCACCGCTTTGCCTGAGCGGGCTTAGATCCTCTGGGCGGTTTACCAGTTCTCGTGTGCGGGTAAGTTTTCAGCTCTACGCAAAGCCGTTTCAAACTTTTATAGACGTCATTCTGATTTAATTTCAAAATTCAATATTGGACTTAAATCTCTTCTGCAACAAGGCCTATCGGAACCCGAATTTTATGGTGACTTAGTATATAAATTCAGAAAATTTATAACCGCTATAACTTCAACACTCAATTTCGGAAAATCATTCTTCGATATAAACGAAAAAGATAAAAAAGCCTCAGTGGTGTAGTGGTTACGCTACTCGCCTTGTAATCTAGGTGTCGGATGATCGATCCCGGGCTTCTCCAGACTTTCGGATGAGTCTGTAAACCGATGTCCCGTCTCCGTATGACCTTAACTTTTGGCGGGACGTAAAACTCAAACACTCACTCACTCGATATAAAAAGATAGGGTAAAACATAAATGTTATGCGACAGAATGCATGCGCGGTAGTTAACCCAGTCACGGTTGAAAATTTTGCTCCCCTCTTTAATTGCACGCCGGTGGGTAAGGCCTCAGATTCTCTGACGGTTCCGGCTTAAAGGCAGACTGGGAGTTAGAGATAATCTAATTCTGTGTAATATCGGTTGGTGCCTGATCACCTGTCTCTGGTCGGGCCCATCTGAGTCTAACTGTTGGTTTTCGTTTGCTACAGCATTTCAGTTGTTTCTTGCTGTCGAGTCCTCACCGTTGTTTCACCTCTGTGATTTTTAGCTCACCTGAGCACGAAGTGCTCAAGGTGAGCTTTTGGGATCGGTCTTTGTCCGTCGTCCGTCGTCCGTCGTCCGTGCGTCCGTGCGTCCGTGCGTCCGTGCGTCCGTCGTCAACTTTTGCTTTAAACAACTTCTTCTCCAAAACTGCTGGACAGATTTTGATCTAATTTCACAGGAATGCTCCTTGGGTGATCCTCTACCAAAATTGCTCAAACTATTCTGCTCGGGTGAACAAGATGGCCGCCAGAGCTAAAAATAGAAAAACCTTTAAACGACTTCTCCTGCTTAACCAGTGGATGGATTTTGAATTTATTTCACAGGAATGTTCCTTGGATGACCTTCTACCAAAATTGCTCAAACAGTTCCGCTCGGGTGAACAAAATGGCCGCCAGAGCTAAAAATAGAAAAACCTTTAAAGGACTTCTTCTCCTTAACCAGTGGATGGATTTTGAAATCATTGCACAGGAATGTTTCTTGGGTGCCCCTCTACTAAAATTGCTCAAACTGTTCCGCTCGGGTGAACAAAATGGCCGCCAGAGCTAAAAATAGAAAAACCTTTAAACGACTTCTTCTCCTTAACCAGTGGATGGATTTTGAAATTATTGAACAGGAATGTTCCTTGGGAGCCCCTCTACTAAAATTGCTCAAACCGTTCTGCTCGGGTGAACAAAATGGCCGCCAGAGCTAAAAATAGAAAAACCTTTAAAGGACTTCTTCTCCTTAATCAGTGGATGGATTTCGAAATTACTTCACAGGAATGTTCCTTGGGTGACCCTCTACCAAAATTGCTCAAACTGTTCCGCTCATGTGAACAAAATGGCCGCCAGAGCTAAAAATAGAAAAACCTTTAAAGGACTTCTTCTCCTTAACCAGTGGATGGATTTCGAAATTACTTCACAGGAATGTTCCTTGGGTGACCCTGTGCCAAAATTGCTCTAACCATTTTGCTCCAGTGAACAAGATGGCCGCCAGAGCTAAAAATAGAAAAACCTTTAAACGACTTCTACTCCTTAACTAGTGGATGGATTTTGAAATTACTTCACAGGAAGGTTCCTTGGGTGACCCTCTACCAAAATTGCTCAAACCGTTCCGCTCGGGTGAACAAGATAGCCGCCAGAGCTAAAAATAGAATAACGTTTAAACGGCTTTTTCTCCTTAACCAGTGGATGGATTTTGAAATTATTTCAAAGGAATGTTCCTTGTGTGACCCTCTACCAGAATTGCTCAAATCGTTCCGCTCGGGTGAACCAAATGGCCGCCAGAGCTAAAAATAGAAAAACCTTTAAACGACTTCTTCTCCTTAACCAGTGGATGGATTTTGAAATTATTGAACAGGAATGTTCCTTGGGAGCCCCTCTACTAAAATTGCTCAAACCGTTCCGCTCGGGTGAACAAAATGGCCGCCAGAGCTAAAAATAGAAAAACCTTTAAAGGACTTCTTCTCCTTAATCAGTGGATGGATTTCGAAATTAATTCACAGGAATGTTCCTTGGGTGACCCTCTACCAAAATTGCTCAAACTGTTCCGCTCGGGTGAACAAAATGGCCGCCAGAGCTAAAAATAGAAAAACCTTTAAAGGACTTCTTCTCCTTAACCAGTGGATGGATTTCGAAATTACTTCACAGGAATGTTCCTTGGGTGACCCTCTGCCAAAATTGCTCTAACCATTTCCCTCCAGTGAACAAGATGGCCGCCAGAGCTACAAAATAGAAAAACCTTTAAACGACTTCTACTCCTTAACTAGTGGATGGATTTTGAAATTACTTCACAGGAAGGTTCCTTGGGTGACCCTCTACCAAAATTGCTCAAACCGTTCCGCTCGGGTGAACAAGATGGCCACCAGAGCTAAAAATAGAATAACGTTTAAACGGCTTTTTCTCCTTAACCAGTGGATGGATTTTGAAATTATTTCAAAGGAGTGTTCCTTGTGTGACCCTCTACCAGAATTGCTCAAACCATTCCGCTCGGGTGAACAAAATGGCCACCAGAGCTAAAAATAGAAAAACCTTTAAACGACTTCTTCTCCTTAACCAGTGGATGGATTTTGAAATTATTTCACAGGAATGTTCCTTTGGTGAATCTCATCAAAAAATGCTCATACCGTTCCCCTTGGGTGAACAAAATGGCTGCCAGAGCAAAAATAGAAAAACTTTTAAACGATTTCTTCTCCTTAACCAGTGGATGAATTTTGAAATTATTTCACAGGAATGTTCGTTTGGTGTCCCTCTACCAAAATTGCTCATACTGTTCAGCTAGGGCGAACAAAATGGCCACCAGAGCTTCTCCTGCTTAACCAGTGGATGGATTATTAGCCCTGGAGCCAAAAACGGCCTGCCCCGGGGCCCACTGGTTTTACATAGGCTTATATAGGGAAAACCTTTAAAAATCTTCTTGTCTGAAACCAGAAGGCCCAGGTCTTTGATATTTGGTATGTAGCTTTGTCTAGTGGATCGCTACCAAGATTGTTCAAATTATAGCCCTGGTGCCAAAAACAGCCCCACCCCGGGGCCCACTGGTTTTACATAGGCTTATATGGAAAACCTTTAAAAATCTTCTTGTCTGAAACCAGAAGACCAAGGTCTTTGATATTTGGTATGAAGCTTCATCTAGTGGACCTCTACCAAGATTGTTCAAATTATAGCCCTGGGGCCAAAACCGGCCCCGCCCCGGGGCCCACTGGTTTTACATAGGCTTATATTGGGAAAACCTTTAAAAATCTTCTTGTCTGAAACCAGAAGGCCCAGGTCTTTGATATTTGGTAAGTAGCTTCGTCAAGTGGACCGTTACCAAGATTGTTCAAATTATAGCCCTTGGGCCAAAAAATGCCCCCGCGCCAGGGCCCACTGGTTTTACATAGGCTTTTATAGGGAAAACCTTTAAAAATCTTCTCGTCTGAAACCAGAAGGCCCAGGTCTTTGATATTTGGTATGAAGCGTCATCTAGTGGACCTCTACCAAGATTGTTGAAATTATAGCCCTTGGGCCAAAAATGTCGCCGCCCAGAGACCGATTGGTTTTACATAGACTTATAAAGGGAAATTTTTAAAAATCTTCTTCTCTGAAACTGCAAGGCCCAGGTCTTTGATATTTGGTATGGAGCTTCATCTAGTGGACCTCTACCAAGTTTGTCAAAATTATAGCCCTGGGGCCACAAATGCCCCCCACCCAGGGCCCTTTGGTTTTGCAGAGACTTATATAGCCTGGTGCATAGGCTTATGTAGGGAATATCTTTATAAAAATCTTCTTTTCTGAAACAGCAAGGCCCAGGTCTTTGATATTTGGTGTGTAGCGTCATCTAGTGGACCTTTGCCAAGATTGTTCAAATTATAGCCTTTGTTTTTGTTTGGTATGAAGCTTCACCTTTAAGACCTCCCTCAACATTATGCACATTAAAGCCCTTCCGCCAATAATGGCCCTCCCTGGGGCCCACTTGTTACACTATGGATCAGGTGAGCGATCCAGGGCCATCATGGCCCTCTTGTTTTTTTTGTGTTCACGGAGATGTTGCACTGATGTGTTAGGAGGCCTTCATGCGGACTGAACAAATTATTTGTCTAAATCCCCACGAAAGTAAGAGCGAGGATTGTGGCCTCGTAAAATCGATTTACCCCCCCCCACACACACACACACACACACAAACACACCCCTCCCTACCCCCGTTGAATTCGTTCAAATGCGATTCTTCTGTCGCGGTGACGGTTTATTTTTGTTATGGTTTCTCTTTGAGTGTTTGTATCGCTTATATTATTTTGTTTTGGACAGCCAATTTGCCATTTTGAGGGAAAGTGACTGTCCTTTTGGCTATCCGCTAATAATATTTCCATTAGGATCTGGCTTAGTCATTACTGATGATGTACAAACTTGATCGGAGCAGCTTTGAACATGTAAGAAAGTGTAAACAGCTTTTCCTATTTAAAATTTAGGACTCCTGAATTTCGGATGGGACCCTTAACGCTGAAAGGACTCTCAGAATCTTGAAATGAGGGAAAACACTGTGAAAATTCGTAAATCCAATATCTAGAACCTTCAATTATATAGACGGTCCCTACTTTGTGTGGGACTTTTGCTCGACATTGGGATGAAATGGCCCTACCGCCCATAGAAATCGCTAACGTTTAAGGAACATTCCCACTCGCAGCAGTTTTCCTGGTCAGGCTTAGACATAAACGGTTTACCAGTACTCAAGTTCGGATAGTATTGCCCAATTTCTCAAAATTTGTTTACAAAAATAACTAAAAATCATATTATATCGGGAACATTCACCTGTTTGTTGACATATTTGTGGTCTCGGAATGCATAACCGGAAGTTCCCGTATGGACTCTGAGTGTATAACCGGTGGTTACCCCTTACGAGTCTACTAGCCGTGACTGCGCAGATCTGGCGTATAAGTCAGTGTGCAACAGCACCATAAAGTAACTTTGTATAACCTGTCTGTTGAGGACATTTTTTTTTTTTTTTTTGGTATGGGTTTTACGGCCCTTTCAAGATTATTTCACTCATATCGAGCCGATGTTGAGGACATGCAGAAATAGAATAACAATTATACTAAATATACTAAAACGTAATTTTTGTCGCACCTGCTATTAGAATGGCGCGATATAGGCGTCCGGCTTTCCTTTCGTTCGTCCGTCTGACCGTTTGTCAAGACGTCAACATTTTTGACCAGCCTAGCGTTCACCATAATGGCCAAGTTAATTTCTCAAGAACTACAAGAGCTTTATCGATGATACTTGGGACAAACTTGTATCTGTGGATGGACATCCATATTTGACCTTGACCTATATTTTACTGACTGACTTTGTAAAATACTACGGCCACCCTAACGTTCATCCTAATGGTCAAGTGGATTTCTGAAGAACTATAAGAGCTACTTAAATGATACTTGGTTTTGTTTGTTTGATTTTAGGTTTAACGTCCCCGACAACACTGTAAAGGTCATTTTGAGACATTGCTTTAAATTTTGTTGGACTTTTACCCGACGCTGAGATGAAATGACATGGAACCGAAAGGGTTTATAAGCATGGCCGGTCCGAATCGAACCGCTTTGCCTGGGCAGACTTAGATCCTCTAAGCGGTTTACCAGCACTCGTGTGCTGGTCGGACTTAGCTCTGCGCGGAAGCATCGTGCAGCCCATATATTTCTTTCACCCGACTTTGCGATGAAATGACATCCAATGAAACCAATATGGTTTATAAGCACCGCTTTGCCTGGGCAGGCTTAGATCCTCTAAACGGTTTACCAGTACTCGTGTGCGGGTCGGTTTCAGCTCTGCATGGAAGCATCATGCAGCTCATATATTTTTCCAATGGTACAAACTTGTATCTAGGGATTGCAATTTTACTTCAAACATCCATATTTGGTCTTGACCTACATTTTATGGTTCATTGACTTCGTAAAATATTGCGACCACCCTAGCGTTCAACCCATTCAAAAGAACTATAAGAGCTTTGTTAATGATACTTAGCATTACGATAACAAGTCCGTGAAACGAAGACCCCTCTAAACCCCACCTTATATAGACAAACTATTGAGGCGGTTCTAACGAGCACCCACAATTTATGTTGAAGGCAGAAATAAGTGTAATAATTTTTACCCAAATTGTGTAATTTCTGACACGATGTTGGACGACATTATTTCACGCGGGCATTTTTTCGTAATGGTACATACTCGTATCTAGAGATGACATCTATATTGAAAGCATCCATATCTGACCTTGACCTTAATTGCAAGGTTCACTGACTTAGTGAACTATTGCATCAACCCTAGTGTTCAACCTAATGTGTAAATTTATTTCTCAAGAACAATTAGAGCTTCATTAATGATACTTGGTACACGCTTACATCTGGGAGGGGCAACTTTTATGCAAGCATCAATGTTTGACTTCGGCCTAGATTTCATGGTTCGGTGACTTGTGCCCCAGAGGCGCGACATAGCTTTCTGCCTCACGCATACACATACTCTCTCTCTCTCTCTCTCTCTCTCTCTCTCTCTCTCTCTCTCTCTCTCTCTCTCTCTCTCTCTCTCTCTCTCTCTCTTACAGTTTGTTCATTTCAACAGTCATTCCCAAAAGAGAGTATCGATTTATGATGGGTGCGAAAATTAGAGAAAACTGCGATAATTAATACCTCAGTGTATTGTGCCTTGTACCTTTACCGCCTAATCAACAACTAAGGATATGCAGGATCGGTCAGTTACATTGACTGTTACTGGAAATGCTTAGACGCTCATAGTCGTTTACCAGTACTTAGTAAGATCGCCCTCTGACTAAATTTTTTGACAATAACCCGTGGGTCAATGGCCCAATCCTCAAACAACTCTCCACCTCAGTCCGTCTCCCAAGAGATGGGACGTTACAAAACGGAAATATCGAATAGACAAAGAACGCAAAAACTAAGAATCACAAGCCCCACTCCGCACCTGCTGCAAGCAAAACAGTCCATTACCCTACAAAACATCACGAAAATACACCTATATAATATTGATCCCCTTAAGTCCACTTTTATATAGTAAAAATTTGATTTACAGGCGGATACCTTATTTTTCTTATTTTTGCTCTAAAATATAGATTGTGGGTACTCGTTAGAACCACATCGATAAGGCGGTTCGACGAGTACCAATAATCTATATTTTGAGCAGAAATAAGAAAACTATAACAATTTTTCATTTTAAATTCGCTTTTTCCGGCAATAGAATTTGCAATGTCTTTTTATAGGTCTGTTTTCGTAATGGCCAAAACAGTAGAACGCCCCGGCATTGAAAGCTGTATACAACACCTTCACACCAACCCAACCTCTCAACCGATGTAACCTCTGTATAAACAAGCTTAGGTTAATCAAGGATCTTCATTGGAAAAGAACCTTTGCAAAGACACAATTTCTAATGCTGCATAGCATGCACCAATGTCGGTGGTGATTTGGTTCCAGAGAAAACGAGTTTCAAATCAAAGTGTTTAACCATATATTACGTGGCGGTCATCTTGTTTTTGTGATCCAGACTACGGAATATAAGAATCTGATATATGGGATTCTGTTGTAGATGAGCGTTTCCAACCCGAGGGATGACCGTGCTGAGCGGAACCGAGGCTATGCCGAGGTTCCGATCAGCACGGTCATCCCGAGGGTTCGAAACGCCCATCTACAACAGAACAACATATTTGATTCTTTTTCTTGCACAACACCTCCGGTTAGTTTTGACAGCTCGCACATGTATATTGTTTACAAAATAAAAATAGTGCGGAAGTAGTTCCGGTGTAACGTAAAAAAAGTGGACCGTGAAAAAATGCGACATTTCCGCCACTGCGCATGCGCGTTGCTAAGTGGGCGTTAACCGATTGTTTAAGGCGGGGCTTACACGATAAACAAATCAATAGTCACATTTTCAATCCTCCTTGAATGAACAGCCTGCCAAAAACATCGGACCAACGTCGGGTCGACAGCGATACGACGTATCAACGTCGATTCGCTCTCATCCCCATATTGGCCGGCTATTGCGTAATAGCTGGGAAGTATATGATATACCATGCAATGAAAGTTTTACCTCTGTGACTGTTACTGCAGTTTGCTCTTGAACAGCAGTTGTCAATTTCTGGCGTAAAAATGTGCAGTGTGCTGGTTAACTGCTAACGTATAAGCCTGTCAAGAAAAAGTGAGGATGGGTAAACTGACCGGCTCAAAATTACCTGAATGGTGTTGACTGGGCCGTTAAACTCCACTACATACCAAGAAAAAAAAATGTTTTTTTTTTTTTTTATTAAACCTCTACCTCTCCCTCTGTTTAGTTTAGTATTACACTTCTCTGAGTATTTCTCTAATCCATCTGGGAGAGGAATTATGATTTTGTCACTTCGAAAATTGTGTACAGGTGCCAAAAAAAAAAAAAAAAAAAAAAGTAACGATGCATTTTAAAAGTAACATTAACAACGAGAAGATCCTGCATATGCTGAAGTATAACGAATGATCCTCACTCTGAGTTATGTAGACGAGCTATTGATCAGTACACATGAGAAACCCTAAATTTGCAGCCTGTGTGGAAAAGGAGATAGACGTGTAAAAAGTAGATAAGGCATCAATCCGTGAAAAAAAGTGGACATGCGTGAAAAAAAGGACATAAAGAAATGCAAAATAAAGGAATGAACAAAGATGGATGTGCGTGAAAAGGGTTGAAAAGGTTACAGTCCGTGAAAGCAGAAGATGTGCATGAAAAGGATAATCCTGAAGAAAAATGTACACTGACAAGAAAGAAAAATAGATAAGGCACCAATCCGTGAAAAAAGTGAACATCCGTGAAAAAAGTGGACATAAAGAAATGCAAAATAAAGGAATGAAAAAAGAAGATGTGCGTGAAAAGGGTTGAAAAGGTACCAGTCCGAGAAAGAAGAATATGTGCGTGATAAGGATAATCACGAAGACAAATGTACACTTACGTGAAAGAAAAACAGATAAGGCAACAAGGGAAACAAAAAGGAACAAAAGCAAGGACATTAAGAAATATTTTGACGGCTGAAGGTGCTGAGGATAGTGTAGCTAAGTTTACATCTTTGGTTAGAGCTAGGGACTAACTTCCCATATCACAGGTCCTGGTGTATGAATGTCATTTGACGTGTCACCAGTAACAATTCTGATTCTGATTCTGAACAATCCGTGAAAAAAGTGGACATCCGTGAAAAAAGTGGACATAAAGAAATACACAGGAATGAAAAAGGAAAATGTGCGTGAAAAGGGTTGAAAAGGTACCTATACATGAAAGCAGAAGATGTGCGTGAAAAGGATAATCACGAAGAAAAATGTACACCGACGTGAAAGAAAAACAGATAAGGCAACAATCCGTGAAAAAAGTGGACATCC
The DNA here is from genome assembly GCA_963580285.1 of Lucinisca nassula. NCBI lineage: Eukaryota > Metazoa > Mollusca > Bivalvia > Lucinida > Lucinidae > Lucinisca > Lucinisca nassula. The sequence goes on along the minus strand of OY757015.1, from coordinate 56,787,505 downwards.
GTGTAAAATGTGGACATAAAGAAATACAAAGGAATGAAAAAAGAAAATGTGCGTGAAAAGGGTTGAAAAGGTACCTGTACGTGAAAGCAGAAGATGTGCGTGAAAAGGATAATCACGATGAAAAATGTACACCTACGTGAAAGAAAAATAGATAAGGTAACAATCCGTTAAAAAAGTGGACATCCGTGAAAAAAGTGGACATAAAGAAATACAAAGGAAAGGAATGAAAAAAGAAAAGGTGCGTGAAAAGGGTTGAAAAGGTACCAGTCCGTGAAAGCAGATGTGCGTGAAAAGGATAATCACGAAGAAAAATGTACACTGACGTGAAAGAAAAACAGATAAGGCAACAATCCGTGAAAAAAGGGGACATCCGTGAAAAAAGTGGACATAAAGAAATGCAAAATAAAGGAATGAAAAAAGATGGATGTGCGTGAAAAGGGTTGAAAAAGTACCAGTCCGTGAAAGCAGAAGATGTGCGTGAAAAGGATAATCCCAAAGAAAAATGTACACTGACGTGAAAGAAAAATAGATAAGGCACCAAACCGTGAAAAAGTGGGCATCCGTGAAAAAGTGGACATAAAGAAATACAAAGAAAAGGAATGAAAAAAGAAGATGTGCGTGAAAAGGGTTGAAGAGGTACCTTTCCGTGAAAGAAGAAAATGTTCGTGATAAGGATAATCACGAAGAAAAATGTACACTGACGTGAAAGATAAATAGATAAGGCAACAATCCGTGAAAAAAGTGGACATCCGTGAAAAAAGGGAACATAAAGAAATGCAAAATAAAGGAATGAATAAAGAAGATGTGCGTGAAAAGGGTTGAAAAGGTACCAACCCGAGAAAGAAGAATATGCGCGTGATAAGGATAATCACGAAGAAAATGTACACTGACGTGAAAGAAAAATAGATAAGGCAACAATCCGTGAAAAAAGTGGACACCCGTAAAAAAAGTGGACATAAAGAAATACAAAGAAAAGGAGTGAGTGAGTGAGTTTTAGTTTTACATCCCACCAGCAGCCAATGTGATACGGAGACGGGACCTCGGTTTAAAGACTCATCCGAAAGGCTGGAGAAGCCCGGGATCGATCCTGCGATCCCTGGTTTACAAGGCGAGTAGCGTAACCACTGCACCACGGAGGCTTCTACAAAGAAAAGGGATGAAAAAAGGATGATGTGCGTGAAAAGAGTTTAAAAGGTACCAGTCCATGAAAGCAGAAGTTGTGGGTGAAAAGGATAATCACGATGAAAAATGTACACTGACGTGAAAGAAAAACAGATAAGGCAACAATCCGTGAAAAAAGTGGACATGCGTGAAAAAAGTGGACATAAAGAAATGCAAAATAAAGGAATGAAAAAAAGATGGATGTGCTTGAAAAGGGTTGAAAAGGTACCTGTCCGCGAAAGCAGAAGATGTGCGCGAAAAGGATAATCCTGAAGAAAAATGTACACTGACGTGAAAATAAAATAGATAAGGCACCAAACTGTGAAAAAAGTGGACATCCGTGAAAAAAGTGGACATAAAGAAACACAAAGAAAAGGAATTAAAAAATAAGATGTGCGTGAAAAGGGTTGAAAAGGTACCTGTCCGCGAAAGAAGAAGATGTGCGTGATAAGGATAATCACGAAGAAAAATGTACACTGACGTGAAAGAAAAATAGATAAGGCAACAATCCGTGCAAAAAGTGGACATCCGTGAAAAAAGTGGACATAAAGAAATACAAAGAAAAGGAGTGAGTGAGTTTTAGTTTTACGTTCCACCAACAGCTAAGCTCATATGGAGACGGGACCTCGGTTTAAAGACTCATCCGAAAGGCTTGAGAAGCCCGGGATCGATCCTGCGATCCCTGGTTTACAAGGCGAGTAGCGTAATCACTGCACCATGGAGGCTTCTACAAAGAAAAGGAATGAAAAAGAGAAGATGTGCGTGAAAAGGGTTGAAAAGGTACCAGTTCGCCATGCCCTGTTATGGTGAAAACCTTAAAAATCTTCATCTCCGATATCACTTGACTGATTGTCTTGAAACTTGGTTTATAGCATCAGGTGATTGAGTACTACCAATTTGCACAGGGCTCAGGGGAGCGACCAGGACCTCACGGGCCTCTTGTTTTTTTGTTTTGTGTTGTTTTGCTTTGATTTTTCTGCGGCTTTTCCCTCTGTTTCTGTCGAATGAATGTGCACTGTACCGGTCAACCACTGATGTGCATGTCTGCCAAAGGTAAGCTGGCCTGCTCGGCGTTGTCTCAATGGTGTTGACAAGGCCGTTAAACTTCACACAAAATGCCGAACAAAAGCTCGGACCCCGCCCATCAGGGTTGGCAGAATAGATTGGGCTGCATGATGTTTCCATGGAAGGCTGAAACCACTGGTAAGCCGCTTAGAGGGTCTGAGCTTGCACATGTCAAGTGGTGCGAGTCGAACCATCCGTGCATATTAACCCTATTGGTCTCATCGGGCGGCAGGGCTTGAGATTAGGTAGCATTACACTAAATACTGGGAGGTACCGGGTTTTATCACTTTGGGACAGAGCTTTTAGTTGCGTTCTAAATACCAGACTTGCTTCCATTGGATATATATCCCATGTTTTATTTCAATGTGAGAAAATGATAGGTATAAGGGACTAAAATGATGCATGTTTTATAAATATATCTGCAAGCTCAAAGAAATTTTTTGCTGATTTTATATGGTCACCCCTCCTTTAAAAATGTTGGTTTTATTTACTCCGTTCTAGCAGGTCAACAAACATGGTTGATTGTAACTTGAAAATGAGCCGGACAACATGTGGATTTTTTCTCATTAACTTGTTGGGCTAGGATGGCTCTATAAACAAGTAAGGTTTGAAAAGTTTTGTATGTGTAGTTTTTGTGGGAGCAGGTAAAAGGTTACTATTGTCGCCTATGGAAAACATTTAGTGGAACGCTACCTATAGCAAAAGTAGACCACTATCCTGTTTTCAGTCATTACATACTATTTCCACACATTTGTAGATTCTGTCCAATTCTGTTTCATAAAATGTATCCTCATGGCATGTATTTTGACATAGATACTGTAAAAAATGTGATGGTAATGCTAATTTAGGTCTAACTGGATGTATTTGATGTATTTTTGCCTCTGACCTATGTTCTTGGTGGGGGGGGGGGGGTTACTTTGAAGCCATGTAAATCAGTTTTTATTGATGTGTTTGGAAAGGAGACTTGCAGTAATTGTATTTGCACAAACACAAGAAAGAATCAACTCCATCTGGAATATAAGTGTAAGGTTTCATGGCACTAGGACTATGTCTCAAACCAAAGCAAAACTTCAAAATTGTGTCTCCGAACAGCCCGCTGCAATATCCGGATAAGTTTTCTCATCCGTTAAAAGTTCTATTTCATTGTATTCATGTAAAAGGATGTGGACAGATATATTCAGCCATTCCTCATGGCATTAAGGCATTTATTAACATTTTCTTGGCATTTTTGTCCTCAAAATATCCTCAAAATGCCATTTTTACCTTTAAATAGGGGGTGTAGGTGTGAAAATAGCCATAAAAATGAGTATTGGTGCTATTTAGGCATAATTCTCTGCATTTTAGGATTGAATTGTTCCAAAGACATTGGAGAAGAACCCCTGATGCAAGCCAGTGTCTGGGTTCCATTCCAGAAAGAGATAAACTTTTGCACTTTTCAAAAACTATGGTTTGTTCGGCTTTCATTGTTGAATCTGAAAGCGATAACTTTATCGCAAACTTGAAAGATTCTGTGTGACTGAACTTTTATTATGCATGACTAAATTATTACATATGACCTAAATTTCTATTTGGCAATGCTTTTGATGCAACATAAAGAAAATAAGGATTTGGTATAGGTAGCATTACACTAAATACTGGGAGGTACCGGGTTTTATCACTTTGGGACAGAGCTTTTAGTTGCGTTCTAAATACCAGACTTGCTTCCATTGGATATATATCCCATGTTTTATTTCAATGTGAGAAAATGATAGGTATAAGGGACTAAAATGATGCATGTTTTATAAATATATCTGCAAGCTCAAAGAAATTTTTTGCTGATTTTATATGGTCACCCCTCCTTTAAAAATGTTGGTTTTATTTACTCCGTTCTAGCAGGTCAACAAACATGGTTGATTGTAACTTGAAAATGAGCCGGACAACATGTGGATTTTTTCTCATTAACTTGTTGGGCTAGGATGGCTCTATAAACAAGTAAGGTTTGAAAAGTTTTGTATGTGTAGTTTTTGTGGGAGCAGGTAAAAGGTTACTATTGTCGCCTATGGAAAACATTTAGTGGAACGCTACCATTACATTATATCTCTATGTCGGGTAAAAGTAGCAACGTCCCAAATATGACCTATATAGTGTTGGTGGGGACGTTAAACATCAAACAAACAAACAAACGGTAAAGGGCATATATTTTTCAGGTACTCCAGTTGTCGCCCACCGTTAGTTAACGGTCTGCTCGAAAACCAATGGGTCTTAAAACCAGAAAAAAATCGCCTGGTTTTACTCATACGTAGTGTATAAGGCCTTAGACGAACTGAACATAACAGCGCAGTAAAAGATATGTGGCTCGTACAAACAATATGTGAAGAAACCTTGGCAACAGGCTGATTTTAGGCTATATACAGTGAATCTGAAATGTCTCGAAGAGGGATGACGGGTTTACCACGGATAATTCGAACTCGTTCTTAGACCCTAGAGAATTAATCCTATAGCTTCCGTTAGGTTGTCCATACATAAAGAATAGTTCATTTTGTCTAAAAAGGTATGTTGCGTGTAATCACCAGATTCGCCTAAATGAGTACTCACAGTATTCCTTTAACCGTAACCCTTTTTGTAACAAATGGAATATTCCTCCTTATATATAGCAGGAGTCTATTCCAAATTTAGGGGTTACAGGTTGTGTTTTCTTCAACATTTATTTGGAAGATGGCTGAGCTTTTTGTAAACAGTGTAGGCCCCGATCAGATGCCTGCACTGTTTGCCAGGTTACCAGTTTTAGGGTTTCTGTTAACTTAGAGAAGACTGCAAAGATATCCTCCTCTCATCACCATTATATCTCAAGACCAGGTATGGAACGCCCTGGCTGTCTTACGGGGATAAAATTCATTATGTTTGGTGGTTTTCCTATTACATTGTATATGCTGTGATAAAAAACAGTATATGTAGTGGTTAATCTAGTGTATGTAGTAGAAACCTCATTATTTTCGGTGGTAAAACCTGTATATGCTGTAGTATTTTTGTTATATGAGGTAGTATTTTTGTTATATGCGGTAGTATTTCTATTATATGCTGCGGTATTTTTATTATTTGCTGTAGTATTTTAATATATGCTGTAGTATTTTATTATACGTTGAGGAAACTCATTATTTGCTGTAATATTTTTATTATATGCTGTGGTCACAGTTTGAATTGTTATATGCAGTAGATTCGTCTTTATCTTGGGTGCAAAATTTTATTATCATGATGAGATCATGCGTATGCATTCGTAACCTACCAGCCGAAAAAAAAAAAAAAAAAAAAAAGGCGGCTAAGAGAGCTCACCGTTTGAATAGACCTCCTTTTATAACTCAGTTTTTCTAGTTTGGTATACACCGGTACTCTATACTCTGTCATTGTGGCCTGCAATCTGGTTTAAGCAAGCCCGCCTTTTGTTCCCAAATATGTTCACCTGTATTAGCAAGCAACTGTATATGCAAGCAATTTTGATTATCGCATAGGTGCTTTTAGGTTGGAAGAGCACTGATCTTTATGCCCTTTCTGGAGATTTTTTTTTTTTTTTTTTGCACCATGTTGTTTTTAACTGATTCGTTGACTAGCTACTAGTCTGATAATAAAAATCTGATCGTTTTTTTTTTTGTTTGTTTTTTTTTGGTATTTTTATTGTAAAAAAAAAAATATCACCTTCTTAGTGATGGCAAGTCTATTTGGTTGGTAGAGTCTCAAATCTTAGGATTAAAATTGAGCCAGAGAGACTAGACTAGCTAAACTTTTATACACTGTTCATTTTAGTGCAAAAGATTATTTTAATTCCATATCATTCATTTTAAAGCCTAGTGGCTAGGCTAATTGATTGGCTACTGTCTTTTTTTCTCAACTTATTCGCATATGTGCTAATTTTAAATCTGCAAATGCTCAATGAAAGCTGCTCAAAGGCCTTTTCTGTGTTGATCTGGACGCACACAACAAGCTGTACTTGACGGCCAAGCGTCGGATCCGGTCCCTGTTTTGTCCGGTGTCCCACAAGGTTCGGTACTTGGACCGGTCCTTTTCTTGATATTTATTAACGATCTTCCTGATAATATCAGGTCATCTGTTCGCTTGTTTGCTGATGATTGTGTTTTGTTTAGGAATATACATACTTCTTCTGACTGTCTTATCTTACAAGATGACCTGGATAGCCTAGCACGTTGGGAGGCTTGGCAAATGAAGGTCAATGTGGCCAAATGTGTCATTCAATGAGGGTGTCACGGCACCCTCCAGACAAGCAGATTAAATTCAACTACTCAGTACATCAGCATACTTTGAAACATGTCCAATCCGCAAAATATCTTGGTATCACCATTACTGATAAACTTGATTGGGGTCAACATATTTCTGAGATTACCTCTAAAGCAACTAGGTCATTAGGGTTTCTTAGACGCAATTTGGCTTTTGCACCTAGCAGACAAAGGATGTTGCATACAAAACCTTGGTTAGACCTCAACTAGAGTATGCATCACCTGTTTGGCATCCCCATGTTAAAACTCAGGTTCAACAGGTTGAGAAGGTTCAGAGGACGGCTGCCCGATGGACCTGCAGGCGATGGCGGAACAGAAGTAGTGTTGGTGAAATGCTCGATGAGCTGGAGTGGCCATCGTTGGAGGCCCGTCGCGAGCAGTCCTCTTTAACCTTCTTTTATAAGATTCACCCTGACACGGTGTCTCTTAATAAAGAAAAATACTTGACCCCTGTGACTACTTCAACTCAAACAAGGGCATCAAAACTAAACAACAGTCAATATCGTAGGTACCAGGCCTATAATGATGCCCTGAAGAATTCTTTCTTCCCTAGAACTATTCCTCAGTGGAACAGTCTTCCCTCCTCTGTGGTAAATGCCAAAACTGCAGAGGAGTTCAAAGCCCGCATGGTGTAGATTGGGATCCAGAGGTGTGCGTTTTAGTACACCTCTGAAAGCAGATTGTAAATAGTTTTAAGAACTCATCCAGTGTTTTTTTTTTTTTTTTTTTTGCTAAATTCTAAATTTAGCGCACCACCCAACTGAGGTAATGGCCAAGTATGACCGACTCAGTATATGAAGATAGATAGAAAAACTGGAAAGCCAAACAAATTAAATTCTCCATTTGGACTACTTTTACAGCTGACAGAGTCGATCAAGCCATCAGTGCTTCTAGAAACTTTTAAGCTGATTTATGCTTTCCAGCTACAGGAATTTTGTAATAACCAATAGCTGAGGATATTTTGGATTCGTGTTTGAGACTGATAACTGCAGTAGAGTTACTATAGTAGATACATAAATCATACAATGCTTAACCCATTTAGTACCTGAAACCCCTAAAGGGGTACTTTGGCAAACAGTGCAGGCCCAGATCAGATGCCGCAGAATGCAGCGTCTGATTAGGGCCTACACTGTTTGCAAAAAGTTCAGCTATTTTCCTAATAGATTTGAAGAAAACACAACCTGACACCCCTAAATTTTGAAATGGACTCATGCTATATCTAAGGAGGAAGATTCCATTTGGTACAAAAAGGGTTTTTGCATTTCAAATAGGATAGTTAACCCTTTCTGTATAATGCAACAGCAACAAAAACACCACTGTACTTGGTACGGGGTTTTACCGCGGCAATTTATCTTCGGTATTTTTCGAGTAGTTCACGAAGGCATCCGATTGATCTCATCATGATAATAAAGTTTGCACCCAATATAAAGATAATGACATTACCAGTGAATATAATGACGTGACTACCTCAAATAAAGAGAGAGTGTGAAAGGACGGAACATAGGAACAAAAGCACTCAATATAATGGAAAAAACACTGCACCAACTGATGAAGACACCGAATAGCATGAAATATCTACTATATATAATGGAAAAAGCAGAACATATAACACTGAAACCACAGCATATAATAAAAATACTACAGCGTATACACCGTTTTACCAGCGAAAATAATGAGGTTTCCACTACATATACTAGATTAACCACTACATATACTGTTTTTATCACAGCATATAATAGGAAAACCACCAAACATAATGAATTTCATCCCCGTAAGACAGCCAGGGCATTCCATAACCAGGGCCCCCGCCCATCGGTGCTTCAGGAAATAGATGAGCTGCATGATGTTTCCACGCAGAGCTGAAACAGGCCCTACACAAGTACTGGTAAACCGATTAGAGGTTCTAAGCCTGCCCAGGCAAAGCGATGCGAGTCGGTTTCATTGAACAACAGGGCTTGAGAAGTCATTTCATCTCAATGTCGGGTAAAAGCCCCACAAAATTGGAAGCAGAGTCTTCAAAGTGACCAATACAGTGTTGACGGAGACGTTAAACCTCAAATCAAACAAAGTTATACCTATATTTAAGTTTACATTGACGGACGGCTATTGACGCCGCCATTTTGAAAGTGGCGCTGCAGTGTCAGACGTAACGTCTTTCGCAACGTTCTTAAATAATTGTGCCATTTATTTACGTATTCTTGACCTTTAATAGGAACAAAATTCAAAGTAAAAACAATTATCAACTGTCATTTTGGCATCCAAAAGTTGTGATTTCTTACCCTAAACGACCCGCGTTTGATGGAGGTCTCGTAACCTCACACTGCAATCTACGCTTGCTAGTGCACATTACGATCAGATATTCCTATACTGATATACGACTACTGTCTCTGTTATAGGTGAGGTGAGTGTTTGAGTTTTACGTTCCACCAACAACTAAGGTCATACGGAGACGGGACCTCGGTTTAAAGACTCATCCGAAAGTCTGTCTCTGTTATAGGAGATACGTAAACTGTGCATCGGTTTTACCCATATACGCCTAGAAGCCTCTGTGGTGTATCACCTTTTCCCTGTGCCCAACATTGGCTAAGGAGCGTCTGATCTAGGCCTGCACTGTTTTCTTAGTGTCCATACATAGAGAGTTTGGTATGATATGAATTAATGGGCATCTGATCTGGGTCTGCAATGTTTCCTAGTGTCCTTTATTTTAGATGTTGGGTTAAATGGGTTAACCGACATCTGAGCCGGGTCTGCGAGGATCTGCGCTGTATCCATTTGGCCTTAAATAGAGGTGATGTGTTAATTTGGTTTAAGATTGAATAACCCAGCTCTAGCGGTGATTTGTTGAGTAATATATCACTGTTTGGAGGTCCGTTGTATGGTAGATCACATCACGAGCACGTAACAATAGAGCTGATAACACACTGAAAGGCTACTAAAATGCTGTTGTTTCCTTCATATTCTCTCAACATCCCGCCACTGTTTGAAGAAATCCCGCCGACATGTTTGACTGTAACGCATGTGTAACGTACTGAAAAAGACGTTACACGGTCTAACGTCAAGGAAAGGATCGATAACGTCGCAAAACTTCATAAAACGGCGGCTCTTCACGTCACGCTTTTTCGCCTAGTGATTTATCACGCAATATATCACCGGATTTAACGATTGGCTGTATAAGCGACTAGTGATAGATAAGCTCTAGCTGTGATTTGTTGAGTAATAAATCACATTTTGCAGGTCCGTATCACGAGCGCGTAGCACGCGTGATTTGTCTACTTACAACTGACCGACAAATTGTGATTTATAACCCAACAAATCACTGGCTAGAGCTGAGTTATTTCGATTCTAGCACGCTGAAACTCTTAGATAATATTGTTGTTTCCTTCAAATTCTCAAACATTTTCACCATTGTTAAAAGAAATCGACTGTAACACATGCATTTATGTCCTTTTGAAACCTTGTCGGTGCTAGACAGTGACGTTACACCGTCTAACGTCTACGAATCATAAATTTGCAGCTTTTAATGATTTCACTCGGCCCGCTTTTCCGCACCGTGATTTGTTGCATAACAGACACAGTTTTTTCCCATTGCCAATGTAAAAATACGGTGCATCATCTGGTCTGCACTGTTTGCCATTGTCATTAAACGGATATGCTGCGCTTAATTGGGTTGAGGAACATCTGAGCTACGTCTACACTGTTTTCCTATGTCCTCAGATATGGGTTGTGTATGTCTTTGAGAATTACGTCCTAACAACAGCTAAGGTCATAATGATACGAGATCTCGGTTTAATATCCGCAAGTCTGGAGAAGCCCGAGATGGAACCAACTAACCCTGGTCAATGATACGAGTAGTATAACCATTTCAAGACTTAGGCAAACAATGCAGACCGAGATCAGGCATTGCTTAGCCAGCGTTAGCCTTTCGCTTCTACTTTAGGACTAAGGCAGATGACACAGACCCAGGTCAGATGCCACGTTAACGTCGTAAGCTAAGCGTTTCTTTCAGGACTGGCAAACAGTGCAAACCCAGGTCAGACGCCGATTAACCCGTATTAGCCTGGCATATCAAATTTAGACCAAAGACTAACAGTTCCGATGCCGCAAAATATGTTGTTTGATCGGGTGCTTCACTTTTTAGTCACGATGCTTCCACGCAGAGCGGAATCCGGCCCGCACACTAGTACTGGTAAACCGCTTAGAGGATCTAAGCCTGTCCAGGAACCGCGGTGCGAGGCGGACGTCCATGCTAATAAACCCTTTTGGTTTCATTGGTCGACATGGCTAGAGATGTCATTTCATCTTAGTGCTGGGTAAAAGTCCCACAAAACTGAACCCACCTCTCCAAAATAACCTAAATAGTGTTGATGGGGACGTAAAACACTAATTCAAACAAAGAAAACCTGAGGGAAAAAGACGTGTTATGAGCAAGAACCATAACTCCGGGTGTCATGGTATTTTAGTTATCATCCCTGAGAATATAATCTTGGCAACACAATATCTCTAACACCTTTCATCATGTTAACAAGTCCGTGAAATTAAAACCCTCTAAACCTCACTTTATTTAGAGAAAACTGGGGTTTACAGGGGTATAAGTTATTTTGCTTTTTTCTGTTCTAAGACATAGGTCATGGGAACTCGTACGAGCACCCGCAACCTATTTTAGGAGTAAAAATAAGACAAATATCACTAATTTGCATGGAAAAAGAAATTGCACGGGTGTGTCATCGTAATGTGAGAATAATGATGGGTCGTTGTACAGTTGTACAGAAGGTTAAGAAGGTGTGCGTGCGTGCTTGCGTGTGTATATGTGTGTGTGTGTGTGGTTGTGTGTGTGTGTGTGTGAATTCGGGTTTAACGTCGCTTTCAACAATTTTTCAGTCATATGTCATATTACGACGATGTCTGGTTGCAACAGGGAGCTCAATGCTCACTTTTATAGTGCTGCCTCACTGAAGTATCATGTCCCTGACACATGATGCTTCTTCTAATACATGCTGCAAAAGAATACAAAAGAAACTGATGTGTTACAGACTTTAAAACTGAAAATGACTTGGTGGTGGTGTCTGTTCCATCTGCAAACGCTGTTACAAGGAGAACTCACCTTAAAGCTCGCTAACAGGGCGAATGAGGGGAGGTAACTGCCAGACTACACGATAATTAAGCAAATAGCACTCCGATAAAAACGTATCTAAGGTAGGCGGAGCAAATGTGTTGCGCATGCGCAGTGGCGGAAATGTCTCATTTTTTCACGGTCCACTTTTTTACGTTACACCGGCAGTTGAATAGAATTGAAGCGCATTTATGTTAGTTGCCTGGGTCGGAACCCAAGGGTCAGAACATAAATTTCTATCCCAGGGTAAAATCACGGATTTCTTTGTCTGGTGTGCAAGAAATTAGCTTTCGTTCCCGTGTCCACTGGACGTCCAGTCTGAAATATAGTTTCCAATGCTTTCATTGATCATGAATGTTTTGAAATAGCTGACTTATTGGCGAGAGATAGAACAGACTAAGAAAATGTATAATGGAACACGGCTCTCCGTCCCTGGAGAGCCTCGATCTAGGTTTTCGAAGGAAAGTTGTGCAGTACTTGCATGATTTCATCTATCTTTATAGTGTCACATGATTTTTATTGTCTATGGCCACGGGCGTAGACAATGATCAGGATGACTTTTGCCCCCCTAAGCATTTAAGAAAAGGACATGACGGGTTGAATGTTATTTTCTATCAACATGTCTTCGGTGTTATTGTCTACGCGTGTGGGCGTAGACTACCTAAGGTTTACTTTTGCTCCAGAAGCATGAAAGAAAGGGGCATTACTGGCCGAATGCTATATTATATTGACTGCTCATCGGTTTTATTTGGTATTGATATTTGGCTTAAAAACCGGGATCGACCAGATTACTTCCGTAAGTTTATCACACCCTCTTTGCATACAAAATGGACTTATTTTCTGGGTTCACGTGATGTTGACTTCCCTCCGATGATACAGTACATCTATGTTTGTTTTCACCAAATGAAGGCAAATGCAACTGTTCTTCTGATTTTTTCGTTTCCCTAGTGCGAGTGGTTGTCATAGAAAATGATTGGTAAAATTTGTCTATATATGAAACTGGAGTCCGCTTTTAAAGGTGCATTATTGAGCTACCGGGTCTCAAAATTTTTTTTCTGGTTTTTATCTTCAATGCATACTCCATTGTCATGTGTACACTTTTGGAGCCAAATTCAGCTTCAGAACTTTGTGAAAAAGGTCGTTTTCATTCGTGTTTACCCTTCGCTCTGAACATGTGTTCGGAATTTCTGTTCTAAAAATCAATTTGTCAGTTTACACATACATGGCGACAGTATCGTCTCTGAGTGTCGTTACTTATGGCATGGTATTCAGCGTCATATTTTTTTCCGATTCTGGCATGGCCTAAGCAAACAAGGCCAAAAATGAACGTCGTCTAACGTTATATATGGGGATTCTATTTTTGTCACAAACTAAAAATAGATCTAACTAGTGTTCGAAACCTAGTTAGGGAATCCCTCTCAAACTCGTTTACCTGTCATCATAATTGTTCACATTTTTGCATAAAATGCATTCATTTGTATTGTTTTTAAAGAAAAATACCGGCTATATGTATTTTATTTTTGGAAGCATTTTTCCGGATAGCTCAATAATGCACCTTTAAATTCTTTGGCTTTTTCTACAAGTTTCCGTATTTACTGGCACACTTATACAGGATACACATGAACAGCTTGATCATTTGACTTTTCAATCCTATGACTACACAAATTAATGTTTGCTGAGCGAAGACTCAAGCTTTTTGTAAAAGCTTATACTTTATATTCATTATTGAACCTGACAATCATCGTCAAATGGACTTAGTCTGTGGTCTCATTTCTTTGTTTTGCAATTTTCTCCAAATAATCACAGCCTTTTTGACTGTCGCAGAGATATGCGACTTGCTGGGGAAGTTGGCGGACGGTCAAGTCTAAAGCTCCCGTTTCCGTGTGACCTTAGCTGTTTGTGAGAAGGATACTAGAAATGCGCAAGGGATTTGGTATTAACCTATTGATTATTTGCCATGGTAAATGTCTCTTTGCAAAATAGGAGTTAAGTTGGACAAAGTTAGAATCAAATCAGACATGAGTTTTTTCGATGAAAGGATGCATTACTCCCTATATTCGGTACTGGTTTTCGGAAAAACAAATAATACAAAAATAAGATAAAAATGGATTACACAATAACAAAGAGGTCATTATCTATTCAACAAATCCGTATGAAAACACACCGATTTTAAAGGTGCATTATTGAGCTATCGGGCTTCAAAAATGAAAAGCGTGTTTTTCGGTTTTATTTCTTCTATTCATGTAGCTTTGTCATTTGTAATCTTCTGAAACCAAATACCACTTCAGAACTTTGTGAAAATCGTCGTTTTCATTTTTGTTTATTTGTTGTTTTGGGGAATTTCAATCTAAAAATATTCCTGTCACGTGACAAAAAGCCGGGCAACATGACTGCGGCGAACAATAAGATGGCGACCTCCGGTTCATCTGAGGAAAGTAGAATTTTTAGTCCAAATTACAAGTATTTGACTTTCAACTGCACTGACACAATACTATCATGCATGTTAATCTGTTATCAAATGCTAACGCATCAATTTACAGGCAAGAAGATAATTTTACCGTCAATATCTAAGGATGAATTTCTGAATCGATGAGAATTGACATGGGGTCGTTTCAAAGATACACAAAAACCGCATACATGTGAGAGTACATGTATGATGTGGGTATTTGTTAGAATTATTCGATACTAGCAATAACCTTTTGATTTGTTTGATTTGAGGGTTAACGTCCCAATTAACACTGTTTAACGTCCCCATCAACACTGTATAAGTAATTTTGGAGACCTAGCTTACAATTTTGTGGGAATTTTATATACCCGACATTGAGATGAAATGAGATCTCATTCCCTGTCGCTTACGGGCCTCCGTGGCCTAGTGGTTAAGAGCGCTGACTTTTGATCATTAGGTCTCTCACCGCTGTGGTTCGAGCCTCGCTCGGGTCATGTGTGAGACGCCAAGTTCTGCAACGGAAGGTCAGATGGTTTTTCTCCGGGTACTCCGGTTTTCGCCCACCTCTGATTAACGATCGGCTCGATATGAGTGAAATAATCTTGAAAGGGCCGTACAACCCCCCAAAAAAAAAATCCCTGTCGCCCAATGAAACCAATAGGGTTTATATGAATGGGCGGCCCGACTCGCACCACTTTGCCTGGGCAGGCTTGAATCCTTTAGGCGGTTTACCAATACTCCTAAGCGGTCGGTTTAAGCTCTGCCTGGCACCATCATGCAGCCCACCTATTTCTTCAAGCCCCGCCATGGGAGCCGAGCAAGAACTTTTTAATACCGAAACAAAAGAGAAACACTATCCATATTCGCACCGCCCATCGGGGCTTGAAGAAATATTTGGGCTGCATAATGCTTCCACGCAGAGCTGTAACTGACCCGCAAACGAGTACTGGTAAACAGCTTAGAAGATCTAAGCCTGGGCAAGCAAAGCGATGCGAGTCCGTCCATTTGTTTCACTGGGCGACAGGGCTTGAGAAGTCATTTCATCTCAATGTCTGGTAAAAGCCCCACAAAATTGTTATCAACGTCTCCAAAATGACCTTTACAGTGTTGAAGGGGACGTTAAACCTCAAACCAAACAAACAAACGTGCACCAGGACCTACTCACTGATACTGGGATCGGCCACATTTTACCATTACTTGCAGATTTACAGCACACATCAATCTTGCGCTGGCCTCGGTAGCTCAGTCGGATGCGCGTCTGACTGCTGATCATGGGGAAGCAGGTTCGATACCTGCCGGGGTCGGCAATATTCTTTCGCGGGGATTGATCAAGAAATCTTTCCTACGGTCATTCTCTCCATTCCGCTGGCTCAAGAAGGGCAGTTGTCAGTTTCTGGCGAAAGAATGTGCACTCTCCTGGTTACCTCTTACGTATAAGCCTGCCCAGGAAAAGTAAACTGACAGGCTCAAAAACGGCCTTAACAGTGTTGACTTGGCCGTAAACCTCAAAACAAACAAACAGTTAACCTGCATAGGGGATGACTCTCCCTGAACAGGGCGCCTCCAGTTTGTTTGTTTGATTTGAGGTTTAACGTCCCCGTCAGCACTTTAAAGGTCATTTTGGAGACGTTGCTTCCAATTTTGTGGGACTTTTACCCGACCTTGAGATGAGATGACATCTCAAGCCCTGTCGCCCAATGAAACCCATAGGGTTTATTAGCATAGGCGGTCCGCCTCGCACCGCGGTTCCTGGACAGGCTTAGATCCTCTAAGCGGTTTACCAGTACTAGTGTGCGGGCCGGATTCAGCTCTGCGTGGAAGCATCATGCAGCTTATATATTTCTTCAAGCCCCTATGGGCGGGGGCCGGTGCCTCCAGTTAAACGTTCCGATCCAAAGGGCGGTGCGCATTTTGACATTCATCGCTGTAAATGGTGTTCAGACACCGAAATAATCATCGCCGGGTCGAACCGAGGGCCTCTGGCATCTGAGTCAAGTGCACTAACCACTCTGGGCTTAACCACTGAGCTGTCACGCTCAGTTTATTACATAAACTCCAGGTTTGCAGGATGAGACTCTGCACAGTAATCGGCTCTTTCGTTGTACATTGGGTCGTTCTCCCTGCTGGGGGGGGGGGGGGGGGGCATGTGAGTACCAGCTGATAGCAAGCCGGCGGAATGAACAACTGACAGCGCATAAATGTCATCCTACTAGATTTCAGTAAGGCCTTTCACGAGGTTCCGCACAATTTCATTGCTGATGGATACCAGAAAGTCGTAATTGAGGATTTCTTCGTCTGCGCCCGTTACTTCTGGTGTTCCACAGAGTACAGTGCTCGGCACTCTCCTCTTCCTCATATACATCAACGACTTGCCATCACGCGTCTCCCCTGTTCGCTGATCACTGCCTGTTGTACCGAGTTGCTGTCGCTCAAGAGGACTTTAATTATTTACAAGCATGGGAGAGAGACTGATAGATGCGTTTTCACCCAGACAAGACTTAGTCTGAGTACATCAGAATCGGCAACAAAAGCAAGATAATGGAGTCATCATACAACATCCATTGCCAGAAGTAAAGCAAAAAACCTGGCTATAGACAGTACACTGGTGTGAAATAGTCACACTGACATGCTTAGACTAGCTTCTAGTCGGATATTATATTTTAAAGTTAATAAGTAATATTCTTCTACCCCTTATTTGATCTTGGGAAGATATACTCTGACTAAAATGCCAGTTTGCCTTATCAGTTGGTGTTCGGTAAGGGGTACAGAAAGGCAATAAACATTTCATGACTGTAGCTGTAATCAATCATTTACCCAAGGATCTTGCGAGGTAAAATTCGCATTGTACTAGACCTTGGTGTCTGAGACAAGATTAAAGTCTAACAAGGTTTCATATTTGATAAAAACACACATGAAGGTTGGTAATTGGTAAATATGACATCAAGGTCTAGTAGCTAGACTATGACATGCTATCTACGACAGACAGCCAGACAGCTGCTTTCCTATCCTACGCAGGAATCTCTCTGCATGCCCAAAGGACATCAAGGCAACAGCATACAAGTCACTAGTTAGACCTAAACTAGAATATGCTGCCACCCCCTGGGACCCCTACAAACAAACTAGTCCAGTTCAATCGCAATCTTCCGCTCACATCGTCTATCTTACTGATCATATGCATATTGGAAATGAAAAAAGGGAGGTTGGTAAAACCTAGTATTCCTTGAATTTCTCGAATCAAGGTCTGCTTTATTAAGGAAATTTCGTAATCCCGGATCGTTTTGTTATTGACGAAGAGCTCTGTGTGAATGATCCATGTCCCTGTCTTGAGATAGATATAAGAGCTTTATTTGTTTAACCGTCATTCATGAAGGCTTACAAAAGTATTTAGGCTGATGAAATATATATATATGGATTTTTCAAGTACGGCAACTTGGATTTTTTTAAGTACGGCAACTTGGAAAAAAAAATGCTGAATTAACTGTACGGTTACTTGCGTCACAAAATTGCAAATTTGGAAACTACTGACACCATTTTGACATCGTTTGGAAGGAAAGGCCGTGGTTATTATCATGTTTGGTTTCATCACATAGGGATCGATTATAATGCTAGTGCTGATCGTAAATCAATCTATTTTTGCATGAAACAGATGGAGATGTGAAATCTACACCAGGGCCATATTTCCTTTTGAGAATTCTTTGTCGTTGCTTTCGCTTTGTTTCATTACTGAAAATACTTTGGAAGAAAGTCTGTCCCCTATTGGTCTATTCAACGGAAGGAACTTTCCTTTCGTGATGGGAAGTTTTTCTCTTTTTTTTCTTTTTTTTTCTTTTTGTTGTTTTTGTTTACGAAATAAAGTTTGTTTTTCAGTGAGCTGAAATAGTTTCTACTTCGTTCTTGTGAAACTTACAACTAGAATAGACGTTAGTTTATGCTTTGAGAAGTGTTTATTCCTTTGACGAGAGTTTATTCAAACGAAGGTCCTGTAATATGCATACTATACTCCAGTTATTTAAGATTATGAGTGAGGCCATTATTATTATTATTTTTTTTTTTTTTTTTTTTTTTGCATTACGAAAACATGCCTTTTCAAATAAATTGAACATATTTCCACCCAAAAAATGAAAATGTTCAGATAAAAGATTCTGCTATTTTTCATAATTCAGCTCATAACATAGATTTTGGGTACTCGTTGGAACCGTCTCGACCAGGCGGTTTCTGACGAGTACCAAAAATCTATGTTTTGGGCAGAAATGCGAAAAATAATGTACACCCATACAAACCCCATTCTACTGGATTAAAGTGAAGTTTAAGAGGGTCAAAATTGCATAGGCATGTTTTCATGATGGTCTTCTGTTTTTTTTTGTTTTGTTTTTTTTTCGAAATCGGCCACGTGCACACATGTTGCAATTTTTATCTTGTATATTCTAACCATTTCACATTTGTACGGTTTAGTAACGCCACAGACAACAAAAAGCTACTTTAAAGAAGGTGATTTAAGGTTCCTCAATACAGTTATTTCACTACATTTGAGGTACTGAAAAAATCATATTTGCAAATAGTTACCCAAACAGATTTTTTCATCAGATGGTAGTCCATGTAAATGTAAGAATATGAAAGCAAAATATTTTTATTGGAAAGTCACCATGTTAGTAATTTATTGCATTTTTCCATTGTTTTGCAAAAATGATATCTTAATCCACAGAACAAAAATGTGTAAAATACTATCATAGAATTGTGGCTAAAGGTTGCCTTTAGGCACTGCAAGAGTGGAATTTCAAGTAAAATACCTAAATAGTACGGAAAATTAATGATTCCTCCCCCCCCAACCCCCCCCCCCCCCAAATGTAATTATTTCACCTGGTACTATTTTTAAATTCAGTGTATGGTAGCCAAAAATGACCAGTTCTACCAAGTTGGCAGTAAGATCACTGATTGGGTTGAGGTGTTGCAATCTCTTGCATTTAGCTTGTAAAATGATTGACCTTCTTTGGTGCTTTTGGTATTTCATTTTATATATTTCATTCATGCAATTTATAAGAATTTATGAATCACTGCACCAAAGTTTCACTGTATTATTGATTATGTTTACTGGGTGGATGATTTGACACTGGAATAAAATCCAAAACCAAAAAAAAAAAAAAAAAAAAAAAAAGATAAAAACAGTTTATCCCCATATTTGAACTGAAAGAATGAAAGCAGCCTGTTCAGCACCAGGATTTTTGTGCAAAAGGCTTCTGATCACTTCCAATAACTGCTATGTTATAGCAGTGATTTTTACCCATTGATTTGTTACATAAGAATCAGAATCAGAATTGTTACTGGTGACACGTCAAATGACATTCATACACCAGGACCTGTGATATGGGAAGTTAGTCCCTAGCTCTAACCAAAGATGTAAACTTAGCTACACAATCATCAGCACCTTCCGCCGTCGAAATAATAGAATCCGGAAGGGCATTCCAATCTCTAATGGTTCGGGGGAAGAACGATTCTTTATAAATATCCGTTCTTGCAGTAAGGGTCTGAAACGTCATTGAATGGTGCTGTCTACAGTGCCTAGCCGGGGGAACAAGGTCATCTGTTGTTAGAAGCCTCCGTGGCGCAGTGGTTACGCTACTCGCCTTGTAAACCAGGGGTCGCAGGATCGATCCCGGGCTTCTCCAGACTTTCGGATGAGTCTTTAAACCGAGTTCCCGTCTCCGTATGACCTTAGCTGTTGGTGGGACGTAAAACTCAAACACTCACTCACTCAGGTCATCTGTTGGAATGCTGGCAGCACCCTTTAGACCTTTGTATAAGAGTATGAGCCTACTGTCTCTTCTCCTTTTCTTGAGAGACTCCCATCTTAATTTTCCTAGAATTCCAGTCATGCTCCCAGTTTCAAAGCAGTAATTTCCAGTTACAAATCTAGCCGCTCTATTCTGAACTTTTTCAATTTCTTCATTTAAGACCACTCCGCTTGGGTCCCAGATGCAACTACCATATTCCAAGATTGGGCGAACAAGTCCCCTGTATGCTGTCTCTTTCACATCCTGGGGACACTGATGAAGATTTCGCCTCAGGAATCCAAGAGTTCTATTCGCCTTTGTACACATATTGCATATCTCAAATCGTGAGTGATTGTCACACCAAGGTATTTAATGGAATTCACATTTTCGAGGACCGTTCCCTCTAAAGTGTAAGAAGCCTCAACTTTATTAGATCTCTTCCTTGTTATCTGCATAATATTGCATTTAACTGGCTGAAATCTCATGCCCCATTTTCGGGCCCAACATCCTAATCCATCTATGTCAGCCTGAAGTTTCAGTGAGTCATCTGTATCTCTAATTTCCCGGTAACAAACACAGTCATCTGCGAAAAGTCTTATTTCTGAGTCAATGTCAGAGGAAATATCATTGATGTACAGGGAGAACAATAGAGGACCAAGAACAGTCCCTTGTGGGACTCCAGACAAAACTGGCGCCCATTCTGAAGATTCACCATTAACAAAAACACGCTGTTTTCTGTTCACATGAGTCACCATAAACAAATAATTGATGTTTGGACATATTTATCTAATCCAATTAATGATCTGTTGTGTCACCTACTTACCAATGTGCGGGTTGGTAAAATTTCATAGAAGCCCAATGCT
Organism: Lucinisca nassula; assembly: GCA_963580285.1. Classification (NCBI taxonomy): domain Eukaryota; kingdom Metazoa; phylum Mollusca; class Bivalvia; order Lucinida; family Lucinidae; genus Lucinisca; species Lucinisca nassula. The sequence continues at coordinate 56,766,827 of OY757015.1, read as the reverse complement.
TTTAATATGTTTTGCTGAAAGAAGTTAAAAAAGAAATCTACCCTTTTCAACTTGTTTACTTGGGAACAGGGGTGAACAACACAAACAGGACAATGTTACACGTAGAAACTAGTTCAGAAATGAAGGCATACTATTCATGAATTAACGAACAAATTATGTTAGAAAGTATGTGAAAGTAGGCGCAAGACAGTTTCAAATATGAATATTATGTTTTAAATTTAAAGCAATGGTGTACTATTGTTTTTTGGGGGAAAATTAGTTCCAAGGCGTATGAATACGTTTTTGCATTTGGCAAGATGGAAATCTCTTCAATTTGACAGCTACACTAATTTATCAGTGATGACAGGCTTCCAAGATAGGCGATTTCATTATGGTATACGCAGGAAGAAGGCTACATAGCTGACTTTTCAAGGTATTTTCATTGATGATGGAGAAAATAAAATGTGGAAGGCATAATTGATGAAATCTCAGCATTTCAGATTTACCGCAAGAAAAGGAGATGATGGCGCCCATCGAGAATAAACATGTCAAAAAAATCTGGTTTTCAATTCAGGTAGCTTTTTTGATAGAAAGCTTTGACCGAGTCGTTAGTATTTGATGTGAACTATTGATCTGCAGCTGTTTTAGTAACTTTTAAAAAGTCTATAAAGTGGTTTCCTTTTTTCCTGGTAAAAGTGAAAAATACAGAATTTCATTTATTTTCAAAGGCACAGGGATGTTGCTAATGCAAGAAAGTACTTGCTGTAATAACCGTTTATACCTCCAAACCTTTTTCTTGTGGGACATGGATTTTTAAACGGAAATCAGGATTATATTTTGGGGAAAATCAGCTTGCAAATCTTTCATCTATATTTTTCTTGTGCAAATGTATTGAGGAAACTTAAGATGTCCTGAGATAAAAGTACTTTCATAAATTTCTTTTCCGTTCACAAAAGGTTACTTTCGCTGTAATATAAAGGGCAGCTAAAATAATTTTCATCCTAGTTGTAATCTAAAACTGTTAGTTTAACACTTAAATACCAGCATTTTAAACAAGAAGTGCAGATCTGGTAAAACGCAGCATTATGCCGCCTTTCTATGTTTTGATTCCATGGCCCAGTGAGATTCTATGATGGGGCGGTCTAAGTCCCTCTGGAGGGTGACCGAATACACCAGCAAATAGGCGAACCCGGGACCACACATTGTCGGGTAGGTCGTTAAGGTACATGTATAATAACAATAATATTGTGCCTAGAACTGATCCTTGTGGTACACCTGAAGTAACTGGAACCTCATCTGGGTACTCACATTCAAGTGCAACTGTCTGACTTCTCTCAATCAGAAAAGACTTAATTCACTGGATAGTTAATCCATGTACCAGTAGCTTGCGAAGAAGCTTCATGTGATTCACCTAGCCAAAGGTCATGCTAAACCCAAGATAAGATCTATTTGTTGACCATTTAATCATGATCTGGTAAGGTCATAAACAAGCAGAATCACATGAGTGTCACAAGATCTGCGCTCCCAGGCTGTTGAGTATTTTGTGATCATAAGGTATGTCCAAACCAAATCTTATGCGGCGAAATTTAGTTTCAACCTACAAAAATCCATTTTTTGAAGGATTTTCTGCTTGTCGGAATTTTGTAAACCTGTCCCCGTAGAAAACCTAAAGCAAATTCTTATATGCCCATTATGACATAAAGACCACATTGGTAATGGGAAATTGTTTTTAAGAAATAGGTGCGATATGGGCATAAGAGGAATTTACGATCTTACTAGTGAGGAAGTGGTATTTTATAGTTTTGAACAGTTAAAGGCGAAATATGATATAAGGGCCACATTTTTAGACTACCACCATGTAGTAAATAGTATTTCTCAAGTATGAAAAGATCAAATTCACATGAATCGTGTATTTGCTGTTAAATTTAAACAAAATGTAGTTTGTAACATATACTTTCAAGACTTGATTAGTTCAAAGAAAGGGAGTAGACTATTTATGATATTTTGGTTAGAGTAAACGAATACATTACACAAACAAAATGGCAAACGGAGATAGGAGATAAAGTGGAAAAAGAGCATTAAAGACATTTCACGAGACAAAATTACGCGACTTCCAATACAAAATCAATAATAAAAATTTAGTAACACATTCATTTCTATTTAAAATTAATAAAATAAGGGTTGTAGTTACTGTAATGAACAACCAGAAAAAATCCATTATTTATTTCTTAGATGCCCAAAAGTAAGAACGTTTTAGACTGAACTTTAATCATGGTTGACAAATGTAAATCCAGAAATATCGCTAGAGGATCGTAAAATACTATTTTCACACGGTGTAAAGCAGAAGTGGTCAATTACATCTCTCTCTCTCTCTCTCTCTCTCTCTCTCTCTCTCTCTCTCTCTCTCTCTCTCTCTCTCTCTCTCTCTCTCTCTCTCTCTCTCTCTCTCTGTTTTAGCAAAATATTGTATATACGAAAACAAATTTGTTTCTATGAATAAAGTGCTTAGCGAGAGATACATTTCACTCATAAACAACAGGTTAGATAAATTCTTTAAGATTAAAGCCCCTCTCTCGCCCAGCCCAGTGGAATTCGTTTCACTGACCGCTCCAAGGCGGTTCTTCTGTCGCTGTTTATTTTTGTTATGGGTTGTCTTTGAGTGTTTGTATCACTTATTTTATTTTGTTTTGGATATCGAATTGGCCATTTTGTGGAAAAGTAACTGTCCTTTTGGCTTTCCGCTATTGATGTTTCCATTAGGGTCTGTTGTTTCATGTTTGTGTTTCTTTCCCCTTTGGTAACTCTGGTGGGAGCTGTGGGTAAATTGTGTCGATTCCTGATCATTGCATACACTTCTATGTTCTACATATAACTACTTTTACCCAAACACTGATGATTCATGAGGCCTATTCCGACTTAATGTTTATGTTTGGTGTCAGGGTTCTGTTTTCCGTCGACTATCTGCCACACATATAGTGCAGTAGACTTGTACCATTAGCTATAAAAGGCACATCTTGTAGAAAATACATGTACATTGTTACTACAGTTTGTTTTCTGCTCTCCCATGAAAGAATTTTATTATTATTATTATTATTTTTTTTATTTTTTTTTTTTTTTCAAATTGATTATCATCGTCTATTAGCCAATACGATGTTACACCCGTATGACTTTGTGCATTCTTTCATATCTTAACAATATTTACTTTTCTGGTGAAAAATTGGTGATAGTTTTCTCATTTATGCTTCAAACATGGCTGTTGGTGCTCGTTGGAACTGCCGCAGTGAAGTGGTTCTATCGAGTACCCACGGCGTATGTCATGGAGCAGGAATGAGAAAAATAGTGTATACCAAGTCAGACGCGCATCCGACTGAGGTACTGAGGCCGACGATTATCATACGAGATATTTTGGCCAGCAATAATCGAGTGTATGTAAACATAAAGTGCAGATAACTCCATGTAAACAGACATACAACGTCTAAACAACGTCGTGTCAACATCAATGCAACATCACTGCGATGCATTGACGCTGACGCAGCAAATTGTATACCCAGTTACAAAATATTGTAACTCCCAGTTCTCTCTCTATAAAGTTGGGTTTAAAGGGGCGTTCATTGCACGGACCTGTTATCGTAATGAATCGTCTTATTATTAACATTGCTAGAGATACTCGCCTACCAGTCGAGAAAGACAGAAGACCAACTTCTATCGTACATGTTGTCTAAACTGAAAAGCACTCACACAACCTTTCAATAATTCCCTGTCCCCTTTTTGTACTTTCTCTCATCTACTTACTTCTAAAATATGTTCTAGAAAGGGTTGTCCTTTGGAAACAAGGAATACACCACAAACCTGTAAACTAGATCGCGCAGTCGATGGCGCGCCATCGCAAATCCCCACGTTTTGACCGCTTCACGGGACCCTTGGGGGCTGGTCCAAAAATTAATGTGCTCTTGCAGAAGCCATTCATGTATGTAACTCACACACCAAATTTGGTTGAATTCCAATGAACGGTGTAGAGAGGAGATAGCCGGACAGACGGACGGACGGACGAACGGACAGACGGAGGCGATAACAATATCCCCACTTTTCTTCGAAAAACGTGGGGATAAATATGGAGTGTACATGTTTTCTGGACCAGACTAGCTAGTTTTGCCCAATTAGGCCTCATCAGTGACCCTAAAAAAATTCAAAATTCACCACTGGAAGGGCAAGAAAATATAAACTACACTATGATGTTGGGCAGGGAGACATTTTACGACCTCCACACATTCCCAGACACCAGCTATAGTGACGTTAAATATGTTCTAGAAATGGTTATCCTTTGGAGTGAGTGAGTGAGTGAGTGAGTGTTTGAGTTTTACGTCCCACCAACAGCTAAGGCCATACGGAGACGGGACCTAGGTTTAAAGACTCATCCGAAAGTGTATATCCTTTGGAAGCAAGGAATGCACCACAAAACTGGAACATATGGAGTGTACATGTTTTCTGGGCCAGAATAGCTAGTTTCGGCCAATAAGGCCTCGTCAGTGACCCTCAAACCTTTTCAAAGCTTTCCAAAATGTCGGCACAAGAATTTCAGAGAAAATAAGTTCAGTTAATATGGCATTAGGATAACACATCCGTGGGATATAGTAAATTTCTCAAACCTTAAAAAAGGCATCTTTTTCTGATGAAGATTTGTGATATTTTTCCTATTTGTACTCCAAACATAGGTTTTGGATGCTCGTTAGAACCGCGTGTACCCACAGCCTATGTCTTGGAGCAGAACTAAGGAAATTAATGTTATTCCCCGTAAACCCCAGTTTTCTTTATATAAAATGGGGTTTAGTGGGGTCTTAATTTCACGGACTTGTTCACGTGATTGGAAGTGGTTTTAGGTTCTAGCTTTACGTAATTACCTGCCGTCCGTATTTTTTTTTTTTTTTTTTTTTTTGGTTTTGGTTTTACGGCCCTTTCAAGATTATTTCACCCGTATCGAGCGATCGTTAATCAGAGATGGGCGAAAACCAGAGTACCCGGAGAAAAACCACCTTACCTTCCGTTGCAGAACTTGGCGTCTCACATATGACCCGAGCGAGACTCGAACCACAGCGGTGAGAGACCTAATGATCAAGAGTCAGCACTCTTAACCACTAGGCCACGGAGGCCCGTTACCGTCGGTATGATCATTTTCCACATTAATCTGGTACTTTTGAGTAACAAGTTCCGGAGCCGATGCTACACGCTATGTCAATTTCGTTGTTGCATCGACTTTGCTGCGTCAGCGTCAATGCATCGTTGTTTAGACGTTGTATGTCTGTTGACTTGGACGTTGTTTAGACGTTGTATGTCTGTTGACATGGAGTTATCTGCACTTTACATTTATATACACTTGATTATTGCTGGCCAAAATATCTCGTATGATAATCATCGGCCTCAGTACCTCGGTCGGATGAACGTCTGACTGGTGATCAGAAAGGCGCGTGTTCGGTACCTGCCAGGTCGGCAACATTCTTTCGTGGAGATAGATCATGAAATATTTTCCACGGCCATTCTCTACCACTGGGCATCCGCTGATTCAAGAAGGGCAGTTGTCAGTGGCGAAAGAGTGTGCACTGTACTGGTTAACTGCTGATGCCTCGGTCACAAATTCGGCGTACCCCGGCCGAGCTATACTATACGTTGTGGTCGGCCGAGCAGTCCAAGCCGAGAAATGGGTGTCTGGCTCGGTTTTGGCAAAAAGTATGCCGTGTGGGGCCTAGAGAGACATCCGCCGGGAATCGGGCGGTGTCAGCCTAAGTTTTGCGGGGAAGCATCGGCGTATACGCCGGGCGGAAATAGGCCGGTGCACTGCAGGTTACTGACCGTATACCCGGCGATTGTTACTAGTCCCCGAGCATCGGTCGATGTTCCGCAGATGTCCGCCCAGTTCCCGGCCGCCGGACAAGGGACGGGTTTACCCCAGCCGGGAATTGTCCAGTTGTTCAGGGGTATATAAACTGCATCCTCTCCTGCCTATACAACAAATGGGTCAGCTCTGTTGGTGGGTGAACATCCTTTTTCTTGACGTCGAGGAAAACTTTCGAAGAAAAGCGGAACAAGATGCCTCTTATCCCACCACTGCACCTACCGTCACCCCAGGAAAGGATCCGGAGGTTACAGGAGTGGCTGCTTAGGGCTCGGCACCGTGCCAATGTGGTCTTTGCAACCTTGTGTGCGGGAGAAGAACTGCTACCGCTGATGGTGGATGAAGCAATGGATCGTGTACCGTCCTTTGCATGGGCAGTTATCAAACGTTTATGTACAATGCTCCCTACTGGTCTGCTAGAAACTGGCACCCATCCGAGATCGGGCCCTTATATAGTCGAGCGTCAATCAGCGATCGAGCGGCGCCAGTCGAAACCGGGATTCGTCCAGCGGATTCCGCTTGATCATCTGTCAGGCCTCGGCCGATTACTGCCCGATTATCTGATTGGTCGGGGTCCGCTTTACGACTACCGGATGCCAGCCGATGCCATCGACATCGACGTCGGTACGAGCTCTGCTCGACTTTTATCGATGTGCCACCCACCTAGAAGTCGGTGAGTTTTCGGGGAGAATTTTAACTACGAGTTAAAATTTAACCGGGCCCCTCCCGACCACCACCGACGCCCCAACATCCGGCGGGACGCCGACCGGACTCCAGCCCAATCTCACCCCATCGCAGTCCCCGAGTAGTCGGGCGGGGATCGAATAGTGATTTGTGACCGTGGCTTTACGTATAAGCCTGCCCAGGAAAAGTGTGGACAGGTAAACTGACCGGCTCAAAAATGACATAAAATAGTGTTGACTGGGCCGTTAGTCCAATACAAAACTAAACTGAGGTAGGGGTCTTTAACTTTAATGGAAGACACCCAGTCAGCGTAGAATGTCGGTCAAGCGTCGGCCCGACGATATATACATAGAATATTTATTTTCCGTCTTATACCGTTAACAAATAACATTAGTCCTGTATGGCTTTTACTTCTACAAAAACAGTGTAGAAGAAAAACAATCTTTTTGGTGCTGTTTGGGCAGGATCAAGATTTTCACCTTACATCCTCATTCGAAGGATGGAGCAGGTCAAGGCATTCATCTCTGCAACTAAGTTTGACAACGCTGCCAGAGAGAGAGAGAGAGAGAGAGAGAGAGAGAGAGAGAGAGAGAGAGAGAGAGAGACTAATGAGCAGCATGTAGGTAATGGTGTGTGTGTGTGTGTGTGTGAATCATCTGAACTACGCCTACGTCGGGCCGACAGCGATACGACATGGCGACGTCGTATCGCTGTCGGCCCGATGTTGGCCCAATGTGGTGCGCTAGCCCATAATGAGAGAGAGAGAGAGAGAGAGAGAGAGAGAGAGAGAGAGAGAGAGAGAGAGAGAGAGAGAGAGAGAGAGAGAAAAAAAAACACTGAGCAACATGTTGGACATGGCACTTTTAGAGCCCATAGGGGCTTGAAGAAATATATGGGCTGCAAAATGCTTCTACGCAGAGCTGAATCCGGCCCACACACTAGTACTGGTAAACCGCTTAGACGATCTAAGCCTGTCCAGGAACCGCGGTGCGAGGCGGACCGTACACGCTAATAAACCCTATTGGTTTCATTGGGCGACAGGGCTTGAGATGTCATTTCATCCAAATGTCGGGTAAAAGTCCCACAAAATTGAAAACAACGTCTCCAAAATGATCTTATGACCTTTACAGTGTTGACGGGGACGTTAAACCTCAAATCAAACAAAAACACTTTCAGAGAGAGAGAGGAGAGAGGGGAGAGAATGACGCCATTCACGGAGTTCTATATTTTTGTCGCGAAATTAAAAAAAGACCTAACTGGGATCCTCTGGCACCGTCAAAACCTAGATACCATGCACTTAGCTACATGCGCGTCACACTCAGAGAGAGAGAGAGAGAGAGAGAGAGAGAGAGAGAGAGAATGGACAATATGTAGGCCACGATAAGAAAGCAATGAGCAACATGTAGGCCACGGAGAGAGAGAGAGAGAGAGAGAGAGAGAGAGAGAGAGAGACTAATGAGCAACATGAAGGCCAGAGAGAGAGAGAGAGAAAGAGAGAGAGAGAGAGAGAGAGAGAGAGAGAGAGAGAGAGAGACGAATGAGCAACATGAAGGCCACGGAGAGAGAGAGAGAGAGAGAGAGAGAGAGAGACTAATGAGCAACATGAAGGCCAGAGAGAGAGAGAGAGAGAGAGAGAGAGAGAGAGAGAGAGAGAGACGAATGAGCAACATGAAGGCCACACAGAGAGAGAGAGAGAGAGAGAGAGAGAGAGAGAGAGAGAGAGAGAGAGAGAGAGTAAATCGCATGAACGGTGCGTCTGACCGAGAGCGATACGAATGGCGACGTCGTATCGCTGTCTGCCCGATGTTGACCCACTGTTTCAACATTTAGCCCATAATGAGTGAGAGAAAAAAACTTAGCAACATGTTGGCCATAGCACTTTCAGAGAGAGAGAGAGAGAGCACTGGGGAACGTGTACGCCATGGCATGCTGAGAGAGAGAGAGAGAGAGAGAGAGAGAGAGAGAGAGAGAGAGAGAGAGAGAGAATGACGGAATTTCATTCCATTTTACACATTGGAATTCGCATAAAAAGTTTAAAAGAATTTCACTATACTACGATCTACGATTTCTGTCACAACAATTGTGTGTAACGATGTTGAGAGGATCCCTGCATACCTTTCTAGGTATTTACCGCATGACGTCATTATTCACGCGCGTTGTAGTTTTGTCGCGAAATTAAAAATAGACTAACTGTGTTCGTAGCATAGTTAGGAAAACCGTCTCATAAAACTTAACCTGTGATCATAATTGTTCGCAATATTACATAAAACTCATTCATTTGTATTATTTAAACAAAAAATACCCGATATATGTAAAAAAAAAATTAAGCACTTTTTTTCCGACAGCTCAATAATGCACCTTTAAAAGCGCCCTTTGATACTCCTCTAGTAAGCGTTTCTTACGGGTACACAAAATCATTTTTTTAAAAATGTAAGGGAAAATTAAAACCATACGAATTGATGTTTACTAACATCAGTTATTTCAAATTAATGCTAAATTCGTGTGTGTGTGTGTGTGTGTGTGTGTGTGTGTGTGTGTGTGTGTGTGTGTGTGTGTGTGTGTGTGTGTGTGTGTGTGTGTTTCGTGGCTAAATTCGTTTCCTGTATAGTCTTTCTTGGTTCTAGAAAAAGCACTTACAAAAGAAGAATTGTGATATTTTATGAAAACGCCGCTGACAGAGATGTCGCTAATGAATGCCACATTGAAGTCGCGCACACACATTGAACCTTTGGGGAACGTTGCATTGAACCGTTTTTGTTTGTAAGTTCTAACATTTTATTTATAAATGATTTGCGGCTCCATGGCCCAATTGGTAGAATTGACTCGCAATTATTACGTCTCTCAACGGCCACATGTGAGATGCAAAATTCTGTTAGTTTTTCCCCGGGGACTCCAGTTTTCGCCCACATATGAATTATAATCGACTCGAAATGAATGAAATAATCTTGAATAAACCAAAAATAATGATTTACGTCCCTCTTCCGTATTGCACCATGCTAACATATTTATCATTCTAGTTCAATTACTTCCAGATATCGTTACACAAACATGACCTCAAAATGCATGTTTTTATTCTGTTTTCACATTATATGATTGTTTTTTTTACTTCTTAAGAATTTATAATTAATAATTTAATAATAGGAATCATAATAGCAATATATTGTAAATTGAACACAGAAAATATATATTATTCCTACTCAGTTTTGCGCAGGGGCAATTCCGAAATTGTCTTGCGCAAGGTAGGAATTCTCACTTTGCGCAACAAATTACTACTATGCGCAGGACAATTCCGGAATTGTACCAAATCCTACTTTGAGCAGAACATACATAGTGGACTTTAGATGAATCGCCTGACATGTCAAGCAAATTGCCTTTTAAAATATATCGGTTTGTTTGATATTCTAAGCTTTTAGTTTCAATTTCAGGGACGCATCGTGCAGCCCTTCTATTTTTTCAAGCCCCGATGGGCAGGGGACGGAAGTGCTCGCTGATTGAATGCAAACCTATGAAGACTATACAGAATGGTTACCAGAACTATGGAATCGTGTTTGTGCTGACAGACTTATTTCAAGGTAGGATAGTCCGTGCGAGCGTGCCTCCGTCCGTGCTTAAACAATTTCTTCAAACGACATCTCCTCCTAAACCACTGATCGGAATTTGACCAAACTTCATAGGAATGATCCTTAGGTGGTCCACTTTCAAAAGTTGTTCAAACGGTTCCGGTCCATTGAACATCTAGATCACAGGAGCCATAAATAATAGAATTTTTTCACTGAAAACCTATATAAAACATTCTCTCTGAAACCGCAAGGCCAAGGTCTTTGATATTTGGTATTAAGCTTCATCTAGTGGACCATTACCAAGATTGTTCAAAATATAGTCAAAGGGCCAAAAAGCACCCCCCGCGCCATGGCCCACCCATTTTGCATAGACTTATATAGGGAAAACAGTTAAAAATATTCTTGTCTGAAAGCAGAAGGCCCCGGTGTATGATATTTAGAATAAGGTTGTATCTAGTGGACCTCTACCAAATTATAGCACTGGAGCCAAAACTGCTCCCGCGTAGAGGCCAATCTAATTTACTTAAGACTAATATAGGGAAAATCTTTCAAAATCTTCTCGTCTGAAACCAGAAGCCCCAGGTCTTTTATACATTATTAGAAGCTTCATCTCGTGGACCTCTACAATGATCATTCAAATCCTGGGACCAAAAATGTCCCCGCGCCGGGGCCCACCCATTTTACACAGACTGAAACAAGAAGGCCCAGGTCTTAGATATTAAGTATGAAGCTTTATGTAGTAGACCTCTACACAAAGATTATTTAAATTATAGCCCTGTGGACAAAAATGCCCCCACCCCCGCGCCAGGTTTCACCAGTTTTATATAGACTTATATAGGGAAAAACCTTTAAAAATTAAAAATCTCCTTGACTGAAACCAGAAGTCCGAGGTATTTAATATTTGGTATGAAGTTTTGTCTTGTGGACCGCTCCCAAGGTTTTTCAAATTACAGCGCTGAGGCCAACAATGGCCCAGCCATTTTACATAGAATTATATTGGGAAAACCTTCACAAATACTCTCGTCTGAAACCAGAAGGCCCAGATCTTTGATATTTGGTATAAAGTTTCATCTAGTGTACCTCTATAAAGATTGTTCAAATTATAACCCTGGGGCTAAAATGCCCCCGGGCCGGGGACCAACAGTTTTACATAGACTTACATAGGGAAAACCTTCAAAAAATCTTCTTGTCTGAAACAAGAAGGCCCAGACAAGAAGGCCCAGGTGTATGATATTTGGTACGAAACTTCATATAGAGGACCTCTACCAAGATTGTTCAAATTATAGCACTTGGGTGTAACATTCCTCCGCGCCGGGGCCCTCCCATTTTACATAGACTTATATAGGGAAAGCCTTTTAAAACTGTTCTCTTCTGAAACCAGAGGGCCCCGGTTGTTGATATTTGGTATGAAGCTTCATCTAGTGGACCATTACCAAGATTGTTCATATTATAGTCCTCGAGCCAATAATATCCCCGCCCTGCCCCGTTTGTTTATTTTTGTTTGATTTGAGGTTTGACGTCCCCGTCAACACTGTGCATGTCATTTTGGAGATCCGTGGCCAACTGGCTTTACATGTACATAGACTTACATTGGGAAACCCTTTAAAAATCTTCTTGCCTGAAACCAGAAGGCCCGGGTCTTTGATAGTGGACCTTACAAAGATTGTTCAAATTATAGCCCTGTGGCCAAAAGTGGCCCCACTGGTTTCATATCGACTTATATATGGAAAACCTTTAAAAACCTTGTTCTCTGAAATCACAAGGCCCAGCTCTTTGTTATTTTGAATGAAGCTTCATGTCGGGGACACTTACCAAGAGTATTCAAATTATAGCCATGGGGCCAAAGTAGATCTCGACCGGGGACTACCGGTTTTAAATAGACTTATATAGAAAAAATCAAGTCATTGATATATTGAATGAAGCATTTAGTGGCCCTCTTCCAAGATGGCCACCCTAATCAAATCTATAGCTAAAAAATGGACCCACCCAAAGGCCCGCTGGTTTTATTTAGACTTAAGGCATTGTAAGTTAGTGAGCCGGTTCATGTCCATGCACAAGGACCTGACCCTCAATGTCCACAAGTTGTCCAAATAATGAAAAACAAGTCTTTCATATCTCAAAAATGGCGACATTTCCGATGAAAATTTCTTATAGTTTTCTTATCTATACTCCACAATTTGGTTGTGGGTGCTCTTACCCACAACCTATGTCTTGGAGCAGAAGAAAGCCAACTAATATATACAGTCGAGTCCGGTAACATTGCGCGGCCGTTTACTTTGCGCAACCTGCATTCAAATTTTCAATAACTTTAACCCTCACAATCTCTACCACTACTACCTGTGCATCTGCATTAAGTTTTAACTTATCCTTGAAAACATGGGGTTACACGTGCAGATGTGACACTTTCGCGGAATTTTTCAAATTTGCCAAAATATGAAAAGCCTGACAATTTCCAAACCCAAGACTGAGTTTAAAAATAGGCAAAGGGACAAATGTTTTATATCTAAATTTACTGCATTTAACAACATTGCAGAATATCTAATGAACAACTTGTTACAGTCAACGTTCGTGTTCAACGAGCACAAAACACTTATTGTGCGCAATGTTGGGCGACAAAATTGGGAATCAAATTTCAAGGGGTATCCCCTTTCATAGAATTATATCTCCGGTCAGTTAAAAAATCAAAGGCCAATTTCTATTGCAGCAAGTAGATAAGGAAGTGTTGCAATCGTTCTGATTGTGATTGTTTGAAAGGTGGCTTTAACAAAGTCACACGAAGGTATCAAAACCTTATGTGCGCAATGTTACCGGACTGCATCGTACACCCGTAAACCAATGTTTCCATACATCACGAAAACACACCAATCTAATTTGAACCCACTTGAACAGTAGTATTCACAATGAGGGTTCTGGAACAACCCCCACCCCACACTTTGGGGCCACCCACCCCCCAGGTCGGCCCCACCAAGTGGGGATGCCGAGGACAATTTTTTTTTTTCATCCCCGCAATACGGTGGGGCCCACCCCCACCCCCCTGGATCGGCTCCACCGAGAGGGGATGCAATAGAATAAAATATTTGTTTGCTTGCAGTATCGCGGGGGAATCCCCTGGTGTAAAATGATTTACAACGCAAAAAACCAAATGTAAGGATTAATAAAGAAACAGTGGTCTATCCTTAAAGGAAAGAATTTGCTCATTATTGTTATTGTAAAATCAATACACACATTTTGTAGAGCAATGTAAACAAACCTGGACGGATATTTTATTTTTCTGTCTATTAGTACTCGTGTGGCCAGTTTCAGCTCTGCGAGGAAGCTTTATGCAGCCGATATATTTCTTCAAGCCGCAAAGGGCGGGGCTGTTTTTTAGAGCTATCAAGCTAATAAACCGCTTAGACATCGGGCGACAGGGCTTGAGATGTCATTTCGTCGGGTTAAAGTCCCATAAAATGGAAGCAACGTCTCCAAGATGACCTTTACAGTGTAGATGGGACGTTAAACCTCAAATCAAACAAACAAAAGTCTAAAAATGGAATATAAATACGTACCTTCATATGTATGTATGTGTTAATTATCCGAAAATATCCTGACACTTTCACATTAAAATTATAAATTCTGCATTAGGCAAAATCGATACACTGACTGTCCAATAAATAAACACGAATATGCTATCATTTTTCACTAGCGGAAATTAACATTACGTCAGCCGACTAAATCTTTTCAATTTCGCAGTTTTTTATTTTTAATTATTGCTATACGCATGGAAGTCTTTTACTAACAGACTCAATTTTTCACAGATAAAAAAGAAAATTATCATCAATTTATTTTATGTATTACGCAATTCGTAAATCAAAGTTTATCATTGTTAAAACGTCATTTCGTTAATCGTCCCCTGTTGGGACAACCCGTAAGTCTAGCGCTAAATTCTCTCTCTGCACACCCCCTCCCCCTAGCTTCCTCTAGTAAGTTATCTAACAACTTTCGAATAACATGCGCCCCAGTTTAGAAACTGAATGTAGGGGAATGCCAAACACCGAAGGGAGCCTGGTACGAAAAAAATGCATACGAAACAAACCAAAAACAAAATTACCAGGCTCCTGAAGGGGGTGTTTTGCTGTTTTTTTGGCGTGAGTTCGAATTTCCTGAGAGACGACATTTTTTTTTAGTCGGAAACAATGACTAAAACCCCTCTTCTTAGAGAGTTAGTTTGCGCATTCTAGTAAGTTATCTAACAACTTTCGAATAACATCCCCCCAGTTTAGAAACTGAATGTAGGGGAATGCCAAACACCGAAGGGAGCCTGGTACAAAAAAAAATACATACGAAACAAACCCAAAAAAAAAAATATCAGGCTCCTGAAGGGGGTGTTTTGCTGTTTTTGGCGTGAGTTCGAATCTCCTGAGAGACTACTTTTTTTAATCGGAAACAATGACAAAAACCCCACTTCTTAGAGAGTTGGTTTTCGCATTGTCTAGGCGAGTTTGAGGCCACAAGCCATGTCACGGTCATCCCAAAGATAATAACGGCAATATCGCGTTCTTTCTGGTCGTCACTCGGTTGGTAAAAGTCGGAGAGCTGGGGTTCGGGCCCCAGGTCGGCAAGGCTGACATTTTTCCCGGTGACCTGCGCATACAGGCGAATGGCGTCATCGACGCTTTTGAAAGTTCGAACGGCGTGCCCCCGGCGGAGGAGTTCCTCAGTGATGAAATCAATACGCTCGGTCCGTTTTCGAGGCACCATTCTGCCTGTGCAGCCTGTAATTCGACCGCTTTATCGTGACGATTGCGCTCTTCGTCGACGCCAGAGCTCTTCAAACTGGAGAACAAGTAGTTCGATCCCGAGAACGCCAGATCGTTCACCAGGGCACCGCCAATGAGCATAGCAATACTTGCCATTACTTCATGATACCAGCAGGAATCAGCCCCTGTTTAATTAGCATGTCTTTGATTGACATGGCGAGAGCGACGTCAACTATGGCCATGCCCACATCGCGGGGTATGAAGTCTAGTTTCGGGGGGGGGGGGGGGGGGCTACCCCCAATCGCCGTCTTGCCACAGCGATGCCACAGACGACAGCGCTATGGTAGAGTGCGTTGACAAGCATTTTACCATCAGCTGCCGAGGTGTTCTTTATTGCTACTCAACGGGCTTCACTCCATATAGAATGGGTCTGGGCTTGTTTTTTAATTGTGGTTGCTGCGAAACAACAAGCCGCTTGGGCATCGACGATGTCGATGAGTCAACGGGGGTGCCACTTGTGGCGTTTGTACCGCCTCTGTGATGCGCATGCGCAGAAGAAACATGAGTGCACCGCCCGTAAGACAAGCCCCAATGACCCATGGGGTCCAGTCGGTTAGTCCATGGTTGTGTGCTGCACCACTGCAGTGGTTCCTTTGAGACCATTTCCTTTGAAGGAATACTGACATCAGCTGTGCTATCTGGTGGACAAAATGAGTCTTTTGCCGTCCGAAGCTGTTCGAGCAGCCGTTCCTGTTTGGCCTTTCTGGCAGCAGCTCCAGCACGCCCGGTCGCCACTTTTTTCGGATCCTTAACCGTGTTGCTTCGTAAAGGCTTGGGGGTCGTAACTCTATCTGCCAGACTCTGTGCTGGCTCTTGGTTCTCCTGTTCCTCCGTAACAATCAGCTCGTTCTCCGACATCGTTTATGTCATAGATGGTAATAGGGCATTGATATCCAAATCGACAGTGCTTCACTGTAGTAAGCGCGGCAGTTAGCGGCGCCAAGTACATGCCATAGCGATGGTAGAGCTCGCAGGTAGCACTGCTAAGTGCGTGTCCGACAAACGGTCGCCCGCGAGGTCAGCAATAAGACCAGGTTGGTTTTCGGCCGGTATCGGCAGAAACATAGATGCCAGCCCCGCATAAAGCTGTAGCGCTTAGATCCCAGCGTCTTCGTCATCGCAGTCCCAAGCCTTGTTTCATAGTGGGCGTAAAGCTTTTCGATTTCGCGATTGTCCAGAGCGTCGATCTGTTCTGCGGTGAGGGCCTTCCCATGGACCACTAGTCTAAAGTGCTTGGCTTGGCCTCCCACTACCAATGCGGCGAGCCTTTCACGGTATTTTTGCACCCGGTCCTCGAGGAGCAGCTCCTCATGGCCGTCTGACGTCGCTGCCGTTCCTTCCGCGGTTCGGGCTTCAGCGTTCTGCCTTTGTTCTGTCGTTTTATCAGCTCATCGATCAGTTCGTCACAGTCCTTAGCTATTGCTTTGCGAGTTGGTGGACCAGTCTAATATAGTGTCGAAAGCGCTGGCAGAAGCGTGCGTGTGTGTTAACACACATCCGAGTAATGTAAGCAGTAAAGAACAGCAGTACCAGCTGCGCGCCAAGTACTGTGATTAGCAGTCCTTCAGTTACTTCGTACATTACTAAACACCATATAAGCAGCTGGTTGGTCTGTCTTTAATAAAAGCTTAGCTTCCTCGCTTCATCAAACATCTGGTAAGAGCGCATCCCCTTGGCTGAAGAGTTGGTTGGGGATCCCCTCGATGGTGACCTCGACCTTGGCGATTTTCGGGTTAAAGAAGGCCTCTGTGTCGCGAGCTTCATCCTCAAAGAGCACCAGGATGCCCTTCATGCAGCGGGCGGGCACGTTGAGATTGATATTCCAGAGGGTGTCGCTCTTGTCTTTACCGATTTTGCGGTGCCGCAGTAGCCTGTCGTACAGGATCGAAATGCTGCTTCTGTACTGGTTGTTGATCATTTGGGCCAGCTCCGCTAGGTTGACCATGCCATACTCAAGAAAGATGTTTCCAATGTCGAAAGAGGCACCTCTGCCTGTGGCCGGGATCACACGGTTGTAGCCGTTGAACGTGAGCTCATACTCGAGTCGGTCGCCCAGCGCGCTCTGGTAGAATGGCATGTGACTCTCGAGTATCTCGAAGTCCAGTGGGATGTAGAAACGATTGCCAAAAGCATCGGCGACGGCTTTGTTCGCTAGGACGGACTCACCTTTGTTCCCAGCATTGATTCGGATCCTCGTCGTATTTAGGTTTTCCGACGTGTCAATGCCTTGGTACTGGCCATTGTTCCTCTCTGAAGCCGTCCTCCAGAGATCGCGGTAGTAGTGGTACACATCACTACCGCCGATGCTGAGGGCCTCATTTCCCGAAATTTTAATGACGGTCTTTCTCACGAGGGCGCGGCCTAGGTTCTGAACCAAGGTCCGATTGGCATCATCTTCGCTGTGTAGTGTGATGGTGAAGGCCAACCTCGCGGTCCCGGTGACGATGACATCATGTTGGCCGAGGTTGGGGAATCGAACGAGAAGCTGCTGGTTCGGGCCGATCGTGCTGGGGTTGTTAGTTATCGACACCGATTACCTCACCCCTTTTACCCCAGGGGGTTCGCGGAGGCACCGGTAGGGGTCAAGCTTTCGTCCGTAATTACTTGATGACATGGTGTCAGCTTCCTTGACACTCGACAAAGTCGTCTGTTTTAAAGATGCGTGACAACCTTCAAATGCACATACTTGTTACATAAATATGGCTGACTATGATTTCGAAAACCCAGCGTTCGACCAAGACGGGCCTGGAATAGACGATGATTATGATTTCGACCTCCCCGACCCCCCTATGGAGCCACCACTGCCCGTCCAGCAAGATCTAAACACATCCGGGGACAATTTGGAAAATCTGCAGGGAGAGTTGAAACAGGCAGAACTTGAGGCTCAGAAAAAGCGCCTGGTTGACACTTTCTACAAATAAGTGAACCGTGCTTATGGGTTGCGCCCCGACGGCAGGATCGACTCTAGCCAGTTTGGGATTGATGCCGACGGCAAAACACTCTACTGGACCCGAGGCGACAAAAAGATCCCTATCACTGCGACGAGGGGACAATTCCGGTTTCTGGTCCTATCAAAACTGGCCACAAGATACGGAGGAGGCGGCATACATGCACTGCGAAGTTCACTAGGGCTCCCTGAATAAACATCGAATGCGCAGCGTCTAAGTAGCTCCGCTGTGAAAGCTCTCCAGCAGGCAGATAAAGCCCTCCCGAGCGGTGCGAACCTTGAAAATATCGAAGTTCAGGACCTCCCCGGCATAGCCGATAGAGCGCGCCGCAGCGCAGAAGACGTTGAGAGCGTATTGAAGACAATTGGTGATCAGCCTATCGACACCGCGTGGGTCACCCAGGTCAAAAGAGAGCTCGCTGGGCTTGAAAAGGCTATGACTCGAACCCGAGATGAGTTGGCGAACAACCTGGCGAAACTGTCAAATGTCGACGAGGGAAAATCCCAAGTTGAAAAACACTTGGCCAGGGAGCGGCAGAAACTGACGGAAACGGACGAACCCGAGATGCAGCAGGAGATTCACGACCGAATCAGAAAACTGGAGGGCGAGCTCTCTGACATCCAAATCGAAAGACAGTCGAGGCTCGAAGCCCTCTCTATGAACAGAGAAGCTCTCCGGTCCCAGTTTAACAGAATCCGTGAGACATTCAGGCGGCTTCTTCATGAAAACAAGACGCTGGCTGAGCGAATACGGACACTCTTCCGCGAACAGGGGATAACGATCGTGAGCATCCTTACAGCGATTGGGATGGCAATCTCGACCCTAGTGCTTGCGCTAACCGGCGGCGGGGGAAGTGTACCGGCCCCCAGGCCACCCGGCAAGGGCGGGATTAAGGAGTGGGTAAAAAAGCACATACAGTCCCTCGGGCGTGCCCTGGTCAATTTGGCCGGTAAGGCTGCGGCTGCCCTGCCCGGAATCATCGGGTCCATCGTCTCTTGGCTCTTGACCACGCTAGGGAAAGTAGAAGTAAAACAAAGATCAGGAATCGATACAATGAACTTACTCTACCCATCAAAGACACCAAAGTGAAAGAAACACAAACATTAAGCGACCAGACCATAATGGAAACCTAAACAAAGGAAAGCCATAAGGACAGTTACTTTCCCACAAAATGACCATATGGCCATCGAAAATAAAAAGACACAAGTGATACACACAGCAAGTAACAATCAACAACATAACTAAACCGCCACAGAAGAACCGCCTTGGAACGCTAAGTGGAAAGATTTCCACTGGGGGGCATAAATCGATTTTACGCGCGACTTAGACAAATAATTTGTTCAAATAAAAGTCAGAATGATAATGTATACAAATCTGAAACAGTTAGATCTTATGAAAAAGTCCAATTTCTTTTAAGAATAAAAAATATTATCTAATTTAGATCTTACTAAAAGTAGAAGTAAAACAAAGATCAGGATTCAATACAATTAACTTACTCCACCCATCAAAGCCGCTTCATGGCTCGCAGATAATTTGTGGGCCTTGGTCATCGGCGTGGGGGCCCTTCTTCTCGTGGCTGCACGGGACTGGCTAGCGCGCGACCAACCAAAGCACCACTTAGCCAACCCCAATCCCTGCGACTATGAGAGCTGTTTTTCTTCTTCATGATCGAGACCGGATTTCCGGCCCGGGGCAACCGCGGCAGACGTAGGCGACCCTTCGGGCGGTGGCCCTGCGAGTACTCGCGGATCGGTCCCGGCTAGTGAGGCAGTTTTCCCCTCGAATGTCCTATCGACTTTAGAGGCAGGTTGAATCAGTGCCGCCTTGTTTATTCCTTGGTTGTGGCCGATGGCAGCGTCTGACCCGCTATTTGGATTTGGTTATTATAACCTTGGACATTGCCTTGATGGAGTGCCATGTCGCTTGGCACCAAGAAGAGCGCTCTCCCGCAGACGTAATCCAGTGGTGTGGATGCATATTGCAACGTCTTTTGATAGCGATCGATGCTGCTGGGATGTCGACCGGTGAGGCGATGGCGTCTTCGAGATTCGCCGTAAACTGTTTTTCGGAGTCGAACCCCGTCCCGACTTTGAGAATGTTGGAACGGGTTTGAGCTTGGAGGCCCTGGAGTCATATTGGTTATCATACCATAAATAGGACTCGTTCCCAGGGAGGGCGACTTTTAGCTCCTCAAGCAGACGCCTCGTCGTATAATAGACATGAAAGCAATACAGGCTTGCAAGAAGGGACTCCTCCGCATGGAGATGGTCCTGGAATGAAACACCAGATCCGGCGGTTGCGCATCAAACCGCAAAGTTCAGCTGGCACTGCCACCAGCTGAAGGGGGCGTGCTGCCAGCTGTCCCACGCCTTGTTTGCCGTAGTGACGTCCCCGGTAAGCAGAGGGTTTTGATAATGCTGCCAGGTGTCCCAAACCGCGTTTGCCTTTTGTTTGTCCGTAAGCGGATGATTTTGATAATCGAAGATGTTCGGGTACTTGGCAAGGAAGTGACTTCCCTTATTGTCGACCATTATGACTAGGTTGGGCTCCCCTGCTGCTGACTCTTTATATTTGAAATGGCCGCCTGTCTGATATTTTGCCGAGCTAATAAACGTAAACGCCTTTGTATCCATACCCATTTTGGTGATTATCATGTACATCACACTCACTGACGTTCAAAACGATGTGCCAATCAATCTTGCCCGAACCCTGTCTACGGGTGTGCGAGAGATTGTTCTCTGCGAGGTGACGTATTATCACTGGTGGTACAACATTTGCACGGCGAAAATGAACAATAAGGTCTCAAATAAGAAGACTGAAAAAATAATACCTGACGGGTATTACAACGTCTGTGAGTTGAACGAAAAGGTGTTTCAGCGGTTGAACGCCGAACTCACTCTAGATGAACCCTCTGGTCTACTGCAATTAACGGTAAAGGCCGGAGAAGTTATAACAATGAATCGCGAATTAACTAAAATCTTAGGCTTTTCCGACAATAGTTTCAAACCCCCTCCCTTGGCGCTGATCAATAACAATGGCCATTATATACTTGGAAGAAAACCGCACCAAGACGTTCACTGCAAATGAGCCAGACAAGCTGGCCGTCCATCGTGAGGTCTTCTTTCACCTTGCTGAATTAAGTACTTCAGACAATCTGCATAACGGTCGCCCCTCTACTCTGCTTAGATCTGTCCCCGTCGAGAACGAAAAGTTTTGAGCTGATAGAACTGAATCATTTCCTGTCATACAGTACAAGAGGTTGTCGTCAGGGCCTATTTCACAGCTAAACCATCTCACTTAGAGATAGCAATGGGGAGATGTTACCATTCGAGTATATGAGCGCAACCCTACATATAAGGAATGGTTGACGCAAACGGCCCCGATGGGGTTAGAAAATGCCCTGGGGTGGCTTTGGCTGATCTTGGACACTGAGGGGTTGAAAAGGACGGGAAGGAAGATCGCTTGTATGCCTTCCAGCTCTCTGATGGGGTCTACAGAAAAAAAGAGGTCGCCCAAGCGGGGTCATTGGCATTCGGTGATCTCAGCGACGTAGATACCTCACATGCCGTTCCAAAGCGGGTTCATACGCTGACCTTCACTGGGAGCAAGTGGGTTGCTTTTGCAGACCCCGTCCAACAAACAGGGTGGCTTATTGACATACAAATCTCGTCTCCGTACGTTGGAAAGCAGCACAAAGTTAGGAAAAGGTAGTGAATAGTGACACTCGACTGTGCTCGTATATCCCCGGGACGAAGAACATTGTCGTTTCCGAAGATAACGTGCTAAAGACAAGCAACGACCGGCAGGGAATCCTGAAAATAGTCTTCGAATTCCCCCAGCGGGAATCATTGGTATGAACTTGCCAACATCATCGATCATCCTTGATCTAATTCTCGGAGATAGACCCGACGACTTCGTTGATGTGTTACCCGGCTTCAAGCTCAAGTGGGGTCAAGCAAATGCTAATAAAGAAGTTGGGATTTATATACAGCATTTATCTTTTAACTTTACCTATATACTAACAATTCTCTAATAGGAAATACAGTAGAAAATCTTTCCGCATTTTTCTTTGACTTTACCTATATACTAACAATTCTCTAATAGGAAATAAATTAGAATATAACCATCTAAACTCTTTTTAACCATACTAGAGAGAAATAGCAGAAAGTCGTCTAAACTCTTTTTGAGTCCTTCGATTGCTGTTTATCTAATTTATGGTAATAACTGATTTAACACCACATTGCATACAAAGTAGATGGTGTGTTTTCACCGACACTCCACAGTTTGTGCATAGTAGTGGTTCTGTTCTTCCTACCCTGTTACTGACACTATTGTGTCGCCCACAGAATTCTCCGCGGCAATTATTGCTGCAGGGTTCTCTCTTCCCCACAGGAATCCAAGGACACTTGTTCAGTTTTGTGCTGTATGTTTAGGTACTATATTTCTCTAATACAAACACACCCCGCTCCGTGGGGCTGTTGGCGAGCGCAGGCTGGACATGCGATACGGCAGGCAAACAAATATTTTATTCTATTGCATCCCCTCTCGGTGGGGCCGACTCGAGGGGTGGGGATGGGGCCGACAGTGTGGCGGGCATGAAACAAATGTCCCCACTTGTTGGGGCCGACCCGGGGGGGGGGGGTGGTCGGCCCCACAGTGTGGGTGGGGGGTTGTCCTAGAACCCCCATGGTGAATACTACTACATTTCATTGGAACCATCAGAATTCCACTGGAATTCGACCGGAATTCTGGTGTCATTTTCAGTGGGGATGGGAACTTGGTTTGAAGTCAACTGAAAGTCTGGAGAAACCCAGGACTGATACTGCGATTCCTGATTTATCAGGCGAGTAGTCGGCCCCCGCCCATCGGGGCTTGAAGAAATAGATGGGCTGCAGGATGCTTCCACGCAGAGCTGAAACCGACCCGTAAACTAGTACTGGAAACCGCTTGACGGGGACGTTAAACCTCAAATCAAACAAACTGGTTAACCGCTTAGAGGGTCTTAGCCTGTCCAGGCAAAGCGTTGCGAGTGTCGGACCATCCATGCTTATAAACCATATTGGTTTCATTGGGCGGTAGGGCTTGAGATGTCATTTCATCTCAATGTCGGGTGAATGTCCCACAAAATTGGAAGCAACGTCTCCAAAATGACATAAACAGTGTTGGCGGGGATGTTAAACCTCAAATCAAACAAAATCAGGCGAGTAGTAAAGCAGTCACTACACCACAGAGGCTTCTAAAATTTTGAAATGACTTGTGATGAAAACAACTGGAAGATTCCATTTGATACAGAATGGGTTAATAATTCATACAGTCGAACTTTAATGGCTCGAACACCTTTGGGACCTCGGAAAATCTGTTCGAGACTGGGGTACTTCGAGCCACTGAGGTTACTGTCAGGAGGCATAACGAGATACTTTTAGATATATTTTCGGTGTTCTATAATGAAAATGCATGCTGTGTGTACTCATTAGAATCGCCTCATCGAGGCGATTCTAATGAGTACACCCAACATGCATTTGCATAATAAAAGACTAAATTCTCCTTAATTATCCCCCACTATGTCTTTTTTTTTTTTTTTTGGTTTTACGGCCCTTTCAAGATTATTTCACTCATATCGAGCCGATCGTTAATCAGAATTGGGCGAAAACCGGAGTACCCGGAGAAAAACCACCTGACCTTCCGTTGCAGAACTTGGCGTCTCACATGTGATCCGAGCGATACTATGTCTCATGTAGAGGATTTCGCTAGGGGCTCAAGAATGGGTTCGACACATCCATGGTAAACGAGCCATCGGTGTTCGAGCCATCGAAGTTCTACTGTATTTGGTAGACCTGGAGAGCCAACTTTACCCCTATCTGGATCAGGATGTGAACTTGGTCTCTCGATTGGTAATAAAAAGTATTCTATTATATTCTATTCTATTGTTGCTGATAAATTCAAAGTAGCGTCCCTTGGTTTGTATGATGTCATTTATTTCATTGATGGCATCGCAAATTTATTGACTGATTTACATGATTAAACACTTTCACCCCTGAAATTCTGAGGTCGATCATTTCATCCTTTTTATGTTATTTTGGACATGTCCAATCTTATAAATAGGGGATTTGGCAATCATATTAAAACATGATGACAAACTGTAGACCCTGATGATATAGTTCATAGGATCTTGACTTTTTTCTTACGCATCTGTACTAGTCTAAAGGGTTTAAAGTGTTAAATCTGGACCTGTTTTGCAAATCTTTAGTATGCTTAAAATACTTGCTATCTATCTATCCATCTATCTATCTATCTATCTAATCTCTCTATCTATCTGTCTAAGCCCCCGCCCATAGGGGCTTGAAGAAATATATGTGCTGCATGATGCTTCCACGCAGAGCTGAATCCGGCCCGCACACTAGTACTGGTAAACCGCTTAGAGGATCTAAGCCTGTCCAGGAACCGCCGTGCGAGGCGGACCGTCCATGCTAATAAATCCTATTGGTTTCATTCGGCGACAGGGCTTGAAAAGTCATTTCATCTCAATGTCGGGTAAAAATCCCACAAAATTGGAAGCAACGTCTCCAAAATGACCTTTACAGTGTTGACGGAGACGTTAAACCTTACATCAAACAAACAAAATCTATATCTCTCTCTCTCTCTCTCTCTCTCTCTCTCTCTCTCTCTCTTTGTCTATGCCTCAGCTGACATTGTTTTCCTCTTGGCCCACAACTTGATCAGTCTGCCTTTCCTTCTATGCTACACTCCAAGTATCTGATCTTCGCCTTTCCTTGTCTGGCATCTTCAGATATCAGATTTTTTTCAGATTCAAGCAGAGCAAACTCTTTGCTCAAATGCAAATGGAACTATATGATCTTGAGAAGTCAATAATTTTGTGATGTCATCAATGAAATAAATGACGTCATGCAAACCAAGGGACGCTTCTCTGATGCATCACACCCTGTATGGAATAGAATAGAATATTACCCCTGTGGGCTCTGTACTGAAAGTGTTGGTATGAAGAACTGGTGAATTTGTTGTGGTACTTGCAATGTCTGGTATCATAAAAGCTGTCAACCCTACCCCACCCCAACACACCCCAAAGCATCCTACCTAACCACCCCTCCTACCCCTATCCCAGCCTACCTAACCTTCCCACTCCACCTAACCTACCCTACCCTACCCTACCTTAATTTCTCTCAACTCCAACGTACCTACCCTACCCATCCCCACTAAACCCCACCCAACCCCACCCAACATACCCACCCTCATCCCATGTACCTTACCCTACCCCATACCAACGCACCGACCATATCCACCCCTACCTATCCCAGTTCCACTCTACCTACCCTACCTAACATCACCCCACCTCACGTAACCCCAAACTACCTACCCTTCCCATCACCACCTACCCCACCTAACACCACCATTCCCATCTACCTACCCTATCCTATCCTACCTTAAAATCCCCCACTTACCCCAACCCCACCCTTGTAACCCTATCCTGCCTAGTTGAATGCACCGTACCTACTCCTACCTATCCAACCAACACCCTACTTACCCTACCTTAACCTTATCTACCTACCCCGACCCCACCCACCCTACCCTATCCACCCATCTACCCCAACCACACCTTGCCTACTTTGCACTCCACCTACCCAACCACACCCCGTCCATAACGAAGCCACCATAACCCAATCCCACCCTACCTAACTCTACCCTACACGTCGAACCCAAACTTATTCACCCCACCTACCCAAACCTCACGCACCCTAGCTACCGCACTCTAGCTACACAACCCAAACCCCACCCAACCTACCCTACCCCACACGACCCCAAACCAATGCACCCACCCTATCCATCGCCAACTACCCCAATCCCACCCTACCTACCCTACCCTACCTAATCTTACACTACCCCTGCCCACCAAACCTTCCTTTCCTACCTCTACCCCAACAAAACCTACCCCACCCCATGCCAATGCATCCACCCCAGCCCAACCCATCCCTACCTCACCTTCCCTACCTCATTCCACACCAGTGCATCCACCTACCCACGCCAACCTACCCCATATCTTCCTAGCTACCCTTCCCTACTTTACCTTACCCTAACCTTCTTAACCCCTACTTACCCTACCTTAACCTCTACCTACCCTAACTCCACCTACCCAACCCTATCAACCCTATCAACCCCACCTACCCCAACCACACCTTAACTACTTTGCACTCCACCTACCCTACCACACTCCATTCATAACGCACCCACCATGACCCAATCCCACCCTACCTACCCAACCCTACCCTACCCCACCCATCAAACCCAAACCTATCCACCCCACCCCCAAACCTCATCCACCCTCTATACCGTACTCTGCCTACACAACCCAAACCCCACCCAACCTACCCTACCCCACACGACGCCAAACCAATGCACCCACCCTATCCATCCCCAACTACCCCAATCCCACCCTACCTGCCCTACCCTACCTAATCTTGCACTACCCCTGCCCACCAAACCCCAACATACCTTCCCTATCTACCTCCACCCCAACAAAACCTACCCCACCCCATGCCAATGCATCCATCCCAACCCCACCCATCCCCACCTCACCTTCCCAACCTCATTCCACACCAGTGCACTCACCTGCCCACAACCACCCACCCCATATCTTCCTAGCTACCCTTCCCTACTTAACCTTACCCTAATCTACCCAACTCGAACTTACCAACCCTACCAATTCTAACCCCACCCTACCCTACCTACCCACCCCGACCTACCCCAACCCCTAACCTACCCCATCACACCCACCCCTTCCCACCCACCCACCTACCCTACCCCAGCCCACGCCAAACTACCCTTCACTACGCTACCACACCTCACCCACCCAACCCCAGTCACAACAATTGTATTCAAATGGTCTAGGCCATGCCTTCTATGCTAGTACATGATAACAAATGTTTAAAATAACTTGAAGTCATCAAACCATGGCATGCATCTTTTATTGGTTAAGAACTACAGAATTTTCTCAACTGATGACCCTGACTTGTTTTTTGAATAGATTGAAAAACAACCCAAAAATACAAATATCATTCTGTATAAAAGGGGAGTTTTTAGCTCACCTGAGCCTTTAGGCTCATAGGTGAGCTTATAGTATAGCCATGGTCCGTCGTCCGTCCGTCCGTCCGTGCGTCCGTCCGTCCACCATTTTCAAAGATCTTCTTCTCCTATACTGCAGGGCAAATCAAAGCCAAATTTCATATGGAGCCTCAGTGGGATGGGGGAACGAAAGTTTGTTCGCGGGGTCTGGATCACATGACCAAGATGGCCGCCATGCCCATATATGGTAAAAAGCCTTCAAAAATCTTCTTCTCCAGAACCATAAGGCCAGTGGCCTTGAAACTTGGCATGTAGCATATGGTAATTGGGCCCATCATGGTTTGTACAAATGGTGACCCCGGGTTGACCTTGACCTATTTTACAGCAATGTCAAATTTGCCGAAGTAGGCTTTTGCATGGGGCAAAGTGAAAATAATGGATTTATAGGAAAACCATTGAAGAAAGTGTCACCAAAATTTGTAGATCAGGTAAAGTAACTGAATACATGAAGATCTATGGGTCAGAAAGGTCAAGGTCATTCATTGGCCTTAGACCAAGGTCATTCAGGATCCATATTTCAAACATTTTTTTCTCCAAAACTGCTGAGCCAATTTAAGTGAAATTAAATATATGGAGCCTTTGTGAGTTGAACAAATGAAAAAATGCCAATACGGTCTAGATCACTGACCAAGATGGCCGTCACGCCTATATATATGGTAAAAAGCCTTAAAAATTCTTCTTCTCCAGAAGCGTAAGGCCAATGGCCTTGAAACTTGGCATGTAGCATATGGTACTCAGGCCCATCATAGTTTGTACAAATGGTGACCCCGAGTTGACCTTGACCTATTTTACAGCAATGTCAAATTTGCCGACGTAGGCTTTTGCATGGGAAAAAGTGAAAATAATGGATTTTTAGGAAACCATTGAAGACAGTGTCACCAAAATTAGTAGATAAGGTAAAGTAGCTGAATACATGAAGATCTATGTGTAAGAAAGGTCAAGGTCATTAATTGACCTTAGACCAAGGTCACGCAGGTTCCATATTTCAAACATTTTTTCTCAGAAACTACTGAGCCAATTGAAGTGAAATTCAATATGGAGCCTTTGGGAGTTGAACAAATGAAAAGCTGCCAACATGGTCTAGATCACATGACCAAGATGGCCACCACGCCCATATATGGTAAAGAAACTTCGAAATTCTTCTTCTGAAGAACCGTAAGGCCAATGGCCTTGAAACTTGGCATGTAGCATATGGTACTCGGGCCTATCATAATTTGTTCAAATGGTGACCCTGGGTTGATCTTGACCTATTTTACAGTAATGTCAAATTTGCTGACTTAGGCTTTTGCATAGGAAAAAGTGAAAATAATGGATATTTAGGGAAACCATTGAAGACAGTGTCACCAAAATTTGTAGATTAGGTAAAGTAACTGAATACATGAAGATCTATGGGTAAGAAAGGTCAAGGTCATTCATTGACCTTAGACCAAGGTCACTCCGATTTCATATTTCAAAAAAAAACATTTTTTCTCAGAGACTACTGAGCCAATTTAAGTGAAATTCAATATGGAGCTTTTGTGAGTTGAACAAATGAAAAGTTGCCAGTACGGTCTAGATCACATGACCAAGATGGCCGCGTCGCCCATATATGGTAAAAAGCCTTCAAAAATTTTCTTCTCCAGAACCGTAAGGCCAATGGCTTTGAAACTTGGCATATATCATATGGTACTCTGGCTCGTCATAGTTTTTACAAATGCTGACCCTGGGTTGACCTTGACCTATTTTATGGCAGTGTCAAATTTGTCAACTTAGGCTTTTGCATGGGAAAAAGTGAAAATAATGGATTTTTAGGAAACCATTGAAGACAATGTCACCAAATTGGTAGATCAGGTAAAGTAAATGAATACATGAAGATTCATGGGTAAGAAAAGTCATCATTCAGTGACCTGGGACCAAGATTAACCAGGTTCCATATTTCAAACAGTTTTTTCTCAGAAACCGCTGGCCCAATTCAAGTGAAATTTGATATGGATCCTTTATATGATGAACAAATGAAAATTTGCTCATATGGTCCAGGTCAAATGACCAAGATGGTGGCCATGCCCATATATGGTAAAAACACTTCGAAATTCTCCTTCTCCAGAACCGTAAGGCAAATGACCTTGAAACTTGGCAGGAAGCATCTGGTACACGGGCCTATCATAATTTGTTCAAATGGTGACCCTGGGTTGACCTTTACCTATTTTACGGCAATGTCAAATTTGCGGACTTAGGCTTTTGCTTGGGAAAAAGTGAAAATAATTGATTTTTAGCTCACCTGAGCCTTTAGGCTCCTAGGTGAGCTTATAGTATAGCCATGGTCTGTCGTCCATCCATCCGTTGTCCGTCCGTCCACCATTTTCAAAGATCTTCTCCTCCAAAACAGGGAGGCCAATCAAAGCCAAATTTCATGTGGAGCTTCAGTAGGATGGGGGAACGAAAGTTTGTTCGCGGGGTCTGGGTCACATGACCAAGATGGCAGCCATGCCCATATATGGTAAAAAGCCTTCAAAAATCTTCTTCTCCAGAACCATGAAGCCAATGACCTTGAAAGTTGGCTTGTAGCATCTGGTACTTGAGCCCATCATAGTTTGTAAAAATGGTGACCCTGGGATGGCCTTGACCTATTTTTTGACTATGTCAAATTTGCAGACTTGGGCTTTTGCATGGGAATGACCAGGAACTGATAAAACAAATTCACGTTGTGTCCCAGCCACCGTACTGCAAAGAAACACCTATAATGTAGATGGTATTAAGTAAAACTGTACAAGTGGAAAATCAAGGAGTCAAGTGCTCTTTCCCAGCACATTGTCAATCAGACATTCCCTAAATAATATGAAAAGTTAAAAAAAAATATGACAAATGGAATAAACCATAATGAAAGCATGGCCTTCGAACTGTCAGAAAGGTAGGAATAGGTGGAAAGTTTTATCACATTGTTAGACATCAAAATTTTGTCCCCACAAGTTGTGTACCCCTGCTCTGAGGCTATATACATATATAAAAACATTAAAATGTACACCAGGACCAGGTGTCAGGTGAGCGTTTACAGGACCACTGGTCCTCTGGTTTTTAAATTCATTTTACATTTTATGGCTATAAAGGTTGTGTTGTAATGCCCAACATGCAGATCAAAGTTTTTGAAATCCTGTTTCGGATTTAATTCCAAAGACCTTATGAAAAAAGATACTTTTTAAATGACTGTAAAACCTTTTACATTGCACTTGCAAGAAATACTTTCAAAGTAACTATTTGCAAAAGCTTTGCACCTGAATAAAAATTATGGTTGATGTTTGTAAACTGTTTGCAGACTGCTATTGAGGAAAGACTGTTAATTAATCTTACCAAGTGATTTTAAGTCACTGTTTGCAAAAGCTTTGCAGTATGAAAACTGTCAGAGATCCTGTTTGCGAACATTTGTAGTGTGCTAAAAGCATTTTTATTTTATACTTGGCAGTAAAATCAATGCATATCTGAAACAAATAAAAATGCTATCAATCACAAGTGACTGATACCATTTATATCATTTCACTGTAGCGTTGAGTTTACGTACTGGTCGAAAAAAAGGTTAATTTTCCTTTGATTTACTAAGAATAATAATTTCTTATGTCGTTAGAATATATTTTGAAGTGTGGCATTAAAACTGAATGAATAGGCGCCATATTTGACAACAGTAGCGCTTTGATTTGAACATCCCCCTTTTGGCGACACACATCTCGGGCACAATTATTTCTATGCTCCCTCACAGATTTAGGCTTAGCTGTCATTGTAACAAAAGGTCTACAATGCATACAAGTTCACTGAATGGCTGAGTTAGAGTTTGTGCGAGGAAATATGTGTTCAAATTAGCGTATTATTTTTCCAACGTGATAAAACGACCACGACCAACTGCTACACCTGGAATCGATTATACAGTGGCTGTGTGCATGTCACATAGAGCCTTCAAAAATTAAATGGACTTCAAATAAGCACAACGCATTCTGTGACATACCTTGAAAAGCATTCTTTGAACTAAAAATTCAAAATTTCGATTTGTTTATGCTTTGAAACTGACAGTTGTGACGTCAACTAGCCCAGCCAATATCGTGACGTCACCTCGGGTCAATCAATAACCGTAAGTGTCCTAATAAATCATAAAAAGAACATTAACTTTTTTTCGGCGGATACCAAAAGTATTTCATCTCGTGTGTTAAAACATCCGAATTTTCACTCGTGCTTCGCACTCGTGAAAATTAAGATGTTTTCAACACACTCGATGAAATATTTCTGGTATCCAACTCAAAAAAGTAACTATACTCTATGTATTTGCAATCTCTTTGCAGAGGTACAGCTATGTTTGCAAAATGTTTGCACCAATTTGTTGGAAAGTTCTTGCAAAGGGGTATGCAACAGGTTATTTTACTGGAACATATTCAGAATATGAAAATGGATTGCAAGGACTATTTTTATACCCCCGACATACGAAGAATGCTATTGGGGTATATAGTTTTCATCTTGGCGTTCGTGCCTCCGTCTGTCCGTCCATCCGGACTTCTATCCGTCTGTCCGCCCGTCCATTAACATTTTGCTTAAAGTTTTGCGTTAAAGTTTCTAAGACATTGTATCTTCTGAACCCTTTGATACATTTAGTTCTTTCTTACATTGAAGTTGCATACTGGTCTAAATATCTCATTGATGCATGTTCCACCTGTCTACAGTGACCTTGACGTCAAGGCCACAGACTTAGAATTTTTACATTTGATTAAAGTTTTGCGTAAAAGTTTCTAAGAGATTTATCTACAGAGCCCTTTCATAGATTTAGATGATACTTACACTGAAGTTACATAACGGTCTAAAGATTTCATTGATGCATGCCGCCCCCCCCCCCCCCCCCCGCCCCCCACAGTTACCTTGAGATCAAAGTCACAGACTTAGAAATTTTACATTTGGGTCAAGTTTTGTGACAAAGTTTATAGATGCGTGTATGTTCTAAACTCTAACACAAATTCAATTGATACTTGCATTGTTTTTCCATACTAGTCCATTGATTTTATTGATGCATACCCCACACTGCTGCTTCAGTCACATTGATGCCCCCACCCTTTCAGTAACTCGGTCCATTTAGAAATTTGTGTTTGGTTTAGCTTTTACAACCACATTTAAGATTCTTATAGCTTCTTTACATCTTCATTCATATTACATACAATCGCGAAATATATGTAGGAGTGGTGCTTGCCGGGGATATACGCGATCCGCTGGTTGTTTTCTCAAGTTGCATGGGATATTGCAGCGGGCTGTTTCGGATAGACAATTTATAAGTTTTGCTGCGGTTTGAGACATAGTCCTAGTGCCATGAAACCTTACTCTTATATTTCAGATGAAGTAAATTCTTTCTTGTGTTTCTGCAAATAGAATTACTGCAAGTCTCCTTTCCAAACACATCAATAACATTTACAATACCTTAAAGTACGCCCCACACTCCCAAGAACATAAATCAGAGGAAAAAATATCAGCAAATACACCCAGTTAGACCTACATTAGCACTACGATCACACTTTTACAGTATCTATGGCGACAAACATGCCATGATGCAGGCGTCACACTGTCCCGAAAATGACACCAGGTGGCCATACGAATATGGAATTTTGAATTTCGCGCGAAGATCGCTCCGAATATGGTCAACAGCCAATCTCTAGCCGAGGCATGTACGATGCATGCAGAAGGTCACACGATGGCATCCGAACCACACACGAACCAAACACGAAGGCAACACGAAGATGTGGTTTTTTATTACGAAGTTTACCCGCAGGCCAAACGAAGGCCACACGACGGCTTCACGACGTCGTATTGAGAGTACGATGCATTCGAACTAGGTCCCGAAGACGACACGTGACCTCCCGATGTTATAAAACCTTCGACCGACCGTTTGAAATTCATTTGAAGATCGGAGAGTACACAGTACATTTCAGCTCTCTTGAATTTGATTCAACTTAAAACCAATTTAAAATGCCACCCAAAGAGAAGACCACTTTTTCAGAGAGACTTGGTTTATAGGACAATAAGATCTGCTCATCTTGTTCTCTAAGGTGCATCAAAAGAAGCAATGCTGCTGCCTTCTTTTTCCTGGTTGTCTCATCATCAAAGTATGCCATTCTGCAGGAACGGAATTGTCAATAATTATGACTGAAGCTTTGGGAGTTACACAAGCATATACTTTGTAACTCATTTTTGATTTTTATTTGCTCATCAGGACTGACTGAGGAAGATGCTCTGAGGTTGGCTTTTTATATGTCTGCGTTACCATGACACATGGGTATCGCTTGAGGTACTCAAATTCAGCTATCTTCGTCGACACCGTGGTCCAATCTCAATGTCATCGTATTATAATACGATGGCTACACGACGTCATTGCGAGGGTTTCACGTAGTCGTATTGCCTTCCTAAGACAATCGGACGACTTCTTGTTTCCCTCGTATTATCTTCGTGAGGCGTAACATGCCCGAGACCACCGATGATCACACGAAGAAAAGACGAAGATGACACGATTTGACAAGATGCCCTCACGATGGCCTTACGAAGGGCAAGATGGACAAACGAATTCAACACGAAAATGAACCTTCGCAAGGACTTCCGGCAATTTTTTGGCATGCCAAAGATTTTGCCGCCGCTCACGAAGGTGCTGCCGGAGCCTCAGAAAATCCACCGGTGATCATACGATGGCTTAAGATGTCCTCACGAATGGCCCGATGTTTTCACGATCAGAGCCGAATTAGAACATTTCCTTTATCGTGTTTCCATCTGGTGTCAATTTCGGGACAGTGTGACGCCTGCATGAAGAAACATTTTATAAAACGAATCGGATAGAACCTACAAATGTTTGGAAATAGTATTTAATGACTGAAAATAGGTTAGTGCTGGTGACATTCTACCTTTGCTATACCAACCCTTATTTTCTTTATTATGCATCAAAAGAATTGCCAAATAGAAATTTATGTCATATCTAATAATTAACTCGTGCATAATAAATGTTCAGTCACAAAGAATCTTTCAAGGTTGCGAAGAAGTTATTGCTTTCAGATTCAACAATGAAAGCCGAGGAATGAAAGTAGAGACAATGACCAGGAATCGATATAATTAACCCGCAGCTCCCATCAGAGACACCAACGGGAAAAGATGAAGCAACAGACTCAACGGAAACACCAACAGCGGAAAGCCAATAGGATAGTTACTTTCCCGCAAAATGGCCAAAAGGCTATCCAAAATAAAATAATATAAGCGACAGAAACACCCAAAGACAAACCATAACAAAAATAAACCGCGACAGAAGAACCGCCTTGGAACAGTCAGCGGAAACGAATTCCACTGTGGGGCTTAAATCGATTTTACGGGGCCACAAACCTCGCCCTTACTTCAGTCGCGATTAAAACAAGTAATTTGTTCAGTCCGCATGAAGGCCTACTGCTGTCTGTGTTACAGAAGACCAAGACAAGCTTCCTACGTTGAATTGGTTACTTAAACTTCATAAAAGACCATACAAAGCACGGTTTATTGCAAATTCAAGCTTTTGTACCACCACTGAACTCTCCAGTTATTAACTTCATGTTTTACTGCCATCAAAAACATGTGATAAAATGTTGCGACAAATTATTCGAAAGATCAGGTAGAAATATGTTTTGGTCTACAAAACATTCTAATGAAGTTTTAAATAAATTGAAACACAGGCGTTTTCGTGCTTCAAGTCTGTCTACTTATGAGTTTGCCACCCTTTACACTACACTTCCTCATAATCTTATAAAGGAAAAACTTAATTATTTAATTGAATGTACATTTCATAGGGAAGACTCCCTCTATCTTGCATGTACTGTAAGAAATGCGTTTTTCACTTCTGAAGAGCATAAAAACTATATTTTATGGGCATGTCAGAAGGTGTGTGAAGCTCTCAACTTTCTACTTGACAATATTTACATAAGATTTGGTACTAAGTTATTTAGACAAGTTGTGGGTATTCCGATGGGTACTAATTTCGCACCACTTCTCGCTGATCTGTTTTTGTTTTGTTATGAGAGAGACTTCATGAAGTCCCTTTCTGCTGATAACCAGTCTGAAATCATTGGAGCTTTTAGCTCGACTTCTAGATATTTGGATGATTTATTTAATATTGATAATACCTATTTCGATGGTTTGATCTGTCAAATTTACCCCCACCCCCCCTCCCCCCACCCAGAACTTCAGTTAAATAAAGCAAATTCTTCTGATACCGAGGCCTCGTTTTTGGATTTACATCTGCCTATTGTGGATGGGTTTGTTTCTTGCAAAATTTATGATAAACGCGATGATTTTGATTTATAGATTGTAAACTTTACTTTTTTAGATTGTGATGTTCCACGTGTGTCATCCTACGGCGTTGATATTTCACAATTAATTCGATTTGCCAGAGTGTGTAGTCATGTAACTGACTTCAACACACGCAATAAATAGTTAACGGCTAAACTTCTTAATCAGGGCTATCGGTACCATAAAATACGTAAAACCTTTTCAAAATTTTATTCTGATTTCATTTCAAAATTCAATACTGGACTTAAATCGCTTCTGCAACTAGGTCTATCGGAATCCGAATTTTATGATGACTAAGTATATAAATCTAGAAAAAATTTATAACCGCAGTGACTTTAGCACCCAATTTCGGAAATAATCATTCTTCGATATAAAAAGATTGGGTAAAACATAAATGTTATACGACAGACTGCATGCATGGTACTTAGCCCAATCACGGTTGACAACCTTGCTTCCCTCTTTAATTGCACGCTGGTTGGTCAGGTCTCAGATTTTATGACGGTTCCAACATAAAGTCATTGCGGTTATAGATTTTACTTAATTTATATACTAAGTCACAATATAATTCGGTTTCCGATAGACCTTGTTGCAGAGGTCTAACTGGGTGTATTTGCTGATATTTTTTGCCTCTGCTGATATTTTTTGTCCAGTATTGAATTTTGAAATTGAATCAGAATGACGTCAAATATGGCAACATTCATGCCATGAAGATACATTTAATGAAACAGAATTGGATAGAACCTTCAAACATTTCTGCCTATGCTATACCAAACCCTTATTTTCTTTTTGATGCATCAAAATAATTGCCAAATAAAAATTTAGGTCATATCTAATAATTTACTCATGTATAATTAATGTTCAGTCATAAAGAATCTT
The DNA here is from genome assembly GCA_963580285.1 of Lucinisca nassula. Taxonomy (NCBI): domain Eukaryota; kingdom Metazoa; phylum Mollusca; class Bivalvia; order Lucinida; family Lucinidae; genus Lucinisca; species Lucinisca nassula. Next base: position 56,730,667 of record OY757015.1, on the reverse strand, counting down.
TCAAGTTTGCGAAAATGTAACCGCTTTCAGATTCAACTTTGAAAGCCGAGCAAATCGCATGTTTTTGAAAAGCGCAAAGTTTACCTCTTTCTGTAATGGAACCCAGACACCGACTTGCATCAGTGCAGTGGCTCTTCTCTAATGTCTTTGGAACAATTCTATCCTAAATAGCACGAATACTCATTTATGGCCATTTTCACACCTACACCCCGTATTTAAAGTAAAACATGACATTATGAGGATATTTTGAAGACAAAACTGCCAAGAAAATGTTTATAAATAGAAAGCCGAGCAAACCCAATGTTTTGGAAAAGTGCAAAGTTTACCTCTTTCTGAAATAGAACCCAGACATTGGCTTGCATCAGTGGTTCTTCTCCAATGTCTTTTGAACAATTCTATCCTACAATGCACAGAATAATGCCTAGATAGCACGCATGCTCGTTTTTATGACTATTTTCACACCTACAGCCCCTATTTAAAGTAAAAAATGACATTTTTGGGGATATTTTTGAAACAAAACTGCCAAGGAAACGTTTATGAGTGTATTAATGCCATAAGAAATTGCTGAATATATCAGTTCACATCCTTATTTCATGATGAATAAAAAATAAAAGTAGAGGCAATGATCAGGAATCGATCAATCAGCCCATAGCTCCCATCAGAGACACCAAAGGGAAAGAAACATAAACATACATCAACAGACCTAATGGAAACACCCAACAGCGGAAAGCCAAAAGGACAGTTACTTTCCCACAAAATGGCCAATAGGCTATCAAAAATAAAATAACACAAGCGACACAAACACCTAAAGACAAACCATAACAAAAATAAATAAACAAAAACCCCTACACCTGTGGACACAAAAGCGTTCAAACTTTGATGAGCTTCATTTCATTCTGACTTGAAACATCATTCAATATATCCTAACAGCCTATCAGTCAGCTGCCAAACAGAAATAAATTCAAAACACAATGTGGTGTACATTTCATTGCTGACTCCTGCACTGTCCAATCAAAATACATCTCAAATGTCAATCAGAAAGTGTTTTTCAAATTGAGACCAATCAATTGCTTGATCTAGTTTTAGAATTCTTTGATGAATGACATTTGCTTGTCAAACTAACTTGATGCAAAGGGATTCATTGAAAGTTATTTCATGGGAGTTTGAACGCTTTTGTGTCCACAGGTGTATTTAAAGTAAAAAAAATAAACATGATATTTTGAGGATATTTTGAAGACAAAACTGCCAAGAAAATGTTTATAAATGATTTAATGCCATGAGAAATAGCTGTTCACATCCTTTTGACATAGACACAATAAATTAGACTTTAAAATGGATGAGAAAACTTATCGGGATATTGCAGCGGGATATTGCAACATATAGTCTGCTCAAACATCATGGCCCACTTGGACGAACATAAACTTTTGTCAGACAGACAACATGCGTTTAGGAAAAGGCACAGTTGTGAAACTCAGCTAAGCACAGTTATTAATGACTGGGCAAAAATCTTGGACAAAGGGGGACAGGTGGACACATTTATTCTGGACTTCGAGAAGGCTTTTGACACCCCTCCTCATGAACTACTTAAATCTAAGTTATTTGGTTATGGAATTGGGGGAAAGACCCTAAAATGGATAGATTCCTTTCTTTGCTACAGAAAACAGCGGGTTGTTGTTAATGGTGAATCTTCGGAGTGGGCTCCAGTTTTGTCTGGAGTCCCGCAAGGGACCGTTCTTGGTCCACTTTTGTTCTCCCTGTACATCAATGATATTTCCACTGACATTGACTCAGAAATAAGTCTGTTCGCAGATGACTGTGTTTGTTACCGGGAAATTAGAGATACAGATGACTCATTGAAACTTCAGGCTGACATAGATAGATTAGGATGTTGGGCACGTAAATGGGGCATGAGATTTCAGCCAGTTAAATGCAATATTATGCAGATAACTAGGAAGAGATCTAATAAAGTTGAGGCTTCTTACACCTTAGAGGGAACGGTCCTCGAGAATGTGGACTCCATTAAATACCTTGGAGTGACAATCTCACACAACTTGAGATGGAATACTCATATTAGCAACATGTGTACTAAGGCAAATAGAACGCTTGGTTTCCTGAGGCGAAATCTTCATCAGTGCCCTCAGGATGTAAAAGAGGCAGCATATAAAGGTCTTGTTCGCCCAATCTTGGAATATGGTAGTTGTATCTGGGACCCCAGTGGAGTTGTCCTTAACGATGAAATTGAGAAAGTTCAGAATAGAGCTGCTAGATTTGTAACAGGAAATTACTGCTTTGAAACTGGGAGCATGACTGGAATACTTGGAAAATTAAAATGGGAGTCTCTCAAGAAAAGGAGAAAAGACAGTAGGCTAATCCTTTTATACAAAGGTCTAAAGGGTGCTGCCAGCATTCCAACAGATGACCTTGTTCCCCCAGCTAGATACTGTAGAAATCACCATTCGTTGGCGTTTCAGACCCTTAGCGCAAGAACTGACATTTATAAAGAGTCGTTCTTCCCCAGAACCATTAGAGATTGGAATGCCCTTCCCGATTCGATTATTTTGACAGCTGAAGGTGCTGATGATTGTGTAGCTAAATTTACCTCTTTGGTTAGAGCTAGGGACTAACTTCCCACATCACAGGTCCTGGTGTATGAATGTCATTTGACGTGTCACCAGTAACAATTCTGATTCTGATTCTGATTCTGGTTGTTCGGAGAGACAATTTTTAATTTTTGCTTTGGCTTGAGACATAGTCCTTGTGCCATGAAACCAAACTCTTATATTCCAGATGAAGTAAATTCTTGTGTTTTTCTGCAAATGCAATTACTGCAAGTCTCCTTTCCAAACACATCATTAAAACTGATAAACATGGGTTTAAAGTACCACCCCCTCTCCTAAGAACATAGATTATTGGCAAAAACTCATCAAATACACCCAGTTAGACCTAAATTAGCACTACAACACATTTTTACAGTATCTATGGCAAAATAAATGCCAAGAAAATATATTTTATGAAACAGATTTGGATAGAACCTACAAACGTGTGGAAATAATATGTGATGACAGAAAACAGGACAGTGCTGCTGACATTTCTATCTTTGCTATAGGGAGCTTACCACTAAATAATTTCGATAGGCGACAACAGTAACTTTTTACCTGCTCCCACCAAAACTACACATACAAAACATGTATGCAGTAAATACTAACCAATATTTTTAAAGGAGGAGTGACCATATAAAATAAGCAACAGTTTCTTTGAGCTTGCAGATATATTTATAAAACATGTATCATTTTAGTCCCTTATACCTGTCATTTTCGCACATTGAAATAAAACATGGGATACAGGGAAGCAAGTCTGGTATTTAGAACGCAAATAAAAACTTGGTCCAAAAGAGATAAAGCGCGGCACCTCCAGTTTCTAGTGCAATGATACCAATACCGACTCCTTATTTTCTTCATGATGCATCACAAGAATTGCCAAATGGAAATTTAGGTTATATCAAAAAATTTCTCTTGCATAATAAAAGTTCAGACACAACGAATCTTTCACATTTCCGAAAAAGTTATTGCATTCAGATTCAACTATGAAAGCCGAGCAAACTATACGTTTTTGAAAAGCGTAAAAATTAGCTCTTTCTGGAATAAAGTAGAAGTAAAACAAAGATCAGGAATTGATACAATTAACTTACTCCATCCATAAAAGACACCAAAGGGAAAGAAATACAAACATTAAGCGACCAGACCATAATGGAAACCTAAACAAAGGAAGGCCATATGGACAGTTACTTTCCCACAAAATGGCCATATGGCCATCCAAAATTAAAAGACACAAGTGATATACACAGTAAGTAACAAACAACAACATAAATAAATCGCCACGGAAGAGCCGCCTTGGAACGGTCAGTGGAAGATTTCCACTGGGGGGCTTAAATCGATTTTACGTGGCCACAATCCTCGCCCTTACTTCCGTCGCGATTAAGACAAATAATTTGTTCAGTCCGCATGAAGGCCTCCTAACTCATCAGTGCAACATCTCCGTGAACACAGAAATCAAAGAACCACAGAGGTGAGACAACGGTGAGGACTCGACAGCAAGAAACCACTGAAATGCTGGAGCAAAAGAAAACCAACAGTTAGACTCCGATGAGCCCGACCAGAGACAGAGCATCAGGCACCAACCAACATTATCTCTTTAATTTTCAATAAGCCTTTACGTTGGAGCCGTCATAGAATCTGAGGCCTGACCCACCGGCGTGCAATTAAAGAGGGAAGCAAAGTTGCCAACCGTGATTGGGTTAACTACCATGCATGCAGTCTGTCGTATAATATCCATGTTGTACCCAATCTTTTTATATCGAAGAATGATTTTACGAAATTGGGTGCTGAAGTCATTGCGGTTATATATTTTTCTGAATTTATATACTAAGTCACCATAAAATTCGGGTTCCGATAGACCTTGTTGCAGAAGAGATTTAAGTCCAATATTGAATTTTGAAATTAAATCAGAATGGCGTCTATAAAATTTTGAAAAGGCTTTGCGTAGTTTATGTTACCGATAACCCTGATTAAGGAGTTTAGCCGTTAATAATTTATTACGAGTGTTGAAGTCAGTTACATGACTACACACTCTAGCAAATCGAATTAATTGCGAAATATAAACGCCATAGGATGGCGCACGAGGAACATCACCATCCAAAAAAGGAAAATTTACAATAAACCCAGACACAGCTTTCATCAGTGGTTCTTCTCCAGTGTCTTTGGAACACTTCTATTCTAATATGCACAAAAGTATGCCTAAATAGCACGAATACTCGTTTTATGGCTATTTTCACATCTACAAGCCCTATTTACAGTAAAAAAAAAAAGATATTTTGAGGATATTTTGAAGACAATACTGCCAAGAAAATGTTTATAAATGCCTTAATGCCATGAGAAATAGCGGACTTTATCTGTTCACATACTTTTCACATGAATACAATAAATTAGAACTTATAATGGATGAGAACACTTATCGGGATATTACAGCGGGCTGTTTTAGAGAGACAATTTTAAACATAGTCCTAGTGCCATGAAACCTTGCTCTTATATTACAGATGAAGTAGATTCTTTCTTGTGTATCTGCAAATGCAATTACTGCAAAGTAGAAGTAAAGCAAAGATCAGCATTCGGTACAATTAACTTTCTCCACCCATCAAAGACACCAAAGGGAAAGAAACACAAACATGAAGCAACCAGACCATAATGGAAATTTAAACAAAGGATGGCCATAAGGACAGTTACTTTCCCACAAAATGGCCAAATGGCCATCCAAAATAAAAAGACACAAGTGATACATACAGTAAGTAGTAACAAACAACAACATAAATAAACCGCCACAGAAGAACCGCATTGGAACGGTCAGTGGAAAGAATTCCACTTGGGGGGCTTAAATCGATTTTACGTGGCCACAATCCTCGCCCTTACTTCCGTTGCGATTTAGACAAATAATTTGTTCAGTCCGCATGAAGGCCGCCTAACTCATCAGTGCAACATCTCCGTGAACACAAATAATCAGAGAACCACAGAGGTGAGACAACGGTGAGGACTCGACAGCAAGCCTCCTTCCTAAACACACCAATGAAAACTGATTAACATGGCTTTAAAGTGCCCGCCACTGTCCAACGAACATAGATCAGTGGCAAAAACTCATGAAATAAACCGTGTTATACCTAAATTAGCACTTCCATCACATTTTTACAGTATCTATGGCAAAATAAATGGAATGAAGAAACATTTTATGAATCGGAATTGGATAGAACCTACAAACGTGTGGAAATAGTATGTAATGACAAAAACAGGGCAATGCTGCTGACATTTCTATCTTTGCTATAGCGAGCTTTCCACTAAATATTTTCCATACGCTACAATAATAAGCTTTTGCGGATATTTTGAAGACAAAACTGCAACAGAGATGTTTATAAATGCATTAATGCCATGAGAAATAGATGACTATATCTGTTCACATCCTTTTGACATGAATACAATAAATTAGAACGTATAACAGATGAGAAAACTTATCGGGATATTGCAGCGGGCTGTTTCGGAAAAACAATTTTTATGTTTTGCTTTTGTTTGAGACATATTCCTTGTGCCATCAAACCTTACTCTTATATTCCTGATGAAGTAGACTCCTTCTTGTGTTTCTGCAAATGCAATTACTGCAAGTTTCCTTTCCAAACACATCAATAAAGTGTCGCTAACACTGCATGATACCCCACCACTGCAGGTCAATATTGTTTGCTCCATGACCAAAATAGTACATATAATTCCACTGACCGTTCCAAGGCGGTTCTTCTGTGGTGGTTTATTTATGGTGTTGTTTGTTACTTACTGTGTGTATCACTTGTGTCTTTCTATTTTGGATGGCCATGTGGCCATTTTGTGGGAAAGTAACTGCCCTTATGGCCTTCCTTTGTTTATGTTTCCATTATGGTCTGGTCGCTTAATGTTTGTGTTTCTTTCCCTTTGGTGTCTTTGATGGGTGGAGTAAGTTAATTATATCGATTCCTGATCTTTGTTTTACTTCTACTTTCCATAAGTGTCCTATATATCTGTAAAATTTTATCAGGGTATTCCATATAGTTAAGCAGCTACAGGCCAAAAACATTTCTTACATAGAAAATAAATACATGAATAAAAGTCCAAAAACTATTTAATGGAATTTGTTAAAACCCTAACTCTGCCAAATGTTAAGTCATTGTGCCCACTAACCATCCCAACCAAGCTTCTATAAATGGTCTATATATGAATTTTTATCCAAATATTCCATTAAGTAAAGTAAAAAAAAAACATTTAATGAGAATTGTTAACGACCAAAACTCTGATATAGATGTTAATGTATTTTGCTCAAACACGCTTCCTTTAATAGTACATATATGTGAAGTTTCATCCATATATTCCATTAAGTTAAGTAATAAGAGCCCAAAAAGCATTTAATGGGACTTGTACACAGTCATAACTGTTGAATATGTTAACATATAGTGCCAATTAACAATAGTAAACATTCTTCCTATAGTGGTCTATATATCTGTGAAGTTTCATCCATGTATTCCATTATTAATGGAATAAGTGTTCAAAAACCATTTAATGAAAATTGTTAACAACAATAACTCTATCAAATGTTAATGTATTTATGCCATGAGCAATTCCCAAACCACACATTCCCAATACCAATAAATTTCTAAAAAATTTCATCTAATTATGTCATAAAATAAACGAATATAAGAGTCCAAAAAACATTAAATGGAAATTGTTAAGGCCATAACTATCGAAAATGTTAACGCATTTTACCAATTAATAATACTAAACATTCTTCCTATAGTGGTCTATATATCTGAAGTTTCATCCATATATTCCATTCAGTAATGGAATAAGTGTTCAAAAACCATTTAATGGAAATTGTTAACGACTATAACTCTGTCAAATATGAACGTATTTTTGCCAGGAGCAAATCCCAATACCAATATATATACAACATTTCATCCAATCATTCCATAAAATAAACAAATAAGAGCCCAAAAAACATTTAATGGAAATTGTTAACGGCAATTACTCTTTCAAATGTTAACGCATTTTGCCTTTAAACAATCCAAAGTTCTGAAGTAAGATCCTTTGGAAGCAAGGAATACACCAAATAAACGAAAATAGCAGACTCGGTTTTATTGAGGCAATGAACAATACTGAAATGTGCAACACCGGCCACGCCCTCTAGCACCGGCTTAAGCAGAACTCTATTTTCAAAATGATACCAAATGAACTCAATATTCCCAAAGGACCAGAAAATATAATCTGCACTATGATGATGTACGGGGAGACGTTTTACGGCCGCCACACGGCACAACACCAGCTACAGTGAAAATCAATAAGTTCTGAAGTAAGATCCTTTAGAAGCAAGGAATACACCAAATAAACGAAAATAGCAGGCTCGGTTTTATTGAGTCTGTTCATGACCAGTACTGAAAAGTGCAACACCGGCCACGCCCTCTAGCACCGGCTTAAGCAGAACTCTATTTTTAATATGATACCATATGAACTCAATGATCCCAAAGGACCAGAAAATATAATCTGCACTATGGTGATGTACGGGGAGACGTTTTACGGCCGCCACACGGCACAACACCAGCTACAGTGAAAATCTATAAAAAAAAACAGAAAACAAAAAACCAAAACCTGCTTCTAATCGTGGTCTATATAACAGGGACGTACCATACATATATTCCATTTAGTAAAGGAATAAGTGCCCCAAAACTATTTAATAGAAATTGTTAACGGCCATATGTTAATGTATTTTGCCCATTATTAATCCCAAACCATTCATAACCAATTCCAATGTATCTACACAATTTGAAGAAAATCCGTGAAAAAATTGTCCAGGTTATTGATCGGAAACGCCCCAAAAACCCTTACTTTGAACTAAAAAAGGGCCCTAACTATGTCAGATATTAACGGACTTTGCCCATTAGCAACCCCATACCACTTATTCCCGATATAAACATGTATGCAAACTTAAAAAGAAATCGTGAAAAATTACGCAAGTTGTCGATTGGAAATGGTGCGGACGGACAGACAGTCGACGGTATATCATAATTATACCCACCACTACGTGTGGTGGGGTATAAAACTGATTAACATGGCTTTAAAGTAGCCTCGCCCCCTTTCTAAGAACATAGATCAGAGGCAAAAATCATCAAATACACCCATCTAGACCTAAATAAGCACTACCATCACAATTTTACAGTATCTATGGCAAAATAAAAGCCATGAAGATACATTTTATGAAACAGAATGTGTGGAAATAGTCTGTAATGACAGAAAACAGGATATAGCTGCTGACATTTCTATCTTTGCTATAGAGAGCTTACCACTAAATATTTTCCATAAGCGACAATAGTAACATTTTACCTTCTCCCGAAAAAACTACACATACAAACTTTTCAAACCTTATCCTTCTTTATAGAGACGTCCTCGCCCAACAAGTTAATGAGAAAAAAATTCACATGTTGTCTGCTCCTTTTCAAGTTACAGTCAACTATGTTTGTTTACGTACAAGTACGGAGTAAGTACTAACCAACATTTTTAAAGGAGGGATGACCATATAAAATCAGTAACAATTTCTTTAAGCTTGCAGATATATTTATAAAACATACATCATGTTTGTCCCTTATACCTGTCATTTTCTCTCATTAATAGTACATGGGATATATATCCAATGGAAGCAAGTCTGGTATTTAGAACGCAACTAAAAGCTCGGACCAAAAGAAACAAAACCCGGCACCTCACAGTATCTAGTGCAATGCTACCAGTACCGAACCCTTATTTTCTTTATGATGCGTCAAAAGAATTGTCAAATAGAAATTTAGGTCATTTCTAAAAATTTTCTTATTCATAATAAAAATTCAGTCACAAAGAAGCTGTCAAGTTTCCAAAAAGTTATCGCTTTCATATTCAAGTATGAAAGCCTATATGTTTTTGAAAAACACGAACTCGTACCTCTTTATGGAATGGAACCCAGACACCGATTTGCCATAGCGGTTCTTCTCGAATGTTTTTGGAACAATTCTATCATAAACTGCACAGAATTATGCCTAAATAACACCAATACTCGTTTTCATAGATATTTTCACACCTACAACGCCTATTTAAAGTGAAAACTGCCAAGAAAATGTTTATAAATGCCTTAATGCCATGACACAAAGCTGGCTATATCTGTTCACATACTTTTGACATGAATACAATACATTAGAACTTAAATTGATGAGAAAACTTATCGGGATATTAAGGCGGGCTGTTTCGGAGAGACTAGTTTTAACTTTTGCGTTGGTTTGAGTCATAGTCCTAAAGCCATGAAAACTTACTCTTATATTCCAGATGAAGTAGATGCTTTCTTGTGAATCTGCAAATTCAATTAGTGCAAGTCTCCTTTCGAAACACATCAATAAAACTGATAAACGTGGATTAAAAGTACCCGCCCCTCTCCCAAGAACATAGATCAGTGGCAAAAACTCCTCAAATACACCCAGTTAGCTATAAATTTGCACTACCATCACATGTTTACAGTATCTATGGCAACATAAATGCCAACAAAATACATTTTATCAAACAGAAATGGATAGAACCTACAAACGTGTGGAAGTAGTATGTAATGACAGAAAACAGAACAGTGCTGCTGACATTTCTATATTTGCTATAGGGAGGTCACCACTAATTATTTTCCATATGCGACAACAGTAACTTTTTACCTGCTCCCACAAAAACTACACAAACAAAACCTTTCAAACCTTATACCTCTTGAAAGAGCCATTCTAGGCAAACAAGTTAATGAGGAAAAATGCACGTGTCGACCTGCTCATTTTCAAGTTTCAGTCAACCATGTTTGTTTACCTACTAGTATGGAGTAAATACTAACCACCATTTTTAAAGGAGTGACCATATAAAATCAGCAACAATTTCTTTGAGCTTGCAGATTATTTATACAACATGCATCATTTTAGTCCCTTATACCTGTCATTTTCTCAAAACGGCATAAAACCTGTGAGATATATGCAATCGAAGCAAGTCTGGTATTTAAAACGAAACTAAAAGCTTGGTCCAAAAGTGATAAAACCTGGTATCTCCCAGTATCTAGTGAAATGGTACCAATGCCGAACACTTTTTCCTTATGATGCATCAAAAGAATTGTGAAATAAAAATTTAGGGTATATCTTATAATTTACTCATGCATAAAACACGTTAAGTCCTAAAGAATATTTCAAGTTTCCGAAAAAGTTATCGCTTTCAGATTCAACTATGAACGCCGAGGAAACCATAAGTTTTTGAAAAGCACAAAGTTTACCTCTGTATGGAATGGAACCCAGGCACCGGCGCTTGCATCAGTGGTTCTTCTCCAATGTCTTTGGAACAATTCTATCCTCAAATGCACAGAATTATGCCTAAACATCACCAAAACTCTTTTTATGGTTATTTTCACACTTACATCCCCTATTTAAAGTAACAAATATGATATTTTGAGAATATTTTGAAAACAAAAGTGTCAAGAAAATGTTTATCAATGCCTAAATGCCATGAGAAATAGCTGACTACAAGTATATCTGTTCACATCCTTTTGACATGAGTACAATAAATTTGCACTTATAACGGATGAGAAAACTTATCGGGATGTTGCAGCGGGCTGTTTCGGAGAGACATTTTTTAGTTTTGCTTTGGTTTGAGACATAGTCTTAGTGCCATGAAACCTTACTCTTATATTCCAGATGAAGTAGATTCGTTCTTGTGTTTCTGCAAATGCAATTACTGCCAGTCTTCTTTCCAAACACATCAATAAAAACTGATTTACATGTCTTTAATGTACACCCCCTCCCCAGAACACAGATCAGAGGCAAAAACTCATCAAATACACCCAGATAGACCTACATTAGCACTACCATCACATGTTTGTATTATCCATGGCAAAAAAAAACATGCCATGAAGATGCGTTATATGAAACAGATTTGCATAGAACTACAAATGTGTGGAAATAGTATGTAATGACTGAAAAAGGACAGTGCCGCTGACATTTCTACCTTTGCTATTGGGGGTTTACCACTAAATATTTCCATAGGCAACTTACCTGCGCCCACAAAAACTACACATACCAAAGTTTTCAAATCTTGCTTGTTTATAGAACCATCCTAGCCCGACAACTTAATGAGGAAAAATCCACATGTTGATCTGCTCTTTTTCAAGTTACAGTCAGTCGTGTGTTTACCGACTAGAACGGAGTAAACACAAACTAAATTTTTTATAGGAGGGGTGACCATTTAAAATCAGCAACAATTTCTTTGAGCTTGCAGATATATTTATAAAACATGCATCATTTTAGTCCCTTACATCTGTCATTTTCTCACATTGAAATTTAACATGGGCTTTATATCCAATGGAAGCAGGTCTTGTATTCAGAACGCAACTAAAAGCTCGGTCCAAAAGTAATCAAACCCGGTACCTCCCAGTATTTAGTGCAATGCTACCAAAACAGAACCCGTATTTTCTTTATGACGTATGATAAGAATTACCAAATAGAAATTGGGCCATATTTGATGATTTTCGCATGGATGATGAAAGTTCAGTCACAAAGAATCTTTGAAGTTTGTGAAAAAAAAATATCGCTTCTGGATTCAACTATGAAAACCGAGCAAACCGTATGTTTTTGAAAATGCAAAGTTTACATCTTTCTGGAATGGAACCTAGACACCGGCCTGAATCGGTATTTCCTCTCAAATGTCTTTGGAACAATTATATCCTAAAATGCCCAGATATATGCCTAAATAGCACCAATACTCATTTTTATGGCTATTTTCTGTAGCAGTTGGGTGAAAGCCTCCAGCATACAGAACAATCGTCCGTTCATCCGGTATTATTTTGTGAATAAATTTGTTCAAATGTATCTTACAAAATAACATTTCTTTTTCATTATCAAATTCTTTATTCCAGATGTATCCTTTTAAACCTGAGATAGGAAATCTCATGTTACTACCATGCTTCATTTGTACGTGTATCATCCTGTGCTGGTGGGTCGCACACTGGACGAAAGATAACCTCATCTGTGTCTAACATATATATTTATTTTGTGTATGTGTTACTTTTTTCCAAGCTCCATCACTCTGCACATCAAAGAATGAAAGATGCACTTTACATACGTTATTAGATTAGTAACTTTTCATTTCATTTTCCAGAGTTCACAGAAATGGACACTTATTACTTAGTTTTGAAGTGTACGTGATCAGCTTACAGTGTTTTTCTTGAGTGGTTTATAAAATCTTTTTCTTTCGGAAACGAATCACCTCAATACTATTTTTTATCACAATCGTGCATCTCATATTTAGCAAATGATCTCCTGTTTTCCAAACCAACCTTTTTATTTAAAAAACGTTTTCGGCCTCCCTTGTCTGTAGGGAATGTAATATACAGGTCACCTACCTTCTGCAGTGAATGGGGATGAAATTCTCTGTTGAAACACGAGCCACTTAATGCCATGAGAAATAGCTGAATATTTATATATATATATGTCCACATCATTCTGACATGAATACAATAAATAAGAAGATATAACGGATGAGAAAACTTACCGGAATATTGCAGCGGGCTGTTTCGTAGAGACAATTTTTAAGATTTGCTTTGGTTTGTGACATAGCCCTAGTGCCATGAAACCTTACTCTTATATTCCAGATTAAGTAGATTCTTTCTTGTGTTTCTGCAAATAGAATTACTGCAAGTCATCTTTCTAAACATATCAATAAAATGATTTAAATGATTTTAAAGTACACCCCCCCCCCCTCCAAAGAACTTAGATCAGAGGCAAAAACTCGTTGAATACACCCAGTTAGACCTATATTCGCACTACAATCACATTTTTATATTATCCATGGCAAAACACATGCCATGAAAATACATTTTATAAAACAGAATTGGCGGCACCCGCCCATAGGGGCTTGAAGAAATATATGGGCTGCATGATGCTTCCACGCAGAGCTGAATCCGGCCCGCACACTAGTACTGGTAAACCGCTTAAAGGATCTAAGCCTGTCCAGGAACCGCGGTGTGAGGCGGACCGTCCATGCTAATAAACCCTATTGGTTTCATTGAGCGACAGGGCTCGAAATGTCATCTCAATCTCGGGTAAAAGTCCCAAAAAATTGGAAGCAACGTCTCCAAAATTACCTTTGCATTGTTGACGGGGACGTTAAACCTCACATCAATCAATCAATCAATGAATAAAACAGAATTGGATAGAACTACAAATGTGTGGAAATAGTATGTAATGACTGAAAACAGGATAGTGTTGTTGACATTTCTACCTTTGCTATTGGGATCTTAACACTAAATATTTCCATAGGCGACTTCTGTGGTGTATTCCTTGCTTCCAAAGGATAACCCTTTTACAGAACATATTTACCCTCGCATACAAAATTTACACAAACAAAACTTTTCAAACCTTGCATGTTTATAGAACCATCCTAGCCCAACAACTTACTGAGAAAAGATCCACATTTTAATCTGCTCCTTTTCAAGTTACAGTCAACCATGTTTGTTTACCGAATAGAACTGAGTAAATGCAAAGCAACATTTTTAAAGGAGGGTGACCATATAAAACCAGCAACAGTTTCTATGGGCTTGCAGATATATTTATAAAACATGCATCATTTTAATCCCTTACACCTGTCATTTTCTTACATTGAAATATAACATTGGGTATATATCCAATGGAAGCAGGTCTGGTATTTAGAACGCAACGAAAAGCTCGGTCCAAAAGTGATAAAACCCGGCACCTCCCAGTATCTAGTGCAATGCTACCAATACTGAACCCTTATTTTCTTAATGACGTATCAAGAAAAATGCCAAATATAAATCTACTGTTTACCAAACCAACCTTTTATTTAAACAAACGTATTCGCCTCCCGTGCCTGTAGGGAATAACTATATAGGTCACTTTTCTTCTCTTGTGAATGGGGGTGAAATTCCCTGTTGGAACAGGAGCCACAAAATGCCATGAGAAATAGCGGAATATATCTGCCCTTTTAACATTAATACAATAATTAAAACATATAACGGATGAGAAAACTTATCGGGATATTCCAGCGGGCTGTTTCGGAGAGGCAAGTTTTAAGTTTTGCTTTGGTTTGAGACATTGTCCTAGAGCCATGAAACTTTACCCTTATATTCCAGATGAAGTAGATTTTTTCTTGTGTTTCTTGTGTTTCTGAAAATGCAATAACTGCAAGTCTTCTTTCTAAACATATCAATGAAATTTAATTTACATGGCTTTAAGGTACACCCCCTCCCTCCGAAGAACATAGATCAGAGGCAAAAACTCATAAAATGCACCCAGTTAGACCTAAATTCGCACTGCCATCATATTGTTACATTATCCATTGCAAAATGCATGCCATGAAGATACATTTTATGAAACAGATGATCTCATATTTTGCAAAGGATCTCCTGTTTTCCAAACCAACCTTTTATTTAAACAAACGTTTTCGGCCTCCCGTGTCTGTAAGGAATGGGGATGAATTTCCCTGTTGAAACAGGAGCCACTTCATGCCATGAGAAATAGCTGAATATGTCCGTTCACAACCTTTTGACATGAATACAATAATTAAAACATATAAAGGATGAGAAAACTTATCGGGGTATTGCAGCAGGCTGTTTCGAAGACACAAATTTTAAGTTTTGCTTTGGTTTGAGACATTGTCCTAGAGCCATGAAACCTAACCTTTATATTCCAGATAAAGTAGATTCTTTCTTGTGTTTCTTGTGTTTCTGCAAATGCAATTACTGCAAGTCTTTGTGTTTCTTGTGTTTCCGCAAATGCAATTACTGCAAGTCTTCTTTCTAAACACATCAACAAAAATTAATTTACAGGGCTTTATGGTACTACCCCTCCCAAGAACATAGATCAGAGGCAAAAACTCATCAGATACACCCAGTTGGACCGTACTACCATCACATTTCTACATTATTCGTTGCAAAATGCATGCCATGAAGATACATTTTATAAAACAGAATTGAATAGAACTACAAATGTGTGGAAATAGTATGTAATGACTGAAAATAGGACAGTGCTGTTGCCATTTCTATCTTTGTTACTGGGAGCTTATCACTAAATATTTCCATAGTCGACTAACCTGCGCCCACAAAAACTACACATACAAAACTTTTCAAACCTTGCTTGTTTATAGAACCATCCTAGCTCAACAAGTTAATGAAAAAAATCCACATGTTGACCTGCTCCTTTTCAAGTGACAGTCAACCATGTTTGTTTACCGACTAGAACGGAGTAAATACAAACCAACAGTTTTAAAGGAGGGTTGACCATATTGAATCAGCAACAATTTTTTTGGAGCTTGCAGATATATTTATTAAACATGCATCATTTTAGTCCCTTACATCTGCCATTTTCCCGCGATGAAATAGAACATCGGGTAAATATTCAATGGAAGCAGGTCTGGTATTTAGAACGCAACTAGCTCGGTCCAAAAGTGATAAAACCCGGCACCTATCAAAATGTAGTGCAATGCTACCAAAACCGAACCCTAATTTTCGTTTTGACGTATGAAAAGAATTGCCAAATAGAAAGTAGGTCATATCTGATAATTTACTGATGCATAATAAAAGTTCAGTCAGAAAGAATATTTTCAGTTTGCGAAAAAGTTATCGTTTCAAGTTCAACTATGAATGCAGAACAAACCGTACCAACCTCTCCAATGTCTTTGGAACAATTCTATCCTAAAATGCACAGATATATGCCTAGCACCAATACTCATTTTTTATGGCTATTTTCTGTGGCAGTTGGGTAAAATATGTTCTTTAAAAGGTTAATCCTTTGGAAGCAAGGAATACACCACAGAACTGGAAAATATGAAGTGTACATGTTTCTGGGCCAAACTAGCTAGTTTCGGCCAATTGGGCCTCATCAGTGACCCTAATACTTCTTCCAACATACAGAACAATCGTCCGTTCATCCGGTATTATTTTGCCAATAAATTTGTTCAAATGTATCTTTCAAGATTACATTTTTCATGCTCCATCACTCTGCACATCAAAGAATGAAAGATGCATTATATATACGTTATTAGACTAGTAACTTGTAATTTCATGTGACTCCAGAGTTTGCAGAAATGGACACTTGTCACTTAGTTTTGAAGTGTACGTTATCATCTAGCAGTATATTTCTTTTGCAGGTTATAAAACCTTGTTCTTTCGGAAACGAATCACCTCAATTCTAAATTTTTATGACAATCGTGGATCCCTATTTTGCAAGTGACCTACTGTTTTCCAAACCAACCTTTTGTTTAAACAAACGTTTTCGGCCTCCCTTGTCTGTAGGGAATAAAATATACAGGTCACCTTCCTTCTTTAGTGAATGGGGATGAAATTTCCTGTTGAAACACGAGCCACGTAATGCCATGAGATATAAACGAATCACCTCAATACTATTTTTATCACAATCGTGGATCTCATATTTAGCAAATGATCTCCTGTTTTCCAAACCAACCTTTATTTAAAAAACGTTTTCGGCCTCCCTTGTCTGTAGGGAATGTAAAATACAGGTCACCTAACTTCTGCAGTGAATGGGGATGAAATTCTCTGTTGAAACACGAGCCCCTAAATGCCATGAGAAATAGCTGAATATATATATGTTCACATCCTTCTGACATGAATACAATAAATTAGAACATATAACGGATGAGAACTTATCGGGATATTGCAGCGGGCTGTTTCGGAGAGATAATTGTTAAGATTTGCTTTGGTTTGTGACATAGTACTAGTGCCGTGAAACCTTACTCTTATATTTCAGATGGAGTAGATTCTTTCTTGTGTTTCTGCAAATAGAATTACTGCAAGTCTTTTCTCTAAACATATCAATAAAACTATTTGGATGGCTTTAAAGTACCCCCCCCCCCCCCCCTGCAAAGAACTTAGATCAGAGGCAAAAACTCGTAGAATACACCCAGTTTGACCTAAATTTGCACTACCATCACATTTTTGCATTATCCATGGCAAAAAACATGCCATGGAGATACATTTTATGAAACAGAATTGGATAGAACTACAAATGTGTGGAAATAGTATGTAATGACTGAAAACAGGACAGTGCTGTTGACATTTTTACGTTTGCTATTGGGAATTTAACAATAAATATTTCCATAGGCGACTTACCTGCACCCACAAATTCTAAACAAACATAACTTTTCAAACCTCGCTTGTTTATAGAACCGGCACAGCCAAATAAGTTATTTAGAAAAAATCCACATGTTGATCTGTTCCTTTTCAAGTTACTGCCAACCATGTTTGTTTACAGAATAGAACGGTGTAAATACAAACCAACATTTTTAAAAGAGGGTGTCCATATCAAATCAGCAACAATATCTATGGGCTTGCAGATATATTTATAAAACATGCATCATTTTAGCCCTTACACCTGTCATTTTCTTACATTTTAATAAAACATGGGATATATATCCAATGGATACAGGTCTGGTATTTAGAACGCAACTTAAAATTCGGTCCAAATGTGAATAACTATACAGGTCACTTTTCTGCTGTAGTGAATGGGGATGAAATTACTTGTTGAAACAGGAGCCACAAAATGCCATGAGAAATAGCTGAATATATCTTTTCAAAACCTTTGACATGAAATACAATAATTAAAACATAAAACGGATGAGAAAATGTATCGGGATATTGCAGCGGGCTGTTTCGGAGAGACGAGTTTTAAGTTTTGCTTTGGTTTGGGACATTGTCCTAGAGCCATGAAACCTTACTCTTATATCCCAGATGAAGTAGATTCTTTCTTGTGTTTCTTGTGTTTCTGCAAATGCAATTACTGCAAGTCTTTTTTTCTAAACACATCAATGAAAATTAATTTACATGGCTTTAAGGTACACCCTCTCCCTCCCAAGAACATAGATCAGAGACAAAAACTCATCAAATACACCCAGTTAGACCTAAATTCGCACTGCCATCATATTGTTACATTATCCATTGCAAAATGCATGCCATGAAGATACATTTTATGAAACAGAATTGGATAGAACTATAAATGTGTGGCAATAGTAAGAAATGACTGAAAACATGTGCTGTGTGGCGGCCGTAAATCAACCATAGTGCAGTTTATATTTTACGTTTGGTCCTTTGAGATCATTGTGAATATTCCGAGAAATCAGAAATAAATTATTGGTTTAGACTCATTCTAGACAGATTTTTAATTATTTGGACCCCATTTTGATTTATATCAGTCTTTGAATCGACTGCCTATTCTAAATTTGCAAAAGTGCAGTATGTTTTCTCTGGCTTTCTTTGCCGGATCATTACAGGGTCACTGATGAGGCTTTATTAGCCGAAACTACGTAGTATGGTCCATCTTCGTTCTAATGAAAGTTTTCATTGCTCTTACAGGAACTCATTTTTGATTTTTATTTTCAAAACTCGATTGTTTATAGAACCATCCTAGCCCAACAAGTTAATGAGAAAAAAAATCCACATTTTGATATACTCCTTTTCAAGTTTCAGTTACCATGTTTGTTTGCCGACTATAACGAAGTAAATAAAAACATTTTTCAAGGAGGGGTGACAACATAAAATCAGCAATAATATCTTTGAGCTTGCAGATAAAACATGGACCATTTTAGTTCCTTACACCTGTCATTTTCTCACATTGAAATAAAACATGGGATATATATCCAATGGAAGCAAGTCTTGTATTTAGAACGCAACTAAACGCTCGGTCCAAAAGTGATAAAACCCGGCATCTCCCAGTATCAAGTGCAATCCACCATTACCGACCCTTTTTTTTCTTTATGACGTATTAAAAGAATTGCCAAATAGAAATTAAGGTCATATATGATAATTTACTCATGCATAATACAAATTCAGTCAAAAAGAATATTTTAAGTTTGCGAAAAAGTTATCGCTTCCAGATTCAACTATGAAAGCCCAGCAAACCATATGTTTTTGAAAAGTGCAAAGTTAACCTCTTTCTGGAATGGAACCCAGACACCGGCTTTCACCAGTATTTCCTCTCCAAGGCATTAAGAATAATTCTATCCTAAAATGCACAGAAGTATGCTTAAATAGCACCAATACACATGTTTATGGCTTTTTTCTGTGGCAGTTGGGTAAAAGCCTCCAACATACAGAACAATCGTCCGTTCAACCGGTATTATTTTGTGATAAATTTGTTCAGATGTATCTTACAAAATCACATTTCTTTTTTATTACAAAATTCATTACTCGAGATCTACCCTTAAAAACCTTTCCTAACACATGTTACTACCATGCTACATTTTTACGTGCATCATCATACGCTGGTAGGCCGCACACTGGATGGAAGATAACCTCATCTGTGTCTAACATATAAATTTGTACTGTGTATGTGTCACTTTTTCATGCTCTAACACTCTGCACACCAAAGGATGAAAGATGCATTATATACACGTTATTAGACTAGTAACTTGTCATTTCATGTGACTGCAGTGTTGACGGAATTGGACACTTATCACTTAGTTTTGAAGTGTACGTTATCATCAAACAGTTTATTTCTTTAGTAGTTCCTAAAATCTTGTTATTTCGGAAACGAATCACCTCAATACTATTTTTATCACGATCGTGGATCTCTTATTTTGCAAAGGATCTCCTGTTTTCCAAACCAACCTTTTATTTAAACAAATGTTTTCGGCATCCCGTGTCTGTATCGAATGGGGATAAAATTCCCTGTTGAAACAGGAGCCACTTAATGCTATGAGGAATAGTTGAATATATCTGTTCACAACCTTTTGACATGAATACATTAATTAAAACATACAGCGGATGAGAAAACATATCGGGATATTGCAACGGGCTGTTTCGGAGGGGGCTGTTTTGGAGAAACAAATTTTAAATTTTGCTTTGGTTTGAGACATTGTCCTAGAGCCATGAAACCTTACTCTTATATTCCAGATGAAGTAGATTCTTTCTTGTATTTCTTGTGTTTCTGCAAATGCAATTACTGCACGTCTTCTTTCTAAACACATCAATAAAATAATTTACATGGCTTTAAGGTACACCCCCCTCCCAAGAACATAAATCAAATGCAATAACATATCAAATACACCCAGTTAGACCTAAACTCGCACTACCATTACATTTCTACATTATCCATTGCAAAGTGCATGCCATGAAGATACATTTTATAAAACAGAATTGGATAGAACTACAAATGTGTGGAAATAGTATGTAATGACTGAAAAAAGGACAGTGCTGCTGACATTTCTATCTTCGTTACTGGGAGCTTAACACTAAATATTTCCATAGGCGACTTACCTGCGCCCACAAAAACTACACATACAAAACTTTTCAAACCTTGCTTTTTTATAGAACCTTCCTAGCCCAACAAGTTAAGGAGAAAAAAATCCTAATGCTGATCTGCTCCTTTTCAAGTTACATTCAACCATGTTTGTTTACCGACTAGAAGTAAATAAAAACGACATTTTGCAAGGAGGGGTGACCATATAAAATCAGAAATAGTTTCTTTGAGCTTGCAAATATATTTACAAAACATGCATTGTATTAGTCCCTTTCATAGTCATTTTCACACATTGAAATAAAACATGGAATACATATCCATTGGAAACAAGTCTGGTATTTAGAACGCAACTAAACGTTCAGACAGTTTTCAACATCATCCGATTCTTTTAAGTTTAGCTTTTGCCCTCGTACCGTACCTTTAGGGAATTCTGTACCAGTTTCTGTAGCTGAGGCTCCATCACTGGCATCATTTAGGATGGAGCTATCCACCCTCTCATTCTTAGCAAGTTAAGGGGCCCAGTCACCTAGTAACTCTGCAAGGGGGAGCTGTGCTGTCGGGTACGTATGGACCCTGGTACCGCCACAGAAGGCAGAGAGGTCTTTACTTGTTGAGCCAAAAGTGGTTGGGATAACTTTCTTCCTTACAGTCAACCACGTTTGTTTACAGACTAGAACGAAGTAAATAAAAAAAAAACATTTTTAAAGGAGGGATGACCATATAAAATCAGCAATACTTTCTTTGAGCTTGCAGATATATTTATATATCATGCATCATTTAAGTCCCTTACACCTGTCATTTTCATTATTGAAATTAAACATGGTGTATGTATTCAGTGGAAGCAAGTCTGGTATTTAGAACGCAAATAAACGCTCGGTCAAGAAGTGATAAATTCTGGCATCTCCCAGTATCAAGTGCAATGCTACCAATACCGAACCCTTTTTTCTTTATGACGTTTCAAAAATATTGCCAAATAGAAATTTAGGTCATATATGATAATTTACTCATGCATAATAAAAGTTCAGTAAAAAAGAATATTTTAAGTTTGCGAAAAAGTTTTTGCTTCCAGATTCAACTATGAAAGCCGAGCAAACCATATGTTTTTGAAAATTGCAAAGTTTACCTCTTTCATGAATGAAACCCAGACACAGGCTTCCATCAGTATTTCCTTTCCAAAGCATTTTGAACAATTTTATTCTAAAATGCACAGAATTATGCTTAAATAGCAGCAATACTCATTTTATGGCTATTTTCTGTGGCAGTTGGGGAAATGCCTCCAACATACAGAACACTAGTCCGTTCAACCGGTATTATTTTGTGAATAAATTTGTTCAAATGCATTTTACAAAATTGTATTTCTTTTTAATTACAAAATTCATTTCTCGAGATCTATCCTTTAAAACCTTTCCTATCACAAGTTACTACCATGCTCCATTTGTACGTGTATCATCCTGCGCTTTTGGGCCGCACACTGGACGTACGATAATCTCATCTGTGTCTAACATATATATTTGTACAGTGTATGTGTCACGTTTTCATGCTCCATCACTCTGCACATTAAAGAATGAAAGATGCATTATATATACGTTATTAGACTAGTAACTTGTCATTTCATGTGACTCCAGAGTTTACAGAATTGACCACTTGTAACTTTTTAGGTGTACGTTATCGTCTAACAGTTTATTTCTTTAGTAGTTGATAAAATATTGTTCTTTCGGAAACAATCACCTCAATACTATTTTTTATCACGATCGTGGATCTCATATTTTGCAAAGGATCTCCTATTTTCCAAACCAGCCTTTTATTTAAACAAACGTTTTCGGCCTCCCGTATCTGTAGGGAATAAATATACAGGTCACTTTCCTGCTATAGTGAATGCGGATGAAATTTCCTGTTCAAACAGGAGCCACTTAATGCCATAAGAAATAGCTGAATATATCTGTTAACAAACTTTTGACAAGAATACAATAATAAAAACATTACGGATGAGAAAACGTATCGGGATATTGCAGCGGGCTGTTTCGGAGAGACAAATTTGAAGTTTTGCTTTGGTTTGAGACATTGTCCTAGAGCCATGAAACCTTACTCTTATATTCCAGATGAAGTAGATTCTTTCTTGTATTTCTTGTGTTTCTGCAAATGCAATTACTGCACGTCTTCTTTCTAAACACATCAATAAA
This sequence comes from Lucinisca nassula, assembly GCA_963580285.1. Taxonomy (NCBI): domain Eukaryota; kingdom Metazoa; phylum Mollusca; class Bivalvia; order Lucinida; family Lucinidae; genus Lucinisca; species Lucinisca nassula. Next base: position 56,707,633 of record OY757015.1, on the reverse strand, counting down.
ATAATTTACATGGCTTTAAGGTACACCCCCCTCCCAAGAACATAAATCAAATGCAATAACATATCAAATACACCCAGTTAGACCTAAACTCGCACTACCATTACATTTCTACATTATCCATTGCAAAGTGCATGCCATGAAGATACATTTTATAAAACAGAATTGGATAGAACTACAAATGTGTGGAAATAGTATGTAATGACTGAAAAAAAGGACAGTGCTGCTGACATTTCTATCTTTGTTACTTGGAAGCTTAACACTAAATATTTCCAAAGGCGACTTACCTGCGCCCACAAAAACTACACATACACAGCTTTTCAAACCTTGCTTTTTTAGAACCTTCCTAGCCCAACAAGTTAAAGAGAAAAAAATCCACATGTTGATCTGCTCCTTTTCAAGTTACATTCAACCATGTTTGTTTACCGACTAGAAGTAAATAAAAACAACATTTTTCAAGGAGGGGTGACCATATAAAATCAGAAATAATTTCTTTGAGCTTGCGGATATATTTATAAAACATGCATTATATTAGTCCCTTTCACCTGTCATTTTCACACATTGAAATAAAACATGGAATACATATCCAGTGGAATCAAGTCTGGTATTTAGAACGCAACTAAACGTTCAGACAGTTTTCAACATCATCCGATTCTGTTAAGTTTAGCTTTTGTCCTCTTACCATACCTTTGTTGAATTCTGTACCAGCTTCTGTAGCTGAGGCTCCATCACTGGCATCATTTAGGATGGAGCTATCCACCCTCTTATTCTAAGCGAGTTAAGGGCCCAGTCACCTAGTAACTCTGCAAGGGGGAGCTGTGCTGTCGGGGACGTATGGGCCCTGGTACCGCCACGGAAGGCAGAGAGGTCTTTACTTGTTACTTTTTCTTTGAGCTTGCAGATATATTTATATATCCGGCATCTCTCAGTATCAAGTGCAATGCTTCCAATACCGAACCCTTTTTCTAAATATATCTGTTCACAACCTTTTGACATGAATACAATAATTAAAACATACGGATGAGAAAAACGTATCAGGATATTGCAGCGGGCTGTTTCGGAGAGACAAATTTGAAGTTTTGCTTTGGTTTGAGACATTGTCCTAGAGCCATGAAACCTTACTCTTATATTCCAGATGAAGTAGATTGTTTCTTGTATTTCTGCAAATGCAATTACTGCACGTATTCTTTCTAAACACATCAATAAAAAATAATTTACATGGCTTTAAGGTACACCCCCTTCCGAAGAACATAAATGAAAGGCAAAAACTTATCAAATACACCCAGTTAGACCTAAACTCGCACTACCATTACATTTCTGCATTATCGATTGCAAAGTGCATGCCTTGAAGATACATTTTATAAAACAGAATCCGATATTAATACAAATGTGTGGAAATAGAATGTAATGACTGAAAAAAAGGACAGTGCTGCTGACATTTCTATCTTCGTTACTGGGAGCTTAACACAAAATATTTCCATAGGCGACTTACCTGCGCCCACAAAAACTACACATACACAACTTTTCAAACCTTGCTTTTTTATAGAACCTTCCTAGCCCAACAAGTTAATGAGAAAAAAATCCACATGTTGATCTGCTCCTTTTCAAGTTACATTCAACCATGTTTGTTTACCGACTAGAAGTAAATAAAAACAACATTTTTCAAGGATGGGTGACCATATAAAATCAGAAATAATTTCTTTGAGCTTGCAGATATATTTATAAAACATGCATTATATAAGTCCCTTTCACCTGTCATTTTCACACATTGAAATAAAACATGGAATACATATCCAGTGGAATCAAGTCTGCTATTTAGAACGCAACTAAACGTTCAGACAGTTTTCAACATCATCCGATTCTTTTAAGTTTCGCTTTTGCCCTCGTACCGTACCTTTGTGGAATTCTGTACAAGCTTCTGTAGCTGAGGCTCCATCACTTGCAGCATTTAGGATGGAGCTATCCACCCTCTCATTCTAAGCAAGTTAAGGGGCCCAGTCACCTAGTAACTCTGCAAGGGGGTGCTGTGCTGTCGGGGACGTATGGGCCCTGGTACCGCCACGGAAGGCAGAGAGGTCTTTACTTGTTGAGCCAAAAGTGGCTGGGATAACTTTCTTCCTTACAGTCAACCATGTTTGTTAACAGACTGGAACGAAGTAAATAAATAAAAAAAAACATTTTTCAAGGAGGGGTGACCATATTAAATCAGCAATACTTTCTTTGAACTTTCAGATATATTTATATATCATGCATCTTTAAGGTCCCTTACACCTGTCATTTTAATTATTGAAATTAAACATGGTGTATGTATTCAGTGGAAGCAAGTCTGGTATTCAGAAGGCAACTAAACGCTCGGTCCAGAAGTGATAAATTCCGCCATCTCCCAATATCAAGTGCAATGCTACCAATACCGAAATACATATCCAGTGGTTTGAACAATTTTATTCTAAAATGCACAGAATTATGCTTAAAAAGCAGCAATACTCATTTTATGGCTATTTTCTATGGCAGTTGGGGAAATGCATCCAACATACAGAACAATCGTCCGTTCAACCGGTATTATTTTGTGAATAAATTTGTTCAAATACATTTTTACAAAATTGCATTTCTTTTTTATTACAAAATTCATTACTCGAGATCTATCCTTTAAAACCTTTCCTATCACAAGTTACTACCATGCTACATTTGTACGTGTATCATCCTGCGCATTTTGGGCCGCACACTTGACGTAAGATAAACTAATTTGTGTCCAACATATATATATTTGTACCGTGTATGTGTCACGTTTTCATCCTCCATCACTCTGCACATCAAATAATGAAAGATGCATTATATATACGTTATTAGACTAGTAACTTGTCATTTCATGTGAAACCAACGTTTACAGAATTGACCACTTGTAACGTTTTGAGGTGTACGTTATCGTCTAACAGTTTATTTTTAGTAGTGGATAAAATATTGTTCTTTCGGAAACGAATGACCTCAATACTATTTTTTATCACGATCGTGAATCTCATATTTTGCAAAGGATCTCCTATTTTCCAAACCAGCCTTTTATTTAAACAAACGTTTTCGTCCTCCCGTGTCTGTAGGGAATAAATATACAGGTCACTTTCCAGCTGTAGTGAATAGGGATGAAACTCCCTGTTGAAACAGGAGCCACTTAATGCCATAAGAAATAGCTGAATATATCAGTTCACAAACTTTTGACATGAGTACAATAATAAAAACATTAAAAACAAAACGTATCGGGATATTGCAGCGGGCTGTATAGGAGAGACAAATTTCAAGTTTTGCTTTGGTTTGAGACATTGTCCTAGAGCCATGAAACCTTACTCTCATAATCCAGATGAAGTAGATTCTTTCTTGTATGTCTTGTGTTTCTGCAAATGCAATTACTGTACGTCTTCTTTCTAAACACATCAATAAAAAATAATTTACATGGTTTTAAGGTACACCTCCTCCCAAGAACATAAATCAAAGGCAAAAACTTATCAAATACACCCAGTTAGACCTCAACTCGCACTGCCATTACATTTCTACATTATCGATTGCAAAGTGCATGCCATGAAGATACATTTTATAAAACAGATTTAGCTAAAACTACAAATGTGTGGAAATAGTATGTAATGACTGAAAAAAGGACAGTGCTGTTGACATTTCTATCTTCGTTACTGGGGGCTTAACACTAAATATTTCCAAAGGCGACTTACCTGCGCCCACAAAAACTACACATACACAACTTTTCAAACTTGCTTTTTTATAGAACCTTCCTAGCCCACAAGTTAATGAGAAAAAAATCTACATGTTGATCTGCTCCTTTTCAAGTTACATTCAACCATGTTTGTTTACCGACTAGAAGTAAATAAAAACAACATTTTTCAGGATGGGTGACCATATAAAATCAGAAATTGATTCTTTGAGCTTGCAAATATATTTATAAAACATGCATTATATTAGTCCCTTTCACCTGTCATTTTCACACATTGAAATAAAACATGGAATACATATTCAGTGGAATCAAGTCTGGTATTTAGAACGCAACTAAACGTTCAGACAGTTTTCAACATCATCCGATTCTTTTAAGTTTAGCTTTTGCCCTCATACCGTTTCTTTGTGGAATTCTGTACCAGCTTCTGTAGCTGAGGCTTCATCACTGGCATCATTTAGGATGGAGCTATCCACCCTCTCATTCTAAGCAAGTTAAGGGGCCCAGTCACCTAGTAAATCTGCAAGGGGGAGCTGTGCTGTCGGGGACGTATGGGCCCTGGTACCGCCACGGAAGGCAGAGAGGTCTTTACTTGTTGAGCCAAAAGTGGCTGGGATAACTTTCTTCCTTACAGTCAACCATGTTTGTTTACAGACTAGAACGAAGTAAATAAAAAACATTTTTTAAAGGAGGGGTGACCATATAAAATAAGCAATACTTTCTTTGAGCTTGCAGATATATTTATATATCATGCATCATTTAAGTCCCTTACACATGTCATTTTCATTATTGAAATTAAACATGGGGTATGTCTTCAGTGGAAGCAAGTCTGGTATTTAGAACGCAACTAAAGGCTCGGTCCAGAAGTGATAAATTCCGGCATCTCCCAGTATCAAGTGCAATGCTACCAATACCGTACCCTTTTTTCTTTATGACGTAACAAAATATTGCCAAATAGAAATTGAGGTCATATATGATAATTTCCTCATGCATAATAAAAGTTCAGTCACAAAGAATATTTCAAGTTTGTGAAAAACATTTCGCTTCCAGATTCAACTATGAAAGCCGAGCAAACCATATGTTTTTGAAAATTGCAAAGATTACCTCTTTCGTGAATGGAACCCAGACACAGGCATCCATCAGTATTTCCTCTCCAATGCATTTTGAACAATTTTATTCTAAAATGCACAGAATTAAGCTGAAATAGAAGCAATACTCATTTTATGGCTATTTTCTGTGGCAGTTGGGGAAATGCCTCCAACATACAGAACACTCGTCCGTTCAACCGGTATTATTTTGTAAATAAATTTGTTCAAATGCATTTTACAAAATTGCATTTCTTTTTTATTACAAAATTCATTACTCGAGATCTATCCTTTAAAACCTTTCCTATCACAAGTTACTACAATGCTACATTTGTACGTGTATCATCCTGCGCTTTTGGGCCGCACACTGTACGTAAGATAACCTCATCTGTGTCTAACATATATATTTGTACCGTGTATGTGTCACGTTTTCATGCTCCATCACTCTGCACATCAAAGAATGAAGGTTGCATTATATATACGTTATTAGACTAGTAACTTGTCATTTCATGTGACTCCAGAGTTTATAGAATTGACCACTTGTAAATTTTTGAGATGTATGTTATCGTCTACTAGTATATTTCTTTAGTAGTTTATAAAATATTGTTCTTTCGGAAAAGAATCACCTAAATACTATTTTTTTTATCACGATCGTGGATCTCATATTTTGCAAAGGATCTCCTGTTTTCCAAACCAGCCTTTTATTTAAACAAACGTTTTCGGCCTCCCGTGTATGTAGGGATTATATACAGGTAACTTTCCTGCTGTAGTGAATAAGGATGAAATTCCCTGTTGAAACAGGAGCCACTTAATGCCATAAGGAATAGCTGAATATATCTGTTCACAAACTTTTGACATGAATACAATAATTAAAACATATTACGGATGAGAAAACGTATCGGGATATTGCAGCGGGCTGTTTCGGAGAGATAAATTTGAAGTTTTGCTTTGGTTCGAGACATTGTCCTAGAGCCATGAAACCGTACTCTTATATTCCAGATGAAGTAGATTCTTTCTTGTATTTCTTGTGTTTCTGCAAACGCAATTACTGCACTTCTTCTTTCTAAACACATCAATACAAAATAATTTACATGGCTTTAAGGTACACCCCCCTCCCAAGAACATAGATCAAAGGCAAAAACTTTTCAAATACACCCAGTTAAACCTAAACTCGCACTACCATTACATTTCTACATTATCCATTGCAAAGTGCATGCCATGAAGATACATTTTATAAAACAGAATTGGATAGAACTACAAATGTGTGGAAATAGTATGTAATAACTGAAAAAAGGACAGTGCTGCTGACATTTCTATCTTCGTTACTGGGAGCTTAACACTAAATATTTCCAAAGGCGACTTACCTGCGCCCACAAAAACTACACATACAAAACTTTTCAAACCTTGCTTTTTTCTAGAACCTTCCAAACCCAACAAGTTAATGAGAAAAAAATCCTAATATTGAACTGCTCCTTTTCAAGTTTCATTCAACCATGTTTGTTTACCGACTAGAAGTAAATAAAAACAACTTTTTTTCAAGGCGGGATGACCATATAAAATCAGAAATAGTTTCTTTGAGCCTGCAATATATTTATAAAACATGCATTATATTAGTCCCTTCCACCTGTCATTTTCACACATTGAAATAAAACATGGAATACAGTGGAATCAAGTCTGGTATTTAGAACGCAACTAAACCTTTAGACAGTTTTCAACATCATCCGATTCTTTTAAGTTTAGCTTTTGCCCTCGTACCGTACCTTTGTGGAATTCTGTACCAGCTTCTGTAGCTGAGGCTTCATCACTGGCATCATTTAGGATGGAGCTATCCACCCTCTCATTCTAAGCAAGTTAAGGGGCCCAGTCACCTAGTAACTCTGCAAGTGGGAGCTGTGCTGTCGGGGACGTATGGGCCCTGGTACCGCCACGGAAGGCAGAGAGGTCTTTACTTGTTGAGCCAAAAGTGGCTGGGATAACTTTCTTCCTTACAGTCAACCATGTTTGTTTACAGACTAGAACGAAGTAAATAAAACAAAACATTTTTTAAAGGAGGGATGACCATATAAAATCAGCAATACTTTCTTTGAGCTTGCAGATATATTTATATATCATGCATCATTTAAGTCCCTTACACCTGTAATTTTCATTATTGAAATTAAACATGGGGTATGTATTCAGTGGAAGCAAGTCTGGTATTTAGAATGCAACTATACGCTCGGCCCAGAAGTGATAAATTCCGGCATCTCCCAGTATCAAGTGCAATGCTACCAATACCGAACCCTTTTTTCTTTATGACGTAACAAAAATATTGCCAAATAGAAGTTTAGGTCATATATAATAATTTACTCATGCATAATAAAAGTTCAGTCACATAGAATATTTCAAGTTTGCGAAAATGTTTTCGCTTCCAGATTCAACTATGAAAGCCGAGCAAAGCATATGTTTTTGAAAATTGCAAAGTTTACCTCTTTCATGAATTGAATCCAGACACAGGCATCCATCAGTATTTCCTCTCCAATGCATTTTGAACAATTTTATTCTAAAATGCATAGATTTATGCTTAAATAGAACCAATACTCATTTTATGGCTATTTTCTGTGGCAGTTGGGGAAATGCCTCCAACATACAGAACACTCGTCCGTTCAACCGGTATTATTTTTTTAATAAATTTGTTCAAATGCATTTTACAAAATTGCATTTCTTTTTATTACAAAATTCATTACTCGAGATCTATCCTTTGAAACCTTGCCTATCACAAGTTACAACAATGCTACATTCAACCATGTTTGTTTACCGACTAGAAGTAAATAAAAACAACATTTTTCAGGATGGGTGACCATATAAAATCAGAAATTGTTTCTTTGAGCTTGCAAATATATTTATAAAACATGCATTATATTAGTCCCTTTCACCTGTCATTTTCACACATTGAAATAAAACATGGAATACATATCCAGTGGAATCAAGTCTGGTATTTAGAACGCAACTAAACGTTCAGACAGTTTTCAACATCATCCGATTCTTTTAAGTTTAGCTTTTGCCCTCATACCGTTACTTTGTGGAAATTTGTACCAGCTTCTGTAGCTGAGGCTTCATCACTGGCATCATTTAGGATGGAGCTATCAACCCTCTCATTCTAAGCAAGTTAAGGGGCCCAGTCACCTAGTAACTCTGCAAGGGGGAGCTGTGCTGTCGGGGACGTATGGGCCCTGGTACCGCCACGGAAGGCAGAGAGGTCTTTACTTGTTGAGCCAAAAGTGGCTGGGATAACTTTCTTCCTTACAGTCAACCATGTTTGTTTACAGACTAGAATGAAGTAAATAAAAAAAAACATTTTTTTAAAGGAGGGATGACCATATAAAATCAGCAATACTTTCTTAGAGCTTGCAGATATATTTATATATCATGCATCATTTAAGTCCCTTACACCTGTCATTTTCATTATTGAAATTAAACATGGGGTATGTATTCAGTGGAAGCAAGTCTGGTATTTAGAATGCAACTATACGCTCGGTCCAGAAGTGATAAATTCCGGCATCTCCCAGTATCAAGTGCAATACTACCAATACCGAACCCTTTTTTTCTTTATGACGTAACAAAAATATTGCCAAATAGAAATTTAGGTCATATATAATAATTTACTCATGCATAATAAAAGTTCAGTCACATAGAATATTTCAAGTTTGCGAAAAAGTTTTCGCTTCCAGATTCAACTACGAACGCCGAGCAAACCATATGTTTTTGAAAATTGCAAAGTTTACCTCTTTCATGAATAGAACCCAGACACAGGCATCCATCAGTATTTCCTCTCCAATGCATTTTGAACAATTTTATTCTAAAATGCACAGAATTATGCTTAAATAGAAGCAATACTCATTTAATGGCTATCTTCTGTGGCAGTTGGGGAAATGCCTCCAACATACAGAACACTCGTCCGTTCAACCGGTATTATTTTGTGAATAAATTTGTTCAAATGCATTTTACAAAATTGCATTTCTTTTTTATTACAAAATTCATTACTCGAGATCTATCCTTTGAAACCTTGCCTATCAAAAGTTACTACAATGCTACATTCAACCATGTTTGTTTACCGACTAGAAGTAAATAAAAACAACATTTTTCAGGATGGGTGACCATATAAAATCAGAAATTGTTCTTTGAGCTGGCAAATATATTTATAAAACATGCATTATATTAGTCCCTTTCACCTGTCATTTTCACACATTGAAATAAAACATGGAATACATATCCAGTGGAATCAAGTCTGGTATTTAGAACGCAACTAAACGTTCAGACAGTTATCAACATCATCCGATTCTTTTAAGTTTAGCTTTTGCCCTCATACCGTTACTTTATGGAATTCTGTACCAGCTTCTGTAGCTGAGGCTTCATCACTGGCATCATTTAGGATGGAGCTATCCACCCTCTCATTCTAAGCAAGTTAAGGGGCCCAGTCACCTAGTAACTCTGTAAGGGGGAGCTGTGCTGTCGGGGACGTATGGGCCCTGGTACCGCCAAGGAAGGCAGAGAGGTCTTTACTTGTTGAGCCAAAAGTGGCTGGGATAACTTTCTTCCTTACAGTCAACCATGTTTGTTTACAGACTAGAACGAAGTAAATAAAAAAAACAACATTTTTTAAAGGAGGGATGACCATATAAAATCAGCAATACTTTCTTTGAGCTTGCAGATATATTTATATATCATGCATCATTTAAGTCCCTTACACCTGTAATTTTCATTATTGAAATTAAACATGGGGTATGTATTCAGTGGAAGCAAGTCTGGTATTTAGAATGCAACTATACGCTCGGTCCAGAAGTGATAAATTCTGGCATCTCCCAGTATCAAGTGCAATGCTACCAATACCGAACCCTTTTTTCTTATGACGTAACAAAAATATTGCCAGATAGAAATTTAGGTCATATATAATAATTTACTCATGCATAATAAAAGTTCAGTCACATAGAATATTTCAAGTTTGCGAAAATGTTTTCGCTTCCAGATTCAACTACGAAAGCCGAGCAAACCATATGTTTTTGAAAATTGCAAAGTTTACCTCTTTCATGAATGGAACCCAGACACAGGCATCCATCAGTATTTCCTCTCCAATGCATTTTGAACAATTTTATTCTAAAATGCACAGAATTATGCTTAAATAGAAGCAATACTCATTTTATGGCTATTTTCTGTGGCAGTTGGGGAAATGCCTCCAACATACAGAACACTCGTCCGTTCAACCGGTATTATTTTGTGAATAAATTTGTTCAAATGCATTTTACAAAATTGCATTTCTTTTTTATTACAAAATTCATTACTCGAGATCTTTCCTTTGAAACCTTGCCTATCACAAGTTACTACAATGCTACATTTGTACGTGTATCATCCTGCGCTTTTGGGCCGCACACTGGACGTAAGATAACCTCATCTGTGTCTAACATATATATTTGTACCGTGTATGTGTCACGTTTTCATCCTCCATCACTCTTCACATCAAAGAAGGAAAGATGCATTATATATACGTTATTAGACTAGTAACTTGTCATTTCATGTGACTCCAGAGTTTATAGAATTGACCACTTGTAACTTTTTGAGCTGTACGTTATCGTCTATTATTTTATTTCTTTAGTAGTTTATAAAATATTGTTCTTTCGGAAACGAATGACCTCAATACTATTTTTTATCACGAATTGACTACTTGTAACTTTTTAGGTGTACGTTATCGTCTAACAGTTTATTTCTTTAGTAGTTGATAAAATATTGTTCTTTCGGAAACAATCACCTCAATACTATTTTTTATCACGATCGTGGATCTCATATTTTGCAAAGGATCTCCTATTTTTCAAACCAGCCTTTTATTTAAACAAACGTTTACGGCCTCCCGTGTCTGTAGGGAATAAATATACAGGTCACTTTCCTGCTATAGTGAATACGGATGAAATTTCCTGTTCAAACAGGAGCCACTTAATGCCATAAGAAATAGCTGAATATATCTGTTCACAAACTTTTGACATGAATACAATAATTAAAACATATTACGGATGAGAAAACGTATCGGGATATTGCAGCGGGCTGTTTCGGTGAGATAAATTTGAAGTTTTGCTTTGGTTTGAGAAATTGTCCTAGAGCCATGAAACCTTACTCTTATATTCCAGATGAAGTAGATTCTTTCTTGTATTTCTTGTGTTTCTGCAAACGCAATTACTGCACGTCTTCTTTCTAAACACATCAATAAAAATAATTTACATGGCTTTAAGGTACACCCCCCTCCCAAGAACATAGATCAAAGGCAAAAACTTTTCAAATACACCCAGTTAAAACCAAACTCGCACTACAATTACGTTTCTATATTATCCATTGCAAAGTGCATGCCATGAAGAAACACTTTATAAAACAGAATTGGATAGAACTACAAATGTGTGGAAATAGTATGTAATAACTGAAAAAAGGACAGTGCTGCTGACATTTCTATCTTCGTTACTGGGAGCTTAACACTAAATATTTCCAAAGGCGACTTACCTGCGCCCACAAAAACTACACAAACAAAACTTTTCAAACCTTGCTTTTTTATAGAACCTTCCAAACCCAGAAGTTAATGAGAAAAAAATCCTAATATTGAACTGCTCCTTTTCAAGTTTCATTCAACCATGTTTTTTTACCGACTAGAAGTAAATAAAAACATTTTTTCAAGGAGGGGTGACCATATAAAATCAGAAATAGTTTCTTTGAGCCTGCAAATATATTTATAAAACATGCATTATATTAGTCCCTTTCACCTGTCATTTTCACACATTGAAATAAAACATGGAAAACATATCCAGTGGAATCAAGTCTGGTATTTAGAACGCAACTAAACGTTCAGACAGTTTTCATCATCATCCGATTCTGTTAAGTTTAGCTTTTGCCCTCGTACCGTACCTTTGTGGAATTCTGTACCAGCTTCTGTAGCTGAGGCTTCATCGTATGCATCATTTTGGATGGAGCTATCCACCCTCTCATTCTAAGTAAGTTAAGGGACCCAGTCACCTAGTAACTCTGTAAGGGGGAGCTGTGCTGTCGGGGACGTATGGGCCCTGGTACCGCCACGGAAGGCAGAGAGGTCTTTACTTGTTGAGCCAAAAGTGGCTGGGATAAGTTTCTTCCTTACAGTCAACCATGTTTGTTTACAGACTAGAACGAAGTAAATAAAAAAAAAAACATTTTTTAAAGGAGGGATGACCATATAAAATCAGCAATACTTTCTTTGAGCTTGCAGATATATTTATATATCATGCGTCATTTAAGTCCCTTACACCTGTCATTTTCATTATTGAAATTAAACATGGGGTATGTATTCAGTGGAAGCAAGTCTGGTATTTAGAATGCAACTATACGCTCGGTCCAGAAGTGATAAATTCCGGCATCTCCCAGTATCAAGTGCAATGCTACCAATACCGAACCCTTTTTTCTTTATGACGTAACAAAAATATTGCCAAATAGAAATTTAGGTCATATATAATAATTTACTCATGCATAATAAAAGTTCAGTCACATAGAATATTTCAAGTGTGTGAAAAAGTTTTCGCTTCCAGATTCAACTACGAAAGCCGAGCAAACCATATGTTTTTGAAAATTGCAAAGTTTACCTCTTTCATGAATGGAACCCAGACACAGGCATCCATCAGTATTTCCTCTCCAATGCATTTTGAACAATTTTATTCTAAAATGCACAGAATTATGCTTAAATAGAAGCAATACTCATTTTATGGCTATTTTCTGTGGCAGTTGGGGAAATGCCTCCAACATACAGAACACTCGTCCGTTCAAACGGTATTATTTTGTGAATAAATTTGTTCAAATGCATTTTACAAAATTGCATTTCTTTTTTATTACAAAATTCATTACTCGAGATCTATCCTTTGAAACATTGCCTATCACAAGTTACTACAATGCTACATTCAACCATGTTTGTTTACCGACTAGAAGTAAATAAAAACAACATTTTTCAGGATGGGTGACCATATTTAATCAGAAATTGTTTCTTTGAGCTTGCAAATATATTTATAAAACATGCATTATATTAGTCCCTTTCACCTGTCATTTTCACACATTGAAATAAAACATGGAATACATATCCACTGGAATCAAGTCTGGTATTTAGAACGCAACTAAACGTTCAGACAGTTTTCAACATCATCCGATTCTTTTAAGTTAAGCTTTTGCCCTCATACCGTTACTTTATGGAATTCTGTACCAGCTTCTGTAGCTGAGGCTTCATCACTGGCATCATTTAGGATGGAGCTATCCAGCCTCTCAATCTAAGCAAGTTAAGGGGCCCAGTCACCTAGTAACTCTGCAAGTGGGAGCTGTGCTGTCGGGGACGTATGGGCCCTGGTACCGCCACGGAAGGCAAAGAGGTCTTTACTTGTTGAGCCAAAAGTGGCTGGGATAACTTTCTTCCTTACAGTCAACCATGTTTGTTTATAGACTAGAACGAAGTAAATAAAAACAAAACATTTTTTAAAGGAGGGATGACCATATAAAATCAGCAATACTTTCTTTGAGCTTGCAGATATATTTATATATCATGCATCATTTAAGTCCCTTACACCTGTCAATATCATTATTGAAATTAAACATGGGGTATGTATTCAGTGGAAGCAAGTCTGGTATTTAGAATGCAACTATACGCTCGGTCCAGAAGTGATAAATTCCGGCATCTCCCAGTATCAAGTGCAATGCTACCAATACCGAACCCTTTTTTCTTTATGACGTAACAAAAATATTGCCAAATAGAAATTGAGGTCATATATAATAATTTACTCATGCATAATAAAAGTTCAGTCACATAGAATATTTCAAGTTTGCGAAAAATTTTTCGCTTCCAGATTCAACTACGAAAGCCGAGCAAACCATATGTTTTTGAAAATTGCAAAGTTTACCTCTTTCATGAATGGAACCCAGACACAGGCATCCATCAGTATTTCCTCTCCAATGCATTTTGAACAATTTTATTCTAAAATGCACAGAAATATGCTTAAATAGAAGCAATACTCATTTTATGGCTATTTTCTGTAGCAGTTGGGGAAATGCCTCCAACATACAGAACACTCGTCCGTTCAACCGGTATTATTTTGTGAATAAATTTGTTCAAATGCATTTTACAAAATTGCATTTCTTTTTTATTACAAAATTCATTACTCGAGATCTATCCTTTGAAACCTTGCCTATCAAAAGTTACTACAATGCTACATTCAACCATGTTTGTTTACCGACTAGAAGTAAATAAAAACAACATTTTTCAGGATGGGTGACCATATAAAATCAGAAATTGTTCTTTGAGCTGGCAAATATATTTATAAAACATGCATTATATTAGTCCCTTTCACCTGTCATTTTCACATTTTGAAATAAAACATGGAATACATATCCAGTGGAATCAAGTCTGGTATTTAGAACGCAACTAAACGTTCAGACAGATTTCAACATCATCCGATTCTTTTAAGTTTAGCTTTTGCCCTCATACCGTTACTTTGTGGAAATTTGTACCAGCTTCTGTAGCTGAGGCTTCAACACTGGCATCATTTAGGATGGAGCTATCCACCCTCTCATTCTAAGCAAGTTAAGGGGCCCAGTCACCTAGTAACTCTGCAAGGGGGAGCTGTGCTGTCGGGGACGTATGGGCCCTGGTACCACCACGGAAGGCAGAGAGGTCTTTACTTGTTGAGCCAAAAGTTGCTGGGATAACTTTCTTCCTTACGGTCAACCATGTTTGTTTACAGACTAGAACGAAGTAAATAAAAAAAAAAAACATTTTTAAAGGAGGGATGACCATATAAAATCAGCAATACTTTCTTTGAGCTTGCAGATATATTTATAAATCATGCATCATTTAAGTCCCTTACACCTGTCATTTTCATTATTGAAATTAAACATGGGGTATGTATTCAGTGGAAGCAAGTCTGGTATTCAGAATGCAACTATACGCTCGGTCCAGAAGTGATAAATTCTGGCATCTCCCAGTATCAAGTGCAATGCTACCAATACCGAACCGTTTTTTCTTTATGACGTAACAAAAATATTGCCAAATAGAAATTTAGGTCATATATAATAATTTACTCATGCATAATAAAAGTTCAGTCACATAGAATATTTCAAGTTTGCGAAAAAGTTTTCGCTTCCAGGTTCAACTAAGAAAGCCGAGCAAACCATATGTTTTTGAAAATTGCAAAGTTTACCTCTTTCATGAATG
The DNA here is from genome assembly GCA_963580285.1 of Lucinisca nassula. NCBI lineage: Eukaryota > Metazoa > Mollusca > Bivalvia > Lucinida > Lucinidae > Lucinisca > Lucinisca nassula. The sequence goes on along the minus strand of OY757015.1, from coordinate 56,692,614 downwards.
GTCACCAGACACAGGCATCCATCAGTATTTCCTCTCCAATGCATTTTGAACACTTTTATTCTAAATTGCACAGAATTATGCTTAAATAAAAGCAAAACTCATTTTATGGCTATTTCCTGTGGCAGTTGGGGAAATGCCTCCAACATACAGAACACTCGTCCGTTCAACCGGTATTATTTTTTTAATAAATTTGTTCAAATGCATTGTACAAAATTGCATTTCTTTTTTATTAAAAAATTCATTACTCGAGATCTATCCTTTGAAACCTTGCCTATCAAAAGTTACTACAATGCTATATTCAACCATGTTTGTTTACCGACTAGAAGTAAATAAAAACAACATTTTTCAGGATGGGTGACCATATATAATCAGAAATTGTTTCTTTGAGCTTGCAAATATATTTATAAAACATGCATTATATTAGTCCCTTTCACCTGTCATTTTCACACATTGAAATAAAACATGGAATACATATCCAGTGGAATCAAGTCTGGTATTTAGAACGCAACTAAACGTTCAGACAGTTTTCAACATCATCCGATTCTTTTAAGTTAAGCTTTTGCCCTCATACCGTTACTTTGTGGAATTCTGTACCAGCTTCTGTAGCTGAGGCTTCATCACTGGCATCATTTAGGATGGAGCTATCCACCCTCTCATTCTAAGCAAGTTAAGGGGCCCAGTCACCTAGTAAATCTGCAAGGGGGAGCTGTGCTGTCGGGGACGTATGGGCCCTGGTACCGCCACGGAAGGCAGAGAGGTCTTTACTTGTTGAGCCAAAAGTGGCTGGGATAACTTTCTTCCTTACAGTCAACCATGTTTGTTTACAGACTAGAATGAAGTAAATAAAAAAAAAAAACATTTTTTAAAAGGAGGGATGACCATATAAAATCAGCAATACTTTCTTTGAGCTTGCAGATATATTTATATATCATGCATCATTTAAGTCCCTTACACCTGTCATTTTCATTATTGAAATTAAACATGGGGTATGTATTCAGTGGAAGCAAGTCTGGTATTTAGAATGCAACTATACGCTCGGTCCAGAAGTGATAACTTCTGGCATCTCCCAGTATCAAGTGCAATGCTACCAATACCGAACCGTTTTTTCTTTATGACGTAACAAAGATATTGCCAAATAGAAATTTAGGTCATATATAATAATTTACTCATGCATAATAAAAGTTCAGTCACATAGAATATTTCAAGTTTGCGAAAAAGTTTTCGCTTCCAGATTCAACTACGAAAGCCGAGCAAACCATATGTTTTTGAAAATTGCAAAGTTTACCTCTTTCATGAATGGAACCCAGACACAGGCATCCATCAGTATTTCCTCTCCAATGCATTTTGAACAATTTAATTCTAAAATGCACAGAATTATGCTTAAATAGAAGCAATACTCATTTTATGGCTATTTTCTGTAGCAGTTGGGGAAATGCCTCCAACATACAGAACACTCGTCCGTTCAACCGGTATTATTTTGTGAATAAATTTGTTCAAATGCATTTTACAAAATTGCATTTCTTTTTTATTACAAAATTCATTACTCGAGATCTATCCTTTGAAACCTTGCCTATCAAAAGTTACTACAATGCTACATTCAACCATGTTTGTTTACCGACTAGAAGTAAATAAAAACAACATTTTTCAGGATGGGTGACCATATAAAATCAGAAATTGTTCTTTGAGCTGGCAAATATATTTATAAAACATGCATTATATTAGTCCCTTTCACCTGTCATTTTCACATTTTGAAATAAAACATGGAATACATATCCAGTGGAATCAAGTCTGGTATTTAGAACGCAACTAAACGTTCAGACAGATTTCAACATCATCCGATTCTTTTAAGTTTAGCTTTTGCCCTCATACCGTTACTTTGTGGAAATTTGTACCAGCTTCTGTAGCTGAGGCTTCATCACTGGCATCATTTAGGATGGAGCTATCCACCCTCTCATTCTAAGCAAGTTAAGGGGCCCAGTCACCTAGTAACTCTGCAAGGGGGAGCTGTGCTGTCGGGGACGTATGGGCCCTGGTACCGCCACGGAAGGCAGAGAGGTCTTTACTTGTTGAGCCAAAAGTTGCTGGGATAACTTTCTTCCTTACAGTCAACCATGTTTGTTTACAGACTAGAACGAAGTAAATAAAAAAAAAACATTTTTTAAAGGAGGGATGACCATATAAAATCAGCAATACTTTCTTTGAGCTTGCAGATATATTTATATATCATGCATCATTTAAGTCCCTTACACCTGTCATTTTCATTATTGAAATGAAACATGGGGTATGTATTCAGTGGAAGCAAGTCTGGTATTTAGAATGCAACTATACGCTCGGTCCAGAAGTGATAAATTCCGGCATCTCCCAGTATCAAGTGCAATGCTACCAATACCGAACCCTTTTTTCTTTATGACGTAACAAAAATATTGCCAAATAGAAATTTAGGTCATATATAATAATTTACTCATGCATAATAAAAGTTCAGTCACATAGAATATTTCAAGTTTGCGAAAAAGTTTTCGCTTCCAGATTCAACTACGAAAGCCGAGCAAACCATATGTTTTTGAAAATTGCAAAGTTTACCTCTTTCATGAATGGTACCCAGACACAGGCATCCATCAGTATTTCCTCTCCAATGCATTTTGAACACTTTTATTCTAAATTGCACAGAATTATGCTTAAATAGAAGCAATACTCATTTTATGGCTATTTCCTGTGGCAGTTGGGGAAATGCCTCCAACATACAGAACACTCGTCCGTTCAACCGGTATTATTTTGTGAATAAATTTGTTCAGATGCATTGTACAAAATTGCATTTCTTTTTTATTATAAAATTCATTACTCGAGATCTATCCTTTGAAACCTTGCCTATCAAAAGTTACTACAATGCTATATTCAACCATGTTTGTTTACCGACTAGAAGTAAATAAAAACAACATTTTTCAGGATGGGTGACCATATATAATCAGAAATTGTTTCTTTGACCTTGCAAATATATTTATAAAACATGCATTATATTAGTCCCTTTCACGTGTCATTTTCACACATTGAAATAAAACATGGAATACATATCCAGTGGAATCAAGTCTGGTATTTAGAACGCAACTAAACGTTCAGACAGTTTTCAACATCATCCGATTCTTTTAAGTTAAGCTTTTGCCCTCATACCGTTACTTTATGGAATTCTGTACCAGCTTCTGTAGCTGAGGCTTCATTACTGGCATCATTTAGGATGGAGCTATCCACCCTCTCAATCTAAGCAAGTTAAGGGGCCCAGTCACCTAGTAACTCTGCAAGGGGGAGCTGTGCTGTCGGGGACGTATGGGCCCTGGTACCGCCACGGAAGGCAGAGAGGTCTTTACTTGTTGAGCCTTAAGTGGCTGGGATAACTTTCTTCCTTACAGTCAACCATGTTTGTTTACAGACTAGAATAAAGTAAATAAAAACAACAACATTTTTTTAAAGGAGGGATGACCATATAAAATCAGCAATACTTTCTTTGAGCTTGCAGATATATTTATATATCATGCATCATTTAAGTCCCTTACACCTGTCATTTTCATTATTGAAATTAAACATGGGGTATGTATTCAGTGGAAGCAAGTCTGGTATTTAGAATGCAACTATACGCTCGGTCCAGAAGTGATAAATTCCGGCATCTCTCAGTATCAAGTGCAATGCTACCAATACCGAACCCTTTTTTCTTTATGACGTAACAAAAATATTGCCAAAATAGAAATTTAGGTCATATATAATAATTTACTCATGCATAATAAAAGTTCAGTCACATAGAATATTTCAAGTTTGCGAAAAAGTTTTCGCTTCCAGATTTAACTACGAAAGCCGAGCAAACCATATGTTTTTGAAAATTGCAAAGTTTGCCTCTTTCATGAATGGAACCCAGACACAGGCATCCATCAGTATTTCCTCTCCAATGCATTTTGAACAATTTTATTCTAAAATGCACAGAATTATGCTTAAATAGAAGCAATACTCATTTTATGGCTATTTTCTGTGGCAGTTGGAGAAATGCCTCCAACATACAGAACACTCGTCCATTCAACCGGTATTATTTTGTGAATAAATTTGTCCAAATGCATTTTACAAAATTGCATTTCTTTTTTATTACAAAATTCATTACTCGAGATCTATCCTTTGAAACCTTGCATATCAAAAGTTACTACAATGCTACATTCAACCATGTTTGTTTACCGACTAGAAGTAAATAAAAACAACATTTTTCAGGATGGGTGACCATATAAAATCAGAAATTGTTCTTTGAGCTGGCAAATATATTTATAAAACATGCATTATATTAGTCCCTTTCACCTGTTATTTTCACACATTGAAATAAAACATGGAATACATATCCAGTGGAATCAAGTTTGGTATTTAGAACGCAACTAAACGTTCAGACAGTTATCAACATCATCCGATTCTTTTAAGTTTAGCTTTTGCCCTCATACCGTTACTTTATGGAATTCTGTACCAGCTTCTGTAGCTGAGGCTTCATCACTGGCATCATTTAGGATGGAGCTATCCACCCTCTCATTCTAAGCAAGTTAAGGGGCCCAGTCACCTAGTAACTCTGTAAGGGGGAGCTGTGCTGTCGGGGACGTATGGGCCCTGGTACCGCCACGGAAGGCAGAGAGGTCTTTACCTGTTGAGCCAAAAGTGGCTGGGATAACTTTTTTCCTTACAGTCAACCATGTTTGTTTACAGACTAGAACGAAGCAAATAAAAAAAAAACATTTTTTAAAGGAGGGATGACCATATAAAATCAGCAATACTTTCTTTGAGCTTGCAGATATATTTATATATCATGCATCATTTAAGTCCCTTACACCTGTAATTTTCATTATTGAAATTAAACATGGGGTATGTATTCAGTGGAAGCAAGTCTGGTATTTAGAATGCAACTATACGCTCGGTCCAGAAGTGATAAATTCTGGCATCTCCCAGTATCAAGTGCAATGCTACCAATACCGAACGCTTTTTTCTTTATTACGTAACAAAAATATTGCCAAATAGAAATTGAGGTCATATATAATAATTTACTCATGCATAATAAAAGTTCAGTCACATAGAATATTTCAAGTTTGCGAAAAAGTTTTCGCTTCCAAATTCAACTACGAAAGCCGAGCAAACCATATGTTTTTGAAAATTGCAAAGTTAACCTCTTTCATGAATGGAACCCAGACACAGGCATCCATCAGTATTTCCTCTCCAATGCATTTTGAACAATTTTATTCTAAAATGCACAGAATTATGCTTAAATAGAAGCAATACTCATTTTATGGCTATTTTCTGTGGCAGTTGGGGAAATGCCTCCAACATACAGAACACTCGTCCGTTCAACCGGTATTATTTTGTGAATAAATTTGTTCAAATGCATTTTACAAAATTGCATTTCTTTTTTATTACAAATTCATTACTCGAGATCTATCCTTTGAAACCTTGCCTATCACAAGTTACTACAATGCTACATTTGTACGTGTATCATCCTGCGCTTTTGGGCCGCACACTGGACGTAAGATAACCTAATCTGTGTCTAACATATATATTTGTACCGTGTATGTGTCACGTTTTCATCCTCCATCACTCTGCACATCAAAGAAGGAAAGATGCATTATATATAAGTTATTAGACTAGTAACTTGTCATTTCATGTGACTCCAGAGTTTATAGAATTGACCACTTGTAACTTTTTGAGCTGTACGTTATCGTCTACTATATTATTTCTTTAGTAGTTTATAAAATATTGTTCTTTCGGAAAAGAATCACCTAAATACTATTTTTTATCACGATCGTGGATCTCATATTTTGCAAAGGATCTCCTACTTTCCAAACCAGCCTTTTATTTAAACAAACGTTTTCGGCCTCCCGTGTCTGTAGGGAATAAATATACAGGTCACTTTCCTGCTGTAGTGAATAGGGATGAGATTCCCTGTTGAAACAGGAGCCACTTAATGCCATAAGGAATAGCTGAATATATCTGTTCACAAACTTTTGACATGAATACAATAATTAAAACATATTACGGATGAGAAAACGTATCGGGATATTGCAGCGGGCTGTTTCGGTGAGATAAATTTGAAGTTTTGCTTTGGTTCGAGAAATTGTCCTAGAGCCATGAAACCGTACTCTTATATTCCAGATGAAGTAGATTCTTTCTTGTATTTCTTGTGTTTCTGCAAACGCAATTATTGCACGTCTTCTTTCTAAACACATCAATAAAATAATTTACATGGCTTTAAGGTACACCCCCCTCCCAAGAACATAGATCAAATGCAAAAACTTTTCAAATACACCCAGTTAAACCTAAACTCGCACTACAATTACGTTTCTACATTATCCATTGCAAAGTGCATGCCATGAAGAAACATTTTATAAAACAGAATTGGATAGAACTACAAATGTGTGGAAATAGTTTGTAATAACTGAAAAAAGGACAGTGCTGCTGACATTTCTATCTTCGTTACTGGGAGCTTAACACTAAATATTTCCATAGGCGACTTACCTGCGCCCACAAAAACTACACAAACAAAACTTTTCAAACCTTGCTTTTTTATAGAACCTTCCAAACCCAGAAGTTAATGAGAAAAAAATCCTAATATTGATCTGCTCCTTTTCAAGTTTCATTCAACCATGTTTGTTTACCGACTAGAAGTAAATAAAAACATTTTTTCAAGGAGGGGTGACCATATAAAATCAGAAATAGTTTCTTTGAGCCTGCAAATATATTTATAAAACATGCATTATATTAGTCCCTTTCACCTGTCATTTTCACACATTGAAATAAAACATGGAAAACATATCCAGTGGAATCAAGTCTGGTATTTAGAACGCAACTAAACGTTCAGACAGTTTTCAACATCATCCAATTCTGTTAAGTTTAGCTTTCGCCCTCGTACCGTACCTTTGTGGAATTCTGTACCAGCTTCTGTAGCTGAGGCTTCATCGCATGCATCATTTTGGATGGAGCTATCCACCCTCTCATTCTAAGCAAGTTAAGGGACCCAGTCACCTAGTAACTCTGTAAGGGGGAGCTGTGCTGTCGGGAACGTATGGGCCCTGGTACCGCCACGGAAGGCAGAGAGGTCTTTACTTATTGAGCCAAAAGTGGCTGGGATAACTTTCTTCCTTACAGTCAACCATGTTTGTTTACAGACTAGAACGAAGTAAATAAAAAAAAAACATTTTTTAAAGGAGGGATGACCATATAAAATCAGCAAAACTTTCTTTGAGCTTGCAGATATATTTATATATCATGCATCATTTAAGTCCCTTACACCTGTCATTTTCATTATTGAAATTAAACATGGGGTATGTATTCAGTGGAAGCAAGTCTGGTATTTAGAATGCAACTATACGCTCGGTCCAGAAGTGATAAATTCCGGCATCTCCCAGTATCAAGTGCAATGCTACCAATACCGAACCCTTTTTTCTTTATGACGAAACAAAAATATTGCCAAATAGAAATTTAGGTCATATATAATAATTTACTCATGCATAATAAAAGTTCAGTCACATAGAATATTTCAAGTGTGCGAAAAAGTTTTCGCTTCCAGATTCAACTACGAAGGCCGAGCAAACCATATGTTTTTTGAAAATTGCAAAGTTTACCTCTTTCGTGAATGGAACCCAGACACAGGCATCCATCAGTATTTCCTCTCCAATGCATTTTGAACAATTTTATTCTAAAATGCACAGAATTATGCTTAAATAGAAGCAATACTCATTTTATGGCTATTTTCTGTGGCAGTTGGGGAAATGCCTCCAACATACAGAACACTCGTCCGTTCAACCGGTATTATTTTGTGAATAAATTTGTTCAAATGCATTTTACAAAATTGCATTTCTTTTTTATTACAAAATCCATTACTCGAGATCTATCCTTTGAAACCTTGCCTATCACAAGTTACTACAATGCTACATTCAACCATGTTTGTTTACCGACTAGAAGTAAATAAAAACAACATTTTTCAGGATGGGTGACCATATATAATCAGAAATTGTTTCTTTGAGCTTGCAAATATATTTATAAAACATGCATTATATTAGTCCCTTTCACCTGTCATTTTCACACATTGAAATAAAACATGGAATACATATCCAGTGGAATCAAGTCTGGTATTTTGGATCGCAACTAAACGTTCAGACAGTTTTCAACATCATCCGATTCTTTTAAGTTTAGCTTTTGCCCTCATACCGTTACTTTATGGCATTCTGTACCAGCTTCTGTAGCTGAGGCTTCATCACTGGCATCATTTAGGATGGAGCTATCCACCCTCTCATTCTAAGCAAGTTAAGGGGCCCAGTCACCTAGTAACTCTGCAAGTGGGAGCTGTGCTGTCGGGGACGTATGGGCCCTGGTACCGCCACGGAAGGCAAAGAGGTCTTTACTTGTTGAGCCAAAAGTGGCTGGGATAACTTTCTTCCTTACAGTCAACCATGTTTGTTTACAGACTATAACGAAGTAAATAAAAGAAAACATTTTTCAAGGAGGGGTGTCCATATAAAATCAGCAATACTTTCTTTGAGCTTGCAGATATATTTATATATCATGTATCATTTAAGTCCCTTACACCTGTCATTTTCATTATTGAAATTAAACATGGGGTATGTATTCAGTGGAAGCAAGTATGGTATTTAGAATGCAACTATACGCTCGGTCCAGAAGTGATAAATTCTGGCATCTCCCAGTATCAAGTGCAATGCTACCAATACCGAACCCTTTTTTCTTTATGACGTAACAAAAATATTGCCAAATAGAAATTTAGGTCATATATAATAATTTACTCATGCATAATAAAAGTTCAGTCACATAGAATATTTCAAGTTTGCGAAAAAGTTTTCGCTTCCAGATTCAACTACGAAAGCCGAGCAAACCATATGTTTTTGAAAATTGCAAAGTTTACTTCTTTCATGAATGGAACCCAGACACAGGCATCCATCAGTATTTCCTCTCCAATACATTTTGAACAATTTTATTCTAAAATGCACAGAATTATGCTTAAATAGAAGCAATACTCATTTTATGGCTATTTTCTGTAGCAGTTGGGGAAATGCCTCCAACATACAAAACACTCGTCCGTTCAACCGGTATTATTTTGTGAATAAATTTGTTCAAATGCATTTTACAAAATTGCATTTCTTTTTTATTACAAAATTCATTACTCGAGATCTATCCTTTGAAACCTTCCCTATCAAAAGTTACTACAATGCTACTTTCAACCATGTTTGTTTACCGACTAGAAGTAAATAAAAACAACATTTTTCAGGATGGGTGACCATATAAAATCAGAAATTGTTCTTTGAGCTGGCAAATATATTTATAAAACATGCATTATATTAGTCCCTTTCACCTGTCATTTTCACATTTTGAAATAAAACATGGAATACATATCCAGTGGAATCAAGTCTGGTATTTAGAACGCAACTAAACGTTCAGACAGATTTCAACATCATCCGATTCTTTTAAGTTTAGCTTTTGCCCTCATACCGTTACTTTGTGGAAATTTGTACCAGCTTCTGTAGCTGAGGCTTCATCACTGGCATCATTTACGATGGAGCTATCCACACTCTCATTCTAAGCAAGTTAAGGGGCCCAGTCACCTAGTAACTCTGCAAGGGGGAGCTGTGCTGTCGGGGACGAATGGGCCCTGGTACCGCCACGGAAGGCAGAGAGGTCTTTACTTGTTGAGCCAAAAGTTGCTGGGATAACTTTCTTCCTTACAGTCAACCATGTTTGTTTACAGACTAGAACGAAGTAAATAAAAAAAACATTTTTTAAAGGAGGGATGACGTAACAAAAATATTGCCAAATAGAAATTTAGGTCATATATAATAATTTACTCATGCATAATAAAAGTTCAGTCACATAGAATATGTCAAGTTTGCGAAAAAGTTTTCGCTTCCAGATTCAACTACGAAAGCCGAGCAAACATATGTTTTTGAAACTTGCAAAGTTTACCTCTTTCATGAATGGTACCCAGACACAGGCATCCATCAGTATTTCCTCTCCAATGCATTTTGAACACTTTTATTCTAAATTGCACAGAATTATGCTTAAATAGAAGCAATACTCATTTTATGGCTATTTCCTGTGGCAGTTGGGGAAATGCCTCCAACATACAGAACACTCGTCCGTTCAACCGGTATTATTTTGTGAATAAATTTGTTCAAATGCATTGTACAAAATTGCATTTCTTCTTTATTATAAAATTCATTACTCGAGATCTATCCTTTGAAACCTTGCCTATCAAAAGTTACTACAATGCTATATTCAACCATGTTTGTTTACCGACTAGAAGTAAATAAAAACAACATTTTTCAGGATGGGTGACCATATATAATCAGAAATTGTTTCTTTGAGCTTGCAAATATATTTATAAAACATGCATTATATTAGTCCCTTTCACCTGTCATTTTCACACATTGAAATAAAACATGGAATACATATCCAGTGGAATCAAGTCACGTTCAGACAGTTTTCAACATCATCCGATTCTTTTAAGTTAAGCTTTTGCCCTCATATCGTTACTTTATGGAATTCTGTACCAGCTTCTGTAGCTGAGGCTTCATCACTGGCATCATTTAGGATGGAGCTATCCACCCTCTCAATCTAAGAAAGTTAAGGGGCCCAGTCACCTAGTAACTCTGCAAGGGGGAGCTGTGCTGTCGGGGACGTATGGGCCCTGGTACCGCCACGGAAGGCAGAGAGGTCTTTACTTGTTGAGCCAAAAGTGGCTGAGATAACTTTCTTCCTTACAGTCAACCATGTTTGTTTACAGACTAGAATGAAGTAAATAATAAAAAAAAAATTTAAAGGAGGGATGACCATATAAAATCAGCAATACTTTCCTTGAGTTTGCAGATATATTTATATATCATGCATCATTTAAGTCCCTTACACCTGTCATTTTCATTATTGAAATTAAACATGGGGTATGTATTCAGTGGAAGCAAGTCTGGTATTTAGAATGCAACTATACGCTCGGTCCAGAAGTGATAAATTCTGGCATCTCCCAGTATCAAGTGCAATGCTACCAATACCGAACCCTTTTTTCTTATGACGTAACCAAAATATTGCCAAATAGAAATTTAGGTCATATATAATAATTTACTCATGCATAATAAAAGTTCAGTCACATAGAATATTTCAAGTGTGCGAAAAAGTTTTCGCTTCCAGATTCAACTACGAAAGCCGAGCAAACCATATGTTTTTGAAAATTGCAAAGTTTACCTCTTTCATGAATGGAACCCAGACACAGGCATCCATCAGTATTTCCTCTCCAATGCATTTTGAACAATTTTATTCTAAAATGCACAGAATTATGCTTAAATAGAAGCAATACTCATTTTATGGCTATTTTCTGTGGCAGTTGGGGAAATGCCTCCAACATACAGAACACTCGTCCGTTCAACCGGTATTAGTTTGTGAATAAATTTGTTCAAATGCATTTTACAAAATTGCATTTCTTTTTTATTACAAAATTCATTACTCGAGATCTATCCTTTGAAACCTTGCCTATCACAAGTTACTACAATGCTACATTCAACCATGTTTGTTTACCGACTAGAAGTAAATAAAAACAACATTTTTCAGGATGGGTGACCATATATAATCAGAAACTGTTTCTTTGAGCTTGCAAATATATTTATAAAACATGCATTATATTAGTCCCTTTCACCTGTCATTTTCACACATTGAAATAAAACATGGAATACATATCCAGTGGAATCAAGTCTGGTATTTAGAACGCAACTAAACGTTCAGACAGTTTTCAACATCATCCGATTCTTTTAAGTTTAGCTTTTGCCCTCATACCGTTACTTTATGGAATTCTGTACCAGCTTCTGTAGCTGAGGCTTCATCACTTGCATCTTTTAGGATGGAGCTATCCAGCCTCTCATTCTAAGCAAGTTAAGGGGCCCAGTAAACTAGTAACTCTGCAAGGGGGAGCTGTGCTGTCGGGGACGTATGGGCCCTGGTACCGCCACGGAAGGCAAAGAGGTCTTTACTTGTTGAGCCAAAAGTGGCTGGGATAACTTTCTTCCTTACAGTCAACCATGTTTGTTTACAGACTAGAACGAAGTAAATAAAAAAAAAAACATATAAAGTCAGCAATACTTTCTTTGAGCTTGCAGATATATTTATATATCATGCATCATTTAAGTCCCTTACACCTGTCAATATCATTATTGAAATTAAACATGGGGTATGTATTCAGTGGAAGCAAGTCTGGTATTTAGAATGCAACTATACGCTCGGTCCAGAAGTGATAAATTCCGGCATCTCCCAGTATCAAGTGCAATGCTACCAATACCGAACCCTTTTTTCTTTATGACGTAACAAAAATATTGCCAAATAGAAATTTAGGTCATATTTAATAATTTACTCATGCATAATAAAAGTTCAGTCACATAGAATATTTCAAGTGTGCGAAAAAGTTTTCGCTTCCAGATTCAACTACGAAAGCCGAGCAAACCATATGTTTTTGAAAATTGCAAAGTTTACCTCTTTCATGAATGGAACCCAGACACAGGCATCCATCAGTATTTCCTCTCCAATGCATTTTGAACAATTTTATTCTAAAATGCACAGAATTATGCTTAAATAGAAGCAATACTCATTTTATGGCTATTTTCTGTAGCAGTTGGGGAAATGCCTCCAACATACAGAACACTCGTCCGTTCAACCGGTATTATTTTGTGAATAAATTTGTTCAAATGCATTTTACAAAATTGCATTTCTTTTTTATTACAAAATTCATTACTCGAGATCTATCCTTTGAAACCTTGCCTATCAAAAGTTACTACAATGCTACATTCAACCATGTTTGTTTACCGACTAGAAGTAAATAAAAACAAAATTTTTCAGGATGGGTGACCATATATAATCAGAAATTGTTTCTTTGAGCTTGCAAATATATTTATAAAACATGCATTATATTAGTCCCTTTCACCTGTCATTTTCACACATTGAAATAAAACATGGAATACATATCCAGTGGAATCAAGTCTGGTATTTAGAACGCAACTAAACGTTCAGACAGTTTTCAACATCATCCGATTCTTTTAAGTTAAGCTTTTGCCCTCATACCGTTACTTTATGGAATTCTGTACCAGCTTCTGTAGCTGAGGCTTCATCACTGGCATCATTTAGGATGGAGCTATCCACCCTCTCAATCTAAGCAAGTTAAGGGGCCCAGTCACCTAGTAACTCTGCAAGGGGGACCTGTGCTGTCGGGGACGTATGGGCCCTGGTACCGCCACGGAAGGCAGAGAGGTCTTTACTTGTTGAGCCAAAAGTGGCTGGGATAACTTTCTTCCTTACAGTCAACCATGTTTGTTTACAGACTAGAATGAAGTAAATAAAAAAAAAAATTTTAAAGGAGGGATGACCATATAAAATCAGCAATACTTTCTTTGAGCTTGCAGATATATCTATATATCATGCATCATTTAAGTCCCTTACACCTGTCATTTTCATTATTGAAATTAAACATGGGGTATGTATTCAGTGGAAGCAAGTCTGGTATTTAGAATGCAACTATACGCTCGGTCCAGAAGTGATAAATCCCGGCATCTCCCAGTATCAAGTGCAATGCTACCAATACCGAACCTTTTTTTCTTTATGACGTAACAAAAATATTGCCAAATAGAAATTTAGGTCATATATAATAATTTACTCATGCATAATAAAAGTTCAGTCACATAGAATATTTCAAGTTTGCGAAAAAGTTTTCGCTTCCAGATTCAACTACGAAAGCCGAGCAAACCATATGTTTTTGAAACTTGCAAAGTTTACCTCTTTCATGAATGGTACCCAGACACAGGCATCCATCAGTATTTCCTCTCCAATGCATTTTGAACACTTTTATTCTAAATTGCACAGAATTATGCTTAAATAGAAGCAATACTCATTTTATGGCTATTTCCTGTGGCAGTTGGGGAAATGCCTCCAACATACAGAACACTCGTCCGTTCAACCGGTATTATTTTGTGAATAAATTTGTTCAAATGCATTGTACAAAGTTGCATTTCTTTTTTATTATAAAATTCATTACTCGAGATCTATCCTTTGAAACCTTGCCTATCAAAAGTTACTACAATGCTATATTCAACCATGTTTGTTTACCGACTAGAAGTAAATAAAAACAACATTTTTCAGGATGGGTGACCATATATAATCAGAAATTGTTTCTTTGAGCTTGCAAATATATTTATAAAACATGCATTATATTAGTCCCTTTCACCTGTCATTTTCACACATTGAAATAAAACATGGAATACATATCCAGTGGAATCAAGTCTGGTATTTAGAACGCAACTAAACGTTCAGACAGTTTTCAACATCATCCGATTCTTTTAAGTTAAGCTTTTGCCCTCATATCGTTTCTTTATGGAATTCTGTACCAGCTTCTGTAGCTGAGGCTTCATCACTGGCATCATTTAGGATGGAGCTATCCACCCTCTCAATCTAAGAAAGTTAAGGGGCCCAGTCACCTAGTAACTCTGCAAGGGGGAGCTGTGCTGTCGGGGACGTATGGGCCCTGGTACCGCCACGGAAGGCAGAGAGGTCTTTACTTGTTGAGCCAAAAGTGGCTGGGATAACTTTCTTCCTTACAGTCAACCATGTTTGTTTACAGACTAGAATGAAGTAAATAATAAAAAAAAAATTTAAAGGAGGGATGACCATATAAAATCAACAATACTTTCCTTGAGCTTGCAGATATATTTATATATCATGCATCATTTAAGTCCCTTACACCTGTCATTTTCATTATTGAAATTAAACATGGGGTATGTATTCAGTGGAAGCAAGTCTGGTATTTAGAATGCAACTATACGCTCGGTCCAGAAGTGATAAATTCTGGCATCTCCCAGTATCAAGTGCAATGCTACCAATACCGAACCCTTTTTTCTTATGACGTAACAAAAATATTGCCAGATAGAAATTTAGGTCATATATAATAATTTACTCATGCATAATAAAAGTTCAGTCACATAGAATATTTCAAGTGTGCGAAAAAGTTTTCGCTTCCAGATTCAACTACGAAAGCCGAGCAAACCATATGTTTTTGAAAATTGCAAAGTTTACCTCTTTCATGAATGGAACCCAGACACAGGCATCCATCAGTATTTCCTCTCCAATGCATTTTGAACAATTTTATTCTAAAATGCACAGAATTATGCTTAAATAGAAGCAATACTCATTTTATGGCTATTTCCTGTGGCAGTTGGGGAAATGCCTCCAACATACAGAACACTCGTCCGTTCAACCGGTATTATTTTGTGAATAAATTTGTTCAAATGCATTGTACAAAGTTGCATTTCTTTTTTATTATAAAATTCATTACTCGAGATCTATCCTTTGAAACCTTGCCTATCAAAAGTTACTACAATGCTATATTCAACCATGTTTGTTTACCGACTAGAAGTAAATAAAAACAACATTTTTCAGGATGGGTGACCATATATAATCAGAAATTGTTTCTTTGAGCTTGCAAATATATTTATAAAACATGCATTATATTAGTCCCTTTCACCTGTCATTTTCACACATTGAAATAAAACATGGAATACATATCCAGTGGAATCAAGTCTGGTATTTAGAACGCAACTAAACGTTCAGACAGTTTTCAACATCATCCGATTCTTTTAAGTTAAGCTTTTGCCCTCATATCGTTTCTTTATGGAATTCTGTACAAGCTTCTGTAGCTGAGGCTTCATCACTGGCATCATTTAGGATGGAGCTATCCACCCTCTCAATCTAAGAAAGTTAAGGGGCCCAGTCACCTAGTAACTCTGCAAGGGGGAGCTGTGCTGTCGGGGACGTATGGGCCCTGGTACCGCCACGGAAGGCAGAGAGGTCTTTACTTGTTGAGCCAAAAGTGGCTGGGATAACTTTCTTCCTTACAGTCAACCATGTTTGTTTACAGACTAGAATGAAGTAAATAATAAAAAAAAAATTTAAAGGAGGGATGACCATATAAAATCAACAATACTTTCCTGGAGCTTGCAGATATATTTATATATCATGCATCATTTAAGTCCCTTACACCTGTCATTTTCATTATTGAAATTAAACATGGGGTATGTATTCAGTGGAAGCAAGTCTGGTATTTAGAATGCAACTATACGCTCGGTCCAGAAGTGATAAATTCTGGCATCTCCCAGTATCAAGTGCAATGCTACCAATACCGAACCCTTTTTTCTTATGACGTAACAAAAATATTGCCAGATAGAAATTTAGGTCATATATAATAATTTACTCATGCATAAAGCAAGTCTGGAAGCAAGTCTGGTATTTAGAATGCAAGTGGAAGCAAGTCTGGTATTTAGAATGCAACTATACGCTCGGTCCAGAAGTGATAAATTCTGGCATCTCCCAGTATCAAGTGCAATGCTACCAATACCGAACCCTTTTTTCTTATGACGTAACAAAAATATTGCCAGATAGAAATTTAGGTCATATATAATAATTTACTCATGCATAATAAAAGTTCAGTCACATAGAATATTTCAAGTGTGCGAAAAAGTTTTCGCTTCCAGATTCAACTACGAAAGCCGAGCAAACCATATGTTTTTGAAAATTGCAAAGTTTACCTCTTTCATGAATGGAACCCAGACACAGGCATCCATCAGTATTTCCTCTCCAATGCATTTTGAACAATTTTATTCTAAAATGCACAGAATTATGCTTAAATAGAAGCAATACTCATTTTATGGCTATTTCCTGTGGCAGTTGGGGAAATGCCTCCAACATACAGAACACTCGTCCGTTCAACCGGTATTATTTTGTGAATAAATTTGTTCAAATGCATTGTACAAAGTTGCATTTCTTTTTTATTATAAAATTCATTACTCGAGATCTATCCTTTGAAACCTTGCCTATCAAAAGTTACTACAATGCTATATTCAACCATGTTTGTTTACCGACTAGAAGTAAATAAAAACAACATTTTTCAGGATGGGTGACCATATATAATCAGAAATTGTTTCTTTGAGCTTGCAAATATATTTATAAAACATGCATTATATTAGTCCCTTTCACCTGTCATTTTCACACATTGAAATAAAACATGGAATACATATCCAGTGGAATCAAGTCTGGTATTTAGAACGCAACTAAACGTTCAGACAGTTTTCAACATCATCCGATTCTTTTAAGTTAAGCTTTTGCCCTCATATCGTTTCTTTATGGAATTCTGTACCAGCTTCTGTAGCTGAGGCTTCATCACTGGCATCATTTAGGATGGAGCTATCCACCCTCTCAATCTAAGAAAGTTAAGGGGCCCAGTCACCTAGTAACTCTGCAAGGGGGAGCTGTGCTGTCGGGGACGTATGGGCCCTGGTACCGCCACGGAAGGCAGAGAGGTCTTTACTTGTTGAGCCAAAAGTGGCTGGGATAACTTTCTTCCTTACAGTCAACCATGTTTGTTTACAGACTAGAATGAAGTAAATAATAAAAAAAAATTTAAAGGAGGGATGACCATATAAAATCAACAATACTTTCCTTGAGCTTGCAGATATATTTATATATCATGCATCATTTAAGTCCCTTACACCTGTCATTTTCATTATTGAAATTAAACATGGGGTATGTATTCAGTGGAAGCAAGTCTGGTATTTAGAATGCAACTATACGCTCGGTCCAGAAGTGATAAATTCTGGCATCTCCCAGTATCAAGTGCAATGCTACCAATACCGAACCCTTTTTTCTTATGACGTAACAAAAATATTGCCAGATAGAAATTTAGGTCATATATAATAATTTACTCATGCATAATAAAAGTTCAGTCACATAGAATATTTCAAGTGTGCGAAAAAGTTTTCGCTTCCAGATTCAACTACGAAAGCCGAGCAAACCATATGTTTTTGAAAATTGCAAAGTTTACCTCTTTCATGAATGGAACCCAGACACAGGCATCCATCAGTATTTCCTCTCCAATGCATTTTGAACAATTTTATTCTAAAATGCACAGAATTATGCTTAAATAGAAGCAATACTCATTTTATGGCTATTTCCTGTGGCAGTTGGGGAAATGCCTCCAACATACAGAACACTCGTCCGTTCAACCGGTATTATTTTGTGAATAAATTTGTTCAAATGCATTGTACAAAGTTGCATTTCTTTTTTATTATAAAATTCATTACTCGAGATCTATCCTTTGAAACCTTGCCTATCAAAAGTTACTACAATGCTATATTCAACCATGTTTGTTTACCGACTAGAAGTAAATAAAAACAACATTTTTCAGGATGGGTGACCATATATAATCAGAAATTGTTTCTTTGAGCTTGCAAATATATTTATAAAACATGCATTATATTAGTCCCTTTCACCTGTCATTTTCACACATTGAAATAAAACATGGAATACATATCCAGTGGAATCAAGTCTGGTATTTAGAACGCAACTAAACGTTCAGACAGTTTTCAACATCATCCGATTCTTTTAAGTTAAGCTTTTGCCCTCATATCGTTTCTTTATGGAATTCTGTACCAGCTTCTGTAGCTGAGGCTTCATCACTGGCATATTTAGGATGGAGCTATCCACCCTCTCAATCTAAGAAAGTTAAGGGGCCCAGTCACCTAGTAACTCTGCAAGGGGGAGCTGTGCTGTCGGGGACGTATGGGCCCTGGTACCGCCACGGAAGGCAGAGAGGTCTTTACTTGTTGAGCCAAAAGTGGCTGGGATAACTTTCTTCCTTACAGTCAACCATGTTTGTTTACAGACTAGAATGAAGTAAATAATAAAAAAAAAAATTAAAGGAGGGATGACCATATAAAATCAACAATACTTTCCTTGAGCTTGCAGATATATTTATATATCATGCATCATTTAAGTCCCTTACACCTGTCATTTTCATTATTGAAATTAAACATGGGGTATGTATTCAGTGGAAGCAAGTCTGGTATTTAGAATGCAACTATACGCTCGGTCCAGAAGTGATAAATTCTGGCATCTCCCAGTATCAAGTGCAATGCTACCAATACCGAACCCTTTTTTCTTATGACGTAACAAAAATATTGCCAGATAGAAATTTAGGTCATATATAATAATTTACTCATGCATAATAAAAGTTCAGTCACATAGAATATTTCAAGTGTGCGAAAAAGTTTTCGCTTCCAGATTCAACTACGAAAGCCGAGCAAACCATATGTTTTTGAAAATTGCAAAGTTTACCTCTTTCATGAATGGAACCCAGACACAGGCATCCATCAGTATTTCCTCTCCAATGCATTTTGAACAATTTTATTCTAAAATGCACAGAATTATGCTTAAATAGAAGCAATACTCATTTATGGCTATTTCCTGTGGCAGTTGGGGAAATGCCTCCAACATACAGAACACTCGTCCGTTCAACCGGTATTATTTTGTGAATAAATTTGTTCAAATGCATTGTACAAAGTTGCATTTCTTTTTTATTATAAAATTCATTACTCGAGATCTATCCTTTGAAACCTTGCCTATCAAAAGTTACTACAATGCTATATTCAACCATGTTTGTTTACCGACTAGAAGTAAATAAAAACAACATTTTTCAGGATGGGTGACCATATATAATCAGAAATTGTTTCTTTGAGCTTGCAAATATATTTATAAAACATGCATTATATTAGTCCCTTTCACCTGTCATTTTCACACATTGAAATAAAACATGGAATACATATCCAGTGGAATCAAGTCTGGTATTTAGAACGCAACTAAACGTTCAGACAGTTTTCAACATCATCCGATTCTTTTAAGTTAAGCTTTTGCCCTCATATCGTTTCTTTATGGAATTCTGTACCAGCTTCTGTAGCTGAGGCTTCATCACTGGCATCATTTAGGATGGAGCTATCCACCCTCTCAATCTAAGAAAGTTAAGGGGCCCAGTCACCTAGTAACTCTGCAAGGGGGAGCTGTGCTGTCGGGGACGTATGGGCCCTGGTACCGCCACGGAAGGCAGAGAGGTCTTTACTTGTTGAGCCAAAAGTGGCTGGGATAACTTTCTTCCTTACAGTCAACCATGTTTGTTTACAGACTAGAATGAAGTAAATAATAAAAAAAAATTTAAAGGAGGGATGACCATATAAAATCAACAAAACTTTCCTTGAGCTTGCAGATATATTTATATATCATGCATCATTTAAGTCCCTTACACCTGTCATTTTCATTATTGAAATTAAACATGGGGTATGTATTCAGTGGAAGCAAGTCTGGTATTTAGAATGCAACTATACGCTCGGTCCAGAAGTGATAAATTCTGGCATCTCCCAGTATCAAGTGCAATGCTACCAATACCGAACCCTTTTTTCTTATGACGTAACAAAAATATTGCCAGATAGAAATTTAGGTCATATATAATAATTTACGCATGCATAATAAAAGTTCAGTCACATAGAATATTTCAAGTTTGCGAAAAAGTTTTCGCTTCCAGATTCAACTACGAAAGCCGAGCAAACCATATGTTTTTGAAAATTGCAAAGTTTACCTCTTTCATGAATGGAACCCAGACACAGGCATCCATCAGTATTTCCTCTCCAATGCATTTTGAACAATTTTATTCTAAAATGCACAGAATTATGCTTAAATAGAAGCAATACTCATTTTATGGCTATTTCCTGTGGCAGTTGGGGAAATGCCTCCAACATACAGAACACTCGTCCGTTCAACCGGTATTATTTTGTGAATAAATTTGTTCAAATGCATTGTACAAAGTTGCATTTCTTTTTTATTATAAAATTCATTACTCGAGATCTATCCTTTGAAACCTTGCCTATCAAAAATTACTACAATGCTATATTCAACCATGTTTGTTTACCGACTAGAAGTAAATAAAAACAACATTTTTCAGGATGGGTGACCATATATAATCAGAAATTGTTTCTTTGAGCTTGCAAATATATTTATAAAACATGCATTATATTAGTCCCTTTCACCTGTCATTTTCACACATTGAAATAAAACATGGAATACATATCCAGTGGAATCAAGTCTGGTATTTAGAACGCAACTAAACGTTCAGACAGTTTTCAACATCATCCGATTCTTTTAAGTTAAGCTTTTGCCCTCATATCGTTTCTTTATGGAATTCTGTACCAGCTTCTGTAGCTGAGGCTTCATCACTGGCATCATTTAGGATGGAGCTATCCACCCTCTCAATCTAAGAAAGTTAAGGGGCCCAGTCACCTAGTAACTCTGCAAGGGGGAGCTGTGCTGTCGGGGACGTATGGGCCCTGGTACCGCCACGGAAGGCAGAGAGGTCTTTACTTGTTGAGCCAAAAGTGGCTGGGATAACTTTCTTCCTTACAGTCAACCATGTTTGTTTACAGACTAGAATGAAGTAAATAATAAAAAAAAAATTTAAAGGAGGGATGACCATATAAAATCAACAATACTTTCCTTGAGCTTGCAGATATATTTATATATCATGCATCATTTAAGTCCCTTACACCTGTCATTTTCATTATTGAAATTAAACATGGGGTATGTATTCAGTGGAAGCAAGTCTGGTATTTAGAATGCAACTATACGCTCGGTCCAGAAGTGATAAATTCTGGCATCTCCCAGTATCAAGTGCAATGCTACCAATACTGAACCCTTTTTTCTTATGACGTAACAAAAATATTGCCAGATAGAAATTTAGGTCATATATAATAATTTACTCATGCATAATAAAAGTTCAGTCACATAGAATATTTCAAGTGTGCGAAAAAGTTTTCGCTTCCAGATTCAACTACGAAAGCCGAGCAAACCATATGTTTTTGAAAATTGCAAAGTTTACCTCTTTCATGAATGGAACCCAGACACACGCATCCATCAGTATTTCCTCTCCAATGCATTTTGAACAATTTTATTCTAAAATGCACAGAATTATGCTTAAATAGAAGCAATACTCATTTTATGGCTATTTTCTGTGGCAGTTGGGGAAATGCCTCCAACATACAGAACACTCGTCCGTTCAACCGCTATTAGTTTGTGAATAAATTTGTTCAAATGCATTTTACAAAATTGCATTTCTTTTTTATTACAAAATTCATTACTCGAGATCTATCCTTTGAAACCTTGCCTATCACAAGTTACTACAATGCTACATTCAACCATGTTTGTTTACCGACTAGAAGTAAATAAAAACAACATTTTTCAGGATGGGTGACCATATATAATCAGAAACTGTTTCTTTGAGCTTGCAAATATATTTATAAAACATGCATTATATTAGTCCCTTTCACCTGTCATTTTCACACATTGAAATAAAACATGGAATACATATCCAGTGGAATCAAGTCTGGTATTTAGAACGCAACTAAACGTTCAGACAGTTTTCAACATCATCCGATTCTTTTAAGTTTAGCTTTTGCCCTCATACCGTTACTTTATGGAATTCTGTACCAGCTTCTGTAGCTGAGGCTTCATCACTGGCATCATTTAGGATGGAGCTATCCAGCCTCTCATTCTAAGCAAGTTAAGGGGCCCAGTAACCTATTAACTCTGCAAGGGGGAGCTGTGCTGTCGGGGACGTATGGGCCCTGGTACCGCCACGGAAGGCAGAGAGGTCTTTACTTGTTGAGCCAAAAGTGGCTGGGATAACTTTCTTCCTTACAGACAACCATGTTTGTTTACAGACTAGAACGAAGTAAATAAAAAAAAAACATTTTTTAAAGGAGGGATGACCATATAAAATCAGCAACACTTTCTTTGAGCTTGCAGATATATTTATATATCATGCATCATTTAAGTCCCTTACACCTGTAATTTTCATTATTGAAATTAAACATGGGGTATGTATTCAGTGGAAGCAAGTCTGGTATTTAGAATGCAACTATACGCTCGGTCCAGAAGTGATAAATTCCGGCATCTCCCAGTATCAAGTGCAATGCTACCAATACCGAACGCTTTTTTCTTAATGACGTAACAAAAATATTGCCAAATAGAAATTGAGGTCATATATAATAATTTACTCATGCATAATAAAAGTTCAGTCACATAGAATATTTCAAGTTTGCGAAAATGTTTTCGCTTCCAGATTCAAATATGAAAGCCGAGCAAAGCATATGTTTTTGAAAATTGCAAAGTTTACCTCTTTCATGAATGGAATCCAGACACAGGCATCCATCAGTATTTCCTCTCCAATGCATTTTGAACAATTTTATTCTAAAATGCACAGAATTATGCTTAAATTGAAGCAATACTCATTTTATGGCTATTTTCTGTGGCAGTTGGGGAAATGCCTCCAACATACAGAACACTCCTCCGTTCAACCGGTATTATTTTTTGAATAAATTTGTTCAAATGCATTTTACAAAATTGCATTTCATTTTTATTACAAAATTCATTACTCGAGATCTATCCTTTGAAACCTTGCCTATCACAATGTACTACAATGCTACATTCAACCATGTTTGTTTACCGACTAGAAGTAAATAAAAACAACATTTTTCAGGATGGGTGACCATATAAAATCAGAAATTGTTTCTTTGAGCTTGCAAATATATTTATAAAACATGCATTATATTACTCCCTTTCACCTGTCATTTTCACACATTGAAATAAAACATGGAATACATATCCAGTGGAATCAAGTCTGGTATTTAGAACGCAACTAAACGTTCAGACAGTTTTCAACATCATCCGATTCTTTTAAGTTTAGCTTTTGCCCTCATACCGTTACTTTGTGAAAATTTGTACCAGCTTCTGTAGCTGAGGCTTCATCACTGGCATCATTTAGGATGGAGCTATCCAGCCTCTCAATCTAAGCAAGTTAAGGGGCCCAGTCACATAGTAACTCTGCAAGGGGGAGCTGTGCTGTCGGGGACGTATGGGCCCTGGTACCGCCACGGAAGGCAGAGAGGTCTTTACTTGTTGAGCCAAAAGTTGCTGGTATAACTTTCTTCCTTACAGTCAACCATGTTTGTTTACAGACTAGAACGAAGTAAATAAAACAAAACATTTTTTAAAGGAGGGATGACCATATAAAATCAGCAATACTTTCTTTGAGCTTGCAGATATATTTATATATCATGCATCATTTAAGTCCCTTACACCTGTCATTTTCATTATTGAAATTAAACATGGGGTATGTATTCAGTGGAAGCAAGTCTGGTATTTAGAATGCAACTATACGCTCGGTCCAGAAGTGATAAATTCCGGCATCTCCCAGTATCAAGTGCAATGCTGCCAATACCGAACCCTTTTTTTCTTTATGACGTAACAAAAATATTGCCAAATAGAAATTTAGGTCATATATAATAATTTACTCATGCATAATAAAAGTTCAGTCACACAGAATATTTCAAGTTTGCGAAAAAGTTTTCGCTTCCAGATTCAACTACGAAAGCCGAGCAAACCATATGTTTTTGAAAATTGCAAAGTTTACCTCTTTCATGAATGGAACCCAGACACAGGCATCCATCAGTATTTCCTCTCCAATGCATTTTGAACACTTTTATTCTAAAATGCACAGAATTATGCTTAAATAGAAGCAATACTCATTTTATGACTATTTCCTGTGGCAGTTGGGGAAATGCCTCCAACATACAGAACACTCGTCCGTTCAACCGGTATTATTTTGTGAATAAATTTGTTCAAATGCATTATACAAAATTGCATTTCTTTTTTATTATAAAATTCATTACTCGAGATATATCCTTTGAAACCTTGCCTATCAAAAGTTACTACAATGCTATATTCAACCATGTTTGTTTACCAACTAGAAGTAAATAAAAACAACATTTTTCAGGATGGGTGACCATATATAATCAGAAATTGTTTCTTTGAGCTTGCAAATATATACTATAAAACATTCATTATATTAGTCCCTTTCACCTGTCATTTTCACACATTGAAATAAAACATGGAATACATATCCAGTGGAATCAAGTCTGGTATTTAGAACGCAACTAAACGTTCAGACAGTTTTCAACATCATCCGATTCTTTTAAGTTAAGCTTTTGCCCTCATATCGTTTCTTTATGGAATTCTGTACCAGCTTCTGTAGCTGAGGCTTCATCACTGGCATCATTTAGGATGGAGCTATCCACCCTCTCATTCTAAGCAAGTTAAGGGGCCCAGTCACCTAGTAACTCTGCAAGGGGGAGCTGTGCTGTCGGGGACGTATGGGCCCTGGTACCGCCACGGAAGGCAGAGAGGTCTTTACTTGTTGAGCCAAAAGTGGCTGGGATAACTTTCTTCCTTACAGTCAACCATGTTTGTTTACAGACTAGAATGAAGTAAATAAAAAAACAACATTTTTTAAAGGAGGTATGACCATATAAAATCAGCAATACTTTCTTTGAGCTTGCAGATATATTTATATATCATGCATCATTTAAGTCCCTTACACCTGTCATTTTCATTATTGAAATTAAACATGGGGTATGTATTCAGTGGAAGCAAGTCTGGTATTTAGAATGCAACTATACGCTCGGTCCAGAAGTGATAAATTCCGGCATCTCCCAGTATCAAGTGCAATGCTACCAATACCGGACCCTTTTTTCTTTATGACGTAACAAAAATATTGCCAAATAGAAATTTAGGTCATACATAATAATTTACTCATGCATAATAAAAGTTCAGTCACATAGAATATTTCAAGTTTGCGAAAAAGTTTTCGCTTCCAGATTCAACTACGAAAGCCGAGCAAACCATATGTTTTTGAAAATTGCAAAGTTTACCTCTTTCAGACACAGGCATCCATCAGTATTTCCTCTCCAATGCATTTTGAACAATTTTATTCTAAAATGCACAGGATTATGCTTAAATAGAAGCAATACTCATTTTATGGGTATTTTCTGTGGCAGTTGGGGAAATGCCTCCAACATACAGAACACTCGTCCGTTCAACCGGTATTAATTTGTGAATAAATTTGTTCAAATGCATTTTACAAAATTGCATTTCTTTTATATTACAAAATTCATTACTCGAGATCTATCCTTTGAACCCTTGCCTATCAAAAGTTACTACAATGCTACATTCAACCATGTTTGTTTACCGACTAGAAGTAAATAAAAACAACATTTTTCAGGATGGGTGACCATATAAAATCAGAAATTGTTCTTTGAGCTGGCAAATATATTTATAAAACATGCATTATATTAGTCCCTTTCACCTGTCATTTTCACATATTGAAATAAAACATGGAATACATATTCAGTGGAATCAAGTCTGGTATTTAGAACGCAACTAAACGTTCAGACAGTTTTCAACATCATCCGATTCTTTTAAGTTTAGCTTTTGCCCTCATACCGTTACTTTATGGAATTCTGTACCAGCTTCTGTAGCTGAGGCTTCATCACTGCCATCATTTAGGATGGAGCTATCCACCCTCTCATTCTAAGCAAGTTAAGGGGCCCAGTCACCTAGTAACTCTGTAAGGGGGAGCTGTGCTGTCGGGGACGTATGGGCCCTGGTACCGCCACGGAAGGCAGAGAGGTCTTTACTTGTTGAGCCAAAAGTGGCTGGGATAACTTTCTTTTTTGTTTACAGACTAGAACGAAGTAAATAAAAAAACAACATTTTTTAAAGGAGGGATGACCATATAAAATCAGCAATACTTTCTTTGAGCTCGCAGATATATTTATATATCATGCATCATTTAAGTCCCTTACACCTGTCATTTTCATTATTGAAATTAAAGATGGGGTATGTATTCAGTGGAAGCAAGTCTGGTATTTAGAATGCAACTATACGCTCGGTCCAGAAGTGATAAATTCCGGCATCTCCCAGTATCAAGTGCAATGCTACCAATACCGAACGCTTTTTTCTTTATGACGTAACAAAAATATTGCCAAATAGAAATTTAGGTCATATTTAATAATTTACTCATGCATAATAAAAGTTCAGTCACATAGAATATTTCAAGTTTGCGAAAAAGTTTTCGCTTCCAGATTCATCTACGAAAGCCGAGCAAACCATATGTTTTTGAAAATTGCAAAGTTTACCTCTTTCATGAATGGAACCCAGACACAGGCATCCATCAGTATTTCCTCTCCAATGCATTTTGAACAATTTTATTCTAAAATGCACAGAATTATGCTTTAATAGAAGCAATACTCATTTTATGGCTATTTTCTGTGGCAGTTGGGGAAATGCCTCCAACATACAGAACACTCGTCCGTTCAACCGGTATTATTTTGTGAATAAATTTGTTCAAATGCATTTTACAAAATTGCATTTCTTTTTTATTACAAAATTCATTACTCGAGATCTATCCTTTGAAACCTTGCCTATCACAAGTTACTACAATGCTACATTTGTACGTGTATCATCCTGCGCTTTTGGGCCGCACACTGGACGTAAGATAACCTCATCTGTGTCTAACATATATATTTGTACCGTGTATGTGTCACGTTTTCATCCTCCATCACTCTGCACATCAAAGAAGGAAAGATGCATTATATATACGTTATTAGACTAGTAACTTGTCATTTCATGTGAATCCAGAGTTTATAGAATTGACCACTTGTAACTTTTTGAGCTGTACGTTATCGTCTACTATTTTATTTCTTTAGTAGTTTATAAAATATTGTTCTTCCGGAAAAGAATCACCTAAATACTATTTTTTATCACGATCGTGGATCTCATATTTTGCAAAGGATCTCCTACTTTCAAAACCAGCCTTTTATTTAAACAAACGTTTTCGGCCTCCCGTGTCTGTAGGGAATAAATATACAGGTCACTTTCCTGCTGTAGTGAATAGGGATGAGATTCCCTGTTGAAACAGGAGCCACTTAATGCCATAAGGAATAGCTGAATATATCTGTTCACAAACTTTTGACATGAATACAATAATTAAAACATATTACGGATGAGAAAACGTATCGGGATATTGCAGCGGGCTGTTTCGGTGAGATAAATTTGAAGTTTTGCTTTGGTTCGAGAAATTGTCCTAGAGCCATGAAACCGTACTCTTATATTCCAGATGAAGTAGATTCTTTCTTGTATTTCTTGTGTTTCTGCAAACGCAATTACTGCACGTCTTCTTTCTTAACACATCAATAAAAATAATTTACATTGCTTTAAGGTACACCCCACTCCCAAGAACATAGATCAAAGGCAAAACCTTTCAAAAACACCAAGTTAAACCTAAACTCGCACTACAATTACGTTTCTACATTATCCATTGCAAAGTGCATGCCATGAAGAAACATTTTATAAAACAGAATTGGATAGAACTACAAATGTGTGGAAATAGTATGTAATAACTGAAAAAAGGACAGTGCTGCTGACATTTCTATCTTCGTTACTGGGAGCTTAACACTTAATATTTCCAAAGGCGACTTACCTGCGCCCACAAAAACTACACAAACAAAACTTTTCAAACCTTGCTTTTTTATAGAACCTTCCAAACCCAGAAGTTAATGAGAAAAAAATCCTAATATTGAACTGCTCCTTTTCAAGTTTCATTCAACCATGTTTGTTTACCGACTAGAAGTAAATAAAAACATTTTTTTCAAGGAGGGGTGACCATATAAAATCAGAAATAGTTTCTTTGAGCCTGCAAATATATTTATAAAACATGCATTATATTAGTCCCTTTCACCTGTCATTTTCACACATTGAAATAAAACATGGAATACATATCCAGTGGAATCAAGTCTGGTATTTAGAACACAACTAAACGTTCAGACAGTTTTCAACATCATCCGATTCTGTTAAGTTTAGCTTTTGCCCTCGTACCGTACCTTTGTGGAATTCTGTACCAGCTTCTGTAGCTGAGTCTTCATCGCATGCATCATTTTGGATGGAGCTATCCACCCTCTCATTCTAAGCAAGTTAAGGGACCCAGTCACCTAGTAACTCTGTAAGGGGGAGCTGTGCTGTCGGGGACGTATGGGCCCTGGTACCGCCACGGAAGGCAGAGAGGTCTTTACTTGTTGAGCCAAAAGTGGCTGGGATAACTTTCTTCCTTACAGTCAACCATGTTTGTTTACAGACTAGAACGAAGTAAATAAAAAAAAACATTTTTTAAAGGAGGGATGACCATATAAAATCAGCAATACTTTCTTTGAGCTTGCAGATATATTTATATATCATGCATCATTTAAGTCCCTTACACCTGTCATTTTCATTATTGAAATTAAACATGGGGTATGTATTCAGTGGAAGCAAGTCTGGTATTTAGAATGCAACTATACGCTCGGTCCAGAAGTGATAAATTCCGGCATCTCCCAGTATCAAGTGCAATGCTACCAATACCGAACCCTTTTTTAGCTCACCTGACCGAAGGTCATGGTGAGCTTTTGTGACAGTAAGATGTCCGGCGTCGTCGTGCGTCGTCCGTCGTCCGTCGTCCGTCGTGCGTAAACTTTTTCTTGTGAACACACTAGAGGCCACAGTTTTGGTCCAATTATCATCAAACTTGCTCAGAATGATAATCATGACAATATCTCGGTCAAGTTCGAATTTGGGTCATGTCGGGTAAAAAAGTAGGTCAGTAGGTCAAATCATAGAAAAACCTTGTGAACACTCGAGAGGCCACAATTTTGGTCCAATCATCATCAAACTTGCTCAGAATGATCATTGTGACAATATTTTAGTGAAGTTTGAATATGGATCATGTCGGCTTAAAAAGTAGGTCAGCGGGTCAAATCATAGAAAAACCTTGTGAACACCCTAGAGGCCACAATTTTGGTCCAATCATAATCAAACTTGCTCAGAATGATCATCATGACAATATCTTGGTCAAGTTCGAATATGGGTCATGTCCGGTCAAAAAGTAGGTCAGTAGGTCAAATCATAGAAAAACCTTGTGAACACTCTGAAGGCCACTGTTTTGGTCCAATTATCATGAAACTTGCTCAGAATGACCATTGTGACAATATTTCAGTCCAGTTCGAATATGGGTCATATCGGGTTAAAAAGTAGGTCAGCGGGTCAAATCATATAAAAACCTTGTGAACACCCTAGGGGCCACAATTTTGGTCCAATCATAATCAAACTTGCTCAGAATGATCATCATGACAATATCTCGGTCAAGTTTGAATATGGGTCATGTCCGGTTGAAAAGTAGGTCAGTAGGTCAAATCATAGAAAAACCTTGTGAATACTCAGGAGGCCACAAGTTTGGTTAAATCATTAATCTTGCTCAGAATGGTCATTGTGACAATATCTTGGCTAAGTTTGAATAAAGGTCTTTTCGGGTCAAAAAGTAGGTCAGTAGGTCAAATTAAAGAAAAAACTTGTGAACACTCTAGTTTTACATAGACTTATATAGGGAAAATCTTTAAAAATCCTTTTCTCTGAAACCACAAGGCCTAGGTCTTTTATATTTGGTATGAAGCTTCATCTAAAAGACCCCTAACAAGATTATTCAAATGATAGTGCTGAGGCCAAAAATGTCCCCGCCCCCGGGCCCTTTGGTTTTACATAGGCTTATATAGGGAAAATCTTTAAAAATCTTCTGCTCTGAAGCTGCAAGGCCCAGGACTTTGATATTTGGTATTAAGCTTTATCTAGTGGACCCCTACCAAGATTGTTCAAATTATAGTGCTGGGGCAAAAAATGCCCCCGTTCCGGGGCCCTTTGGTTTTACATGGCCTTATATAGGGAAAATCTTTAAAAATCTTCTTCTCTGAAACCGCAAGGTCCAGGACTTTGATATTTAGAATGAAGCTTCATCCATTGGACCTCTACCAAGATTGTTCAAATTATCGCCCTTGGGCCAAAAATGCCCCCGCTCAGGGGCCCTTTGTTTTTACATAGACTTATATAGGGAAAATCTTTAAAAATCCTTTTCTCTGAAACCACAAGGCCTAGGTCTTTTATATTTGGTATGAAGCTTCATCTAAAAGACCCCTAACAAGATTATTCAAATGATAGTGCTGAGGCCAAAAATGTCCCCACCCCCGGGCCCTTTGGTTTTACATAGGCTTATATAGGGAAAATCTTTAAAAATCTTCTGCTCTGAAACTGCAAGGCCCAGGACTTTGATATTTGGTATTAAGCTTTATCTAGTGGACCCCTACCAAGATTGTTCAAATTATAGTGCTGGGGCAAAAAAAGCCTCCACCTGGGGCCCTTTGGTTTTACATAAGCTTATATAGGGAAAATCTTTAAAAATCTTCTTCTCTGAAACCGCAAGGCCCAGGACTTTGATATTTTGTATGAAGCTTCATCTAGTGGACCCCTACCAAGATTGTTCAAATTATAGCCCTTGGGCCAAAAATCCCCCTGCTCAGGGGCCCTTTGGTTTTACATAGACTTATATAGGGAAAATCTTTAAAAATCTTCTTCTCTGAAACCGCAAGGTCCAGGACTTTGATATTTAGAATGAAGCTTCATCCAATGGACCTCTACCAAGATTGTTCAAACTATCGCCCTTGGGCCAAAAATGCCCCCGCTCAGGGGCCCTTTGTTTTTACATAGACTTATATAGGGAAAATCTTTAAAAATCCTTTTCTCTGAAACCACAAGGCCTAGGTCTTTTATATTTGGTATGAAGCTTCATCTAAAAGACCCCTAACAAGATTATTCAAATGATAGTGCTGAGGCCAAAAATGTCCCCGCCGCCAGGCCCTTTGGTTTTACATAGGCTTATATAGGGAAAATCTTTAAAAATCTTCTGCTCTGAAACTGCAAGGCCCAGGACTTTGATATTTGGAATTAAGCTTTATCTAGTGGACCCCTACCAAGATTGTTCAAATTATAGTGCTGGGGCAAAAAAAGCCTCCGACTGGGACCCTTTGGTTTTACATGGCCTTATATAGGGAAAATCTTTAAAAATCTTCTTCTCTGAAACCGCAAGGCCCAGGACTTTGATATTTTGTATGAAGCTTCATCTAGTGGACCCCTACCAAGATTGTTCAAATTATAGCCCTTGGGCCAAAAATGCCCCCGCTCAGGGGCCCTTTGGTTTTACATAGACTTATATAGGGAAAATCTTTAAAAATCTTCTTCTCTGAAACCACAAGGCCTAGGTCTTTTATATTTGGTATGAAGCTTCTTCTAAAGGACCCCTACCAAGATGATTCAAATTATAGTGCTGGGGCCAAAAGTGGCCCCGTCCCGGGGCCCTTTGGTTTTACATAGACTTATATAGGGATAATCTTTAAAAATCTTCTCTGAAACCACAAGGCCCAGGACTTTGAAATTTGGTATGAAGTTGCATCTAATGGACCTCTACCAAGATTGTTAAAATTATAGCCCTGGGGCCAAAAATGCCCCCACTCTGGGGCCCTATGGTTTTACATAGACTTACATGGGGAAAATCTTCAAAAATCTTCTTCTCTGAAACCACAAGGCCTGGGTCTTTGATATTTGGTATGAAGCTGCATCTAGTGGACCTCTATCAAAATTATTCAAATTATAGCCCTGGTACCAAAAATGTCCCCGCTCCAGGGCCCTTTGGTTTTGCATAGACTTATATAGGGAAATCTTTAAAAATCTTCTCAAGGCCTTTGATATTTAGTATGGAGCTTTATCTAGTGGACCTCTACCAAGATTGTTCAAATTATAGCCCTGGGGCCACAAATGCCCCCACCCCGGGCCGGGGCCCTTTGTTTTTACATAGATTTATATAGCCCTGGGGCCATTTGGTTTTGCATAGGCTTATGTAGGGAATATCTTTAAAAAAAATCTTCTTCTCTGAAACTGCAAGGCCCAGGTCTTTGAAATTTGATGTGTAGCTTTATCTAGTGGACCTTTGCCAAGATTGTTCTAATTATAGCCTTTGTTGATGTTTGGTATGAAGCTTCACCTTTAAGACCTCCCTCAACATTATGCACATTAAAACCCTGGGGCCAATAATGGCCCTCTCTGGGGCCCACTTGTTACACTATGGATCAGGTGAGCGATCCAGGGCCATCATGGCCCTCTTGTTCTTTATGACGTAACAAAAATATTGCCAAATAGAAATTTAGGTCATATATAATAATTTACTCATGCATAATAAAAGTTCAGTCACATAGAATATTTCAAGTTTGCGAAAACGTTTTCGCTTCCAGATTCAACTACGAAAGCCGAGCAAACCATATGTTTTTGAAAATTGCAAAGTTTACCTCTTTCATGAATGGAACCCAGACACAGGCATCCATCAGTATTTCCTCTCCAATGCATTTTGAACAATTTTATTCTAAAATGCACAGAATTATGCTTAAATAGAAGCAATACTCATTTTATGGCTATTTTCTGTAGCAGTTGGGGAAATGCCTCCAACATACAGAACACTCGTCCGTTCAACCGGTATTATTTTGTGAATAAATTTGTTCAAATGCATTTTACAAAATTGCATTTCTTTTTTATTACAAAATTCATTACTCGAGATCTATCCTTTGAAACCTTGCCTATCAAAATTTACTACAATGCTACATTCAACCATGTTTGTTTACCGACTAGAAGTAAATAAAAACAACATTTTTCAGGATGGGTGACCATATAAAATCAGAAATTGTTCTTTGAGCTGGCAAATATATTTATAAAACATGCATTATATTAGTCCCTTTCACCTGTCATTTTCACATATTGAAATAAAACATGGAATACATATCCAGTGGAATCAAGTCTGGTATTTAGAACGCAACTAAACGTTCAGACAGTTTTCAACATCATCCGATTCTTTTAAGTTTAGCTTTTGCCCTCATACCGTTACTTTATGGCATTCTGTACCAGCTTCTGTAGCTGAGGCTTCATCACTGGCATCATTTAGGATGGAGCTATCCACCCTCTCATTCTAAGCAAGTTAAGGGGCCCAGTCACCTAGTAACTCTGTAAGGGGGAGCTGTGCTGTCGGGGACGTATGGGCCCTGGTACCGCCACGGAAGGCAGAGAGGTCTTTACTTGTTGAGCCAAAAGTGGCTGGGATAACTTTCTTGTTTGTTTACAGACTAGAACGAAGTAAATAAAAAAAAACAAAACATTTTTTAAAGGAGGGATGACCATATAAAATCAGCAATACTTTCTTTGAGCTTGCAGATATATTTATATATCATGCATCATTTAAGTCCCTTACACCTGTCATTTTCATTATTGAAATTAAACATGGGGTATGTATTCAGTGGAAGCAAGTCTGGTATTTAGAATGCAACTATACGCTCGGTCCAAAAGTGATAAATTCTGGCATCTCCCATTATCAAGTGCAATGTTACCAATACCGAACGCTTTTTTCTTTATGACGTAACAAAAATATTGCCAAATAGAAATTTAGGTCATATATAATAATTTACTCATGCATAATAAAAGTTCAGTCACATAGAATATTTCAAGTTTGCGAAAAAGTTTTCGCTTCCAGATTCATCTACGAAAGCCGAGCAAACCATATGTTTTTGAAAATTGCAAAGTTTACCTCTTTCATGAATGGAACCCAGACACAGGCATCCATCAGTATTTCCTCTCCAATGCATTTTGAACAATTTTATTCTAAAATGCACAGAATTATGCTTTAATAGAAGCAATACTCATTTTATGGCTATTTTCTGTGGCAGTTGGGGAAATGCCTTCAACATACAGAACACTCGTCTGTTCAACCGGTATTATTTTGTGAATAGATTTGTTCAAATGCATTTTACAAAATTGCATTTCTTTTTTATTACAATATTCATTACTCGAGATCTATCCTTTGAAACCTTGCCTATCACAAGTTACCACAATGCTACAGTTGTACGTGTATCATCCTGCGCTTTTGGGCCGCACACTGGACGTAAGATAACCTCATCTGTGTCTAACATATATATTTGTACCGTGTATGTATCACGTTTTCATCCTCCATCACTCTGCACATCAAAGAAGGAAAGATGCATTATATATACGTTATTAGACTAGTAACTTGTCATTTCATGTGACTCCAGAGTTTATAGAATTGACCACTTGTAACTTTTTGAGCTGTACGTTATCGTCTACTAGTTTATTTCTTAAGTAGTTTATAAAATATTGTTCTTTCGGAAAAGAATCACCTAAATACTATTTTTTATCACGATCGTGGATCTCATATTTTGCAAAGGATCTCCTACTTTCCAAACCAGCCTTTTATTTAAACAAACGTTTTCGGCCTCCCGTGTCTGTAGGGAATAAATATACAGGTCACTTTCCTGCTGTAGTGAATAGGGATAAGATTCCCTGTTGAAACAGGAGCCACTTAATGCCTTAAAGAATAGCTGAATATATCTGTTCACAACCTTTTGACATGAATACAATAATTAAAACATATTACGGATGAGAAAACGTATCGGGATATTGCAGCGGGCTGTTTCGGTGAGATAAATTTGAAGTTTTGCTTTGGTTCGAGAAATTGTCCTAGAGCCATGAAACCGTACTCTTATATTCCAGATGAAGTAGATTCTTTCTTGTATTTCTTGTGTTTCTGCAAAAGCAATTACTGCACGTCTTCTTTCTAAACACATCAATAAAAATAATTTACATGGCTTTAAGGTACACCCCCCTCCCAAGAACATAGATCAAAGGCAAAAACTTTTCAAATACAGCCAGTTAAACCTAAACTCGCACTACAATTACGTTTCTACATTATCCATTGCAAAGTGCATGCCATGAAGAAACATTTTATAAAGTAGAAGTAAAACAAAGATCAGGAATTGATACAATTAACTTACTCCATCCATAAAAGACACCAAAGGGAAAGAAATACAAACATTAAGCGACCAGACCATAATTGAAACCTAAACAAAGGAAGGCCATATGAACAGTTACTTTCCCACAAAATGGCCATATGGCCATCCAAAATTAAAAGACACAAGTGATACACACAGTAACAAACAACAACATAAATAAATCGCCACAGAAGAGCCGCCTTGGAACGGTCAGTGGAAGATTTCCACTGGGTGGCTTAAATCGATTTTACGTGGCCACAATCCTCGCCCTTACTTCCGTCGCGATTTAGACAAATAATTTGTTCAGTCCGCATGAAGGCCTCCTAACTCATCAGTGCAACATCTAAAAAAACATCATAAAACAGAATTGGATAGAACTACAAATGTGTGGAAATAGTATGTAATGACTGAAAAAAGGACAGTGCTGCTGACATTTCTATCTTCGTTACTGGGAGCTTTACACTAAATATTTCCATAGGCGACTTACCTGCGCCCACAAAAACTACACAAACAAAACTTTTCAAACCTTGCTTTTTTATAGAACCTTCCAAACCCAACAAGTTAATGAGAAAAAATCCACATGTTAATCTGCTCCTTTTCAAGTTTCATTCAACCATGTTTGTTTACCGACTAGAAGTAAATAAAAAAGTAGAAGTAAAACAAAGATCAGGAATTGATACAATTAACTTCATCCATAAAAGACACCAAAGGGAAAGAAATACAAACATTAAGCGACGAGACCATAACGCAAACCTAAACAAAGGAAGGCCATATGGACAGTTACTTTCCCACAAAAAACATTTTTTCAAGGAGGGGTGACCATATAAAATCTGAAATAGTTTCTTTGAGCCTGCAAATATATTTATAAAACATGCATTATATTAGTCCCTTTCACCTGTCATTTTCACACATTGAAATAAAACATGGAATACATATCCAGTGGAATCAAGTCTGGTATTTAGAACGCAATAAACGTTCAGACAGTTTTCAACATCATCCGATTCTGTTAAGTTTAGCTTTTGCCCTCGTACCGTACCTTTTATGGAATTCTGTACCAGCTTCTGTAGCTGAGGCTTTATCGCATGCATCATTTTGGATGGAGCTATCCACCCTCTCATTCTTAGCAAGTTAAGGGTCCCAGTCACCTAGTAACTCTGCAAGGGGGAGCTGTGCTGTCGGGGACGTATGGGCCCTGGTACCGCCACGGAAGGCAGAGAGGTCTTTACTTGTTGAGCCAAAAGTGGCTGGAATAACTTTCTTCCTTAAAGTCAACCATGTTTGTTTACAGACTAGAACGAAGTAAAGAAAAAAAAACATTTTTTAAAGGAGGGATGACCATATAAAATCAGCAATACTTTCTTTGAGCTTGCAGATATATTTATATATCATGCATCATTTAAGTCCCTTACATCTGCCATTTTCATTATTGAAATTAAACATGGGGTATGTATTCAGTGGAAGCAAGTGTATTTAGAATGCAACTATACGCTCGGTCCAGAAGTGATAAATTCCGGCATCTCCCAGTATCAAGTGCAATGCTACCAATACCGAACCCTTTTTTCTTTATGACGTAAAAAAATATTGCCAAATAGAAATTTAGGTCATATATAATAATTTACTCATGCATAATAAAAGTTCAGTCACAAAGAATATTTCATGTTTGCGAAAAATTTTCGCTTCCAGATTCAACTATGAAAGCCGAGCAAACCATGTGTTTGTGAAAATTGCAAAGTTTACCTCTTTCATGAATGGAACCCAGACACAGGCTTCCATCAGTATTTCCTTTCCAATGCATTTTGAACAATTTTATTATAAAATGCACAGAATTATGCTTAAATAGCAGCAATACTCATTTTATGGCTATTTTCTATGGCAGTTGGGGAAATGCCTCCAACATACAGAACACTCGTCCGTTCAAGTGGTTTTATTTTGTGAATAAATTTGTTCAAATGCATTTTACAAAATTGCAATTCTTTTTTATTACAAAATTCATTACTCGAGATCTATCCTTTAAAACCTTTTCTATCACAAGTTACTACCATGCTACATTTGTACGTGTATAATCCCACGCTTTTTGGCCGCACACTGGACGTAAGATAACCTCATCTGTGTCTAACATATATATTTGTACCGTGTATGTGTCACGTGTTCATGCTCCATCACTCTGCACATCGAAGAATGAAAGATGCATTATATATACGTTATTAGACTAGTAACTTGTCATTTCATTTGACTCCAGAGTTTACAGACTTGACCACTTGTAACTTTTTTAGGTGTACGTTATCGTCTAACAGTTTATTTCTTTAGTAGTTTATAAAATATTGTTCTTTCGGAAACGAATCACCTCAATACTATCTTTTATCACGATCGTGGATATCACATTTTGCAAAGGATCTCCTATTTTCCAAACCAGCCTTTTATTTAAACAAACGTTTTCGGCCTCCCGTGTCTGTAGGGAATAAATATACAGGTCACTTTCCTGCTGTAGTGAATAGGGATGAAATTCCCTGTTGAAACAGGAGGCACTTAATGTCATTAGAAATAGCTGAATATATCTGTTCACAACCTTTTTGAATACAATAATTAAATCATATTACGGATGAGAAAACGTATCGGGATATTGCAGCGGGCTGTTTCGGAGAATCAAATTGAAGTTTTGCTTTGGTTTGAGACATTGTCCTAGAGCCATGAAACCTTACTCTTATATTCCAGATGAAGTAGATTCTTTCATGTATTTCTTGTGTTTCTGCAAATGCAATTACTGCACGTCTTCTTTCTAAACACATCAATAGAAAATAATTTACATGGCTTTAAGGTACACCCCCTTCCAAGAACATAAATCAAAGGCAAAAACTTAACAAATACACCCAGTTAGAACTAAACTCGCACTACCATTACATTTCTACATTATCCATTGCAAAGTGCATGCCATGAATATACATTTTATAAAA
Organism: Lucinisca nassula; assembly: GCA_963580285.1. NCBI lineage: Eukaryota > Metazoa > Mollusca > Bivalvia > Lucinida > Lucinidae > Lucinisca > Lucinisca nassula. Next base: position 56,654,129 of record OY757015.1, on the reverse strand, counting down.
CAGAATTGGATAGAACTACAAATGTGTGGAAAAGTATGTAATGACTGAAAAAAGGACAGTGCTGCTGACATTTCTATCTTCGTTACTGGGAGCTTAACACTAAATATTTCCATAGGCGACTTACCTGCACCCACAAAAACTACACATACACAACTTTTCAAACCTTGCTTTTTTACAGAACCTTCCTAGCCCAACAAGTTAATGAGAAAAAATTCCACATGTTGATCTGCTCCTTTTCAAGTTACATTCAACCATGTTTGTTTACCGACTAGAAGTAAATAAAAACAAAATTTTTCAAGGAGGGGTGACCATATAAAATCAGAAATAATTTCTTTGAGCTTGCATATATATTTATAAAACATACATTATATTAGTCCCTTTCACCTGTCATTTTTACACATTGAAATAAATCATGGAATACATATCCAATGGAATCAAGTCTGGTATTTAGAACGCAACTAAACGTTCAGACAGTTTTCAACATCATCCGATTCTTTTAAGTTTAGCTTTTTGCCCCCGTACCGTACATTTGTGGAATTCTGTACCAGTTTCTGTAGCTGAGGCTCCATCACTGGCATCATTTAGGATGGAGCTATCCACCCACTCATTCTAAGCAAGTTAAGGGGCCCAGTCACCTAGTAACTCTGTAAGGGGGAGCTGTGCTATCGGGGACGTATGGGCCCTGGTACCGCCACGGAAGGCAGAGAGGTCTTTACTTGTTGAGCCAAAAGTGGCTGGGATAACTTTCTTCCTTACAGTCATCCATGTTTGTTTACAGACTAGAACGAAGTAAATATAAAAAAAAAAAACATTTTTCAAGGAGGGATGACCATATAAAATAGCAATAGTTTCTTTGAGCTTACAGATATATATTTATATATCATGCATCATTTAAGTCCCTTACACCTGTCATTTTCATTATTGAAATTAAACATGGTGTATGTATTCAGTGGAAGCAAGTCTGGTATTTAGAAGGCAACTAAACGCTCGGTCCAGAAGTGATAAGTTCTGGCATCTCCCAGTATTAAGTGCAATGCTACAAAAACCGAACCTTTTTTTCTTTATGACGTAACAAAAATATTGCCAAATAGAAATTTAGGTCATATATGATTATTAACTCATGCATAATAAAAGTTCAGTCACAAAGAATATTTTCAGTTTGCGAAAAAGTTCTCGCTTCCAGATTCAATTATAAAAGCCGAGGAAACCATATGTTTCTGAAAATTGCAAAGTTTACCTCTTTCATGAATGGAACCCAGACACAGGCTTCCATCAGTATTTCCTCTTCAATGCATTTTGAACAATTATATTCTAAAATGCACATAATTATGCTTAAATAGCAGCAATACTCATTTTATGGCTATTTTCTGTGGCAGTTGGGGAAATGCCTCCAACATACAGAACAATCGTCCGTTCAACCGGTATTATTTTGTGAATAAATTTGTTCAAATGCATTTTACAAAATTGCATTTCTTTTTTATTACAAAATTCATTACTCGAGATCTATCCTTTAAAACCTTTCCTATCACAAGTTACTACCATGCTACATTTGTACGTGTATCATCCTGCGTTTTTGGGCCGCACACTGGACGTAAGATAACCTCATCTGTGTCTAACATATACATTTGTACCGTTTATGTGTCACGTTTTCATGCTCCATCACTCTGCACGTCAAAGAAGGAAAGATGCATTATGTATACGTTATTAGATTAGTAACTTGTCATTTCATGTGACTCCAGAGTTTACAGAATTGACAACTTGTAACTTTTTGAGGTGTACGTTATCGTCTAACAGTTTATTTCTTTAGTAGTTGATAAAATATTGTTCTTTCGGAAACGAATCACCTCAAAACTATTTTTTATCACGATCGTGGATCTCATATTTTGCAAAGGATCTCCTATTTTCCAAACCAGCCTTTTATTTAAACAAACGTTTTCGGCCTCCCGTGTCTGTAGGGAATAAATATACAGGTCACTTTCCTGCTGTAGTTAATATGGATTAAATTCCCTGTTGAAGCAGGAGGCACTTAATACCATTAGAAATAGCTGAATATATCTGTTCACATCCTTTTGACATGGATACAATAATTAAAACATATTACGGATGAGAAAACGTATCGGGATATTGCAGCGGGCTGTTTCGGAGAGACAAATTTGAAGTTTTGCTTTGGTTTGAGACATTGTCCTAGAGCCGTGAAACCTTACTCATATATTCCAGATGAAGAAGATTCTTTCTTGTATTTCTTGTGTTTCTGCAAATGCAATAACTGCACGTCTTCTTTCTAAACACATCAATAAAAATAATTTACATGACTTTAAGGTACACCCCCTCCCAAGAACATAAATCAAAGGCACAAACTTATCAAATACACCCAGTTAGACCTAAACTCGCACTACCATTACATTCATACATTATCCATTGCAAAGTGCATGCCACGAAGATACATTTTATAAAACAGAATTGAATGGAACTACACATGTGTGGAAATAGTATGTAATGACTGAAAAAAGGACAGTGCTGCTGACATTTCTATCTTCGTTACTGGGAGCTTAACACTAAATATTTCCATAGGCGACGCGACTTACCTGCGCCCACAAAAACTACACATACACAACTTTTCAAACCTGGCTTTTTTATAGAACCTTCCTAGCCGAACAAGATAATGAGAACAAAACTTCATGGTGATCTGCTCCTTTTCAAGTTACATTCAACCATGTTTGTTTACCGACCAGAAGTAAATAAAAACAACATTTTTCGAGGAGAGGTGACCATATCAAATCAGAAATAATTTCGTTGAGCTTGCGGATATATTTATAAAACATGCATTATATTAGTCCATTTCACCTGTCATTTTCACACATTGAAATAAAACATGGAATATATATCCAGTGGAATCAAGTCTGGTATTTAGAACGCAACTAAACGTTCAGACAGTTTTCAACATCATCCGATTCTTTTAAGTTTAGCTTTTGTCCTCTTACCGTACCTTTGTTGAATTCTGCACCAGCTTCTGTAGCTGAGGCTCCATCACTGGCATCATTTAGGATGGAGCTATCCACCCTCTTATTCTAAGCGAGTTAAGGGGCCCAGTCACCTAGTAACTCTGCAAGGTGGAACTGTGCTGTATGGGCCCTAGTACCGCCACGGAAGGCAGAGAGGTCTTTACTTGTTGAGCCAAAAGTGGCTGGGATAACTTTCTTCCTTACAGTCAACCATTTTTGTTTACAGACTAGAACGAAGTAAATAAAAAAAAAAAAAAACATTTTTCAAGGACCATATAAAATCAGCAATACTTTCTTTGAGCTTGCAGATATATATATATATCATGCATCATTTAAGTCCCTTACACCTCTCATTTTCATTATTGAAATTAAACATGGGGTATGTATTCAGTGGAAACAAGTCTGGTATTTAGAACGCAACTTAACGCTCGGCCCAGAAGTGATAAATTCCGACATCTCCCAGTTTCAAGTGCATTGCTACCAATACAGAACCCTTTTTTCTTTATGACGTAACAAAAATATTGCCAAATAGAAATTTAGGTCATATATGATAATGTACTCATGCATAATAAAAGTTCAGTTAAAAAGAATATTTTAAGTTTGCGAAAAAGTTTTCCTTTCAAGATTCAACTATGAAAGCCGAGCAAACCATATGTTTTTGAAAATTGCAAAGTTTACCTCTTTCATGAATGGAACCCAGACACAGGCTTCCATCAGTATTTCCTTTCCAATGCATTTTGAACAATTTTTTTTCTAAAATGCACAGAATAATGCTTAAATAGCAGCAAAACTCATTTTATGGCTATTTTCTGAGGCAGTTGGGGAAATGCCTCCAACATACAGAACAATCGTCCGTTCAACCGGTATTATTTTGTGAATAAATTTGTTCAAATGCATTTTAAAAAATTGCATTTCTTTTATATTACAAATTTTATTACTCGAAATCTATCATTTAAAACCTTTCCTATCACAAGTTACTACCATGCTACATTTGTACGTGTATCATCCTGCGCTTTTGGGCCGCACACTGGACGTAAGATAACCTCATCTGTGTCTTACATATATAGACATTGTCCTAGAGCCATGAAACCTTACTCTTATATTCCAGATGAAGTAGATTCTTTATTGTATTTCTTGTGTTTTTGCAAATGCAATTACTGCACGTCTTCTTTCTAAACACATCAATCAAAAATAATTTACATGGCCTGAAGGTACACCTCCCCACTTCCAAAAACAAATCAAAGGCAAAAATTTATCAAATACACCCAGTTAGACCTAAACTCGCACTACCATTACATTTCTACATTATCGATTGCAAAGTCCATGCCATGAAGATACATTTTATAAAACAGAATTGGATAAAACTACAAATGTGTGTAAATAGTATGTAATGACTGAAAAAAGGACAGTGCTGCTGACATTTCTATCTTCGTTACTGGGAGCTTAACACTAAATATTTCCATAGGGGACTTACCTGCGCCCACAAAAACTACACATACACAACTTTTCAAACCTTGCTTTTTTATAGAACCTTCCTAGCCAAACAAGTTAATGAGAAAAAATCCACATGTTGACCTGCTCCTTTTCAAGTTACATTCAACCAGGTTTGTTTACCGACTAGAAGTGAATAAAAACAACATTTTTCAAGGAGGGGTGACTATATCAAATCAGAATTAGTTTCTTTGAGCTTGCAAATATATTTATAAAACATGCACTATATTAGTCCCTTTCACCTGTCATTTTCACACATTGAAATAAAACATGGAATACATATCCAGTGGAATCAAGTCTGGTATTTAGAACGCAACTAAACGTTCAGACAGTTTTTAACATCATCCGATTCTTTTAAGTTTAGCTTTTGCCCTCATACCGTACCTTTGTGGAATTCTGTACCAGCTTCTGTAGCTGAGGCTTCATCACTGGCATCATTTAGGATGGAGCTATCCACCCTCTCATTCTAAGCAAGTTAAGGGGCCCAGTCACCTAGTAACTCTGCAAGGGGGAGCTGTGCTGTCGGGGACGTATGGGCCCTGGTACCGCCACGGAAGGCTGAGAGGTCTTTACTTGTTGAGCCAAAAGTGGCTGGGATAACTTTCTTCCTTACAGTCAACCATGTTTGTTTACAGACTAGAACAAAGTAAATAAAAAAAAACATTTTTTAAAGGAAGGGTGCCCATATAAAATCAACAATACTTTCTTCGAGCTTGCATATATATTTATATATCATGCATCATTTTAGTCCCTTACACCTGTCATTTTCATTATTGAAATTAAACATGGGGTATGTATTCAGTGTAAGTAAGTCTGGTATTTAGAACGCAACTAAACGCTCGTTCCAGAAGTGATAAATTCCGGCATCTCTCAGTATCAAGTGCAATGCTACCAATACCGAACCCTTTTTCTGAATATATCTGTTCACTACCTTTTGACATGAATACAATAATTAAAACATATTACGGATGAGAAATCGTATCGGGATATTGCAGTGGGCTGTTTCGGAGAGACAAATTTGAAGTTTTGCTTTGGTTTGAGACATTGTCCTAGAGCCATGAAACCTTACTCTTATATTCCAGATGAAGTAGATTCTTTCTTGTATTTCTGCAAATGCAATTACTGCACGTATTCTTTCTAAACATATCAATAAAAAATAATTTACATGGCTTTAAGGTACACCCCCTTCCCAAGAACATAAATCAAAGGCAAAAACTTATCAAATACACCCAGTTAGACCTAAACTCGCACTACCATTTCATTTCTAAATTATCGATTGCAAAGTGCATGCCTTGAAGATACATTTTATAAAACAGAATCCGATAGAACTACAAATGTGTGGAATTAGAATGAAATGACTGAAAAAAAGGACAGTGCTGCTGACATTTCTATCTTCGTTACTGGGAGCTTAACACAAAATATTTCCATAGGCGACTTACCTGCGCCCACAAAATCTACACATACACAACTTTTCAAACCTTGCTTTTTTATAAACCCTTCCTAGCCCAACAAGTTAATGAGAAAAAATCCACATGTTGACCTGCTCCTTTTCAAGTTACATTCAACCATGTTTGTTTACCGACTAGAAGTAAATAAAAACAACATTTTTCAAGGAGGGGTGACCATATAAAATCATAAATATTTTCTTTGAGCTTGCGGATATATTTATAAAACATGCATTATATTAGTCCATTTCACCTGCCATTTTCACACATTGAAATAAAACATGGAATACATATCCAGTGGAATCAAGTCTGGTATTTAGAACGCAACTAAACGTTCAGACAGTTTTCAACATCATCCGATTCTTTTAAGTTTAGCTTTTGCCCTCATACCGTGCCTTTGTGGAATTCTGTACCAGCACCTGTAGCTGAGGCTTCATCACTGGCATCATTTAGGATGGAGCTATCCACCCCCTCATTCTAAGCAAGTTAAGGGGCCCAGTCACCTAGTAACTCTGCAAGGGGGAGCTGTGCTGTCGGGGACGTATGGGCCCTGGTACCGCCACGGTCTTTACTTGTTTAGCCAAAAGTGGCTGGATAACTTTCTTCCTTACAGTCAACCATGTTTGTTTACAGACTAGAACGAAGTAAATAAATAAAAAAAAAAAAACATTTTTCAAGGAGGGGTGACCATATAAAATCAGCAATACTTTCTTTGAACTTTCAGATATATTTATATATCATGCATAATTTAAATCCCTTACACCTGTCATTTTAATTATTGAAATTAAACATGGGGTATGTATTCAGTGGAAGCAAGTCTGGTATTTAGAAGGCAACTAAACGCTCGGTCCAGAAGTGATAAATTCCGCCATCTCCCAATATCAAGTGCAATACTACCAATACCGTACCTTTTTTCTATATGACGTAACAAAAATATTGCCAAATAGAAACTTAGGTCATATACGATAATTTACTCATGCATAATAAAAGTTCAGTAACAAAGAAAATATTTTAACTTTGCGAAAAGGTTTTCGCTTCCAGATTCAACTATGAAAGCCGAGCAAACCATATGTTTTTGAAAATTGCAAAATTTCCCCTTTCATGAATGGAACCCAGACACAGGCTTCCTGTTGGTTTTCTTTTGCTCCAGCATTTCAGTGGTTTCTTGCTGTCGAGTCCTCACCGTTTTCTCACCTCTGTGGTTCTTTGATTTTTGTGTTCACGGAGATGTTGCACTGATGAGTTAGGAGGCCTTCATGCGGACTGAACAAATTATTTGTCTAAATCGCGACGGAAGTAAGGGCGAGGATTGTGGCCACGTAAAATCGATTTAAGCCCCCCAGTGGAAATCTTCCACTGACCGTTCCAAGGCGGCTCTTCTGTGGCGATTTATTTATGTTGTTGTTTGTTACTTACTGTGTGTATCACTTGTGTCTTTTGGTTTTGGATGGCCATATGGCCATTTTGTGGGAAAGTAACTGTCCTTATGGCCTTCCTTTGTTTAGGTTTCCATTATGGTCTGGTCGCTTAATGTTTGTATTTCTTTCCCTTTGGTGTCTTTTATGGGTGGAGTAAGTTAATTGTATCAATTCCTGGTCTTTGTTTTACTTCTACTTTCCATCAGTATTTCCTTTCCAATGCATTTTGAACAATTTTATTCTAAAATGCACAGAATTATGCTTTAATAGCAGCAGTACTCAATTTATGGCTATTTTCTGTGGCAGTTGGGAAATGCCTCCAACATACAGACACTCGTCCGTTCAACCGGTATTATTTTGTGAATAAATTTGTTCAAATGCATTTTACAAAATTGCATTTCTTTTTTTTTATTACAAAATTCATTACTCGAGATCTATCCTTTAAAACTTTCCTATTACAAGTTACTACAATGCTACATTTGTACGTGCATCATCCTGCGCTTTTGGGCCACACACTAGACGTAAGATAAACTCATCTGTGTCTAACATATATATTTGTACCGTGTATGTGTCACGTTTTCATGCTCCATCACTCTGCACATCAAAGAATGATAGATGCATTATATGTACGTTATTAGACTAGTAACTTGTCATTTCATGTGACTCCAGAGTTTACAGAATTGACCACTTGTAACTTTTTGAGGTGTACAATATCGTCTAACAGTTTATTTCTTTAGTAGCTGATAAAATATTGTTCTTTCGGAAACGAATCACCTCAATACTATATTTTATCACGATCGTGAATCTCATATTTTGCAAAGGATCTCCTATTTTCCAAACCAGCCTTTTATTTAAACAAACGTCTTCGGCCTCCCGTGTCTGTAGGGAATAAATATACAGGTCACTTTCCTGCTGTAGTGAATAGGGATGAAATTCCCTGTTGAAACAGGAGCCACTTAATGCCATAAGAAATAGCTGAATATATCTATTCACAACCTTTTGACATGAATACAATAATAAAAACATTACGGATGAGAAAACGTATCGGAATATTGCAGCGGGCTGTTTCGGAGAGACAAATTTGAAGTTTTGCTTTGGTTTTAGACATTGTCCTAGAGCCATGAAACCTTACTCTTATATTCCAGATGAAGTAGATTCTTTCTTGTATTTCTTATGTTTATGCAAATGCAATTACTGTACGTCTTCTTTCTAAACACATCAATAAGAAAAAAAAATACATGGCTTTAAGAACCCACACCCAAGAACAAATCAAAGGCAAAAACTTATCAATTACACCCAGTTAGACCTCAACTCGCACTACCATTACATTTCTACATTATCGATTGCAAAGTGCATACCATGAAGATACATTTTATAAAACAGAATTGGATAAAACTACAAATGTGTGTAAATAGTATGTAATGACTGAAAAAAGGGCAGTGCTGCTGACATTTCTATCTTCGTTACTGGGAGCTTAACACTATATAACACCATAGGGGACTTACCTGCGCCCACAAAAACTACACATAATAGAAGAGCTTGCAAATATATTTATAAAACATACATTATATTAGTCCCTTTCACCTGTCATTTTCACACATTGAAATAAAACATGGAATACATATCCAGTGGAATCAAGTCTGGTATTTAGAACGTAACTAAACGTTCAGACAGTTTTCAACATCATCCGATTCTTTTAAGTTTAGCTTTTGCTCTCATGCCGTTACTTTGTGGAATTCTGTACCAGCTTCTGTAGCTGAGGCTTCATCACTGGCATCATTTAGGATGGAGCTATCCACCCTCTCATTCTAAGCAAGTTAAGGGGCCCAGTCACCTAGTAACTCTGCAATGGGGAGCTGTGCTGTCGGGGTCGTATGGGCCCTGGTACCGCCACGGAAGGCAGAGAGGTCTTTACTTGTTGAGCCAAAAGTGGCTGGGATAACTATCTTCCTTACAGTCAACCATGTTTGTTTACAGACTAGAACGAAGTAAATAAAAAAACATTTTTTAAAGGAGGGATGACCATATAAAATCAGCAATACTTTCTTTGAGCTTGCAGATATAGATATATTTATATATCAAGCATCATTTAAGTCCCTTTCACCTGTCATTTTCATTATTGAAATTAAACATGGGGTATGTATTCAGTGGAAGCAAGTCTTGTATTTAGAATGCAACTATACGCTCGGTCCAGAAGTGGTAAATTCCGGCATCTCCCAATATCAAGTGCAATGCTACCAATACCGAACCCTTTTTTCTTTATGACGTAACAAAAATATTGCCAAATAGAAATTTAGGTTATAGATAATAATTTACTCCTGCATAATAAAAGTTCAGTCACAAAGAATATTTCAAGTTTGTGAAAAAGTTCTCGCTTCCAGATTCGACTATGAAAGCCGAGCAAACCATATGTTTATGAAAATTGCAAAGTTTACCTCTTTCATGAATGGAACCCAGACACAGGCATCCGTCAGTATTTCCTCTCAGTGCATTTTGAACAATTTTATTCTAAAATGCACAGAAGTATGCTTGAATAGAAGCAATACTCATTTTATGGCTATTTTCTGTGGCAGTTGGGGAAATGCCTCCAACATACAGAACACTCGTCCGTTCAACCGGTATTATTTTGTGAATAAATTTATTCAAATGCATTTAAAAAAAATTGCATTTCTTTTTTTTTTTACAAAATTCATTACTCGAGATCTATCCTTTAAAACCTTTCCTATCACAATCTACTACAATGCTACATTTGTACGTGTATCATCCTGCGCTTTTGGGCCGCACACTGGACGTAAGATAACCTCATCTGTGTCTAGCATATATATTTGTACCGTGTATGTGTCATGTTTTCATGCTCCATCACTCTGCACATCAAAGAATGAAAGATGCATTATATATACGTTATTAGACTAGTAACTTGTCATTTCATGTGACTCCAGAGTTTATAGAATTGACCACTTGTAACTTTTTGAGATGTACGTTATCGTCTACTTGTTTATTTCTTTAGAAGTTTATAAAATATTGTTCTTTCGAAAACGTATCACCGCAATACTATTTTTTATCACAATCGTGGATCTCATATTTTGCAAAGAAAGCCAGAGGAAACATACTGCAATTTTGCGAATTTCGAATAGGCAGTCGATTCAAAGGCTGATATAATCCAAATAGGGATCAAATAATTAAAAACCTGTCAAGTCTGGTATTTAGAACGCAACTAACCGTTCAGACAGTTTTCAACATCATCCGATTCTTTTAAGTTTAGCTTTTGCCCTCGTACCGTACCTTTGTGGAATTCTGTACCAGCTTCTGTAGCTGAGGCTCCATCACTGGCATCATTTAGGATGGAGCTATCAACCCTCTCATTCTAAGCAAGTTAAGGGGCCCAGTCACTTAGTAACTCTGCAAGGGGGGGCTGTTTCATGAATGGAACCCAGACACAGGCTTCCATCAGTATTTCCTCTCCAATGCATTTTGAACAATTTTATTCTAAAATGCACAGAATTATGCTTAAAAAGCAGCAATACCCATTTAATGGCTATTTTCTGTGGCAGTTGGGGAAATGCCTCCAACATACAGAACGATCGTCCGTTCAACCGGTATTATTTTGTGAATGAATTTGTTCCAATCCATTTTACAAAATTGCATTTCTTTTTTATTACAAAATTTATTACTCGAGATCTATCCTTTAAAACCTTTCCTATCACAAGTTACTCCCATGCTGCATGTGTACGTGTATCATCCTGCGCTTTTGGGCCGCACACTGGACGTAAGGTAACCTCATCTGTGTCTAACATATATATTTGTACCGTGTATGTGTCACGCTTTCATGCTCCATCACTCTGCACATCAAAGAATGAAAGATGCATTATATATACGCTATTAGACTAGTAACTTGTCATTTCATGTGACTCCAGAGTTTACAGAATTGACCACTTGTAACTTTTTGAGATGTTCGTTATCGTCTAACAGTTTATTTATTTAGTAGTTTATAAAATATTGTTCTTTCGAAAACGAATCACCGCAATTCTATTTTTTATCACGATCGTGGATCTCATATTTTGCAAAGGATCTCCTATTTTCCAAACCAGCCTTTTATTTAAACAAACGTTTTCGGCCTCCCGTGTCTGTAGGGAATAAATATACAGGTCACTTTCCTGCTGTAGTGAATAGGGATGAGATTCCCTGTTGAAACAGGAGCCACTTAATGCTATAAGAAATAGCTGAATATATCTGTTCATAACCTTTTGACATGAATACAATAATTAAAACATATTACGGATGAGAAAACGTATCGGGATATTGCAGCGGGCTGTTTCGGAGAGACAAATTTGAAGTTTTCCTTTGGTTTGAGAAATTGTCCTAGAGCCATGAAACCTTACTCTTATATTCCAGGTGATGTAGATATTTTCTTGCATTTCTTGTGTTTCTTCAAATGCAATTACTGCACGACTTCTTTCTAAACACATCAATAAAAAATAATTTACATGGCTTTAAGGTACACCCCCTCCCAAGAACATAAATTAAAGGCAAAAACGTATCAAATACACCCAGTTAGACCTAAACTCGCACTACCATTACATTTCTACATTATCCATTGCAAAGTGCATGCCATTAAGATACATTTTATAAAACAGAATTGGATAGAAATACAAATGTGTGGAAATAGTATGTAATGACGGATAAAAGGACAGTGCTGCTGACATTTCTATCTTCGTTACTGGGAGCTTAACACTAAATATTTCCATAGGCGACTTACCTTCGCCCACAAAAACTACACATTCAAAACTTTTCAAACCTTGCTTTTTTATAGAACCTTCCTAGCCCAACAAGTTAATGAGAAAAAAATCCACATGTTAATCTGCTCCTTTTCAAGTTACATTCAACCCTGTTTATTTATCGACTAGAAGTAAATAAAAACAACATTTTTCAAGGAGGGGTGACTATATAAAATCAGAAATAATTTCTTTGAGCTTGCAGATATATTTATAAAACATGCATTATATAAGTCCCTTTCACCTGTCATTTTCACACATTGAAATAAAACATGGAATACATATCCAGTGGAATCAGGTCTGGTATTTAGAACGCAACTAAACGTTCAGACAGTTTTCAACATCATCCGGTTCTTTTAAGTTTAGCTTTTGCCCTCGTACCGTGCCTTTGTTGAATTCCGTACCAGCTTCTGTAGCTGAGGCTCCATCACTGGCATCATTTAGGATGGAGCTATCAACCCTCTCATTCTAAGCAAGTTAAGGGGCCCAGTCACCTAGTAACTTTGCAAGGGGGAGCTGTGCTGTCGGGGACGTATGCGCCCTGGTACCGCCACGGAAGGCAGAGAGGTCTTTACCTGTTGAGCCAAAAGTGGCTGGGATAACTTTCTTCCTTACAGTCAACCATGTTTGTTTACAGACGAGAACGAAGTAAAACAAAATTCAAGGAGGGGTGACCATATAAAATCAGCAATACTTTCTTTGAGCTTGCAGATATATTTATATATCATGCCTCATTTAAGTCCCTTACACCTGTCATTTTTATTATTGAAATTAAACATGGAGTATGTATTCAGTGGAAGCAAAGTAGAAGTAAAACGAAGATCAGGAATCGATACAATTAACTTACTCCACCCACCAAAGACACCAAAGGGAAAGAAATACAAACATTAATCGACCAGACCATAATGGAAACCTAAACAAAGCAAAGTAGAAGTAAAACAAAGATCAGGAATCGATACAATTAACTTACTCCACCCACTAAAGACACCAAAGGGAAAGAAATACAAACATTAAGCGACCAAACCATAATGGAAACCTAAACAAAGGAAGGCCATAAGGACAGTTACTTTCCCACAAAATGGCCATATGGCCATCCAAAATTCAAAGACACAAGTGATACACACAGTAAGTAACAAACAACAACATAAATAAATCGCCACAGAAGAACCGCCTTGGAACGGTCAGTGGAAATATTTCCACTGGGGGGCTTAAATCGATTTTACGTGGCCACAATCCTCGCCCTTACTTCCGTTGCGATTTAGACAAATAATTTGTTCAGTCCGCATGAAGGCCTCCTAACTCATCAGTGCAACATCTCCGTGAACACATAAAATCAAAAAACCACAGAGGTGAGACAACGGTGAGGACTCGACAGCAAGAAACCACTGAAATGCTGGAGCAAAAGAAAACCAACAGTTAGACTCCGATGGGCCCGACCAGAGACAGAGCATCAGGCACCAACCAACTTTACCCAGAATTAGATCTCTCTAATTCTCAATAAGCCTTTACGTTGGAGCCGTCATAGAATCTGAGGCCTGACCCACCGGCGTGCAATTAAAGAGGGAAGCAAAGTTGCCAACCGTGATTGGGTTAACTACCATGCATGCAGTCTATCGTATAACATCCATGTTGTACCCAATCTTTTTATATCGAAGAATGATTTTACGATATTGGGTGCTGAAGTCATTGCGGTTATATATTTTTCTGAATTTATATACTAAGTCACCATAAAATTCGGGTTCCGATAGACCTTGTTGCAGAAGAGTCTGATATTTAGAACGCAACTAAACGCTCGGTCCAGAAGTGATAAATTCAGGCATCTCCCAGTATCAAGTGCAATGCTACCAATACCGAATTCTTTTTTCTTTATGACGTAACAAAAATATTGCCAAATAGAAATTTTTGTCATATATGATAATTTACTCATGCATGATAATTTACTCATCCATAATAAAAGTTCAGTCACAAAGAATATTTTAAGTTTGCGAAAAGGTTTTCGCTTCCAGATTCAACTATGAAAAGTAGAAGTAAAACAAAGATCAGGAATTGATACAATTAACTTACTCCACTCATAAAAGACACCAAAGGGAAAGAAATACAAACATTAAGCGACCAGACCATAATGGAAACCTAAACAAAGGAAGGCCATAAGGACAGTTACTTTCCCACAAAATGGCCATATGGCCATCCAAAATTAAAAGACACAAGTGATACACACAGTAATTAACAAACAACAACATAAATAAATCGACACAGAAGAGCCGCCTTGGAACGGTCAGTGGAAGATTTCCACTGGGGTGCTTAAATCGATTTTACGTGGCCACAATCCTCGTCCTTACTTCCGTCGCGATTTAGACAAATAATTCGTTCAGTCCGCATGAAGGCCTCCTAACTCATCAGTGCAACATCTCCGTGAACACAAAAATCAAAGAACCACAGAGGTGAGAAAACGGTGAGGACTCGACAGCATGAAACCACTGAAATGCTGGAGCGAAAGAAAACCAACAGTTAGACTCCGATGAGCCCGACCAGAGACAGAGCATCAGGCACCACCCAACATTATCTCTCTAATTCTTAATAAGCCTTTACGTTGGTGCCGTCATAGAATCTGAGGCCTGACCCACCGGCGTGAAATTAAAGAGGGAAGCAAAGTTGCCAACCGTGATTGGGTTAATTACCATGCATGCAGTCTGTCGTTTAATATCCATGTTGTACCCAATCTTTTTATATCGAAGAATGATTTTACGAAATTGGGCGCTGAAGTCACTGCGGCTACATATTTTTCTGAATTTATATACCAAATCACCACAAAACTCGGGCTCCGATAGACCTTGCCGCAGAAGAGACTCAAGTCCAATATTGAATTTTGAAATTAAATCAGAATGGCGTCTATAAAATCTTGAAAAGGCCCTGCGCAGTCTATGGTACTGATAACCCTGACCAAGGGGCCCAGCCGTCAATAATTTATTACGAGTGTTGAAGCCAGCCACACGACCTCACACTCTAGCAAATCGAATTAATTGCGAAACATAAACGCCACAGGATGGCGCACGAGGAACACCACCATCCAAAAAAGGAAAATTTACAATCTCAAAATCAAAGTCATTGCATTTATCATAAATTTTGCACGAAACAAATCCATCCACAACAGACAGACGCAAACCCAAAAACGGGGCCCCGGCACCAGAAGAACCCGCCTCACCCAACCGAAGCCCCAGGGGGCAAATCCATCCGATCAAACCATCAAAATAGGTATTATCAACATTCAATAAATCATCCAAATATCCAGAATTAGAGCAAGCAAACCATATGTTTTTGAAAATTGCAAAGTTTACCTATTTCATGAATGGAACCCAGACACAGGCTTCCATCAGTATTTCCTCTCCAATGCATTTTGATCAATTTTATTCTAAAATGCACAAACATATTCTTAAACAGCAGCAATACTCATCTTATGGCTATTTTCTGTGGCAGTTAGGGAATTGCCTCAAACATACAGAACAATCGTCCGTTCAACCGGTATTATTTTGTGAATAAATCTGTTCCAATGCATTTTACAAAAATGCATTTCTTTTTTATTACAAAATTCATTACTCGAGATCTATCCTTTAAAACCTTTCTTATCAGAAGTTACTACCATGCTACATTTGTACGTGTATCATCCTGCGTTTGTGGGTCGCACTCTGGACGTAAGATAACCTCATCTGTGTCTAACATATATATTAGTACCGTGTATGTGTCACGTTTTCATGCTCCATCACTCTGCACATCAAAGAATGAAAGATGCATTATATATACGTTATTAGACTAGTAACTTGTCATTTCATGTGACTCCAGAGTTTACAGAATTGACCACTTGTAACTTTTTGAGGTGTACGTTATCGTGTAACGGTTTATTTCTTTAGTAGTTTATAAAATATTGTTCTTTCGAAAACGAATCACCTCAATTCTATTTTTATCACGATCGTGGATCTCATATTTTGCAAAGGATCTCCTATTTTCCAAACCAGCCTTTTATTTAAGCAAACGTTTTCGGCCGCCCGTGTCTGTAGGGAATAAATATACAGGTCACTTTCCTGCTGTAGTGAATATGGATGAATAACCCTGTTGAAACAGGAGCCACTTAATGCCATGAGAAATAGCTGAATATATCTGTTCACAACCTTTTGACATGAATCTATAATTAAAACATATTACGGATGAGAAAACGTATCGGGATATTGCAGCGGGCTGTTTCGGAGAGACAAATTTGAAGTTTTGCTTTGGTTTGAGACATTGTCCTAGAGCCATGAAACCTTACTTTTACATTCCAGATGAAGTAGAGTCTGTCATATATTTCTTGTGTTTCTGCAAATGCAATTACTGCACGTCTTCTTTCCAAACACATCAATAAAAAATAATTTACATGGCTTTAAGGTACATCGCCCTCCCAAGAACATAAATCAAAGGCAAAAACTTATCAAATACACCCAGTTAGACCTAAACTCGCACTACCATTGCATTTCTACATTATCCATCGCAAAGTGCATGCCATGAAGATACATTTTATAAAACAGAATTGGATAGAACTACAAATGTGTGGAAATAGTATGTAATGACTGAAAAAAGGACAGTGCTGCTGACATTTCTATCTTCGTTACTGGGAGCTTAACACTAAATATTTCCATAGGCGACTTACCTGCGCCCACAAAAACTACACATACAAAACTTTTAAAACCTTGCCATTTTTATAGAACCTTCCTAGCCCAACAAGTTAATGAGAAAAAAATCCACATGTTGAACTGCTCCTTTTCAAGTTAAATTCAACCATGTTTGTTTACCGACTAGAAGTTAATAAAAACAACATTTTTCAAGGAGGGATAACCATATAAAACCAGAAATAATGTCTTTGAGCTTGCAGATATATTTATAAAACATGCATTATATTAGTCCAATTCACCTGTCATTTTCACACATTGAAATAAAACATGGAATACATATCCAGTGGAATCAAATCTGGTATTTAGAACGCAACTAAACGTTCAGACAGTTTTCAACATCATCCGATTCTTTTAAGTTTAGCATTTGCCCTCGTACCGTACCTTTGTGGAATTCTGTACCAGCTTCTGTAGCTGAGGCTCCATCACTGGCATCATTTAGGATGGAGCTAATCACCCCCTCATTCTAAGCAAGTTAAGGGGCCCAGTCACCTAGTAACTCTACAAGGGCGAGCTGTGCTGTCGGGGACGTATGGGCCCTGGTACCGCCTCGGAAGACAGAGAGGTCTTTACTTGTTGAGCCAAAAGTGGCTGGGATAACTTTCTTCCTTACAGTCAACCATGTTTGTTTACAGACTATAACGAAGTAAATAAAAGAAAAACATTTTTCAAGGAGGGGTGTCCATATAAAACCAGAAATAATGTCTTTGAGCTTGCAGATTTATTTATAAAACATGCATTATATTAGTCCAATTCACCTGTCATTTTCACACATTGAAATGAAACATGGAATACATATCCAGTGGAATCAAATCTGGTATTTAGAACGCAACTAAACGTTCAGACAGTTTTCAACATCATCCGATTCTTTCAAGTTTAGCATTTGCCCTCGTACCGTACCTTTGTGGAATTCTGTACCAGCTTCTGTAGCTGAGGCTCCATCACTGGCATCATTTAGGATGGAGCTAATCACCCCCTCATTCTAAGCAAGTTAAGGGGCCCAGTCACCTAGTTACTCTGCAAAGGGGAGCTGTGCTGTCGGGGACGTATGGGCCCTGGTACCGCCTCGGAAGACAGAGAGGTCTTTACTTGTTGAGCCAAGTGGCTGGGATAACTTTCTTCCTTACAGTCAACCATGTTTGTTTACAGACTATAACGAAGTAAATAAAAGAAAACATTTTTCAAGGAGGGGTGTCCATATAAAATCAGCAATACTTTCTTTGAGCTTGCAGATATATTTATATATCATGTATCATTTAAGTCCCTTACACCTGTCATTTTCATTATTGAAATTAAACATGGGGTATGTATTCAGTGGAAGCAAGTCTGGTATTTAGAACGCAACTAAACGCTCGGTCCAGAAGTGATAAATTCCGGCATCTCCCAGTATCGAGTGCAATGCTACCAATACCGAACCTTTTTTTTCTTTATGACGTAACAAAAATATTGCCAAATAGAAGTTTTTGTCATATATGATAATTTACTCATGCATAATAAAAGTTCAGTCACAAAGAATATTTCAAATTTGCGAAAATGTTTTCGCTTCCAGATTCAACTACGAAAGCCGAGCAAACCATATGTTTTTGAAAATTGCAAAGTTTACCTCTTTCATGAATTGAACCCAGACACAGGCTTCCATCAGTATTTCCTCTCCAATGCATTTTGAACAATTTTATTCTAAAATGCACAGAATTATGCTTAAATAGCAGCAATACTCATTTTATGGCTATTTTCTGTGGCAGTTGGGGAAATGCCTCCAACATACAGAACAATCGTCCGTTCAACCGGTATTATTTTGTAAACAGATTTGTTCAAATCCATTTTACAAAATTACATTTCTTTTTTTTATTACAAAATTTATTACTCGAGATCTATCCTTTAAAACCTTTCCTATCACAAGTTACCACCATGCTACATTTGTACGTGTATCATCCTGCGTTTTTGGGCCGCACACTGGACGTAAGATAACCTCATCTGTGTCTAACATATATATTTGTACCGTGTATGTGTCACGTTTTCATGCTCTATCACTCTGCCCATCAAAGAATGAAAGATGCATTATATTTACGTTATTAGACTAGTAACTTGTCATTTCATGTGACTCCAGAGTTTACAGAATTGACCACTTGTAACTTTTTGAGGTGTACGTTATCGTCTAACAGTTTATTTCTTTAGTAGTTTATAAAATATTGTTCTTTCGAAAACGAATCACCTCAATACTATTTTTTATCACGATCGTGGATCTCATATTTTGCAAAGGATCTCCTATTTTCCAAACCAGCCTTTTATTTAAACAAACGTTTTCGGCCTCACGTGTCTGTAGGGAATAAATATACAGGTCACTTTCCTGCTGTAGTGAATAGGGATGAGATTCCCTGTTGAAACAGGAGCCACTTAATACCATAAGAAATAGCTGAATATATCTGTTCACAACCTTTTGACATGAATACAATAATTAAAACATATTACGGATGAGAAAACGTATCGGGATATTGCAGCGGGCTGTTTCGGAGAGACAAATTTGAAGTTTTCCTTTGGTTTGAGACATTGTCCTAGAGCCATGAAACCTTTCTCTTATATTCCAGATGATGTAGATTCTTTCTTCCATTTCTTGTGTTTCTTCAAATGCAATTACTGCACGTCTTCTTTCTAAACACATCAATAAAAAATAATTTACATGGCTTTAAGTAACACCCCCTCCCAATAGCATAAATTAAAGGCAACAACGTATCAAAAACACCCAGTTAGACCTAAACTCGCATTACCATCACATTTCTATATTATCCATTGCAGAATGCATTCCATGAAGATACATTTTATAAAACAGAATTGGATAGAACTACAAATGTGTGGAAATAGTATGTAATGACTGAAACAAGGACAGTGCTGCTGACATTTCTATCTTTGTTACTGGGAGCTTAACACTAAATATTTCCAAAGGCGACTTACCTGCGCCTACAAAAGCTACACATACAAAACTTTTCAAACCATGCTTGTTTATAGAACCATCCTAGCCCAACAAGTTAATGAGAAAAAATCCACATGTTGACTGCTCCTTTTCAAGTTACAGTCAACCATGTTTGTTTACCGACTAGAACGGAGTAAATACAAACCAACGTTTTTAAAGAAGGGGAGACCATATAAAATCAGCAACAATTTCTTCGAGATTGCAGATATATTTATAAAACATGTATCATTTTAGTCCCTTACACATGTCATTTTCTCACATTGAAATAAAACATTGGATATATATCCAATGGAAGCGGTCCAAATTATTAACTTCATGTTTTACTGCCATCATAAACATGTGATTAAATATTGCGATAAAGTCTATCGGAGTCTAACTGTTGGTTTTCTTTTGCTCCAGCATTTCAGTGTTTCTTGCTGTCGAGTCCTCACCGTTGTCTCACCTCTGTGGTTCTTTGATTTTTTTTTGTGTTCACGGAGATGTTGCACTGATGAGTTCGGAGGCCTTCATGCGGACTGAACAAATTGTTTGTCTAAATCGCGACGGAAGTAAGGGCGAGGATTGTGGCCACGTAAAATCGATTTAAGCCCCCCAGTGGAAATCTTTCACTGACCGTTCCAAGGCGGCTCTTCTGTGGCGATTTATTTATGTTGTTGTTTGTTACTTACTGTGTGTATCACTTGTGTCTTTTATTTTGGATGGCCATTTTGTGGGAAAGGAACTGTCCTTATGGCCTTCCTTTGTTTAGGTTTCCATTATGGTCTGGTCGCTTAATGTTTGTATTTTTTTCCCTTTGGTGTCTTTTATGGGTGGAGTAAGTTAATTGTATCAATTCCTGATCTTTGTTTTACTTCTACTTTGGTATTTAGAATGCAACTAAAAGCTTGGTCCAAAAGTGATAAAAGCCGCACCTCCAAGTATCTAGTGCAATGCTACCAAAACCATACCCTTACTTCCTTTAAGACGTATGAAAAGAATTGCCAAATAGAAATAAGGTCATATCTGATAATTTACTCATGCATAATAAAAGTTCAGTCACAAAGAATATTTTAAATATATTCCATGAATATATTTCATGGTTGGTTGGCACCTGATGCTCCGTCTTTGGTCGGGCCCCTCAGGGTCTAACTGTTAGTTTTCTTTTGATCCAGAAATCCTGTTGCTGTATGCTGTCGAGTCCTCAACCTTTTTTCATCTCTGTAGGTTTTTTAGGTAAGGCCAGGTAAAATCGATTTAAGCCCCTCCACCCAGTGAGATTCTTTCCACTGCCCGTTCAAGGCGGCTCTTCTGTGACGGTATATCTATGTTGTTGTTTGTTACTTACTGTGTGTATCACTTGTGTCTTTTTATTTTGGATGGCCATTTGGCCACTTTATGGGAAAGTAACTGTCATTATGGCCTTCTCTTGTTTAGGTTTCCATTATGGTCTTGTCGCTTCATGTTTGTGTTTCTTTCCCTTTGGTCTCTTTGATGGGTGGAGTAAGTTAATTGTATCGATTCTTGATCTTTGTTTTACTTCTACTTTAAGTTTGCGAAAAAGTTATCGCTTCCAGATTCAACTATGAAAACAGAGCAAACCGTATGCTTTTGAAAATGCAAAGTTTACCTCTTTCTGGAATGGAACCCAGATGCCGCCTTGCATCAGTATTTCCTCGCCAATGTCTTTGGAACAATTCTGTCCTAAAAAGCACAGATATATGCCTAAATAGCACCAATACTCATTGTTATGGCTATTTTCTGTGGCAGTTGGGTAAAAGCCTCCAACATACAGAACAATCGTCTGTTCATCCGGTATTATTTTGCCAATAAATTTGTTCACATGTATCTTACAAAATTACACATTTTTTTCATTGGAAAATTCATTAGTCGAGATCTATCCCTTTAAACCTGAGATCTATCATTTTAAACATTTCCTATCTCATGTTACTACCATGCTACATTTGTACGTGTATCATCCTGCGCTGGTGGGCCGCACACTGGACGGAAGATAACCTCATCTGTGTCTTACATATGTGTTTGTACTCTGTATGTGTCACTTTTTATTCTCCATCAGTCTGCACATCAAAGAATGAAAGATGCCTTATATATACGTTATTAGATTAGTAACTTGTCTTTTTGTGTGACTCCAGAGTTTACATAATTGGACACATATCACTTAGTTTTGAAGTTTACGTTATCATCTAACAGTTAATTTATTTAGTAGTTTATAAAATCTTGTTCTTTCGGAAACGATTCACCTGGATACTAATTGTTTAATCACAATCTTATATCTCATATTTTGAAAATAATCTCCTGTTTTCCAACCCATCCTTTTAATTAAACAAACGTTTTCGGCCACCCTTGTCTGTAGGGAGTAATATATACAGGTCACCTTCCTTCTGTAGTGAATAGGGATGGAATTCCCAGTGGAAACACGAGCCACTTAATGGCATGAGATATAGCTGAATATATATATATATATATATATATTGTTGTTGTTTATATCCTTCTGACATTGATACAATAAATTAGAACGTATAACGGATGAGAAAACTTATCGGGATATTGCAGCGGGCTGTTTCGGAGAGACCATTTTTAAGAATTGCTTTGGTTTGTGACATAGTCCTAGTGCCATCAAACCTTACTCTTATATTCCAGATAAAGTCGATTCTTTCTTGTGTTTCTGCAAATAGAGTTACTGCAAATCTTCTTTCTTGACATATCAATAAAAATATTATAAGGCTTTAAAGTACATCCCCCCAAAGAACTTAGATCAGAGGACAAAAATCCATAGAATACACCCAGTTAGACCTAAATTTGCACTACCATCACATTTTTGCATTATCCATGGCAAAACTCATGTCATGAAGATACATTTTATGAAACAGAACTGGATAGAACTACAAATGTGTTGAAATAGTATGTAATGACTGAAAACAGTTTAGTGCTGTTGACATTTCTACCTTTGCTATAAGGAGCTTAACAATAAATATTTCCATTGTCGATTTACCTGCGCCCACAAGATCTACACAAACAAAACTTCTCAAACCTCGCTTGTTTATAGAACCATCCTAGCCCAACAAGTTATTGAGAAACAATCCACATGTTAATATGCTCCTTTCCAAGTTACAGTCAACCATCTTTGTTTACCGCATAGAACGGAGTGAATAAAAACCAACATTTCTATGGGCTTGCAGATATATTTATAAAACAGGCATCATTTTAGTCCCTTACACCTGTCATTGTCTTACATTGAAATTAAACATGAGATATATTCAATGGAAGTAGGTCTGGTATTTAGAACGCAACTAAAAGCTCGGTCCAAAAGTGATAAAATCCGGCACCTCCCAGTATCTAGTGCAGTGCTACCAATACCAAACCCTTTGTTTCTTTATGACGTATCAAACGAATTGCCAAATAGAAATTTAGATCATATCTGATAATTTACTCCTGCATAATAAAAGTTCAGTCCCAAAGAATCTTATAAGTTTGCGAAAAAGTTATCACTATCAGATTCAACTATGAATGCCGAGCAAACAATATGTTTTCGAAAAGTGCAAAGTTTACCTCATTATCTCATTACCTCACCCAGACACTGGCTTGCATCAGTATTTCCTCTCCAATGTCTTTGGAACAATTCTACCCTAAAATGCACAGAGTTATGCCTAAATAGCACCAATACTCATTTTATGGCAATTTTCTGTTGCAGTTGTGAAAAGCCTCCAACATACAGACCAATCGTCCGTTCAACCGGTTTTATTTTGTGAATAAATTCGTTCAAAGACACTTTACAAAATTACATTTCTTTTTTTATTACAAAATATATTACGCGATATCTATCCTTTTAAACCTTTCCTATCTCATGTTACTTCCATGCTACATTTGTTCGTGTATCATCCTGTGCTAGTGGGCCGCACACTGGACGGAAGATAACCTCATGTGTGTCTAACATATATGTTTGTACTGTGTTTGTGTCACTTTTTAATGCTCCATTACTATTCACATCACAGAGTGAAAGATGCATTTCATATACGTTATTAGATTATTAACTTGTCATTTCATGTAACTCCAGAGTTTACGGAATTGGACACCTATCACTAAGTTTTGAAGTGGTGTGATCTAACAGTTTATTTCTTTAGCGGTTTATAAAATCGTTTTCTTTCGAAAACGAATCACCCCAATACTATTTTTATCACAATTGTGGATGTCATATTTCGCAAAGGATCTCCTGTTTTCCAAACCAACCTTTTATTTAAACAAACGTATTCGGGCTCCCGTGTCTGTAGGGAATTAAATAGACAGGTTACTTTCATTCTCTAGTGAATGGGGATGAAATTCCCTGTTGGAACAGGAGCCAATAAATGCCATGAGAAGTAGCTGAATGTATCATTTCACATCCTTTGGACATGAATACAATAATGAAAACATTTAACGGATGAGAAAACTTATCGGGATATTGCAGCGGATTGTTTCAGAGAGACAAATTTTAAGTTTTACTTTGGTTTGAGACATTGTCCTAGAGCCATTAAACCTTACTCCTATATTCCAGATGAAGTAGATTCTTTCTTGTGTTTCTTGTGTTTTTGCAAATGCAATTACTGCAATAAGTTCTGAAGTTAGATCCCTTGGAAGCAAAGAATACACCAAATAAAGGAAAATAGCAGACTCGGTTTTATTGAGTCTGTTCATGACCAGTACTGAAAAGTGCAACACCGGCCACGCCCCCTAGCACCGGCTTAAGCAGAACTCTATTTTCAAAATGATTTAAAATGAACTCAATGATCCCAAAGGACCAGAAAATATAATCTGCACTATGATAAAGTCTTCTTTCTAAACACATCAATAAAAATTAATGCACATGGCTTTAAGGTACACCCCCTACCAAGAACATAGATCAGAGGCAAAAACTCATCAAATACACCCAGTTAGACCTAAATTCGCACTACCATTACATTTCTACATTATCCATTGCAAAGTGCATGCCATGAAGATACATTTTATAAAACAGAATTGGATAGAACTACAAATGTGTGGAAATAATATGTAATGACTGAAAAAAGGACAGTGCTGCTGACATTTCTATCTTTGTTATTGGGAGCTTAACACTAAATAATTCCATAGGTGACTTAACTGCGCCCACAAAAACTACACATACAAAACGTTTCAAAGTAGAAGTAAAACAATGATCAGGAATTAAACCTTGCTTTTTATAGAACCACCCTAGCCCAACAAGTTAATGAAAAAAATCCACATGTTGATCTGCTCCTTTTCAAGTTACAGTCAACCATGTTTGTTTACCGAGTACAATGAAGTAAATACAAACAACATTTTTCAAGGAAGGGTGACCATATAAAATCAGCAATAATTTCTTTGAGCTTGCAGATATATTTATAAAACATGCATCATTTGAATCCCTTACACATGTCATTTTCTCACATTGAAATAAAACATGGGATATATATCCAATGGAAGCAAGTCTGGTATTTAGAACGCAACTAAACGCTGGGACCAAAAGTGATAAAACCCGGCACCTCCCAGTATCAAGTGCAATGCTACCAATACCAAACCCTTTTTTTCTTTATGACGTATTAAAAGAATTGCCAAATAGAAATTTAGGTCAAATATGATAATTTACTCATGCATAATAAAAGTTCAGTTACAGAGAATATTTTAAGTTTGCGAAAAAGTTATCGCTTCAACTATGAGAGCCGAGCAAACCATATGTTTTTGAGCAGTGCAAAGTTTACCTCTTTCTGGAATGGAACCCTGACACCGGCTTGCATCAGTATTTCCTCTCCAATGCATTTGGAACAAATCTATCCTAAAATGCAAAGAATTATGCTTAAATAGCACCAATACTCATTTTTATGGCTATTTTCTGTGGCAGTTGGGTAAAGGCCTCCAACATACAGAACAATAGTCCGTTCAACCGGTATTATTTTGTGAATAAATTTGTTCAAATTCATTTTACAAAATTACATTTCTTTTTTATTGCTAAATTCATTACGCGAGATCTATCCTTTTAAACATTTCCTATCTTAAGTTACTACCATGCTACATTTGTACGTGTATCATCCTGCGCTGGTGGGCCGCACACTAGACGGAAGATAACCTCATCTGTGTCTAACATATATATTTGTACTGTGTATGTGTCACTTTTTCATGCTCCATCACCCTGCACATAAAAGAATGAAAGATGCATTATATATACGTTATTAGACTAGTAACTTGTCATTTCATGTAACTCCAGAGTTTACAGAATTTGACACATCACTTAGTTTGAAGTGTACGTTATCATCTAACAGTTTATTTCTTTAGTAGTTTATAAAATCATGTTCTTTCGGAAACGAATCACCTCAATACTATTTTTATCACGGTCGTAGATCTCATATTTTGCAAAAGATCAGAGGCAAAAACCAAAAGAATAAACCCAGTTAGACCTAAATTCGCACTACCATCACATTTTTGCATTATCCATGGCAAAATACATGCCATGAAGATACATTGTATGAAACAGATTTGGATAGAACTACAGATGTGTGGAAATAGTATGTAATGACTGAAAACAGGACAGTGCTGTTGACATTTCTACCTTTGCTATTGGGAGCTTAACCATAAATATTTCCATAGGCGCCTTACCTGCACCCACAAAATCTACACAAACAAAACGTTTCAAACCGCGCTTGTTTATAGAACCATCCTAGCCCAACAAGTTATTGAGAAAAAAATCCACCTGTTGATCTGCTTCTTTGTTTGTTTACAGACTAGAACGGAGTAAATACAAACAAACATTTTTAAAGGAGGGTGACCATATAAAAACAGCAACAATTTCTATGGGCTTGCAGATATATTTTAAAAAATGCATCATTTTAGTCCCTTACACCTGCCATTTTCTTACATTGGAATGAAACATAAGATATATAGCCAATGGAAGCAGGTCTGGTATTTAGAACGCAACTAAAACCTCGGTCCAAAAGTGGGAAAACCCGGCACCTCCCACTATCTAGTGCAATGCTGCCAATACCAAACCCTAATTTTCTTTATGACGTATCAAAAGAATTTCCAAATAGAAATTTTGGTCGTATCTGAAAATCTACTCATGCATAATATAAGTTCAGTCACAAAGAATCTTTTAAGTTTGCGAAAAAGTTATCACTTTCAGATTCAACTATGAATGCCGAGCAAACCATATGTTTTCGAAAAGTGCAAAGTTTACCTCTTTTTGGAATGGAACCCAGACACTGGCTTGGACCAGTATTTCCTCTCCAATGTCTTTGGAACAATTCTATCCTAAAATGCACGGAATTGTGCCTTAATAGCACCAATACTCATTGTTATGGCTATTTGCTGTGGCAGTTGGGTAAAAGCCTCCAACATACAGAACAATCGTCCGTTCATACGGTATTAGTTTGGTAATAAATTTGTTCAAATGTGTCTTACAAAATTACATTACTTTTTCATTCCAAAATTCATTAAGCGAGATCTATCCTTTTAAACCTTTCCTATCCCATGTAACTTCCATGCTACATTGCTAGTGTATTATCCTGAGCTGGTGGGCCGCACATTGGACAGAAGATAACCTTATCTGTGTCTAACATATGTGTTTGTACTGTGTATGTGTCACTTTTTCATGCTCCATTACTCTGCACATCAAAGAATGAAAGATGCATTTTATATACGTTATTAGATTAGTAACTTGTCATTTCATGTGACTTCAGAGTTTACAGAATTTGACACTTATCACTAAGTTTTGAACTGTATGTTATCACCTAACTGTTTATTTCTTTAGTAGATTATAAAATCTTGTTCTTTCGGAAACGAATCACCTCAATACTATTTTTATCACAATCATGGAGCTCATATTTTGCAAAGAATCTCCTGTTTTCCAAACCAACCTTTTATTTAAACAAACGTTAATTCCATGAGAAATAGCTGAATATAACTGTTCACATCCTTCTGACATGAATACAATAAATTAGAACATATAACGGATGAGAAAATTATCAGGATATTGCAGAGGGCTGTTTCGGAGAGACAAATTTTAAGATTTCATTTGGTCTGTGACATAGTCCTAGTGCCATGAAACCTTACTCTTATATTCTAGATGAAGTAGATTCTTTCTTGTGTTTCTGCAAATACAATTACTGCAAGTCTCCTTTCTAAACATATCAATAAAAATGATTTAAATGGCTTTGAAGTACAGCCCCCCCCCCCCCCCCCCCTAAGAACATTGATCAGAGGCAAAAACTCATAGAATACACCCAGACAGACCTAAATTCGCAATACCATCACATTTTCAAATTGTCCATGGCAAAATATATGCCATGAAAAGTAGAAGTAAAACAAAGATCAGGAATTGATACAATTAACTTACTCCACCTACCAAAGACACCAAAGGGAAAGAAATACAAACATTAAGCGACCAGACCATAATGGAAACCTAAGCAAAGGAAGGCCATAAGGACAGTTACTTTCCCACAAAATGGCCATATGGTCATCCAAAATTAAAAGACACAAGTGATACACACAGTAAGTAACAAACAACAACATACATAAATCGCCACAGAAGAGCCGCCTTGGAACGGTCAGTGGAAGATTTCCACCGGGGGGCTTAAATCGATTTTACGTGGCCACAATCCTCGCCCTTACTTCCGTCGCAATTTAGACAAATAATTTGTTCAGTCTTCAGTTGTGAAGATACATTTTATGAAACAAAATTTAATTGAACTACAGATGTGTGGAAATCGTGTTTAATGACTGAAACTGGACAGTGCTGTTGACATTCTACCTATGGTATTGGGGGCTGAACACTAAATATTTCCATAGGCGACCTACCTGCGCCCACAAAATCTACACGGACAAATCTTTTCAAATCTTGCTTGTTTATAGAACCATCCTAGCCCAAGAAGATAATGAGAAAAATCCACATGTTGATCTGCTCCTTTTCTCGCTACAGTCAACTATGTTTGTTTACCGACTAGAACGGAGTAAATACAAACCAACATTTTTAAAGGAGGGGTGATCATATCAAATCAGCAACAATTTCTATGGGCTTGCAGATATATTTATAAAACATGCATCATTTTGGTCCCTTACGTCTGTCATTTTCTCATATTGAAATAAAACATGGGAAACATTTCTGGAAGCAGGTCTGGTATTTAGAACGCAACCAAAAGTTCGGTCCGAAAGTGATAAAACCCGACACCTCCCAGTATCTAGTGCAATGCTACCAAAACCGAACCCTTATTTTCTATATGACGTATCAAAAGAATTGCCAAAGAGAAATTTAGGTCATACCTGATAATTTACTCATGCATAATAAAAGTTGAGTCACAAAGAATCTTTTAAGTTTGCGAAAAGATTATCACTTTCAGATTCAATCATTAATGCCGAGCAAACCATACGTTTCGAAAAGGGCAAAACTTACCTCTTTCTGGAATGGAGCCCAGACACCGGCTTGCATCAATATTTCCTCTCCAATGTCTTTGGAACAATTCTATCATAAAATGCACAGAATTATACCTAAATAGCACCAATACTCATTTTTATGGTTATTTTCTTTGGCATTTGGGTAAAACCTCCAACATATAGAACAATCGTCCGTTCAACCGGTTTTATTTTGTGAAAACATTTGTTCAGATGCATCATACAAAACTACATTTCTTTTTCATTACAAAATTTATTACGCGAGATCTATCCTTTTAAACAATTCCTATCTCATGTTACTACCATGCTACATTTGTTCGCGTATCATCCTGCGCTGGTGGGCCGCACACTGGACGGAAGATAACCTCTTCTGTGTCTAACATAATTATATATTTGTACTGTGTATGTGTCACTTTTTTTTTGCTCCATCACTCTGCACAGCAAAGAATGAAAGATGCATTTCATATGCGTTATTTGATTAGTAACTTGTCATTTCATGTGACTCGAGAGGTTACAGAATTGGACACTTATCACTTAGTTTTGAAGTGTACGTTCTCATCTAACAGTTTATTTCTATAGCAGTTTATAAAATCTTGTTCTTTCGGAAACGAATCACCTCAATACTATTTTTTATCACGATAGTGGAACTCATATTTTGCAAAGGATCTCCTGTTTTCCAAACCAACCTTTTATTTAAACAAACGTTTTCGGCCTCCCTCGTCTGTAGGGAACAAAATATACAGGTCACTTTCCTTCTGTAGTGAATGGTGATGAAATTCCCTGTTGAAACAGAAGCCACTTAATGCCATGAGAAATAACTGAATATATCTGCTCACATTATTTTGACATGAATACAATAAATAAGAACATATAACGGATGAAATAACTTATCGGGATATTGCAGCGGGCTGTTTCGGAGAGACAATTTTTAAGATTTGTTTTGGTTTGAGACCTATTCCTAGACTCATGAAACCTTACTCTTATATTCCAGATGAAGTACATGTAGATTCTTTCTTGTGTTTCTTGTGTTTCTGCAAATGCAATTACTGCAAATCTTTTTTCTTTACACATCCATAAAATTAATTAACATGGCTTTAAGGTACACCCCATCCCCAAAACATAGATCAGAGACTAAAACTCATCAAATACACCCAGTTAGACCTAAATTAGCACTACCATCACATTTTTACATTATCCGTGGTAAAATGCATGCCATGAGGATACATTTTATGAAGCAGAATTGGAAAAGAACTACAAATGTGTGGAAATAGTATGTAATGACTGAAAACAGGGCAGTGCTTCTGACATTTCTACATTTGCTATTGGAAGCTTAACACTAAATATTTCCAAAAGCGACTTACATGCGCCCACAAAAACTGCACATGCCAAACTGTTCAGACATCGCTTGTTTATAGAACCATTATAGCTCAACAAGTTAAAGAGAAAAACTCCACATGTTGAGCTGCTCCTTTTCAAGTTACAGTCAAACATGTTTGTTTACCTACTAGAACGTAGTAAATGCAAAACATTTTTAAACAAGGGGTGACCATATAAAATCAGCAACAATTTCTTTGAGCTTGCAGATATATTTATAAAACATGCATCATTTTAGACCCTTATTCCTGTCCTTTTCTCACATTGAAATAAAACATGGGATATATATCCAATGGAAGCAAGACTGGTATTTAGAAAGCAACTAAAAGCTCGGTCGAAAAGTGATAAAACCGGCACCTCCCAGTATCTAGTGCAATGCTACCAATACCGAACCGTATTTTCTTTAAGATGCATCAAAAGAATTGCCAAAAAGAAATATAGGTCATATCTAATAATTAACTCATAAAAGTTCAGAATCTTTCAAGTTCGAAAAAAAGTTATCGCTTTCAGATTCAACTATGAAAGCCGAACAACCATATGTTTTTGAAAAGTGCAAAGTTTACCTCTTTCTAGAATTGAACCCAAACACCGGCTTGCATCAGTGTTTATTCTCCAATGTATTTGGACCAATTCTTTCCTAAAATGTACAGAAGTATGCCTAAATAGCACCAGTACTCATTTTTATGGCTATTTGTACACCTACAACCCCCTATTTAGAGAAAAAAAATGACATTTTTGAGGATATTTTGAAAACAAAACTGCCAAGAAAACATTTATAAATGCCTTAATGCCATGGGAAATAGCTGAATATATCTGTTCACATCCTTCTGACATGATGAATACAATAAATTGGATAATATAACGGACGAGAAAACTTATCCGGATATTGCAGCGGGCTATTCTGGAGAGACATGGTGAATACAATACAATAGATCTTATAACTGATGAGAAACTTATCGGGATATTGCAGCGGGCTGTTTTGGAGAGACACTTTTTAGATTTGCATTGGTTTGAGACATAGTCCTAGTGTCATGAAACCTTACTCTTATATTCCAGATGAAGTTTATTCTTTCTTGTGTTTCTGCAGATACAATTACTGCAAAGTAGAAGTAAAACAAAGATCAGGAATTGATACAATTAACTTACTCCATCCATAAAAGACACCAAAGGGAAAGAAATACAAACATTAAGCGACCAGACCATAATGGAAACCTAAACAAAGGAAGGCCATATGGACAGTTACTTTCCCACAAAATGGCCATATGGCCATCCAAAATTACAAGACACAAGTGATACACACAGTAAGTAACAAACAACAACATAAATAAATCGCCACAGAAGAGCCGCCTTGGAACGGTCAGTGGAAGATTTCCACTGGGGGGCTTAAATCGATTTTACGTGGCCACAATCCTCGCCCTTACTTCCGTCGCGATTTAGACAAAAAATTTGTTCATTCCGCATGAAGGCCTAGTTTGTTTGTTTGTTTGATTTGAGGTTTAACGTCCCCGTCAACACTGTAAAGGTCATTTTGGAGACGTTGCTTCCAATTTTGTGGGACTTTTACCCGACATTGAGATGAAATGACATCTCAAGCCCTGTCGCCCAATGAAACCAATAGGCTTAATGAAGGCTAGTCTTCAATAAAATTCATTTACATGGCTTTAAAGGACACCCCACCCCGTCACAAGAACAAAGATCCGAGGCAAAATCCCATCACATACACCCAGTTAGACCTAAATTAGCAATATCATCACAATTTTTACATTATCCATGGCAAAATACATGCCATGAAGATACATTTTATGAAACAGAATTGGATAGAACTACAAATGTGTGGAACTAGTATGTAATGACTGAAAACAGGACAGTGCTATTGACATTTCTACCTTTGCTATTGGGAGCTTAACACTAAATATTTCCATAGGCGACTTACCTACGCCTTCAAAAACTACACATACAAAACTTTTCAAACCTTGCTTGCTTATAGAACCATCCTAGCCCAAGAAGTTAATAAGAAAAAGTCCACATGTTGATCTGCTCCTTTTCAAATTACCGTCAACCATAATTGTTTACCGTCTCGAATGGAGGAAATACAAACCAGCATTTTTAAAGGAGGGGTGACCATACAAAATCAGCAACAATTTCGTTGATCTTGCAGATATATTTATAAAACATGCATCATTTTAATCCCATCCACCTGTCATTTTCTCACATTGAAATAAAACAAAGGATATATATCCAGTGGAAGCAGGTCTGGTATTTAGAATGCAACTAAAAGCTCGGTCCGAAAGTGATAAAACCCGGCACCCCCAATTATCTAGTGCAATGCTACCAATACCGAATCCTTATTTTCTTTATGCCGTACCAGAAGAATTACCAAATAGAAATGTAGGTCATATCAGATAATTTACTCATGCATAATAAAAGTTCAGTCCCAAAGAATCTTTTAAGTTTTCGAAAAACTTATCGCTTCCAGATTCAACTATGTGTATCATCCTGCGCTGATGGGCCGCACACTGGACGGAAGATAACCTCATCTGTGTCTAACATATGTGTTTTTACTGTGTGTGTGTCACCTTCTCATGCTCCACACTCTGCGCATCAAAGAATGAAAGATGCATTTTATATACGTTATTAGATTAGTAACTTTTCATTTTATGTGACTCCAGAGTTCACAGAATCGGACACTTATCACTTAGTTTTGAAGTGTACGTTTTCATCTAACAGTTTATTTCATTAGTAGTTTATAAAGTCTTGTTCTTTCGGAACCGAATCACCTCAATACTAATTTTTTATCACAATCGTGGATCTCATATTTTGCAAATGATCTCCTGCTTTTCAAACCAACCTTTCATTTAAACAAGCGTTTTCGGCCTTCCTTGTGTGCAGGGAATAAAATATACAGGTCACCTTCCTTCTGTAGTGAATGGGGATGAAATTCCCTGTTGAAACAGGAGCCAGTTAATGCCATGAGAAATAGCTGAATATATCTGTTCACATCCTTCTGACATGAATACAATAAATTAGAACATATAACGGATGAGAAAACTTACCGGGATATTGCAGCGGGCTGTTTCGGAGAGACAATTTTTAAGATTTGCTTTGGTTTGAGACATAGTCCTAGTCCTCATGTAAGAAAATGACATTTTTTGGTTATTTTGAAGAAATAAATGCCAAGGAAATGTTTATAAATGCCTTAATTCCACGATAATTAGCTGAATATATCTGTTCACGTCCTTTTGACATGAATACAACAAATTAGAACATATAACGGATGAGAAAACGTATCGGGATATTGCAGCAGGCTGTTTAAGTTTTGCTTTGGTTTGAGACATAGTCCTAGTGCCATGAAACCTTACTCTTATATTCCAGATGAAGTAGATTCTTTCTTGTGTTTCTGCAAATACAATTACTGCACGTCTTCTTTCTAAACACATCAATAAAATCTGATTTACATGCCTTTAAAATACACCGCTAGCCAGATCAGAGGCAAAAACTCATTAAATACACCCAGTTAGACCTCAATTATGACTAACATCACACTTTTACATTATCCATAGGCGACTAACCTGCACCCACAAAAAGTACACATACAAAATTTTTATGGCTGTTTTCACACCTACACCCCCTATTTAAAGTAAAAATGACATTTTTGAGGATATTTTGAAGACAAAACTGCCAAGATATTGTTTATAAATGCCTTAATGCCATGAAAAATATCTGAATACTTCTGTTCGAATCCTTTTGACATGAATACAATAAATTGGAACATACAGTGGATAAGAAAACTTATCGGGATATTGCAGCGGGCTGTTTCGGGGAGACAATTTTTAAGTTTTGCTTTGGTTTGAGACATAGTCCTGGTGCCATATAACCTTACTCTTATATTCCAGATGAAGTAGATACTTTCTTGTGTTTCTTCAAATGCAATTACTGCAAGTCTTCTTTCCAAACACATCAAGATATTTAAGCGCGCTGTTTCGGAGAGAGAATTTTTCATTCAGTCTTCATTCCAAACACATCAATAAAAACTGATTAACATGCCTTTTAAGTACACCCCTGCCAAGAACAAAGATCAAAGGCAAAAACTCGTCAAAAACACCCAGAAAGACCTAAATTAGCACTACCATCACAGCTTTACATTATCCAGGGCAAACTACATGCCATGAAGATACATTTTATGAAACAGAAATGGATAGACCTACAAATGTGTAGAACTAGTAATGACTGAAAACAGGACATTGATGCTGACATTTCTACCTTTGCTATTGGGAGCTTACCACTAAATATTTCTAACCTGCGCCAACAAAAACTACACATACAAAAAGAGAAAAAAATTCGCGTGTTGATATGCTCCTTCTTAATTTAAGTCAACCATGTTTGTTTACCTTCTGGGACGGAGTAAATACAAACCAATATTTTTAAAGTAGGGATGGCCATAGAAAAAGTAGAAGTAAAACAAAGATCAGGAATCGATACAATTTACTTACTCTACCCATCAAAGACACCGAAGGGAAAGAAACACAAACATTAAGCGACCTGACCATAATGGAAACATAAACAAAGGAAGGCCATAAGGACAGTTACTTTTCCGCAAAATGGCCATATGGCCATCCAAAATAAAAAGACACAAGTGATACACATAGTTAGTAACAAACAACAACATAAATAATCCGCCACAGAAGAACCACCTTGGAACGGTCAATGGAAAGATTTCCACTTGGGGGCTTAAATCGATTTTACGTGGCCACAATCCTCGCCCTTACTTCCGTCGCGATTTAGACAAATAATTTGTTCAGTCCGCATGAAGGCCTCCTAACTCATCAGTGCAACATCTCCGTGAACACACATAATCAAAGAACCACAGAGGTGAGACAACGGTGAGGACTCGACAGCAAAAAACCACTGAAATGCTGGAGCAAAAGAAAACCAACAGTTAGACTCCGATGGGCCCGACCAGAGACAAGAGCATCAGGCACCAACCAACATTACCTTGAATTAGATCTCTCTAATTCTCAATAAGCCTTTGCGTTGGAACCGTCATAGAATCTGAGGCCTGACCCACCGGCGTGCAATTAAAGAGGGAAGCAAAGTTGCCAACCGTGATTGGGTTAACTACCATGCAGTCTGTCGTATAACATCCGTGTTGTACCCAATCTTCTTATATCGAAGAAAGATTTTACGAAATTGGGTGCTGGTGTCATTGCGGTTATATATTTTTCTGAATTTATATACTAAGTCACCATAAAATTCGGGTTCCGATAGACCTTGTTGCAGAAGAGATTTAAGTTCAATATTGAATTTTGAAATTAAATCAGAATGGCGTCTTTAAAAATTTGGAAAAGGCTTTGTGTAGTTTAAGGTACCGATAACCCTGATTAAGAAGTTTAGCCGTTAATAATTTTTTACGAGTGTTGAAGTCAGATACATGACAACCCACTCTAGTAAATCGAAATAATTGCGAAATATAGTCGCCATAGGATGGCGCACGAGGAACATCACCATCCCAAAAAGGAAAATTTACAATCTCAAAATCAAAGTCATCGCGTTTATCAAGTCTTCTTTCCAAACACAGCAACAAATTGATTTACACGACTTTAAAGTACACCCCCTCCCCAGAACATAGACCAGAGGCTAAAAACTCCTCAAATTCACCCAGTTAGACCGAAATTAGCACTACCATCACATTTTTACATTATCCATGGCAAAATACATGCCACGAAAACATTTTATGAAACAGAATTGGATATAACTACAAATGTGTGGAAATAGTATGTAATGACTGAAAACAATACAGTGCTGCTGACATTTCTACCTTTGCTATTGGGAGCTTACCACTAAATATTTCCATAGGCGACTTACCTGCACCAACAAAAACTACGCATACCCATTTTTATAGTTAATTTCACACATACACCCCTTATTTAAAGTAAAAAAATGACATTTTTGAGGATATGTTGAAGACAAACCTGCCAGAAAAATGTTTATAAATGCCTTAATGCCATAAGAAATATTTGAATATATATGTTCGAATCCTTTTGACATGAACACAATAAATTAATATATATAACGGGTGAGAAAACTTATCGGGATATTGCGGCGGGCTGTTTCTGAGAGACAAATTTTAGTTTTCCTTTCAGGGTTTGCAAAATGCCGGCAAATATGAGATTTTCCATGCCGGTGGCATTTACCGGTAAATACCGGCAAATACTGGAAAGTGCCGGCAAATACCAGAAAATGGCATTTTCCACCCTGGAATTAAAAACAGAACCATATACTTAGCAGTGATATATGGGCATTTTCAATAATAGAGGTTACATTATACTTAACTCTGGTATCTGTTTATTTGTTACTATCTAAATTAATCATAAAAAAAATGTAATTAAAAGGCCTATTTTGAACGTGCCACAGTACTCAGCTGTTTACTGTCACCTTGACTAATCGTTTAAAGTCATATTAAACATGACATCCTTTAGTCCATCCTTGCCCGTGGCTATCCTGTGCTCACTTGAATAAACTGGTACTCTCTTGAATAAACACGGTCTTGAGAGTTGTTGTGTCAGTAATTTAGTCAGTTTCCAGGACATTTGCCACCCCCATGAAAAAATGTATTAACGGACTTCTTTCGCTCCCCCAGTTGAAAATACCGGCATACCGGATATCCCCCCACCCACACACACACACTGCATATTTTTGGTATGGACATTTGCCCACACCTCCAGTGTTTTTTCAGAAAGGGAAATTGCCCCCCAGATTCAAACTGGCCATAAACCAAGAAGAAAAATCAGTTTATTCATTTATACTTATTGAAACAAAATGTTATCAGCAGTTCTTTTGATTCCAGCTATATATATTATAAAGTACAAGTACTAGGAAGAGAAGATGCAAAGTGCTAGTGCCACAGGTTTTAGAGGTGCCATTATAGCACACAGATGTGTTGTCGCCATGGATGCAATAGAGTTTTCAATGTTTATTATTTCACTTTTTTGCACAAAATATACATGTAGGTTGTGGTTACTCCTGGAGGTAGTTCTAAAGATGTTTACGATCAAAAGTATGTAAAATATAGAAAATAATTTCACCAACATTACCATGATTACTGTCAGTGCTTACACTACTCAGTGAAGCCTACAAAGATTTGTTATTTAACAGGTGCATGGATAATTGATTTCTAACAATTACTTTTATTTAAATGGAATTCAATCAAGTCAATTCAAAGTGAGTTTATTTAGGCACAAAAATATTAAATGTCTATTGCCCTCAGCCCGATTGACAGTGCTGCTGACATTTCTACCTTTGCTATTGGGAGTTTATCACTAAATATTTCCATAGGCGACTTAACTGCACCCACAAAAACTACTCATACAATATTTTGGCTAGTTTCACACTACATCCCAATTTAAAGTAAAAATGACATTTTTGAGGGTATTTTGAAAACCAAACTGCCAAGAAAATGCTTATAAATGCCTTAATGCCATGAGAAATATCTGAATATATCTATCTGACTCATTTTGACATGAATACAATAAATTAGAACATAAAACGGATGGGAAAACCTATCCGGATAATGCAGCAGGCTGTTTCGGAGAGACAATTTTTAAGTTTTGCTTTGGTTTGAGACATAGTCCTAGTGCCATGAAAGCTTACTCTTATATTCCATATTCTTTCTTGTGTTTCTGCAAATGCAATTTCTGCAAGTCTTCTTTTCAAACACATCAATAAAAACTGATTTGCATGCCTTTAAAGTACACCCCCTCCCAAGAACAAATATCAGAGGCAAAAACTCATCAAATACACCCAGTTAGACCTAAATTAGCACTACCATCGTATTTGTACATTATCCATGGCAAAATACATGCCATGTAGATACATTATAAGAAACAGAATAAGTTAGAACTACAAATGTGTGGCGACTTACCTGCACCCACAAAAACTAATACAAAATGTTTATGGCTATTTTCGCACCTACACCCCCTATTTAAGTAAAAACTTAAACATTTTATGATTTTTTAAGACAAAACTGCCAAGAAAATGTTACAGATGCCTTAATGACTTGAGAAATATCTGAATATATCTGATCGAATCCTTTTGTCATGAATACAATAAATTAGAACATATAACAGATGAGAAAACTTATCGGATATTGCAGCGGGCTGTTTTGGAGAGACAATTGTTAAGTTTTGCTTTGGTTTGAGACATAGTCCTATTGCCATGAAACCTTACTCTTACATACCAGATGAAGTAGATTCTTTCTTGTGTTTCTGGAAATACAATTACTGCAAGTCTTCTTTTCAAACACATCAAGAAAGTCTGATTTACATGGCTTTAAATTTCAGTCACATAGAATGATGCATCAAAAGAATTGCCAAATAGAAATTTAGGTCATATCTAATAATTTACTTATCATAATAAAAGTTCAGTCACAAAGAATCTTTCAAGTTTGCGAAAACGTTATCGCTTTCATATTCAACTATGAAAGCCGAGCAAACCAAATGTTTTGAGAAGTGCAAAGTCTTTCTGGAATGTAACCTAGACACCGGCTTGCACCAGTGTTTCATTTCCAATGTCTTTGGAACAATTATATCCTAAAATGTACAGACTTGTGCCTAAATAGCACCAATACTCATTTTTATGGCTATTTTCACACCTACAACCCCTATTTAAACCTATTTTTTAGGATATTTTGAAGACAAAACTGCCAAGAAAATGTTTTTAATGCCTTAATGCCATGATTAAAAGCTGGATTCATCTGTTCACAACCTTTTGGCATGAATACAATAAATAAGAACATATAACGGATGAGATTAATTAACGGGATATTGCAGCGGGCTGTTTAGGAGAGACGATTTTTTTAGTTTTGATTTGGTTATAGACATAGTCCTAGTGCCCTGAAACCTTACTCTTATATTCGAGATGAAGTAGATACTTTCTTGTGTTTCTGCAAATGCAATTACTACAAGTGTTCTTTCCAAACACACATGTATGTATCGACTGAAACAGAACAGCGCTGCTGACTTTTCTACCTTTGCTATTGGGAGCATACCACTAAATATTTCCATAGACGACTGACCTGCGACCACAAAAACTACATATACAAAACTTTCAAAACTTGCTTGTTTATAGAACCATCCTAGCCGAACAAGTTAATGAGAAAAATCAACATGTTGTACTGCTCCTTTTCAAGTTACAGTCAACCATGTTTTTACCTACTGGAACGGAGTAAATACAAAAAACATTTTTAAAGGAGAGTTGACCATATAAAATCAGCAACCATTTCTTTGAGCTTGCAGATATATTTATAAAACATGCCTCATTTTAGTCCCTTGTACTTGTCATTTTCTCACATTGAAATAAAACATGGGATATATATCCAATGGAAGCAAGTCTGGTATTTAGAACGCAGCAAAAAGGTCGGTCCAAAAGTGAAAAGACCCGGCACCTCCCAGTATCTAGTGCAATGCTACCAATAACAAACCCTTATTTTTTATTATGATGCATCAAAAGAACTGCCAAATATAAATTTAGGTCATATCTAATAAATTTACTCACACATAATAAAAGTTCAGTCACAAAGATGCGAAAAAGTTATCACTTTCAGATTCAACCATGAAAGCCGAGTTAACCATATGTTTTTGAAAAGTGCAAAGTTTACCTGTTTCTGGAATGGAACCTCGAGGATATTTTGAAGACAAAACTGCCAAGAAAATGTTTATAAATGCCTTAATGCCATGAGAAACAGCTGAATTTATCTGTTCATGTCCTTTTGATATGAACACAATAAATTAGAACATATAACGGATGAGAAAACTTATCGGGATATTGCAGCGGGCTGTTTAGGAGAGACGATTTTTAAGTTTTGCTGTGGTAGGAGACATAGTCCTAGTGCCATGAAACCTTACTCTTACATTCCAAATGAAGTAGATTTTTTCTTGTGTTTCTGCAAATGCAGTTACTGCAAGTCTTCTTGCCAAACACATCGATAAAACTGATTTACATGGCTTTAAAGTACACCCCGCTCCCAAGAACAAAGATCAGAGGCAAAAACTCATCAAATCCCCCATTTAGACCTATATTAGCACTACCATCGCATTTTTACACTATCCATGGCAAAATAGCGAACATTAATGACAGATATGGTCTTTTGGAAACGTTCTTAATACTGAATAGCGGGTTGGTCTCTTTTATCGGAATAAATAGCAATGAATTATATAGAAAATAATTTTGGGAAGTTTAAACCAGTCTTAATAGTGGAGTGGTCCTAATATAGGGGTGGTCTTTAAGCGGAATTCTACTGTAGTATGTAATGACCGTAAACAGGACAGTGCTGCTAACATTTCTGCCTTTCAACCATAGTGCAGTTTATATTTTACTTTTGGTCCTTTGAGATCAGCGTGAATATTCTGAGAAATCAGAAATAAATTATTGGTTTAGACTCCTGTTCTGGGCGGGCTTTTGGTTCTTTGGACCCC
Source organism: Lucinisca nassula (assembly GCA_963580285.1). Taxonomy (NCBI): domain Eukaryota; kingdom Metazoa; phylum Mollusca; class Bivalvia; order Lucinida; family Lucinidae; genus Lucinisca; species Lucinisca nassula. The sequence goes on along the minus strand of OY757015.1, from coordinate 56,613,088 downwards.
ATTTTGATTTATATCAGTCTTTGAGTCGGCTGCCTTTTCGAAATTCGCAGGATTGCAGTATGTTTCCTCTGGCTTTCTTTGCCGGGTCGTTGCAGGGTCGCTGGTGGGGCTTTTTTGCCGAAACTACGTAGTATGACCCATTTTCTTTCTTATGAATGTTTTCATTGCTCTTAAAGGAACTCATTTTTGATTTTTATTTGCCTTCACTGCAGCTGGTGTTGTGCCGTGTGGCGGCCGTCAAACGTCTCCCCGTACATCAACCATAGTGCAGTTTATATTTTACTTTTGGTCCTTTGAGATCAGCGTGAATGTTCTGAGAAATCAGAAATAAATTATTGGTTTAGACTCCTGTTCTGGGCGGGCTTTTGGTTCTTTGGACCCCATTTTGATTTATATCAGTCTTTGAGTCGGCTGCCTTTTCGAAATTCGCAGGATTGCAGTATGTTTCCTCTGGCTTTCTTTGCCGGGTCGTTGCAGGGTCGCTGGTGGGGCTTTTTTGCCGAAACTACGTAGTATGACCCATTTTCTTTCTTATGAATGTTTTCATTAAAGGAACTCATTTTTGATTTTTATTTGCTATACACCACTCAATATTTTCCATAGGCGACAATAGTAACCTTTTACCTGGTGCCACAAAAACAACAAATTCAAAATTGTTCAAACCTTACTTGTTAATAGAGCCATCCAAGCCCAACCAGTTAATGAGACAAAAAAACATGTTGATCTGTTTACCTACTTGAACGGAGAATCAGATTTGTTTACGAGTGGATGGGTAGGTGGGGTTGGATTGGTGGGTAGGTTGTGGAAAGGTAAATACAAACCAACATTTTTAAAGGAGGGGTGACCATATAAAATCAGCAACAATTTCTTTGAGCTTGCAGATATATTTATAAAAACATGCATCATGTTAGTCCCTTATACCTATCATTTTCTCACATTGAAATAAAACATGGGATTTATATCCAATGGAAGCAAGTCTGGTATTTAGAAGGCAACTAAAAGCTCGGTCAAAAATGATAAAATAGAAGAAGAGGCAATGATCAGGAATCGATACAATCAACCAATAGCTCCCATCAGAGACACCAAAGGGAAAGAAACACAAACATGCGACAACTGACCTAATGGAAACACCAACAGCGGAAAGCCAAAAGGACAGTGCCTTCCCACAAAATGGCCAATTGGCTATCCAAAACAAAATTACACAAGCGATACAAACACCGAAAGACAAACCATAACAAAAATTAATCGCGACAGAAGAACCGCCTTGGAACGATCAGCGGAAACGAGTTCCAGTGGGGGGCTTAAATCCATTTTACGTGGCCACAATCCTCGCCCTTATTTCCATCACGATTTAGACAAAAACTTTGTTCAGTCCACATGAAGGCCTCCTATCTTATCAGTGCAACATCTCCGTGAACACAAATAATCAAACAACCACAGAGCTTAACCAACGGTGAGGACTCGACAGCAAGAAACCTTCGAAATGCTGGAGCAAAAGAAAACCAAGTTAGACTCCGATGGGCCCGACCAGAGATAGAGCATCAGGCATCAGCCAACATTACCATGAATTAGATCTCTCTAATTCTCAATAAGCCTTTACAAAGGAACCGTCATAGAAGCTGAGACCTGACCCACCGGCGTGCAATTAAAGAGGGGAGCAAAGTTGTCAACCGTGATTTGGTTAACTACCATGCATGCAGTCTGTCGTATAACATTTATGTTGTACCCAATTATTTTATATCGAAGAATGATTTTACGAAATTGGGTGTTGAAGTCATTGCGGTTATATTTTTCTGAATTTGTATACTAAGTCACCATAAAATTCGGGTTTCGATAACCTTGTTTCAGAAGAGATTTAAGTCCAATATTGAATTTTGAAATTAAATCAGAATGACGTCTATAAAAGTTTGAAAAGGATTTGCGTAGTTTATGGTACCGATAACCCTGATTAAGAAGTTTAGCCGTTAACAATTTATTACGTGTGTTGAACTCGGTTACATGACTACACACTCTGGCAAATCGAATTAATTGCGAAATATAAACGCCATAGGATGGCGCACGAGGATCATCACCATCAAAAAAAAGGAAAATTTACAATCTCAAAATCAAAATCATCGCGTTTATCATAAATTTTGCACGAAACAAACCCATCTACAATAGATAGATGTAAATCCAAAAACGGGGCCTCGGTATCAGAAGAATTTGCTTTATTTAAGTTCTGGTGGGTAAATTTGACTGATCAAACCATCGAAATAGGTATTATCAATATTTAATAAATCATCCAAGTATCTAGAAGTGGAGCAAAAAGAAATAAAACAAAGATCAGGAATCGATACAATTAACTTACTCCACCCAGCAAAGACACCAAAGGGAAAGAAACACAAACATGAAGCGACCAGACCATAATGGAAAACTAAACAAAGGATGGCCATAAGGACAGTTACTTTCCCACAAAATGGCCAAATGGTCATCCAAAATAATAAGGCACAAGTGATACACACATTGAGTAGTAACAAACAGCAACATAAATAAACGCCACAGCAGAACCGCCTTGGAACGGACAGTGGAAAGAATTCTACTGGGGGGGGGGGGGCTTAAATCGATTTTACGTGGCCACAATCCTCGCCCTGACTTCCGTCACGATTTAGACAAATAATTATAGCCCCGCTTTGAAAAAGTGGGGCTATATTGGATTTGCCATGTCCTTCTGTCATTCCGTGATTCCGTTAATTTGTGTTGGCTCCATAACTTTGTATCTGCTTAACATATTTTCATGAAACTTCACACAAATGTTAAACACCATAAGACAATGTGCAGAGCGAAGGAATTATAACTGTGGATTGCCTACTTTTGGAGTTATTGCCCTTTGAACATTTTCCGTAATTCCGTAATTCCGTGATTCCGTTAATTTGTGTTGGCTCCATAACTTTGTATCTGCTTAACATATTTTCATGAAACTTCACACAAATGTTAAACACCATAAGACAATGTGCAGAGCGAATGAATTATAACTGTGGATTGCCTACTTTTGGAGTTATTGCCCTTTGAACATTGAAAAATGGCAATTTTAATTGTGTCCGCTTCATAACTCGAAAACCGTTTGAGATATTTTTAGGAAACTTCACACAAATGTTAAGCACTATGAGACGATGTGCAGAGCACAGGAACCATAACTATGCATTGCTTATTTTTGGAGTTATTGCCCTTTGAACATTGAAACACACATAGAAGCCTCTGTGGTGTAGTGGTTATGCTACTCGACTTGTAAACCAGGGATCGCAGGATCGATCCCGGGCTTCTCCAGACTTTCGGATGAGTCTTTACACCGAGGTCCCATCTCCATATGACCATAGCTGTTGGTGGGACGTAAAACTCAAGCACTCACTCACTCTCCATAAACACATATGAACAATTATTATCTTCCTCCCCTGATAGTTGCTAGTAATAATACATACATGCATGCACAGGCATGGAATTTTCTTTTTTTGTTTTTTTTTTTTTTTTTTCGTTCTTTTTTTAGCTCACCTGAGCACGAAGTGCTCAAGGTGAGTTGATGTCCGTCGTCCGTCAACAATTTCTTTAAACGACATCTCCTCCTGGGATAATGGCCCGATTTCAAAATTATTTTACAGAAATGTTCATTAGGTGACCCTTTTTCAAAATTGCTAAAATCAGTGGCCACTAGAGCTAAAAATAGAGCTAAAAATAGAAAAAACTTTATTTTATTTTCTTCTTGATTTATACTGAAAAAAAAACCTGTCCATAATGCCATTAGGCATTTTTCTTGTTAAGTTTTGCTTTGGTTTAAGACACGGTCTTAGTGCCATGAAGCCTTACTCTCATATTCCTGATGAAGTGATTGTGCAAATATAATTACTGCAAGTCTCCTTTCCAAACAGGTCAATAAAACCTTTTTACATGAGTTTAACGTACCCCCACCTACACACACTCCAACCAAGAACATAGATCAGATGCAAAAACTATTCAAATACACCCAGTTAGACCTATATTTTGGAATTTTGCCGGACAAATTTTCTTCAAATCTGGACCCCCAAAATGTTAAAGATTAAAACTATTTGTAATAATCCTTAAGAATGGAGCTTAAAATTTTATTTGATACTAATCTTAGTAGATTCTGACCACCAAAAATTGTGATATTAGGGATAATACACCACTTCCCCCAACATTCAGGACACAATCAAGGAATTTTCCGGACAAGTAACTTCAAAAAATGTATTTTAATATAATGTTTTAGATCGGAGCTTAAAATTTTATTTGATACTAATTTCATTAATTTCTGACCATCAGAAGTTGAGATATTAGGGATAACGCACCGCTACCCCACATTTCCCGGACTTTTCCCGGACAATTCCCGGACATTTCCATGATAATTCCCGGACATTCAGTGTGCAGCCCCAGTTAGACCTAAATAAGCACTACCATCACAATTTTACAGTATCTATGGCAAAATACATGCCATGGATATACATTTATTGAACAGAATTAGATAGAACCTACAAATGTGTGGAAAAAGTATGTAATAGGACAGTGCTGCGGACATTTCTACTTTTGCTACACCAAAACCTTTATTTCTTTGTGATGCATCAAAATAATTGCCAAATAGAAATTTAGGTCATATCTGATAATTTATTCATGCATAATAAATGTTCAGTCACAAAGAACCTGTCAAATTTGCGAAAAAGTTATCGCTTTCAGTTTCAACAATAAAAACAATGTTTTTGAAAAGCGCAGTTTTCCTATTTCTGGAATCCGATACAAAAATAAACCTTTGCAATCCATTCGCAGAGTATATTTGGAATATGTTCCAGTGAAATAACCGGTTGCATACCCTTTGCAAGTGCTTTGCAACAGATTGGTGCAAACATTTTGCAAGCATATCTGTGCCACTACAAAGAGATTGCAAATACAAAATGCTTTTAGCACACTGTAAAGGTTTCGCAACCAGTATATCTGACATTTTTCATATTGCAAAGCTTTGCAAACAGTGACTTAAACTCATTTGGTCGGATTAATTAACAGGCTTACCTCAATAGCAGTCTACAAACAGTTTGATAACATCAACTCCGATTTTTATTCAGGTGCAAAGCTTTTGCAAATAGTTACTTTGAAAGTAGTTCTTGCAAGTGTAATGGCAAATGTTTTGCTGTCATTTTAAAAGTATATATTTCATAAGTTTCTGTGGAATTAAATGCAAAACATATTTTCATAAGTTCTGTGGAATTAAATGCAAAATAGGGATTCAAAATTTGATCTTTGTGGGACTTTTACCCGATATTGAGATGAAATAACTTCTCAAGCCCTGTCGCCTGATGAAACCAATAGGGTTTATAAGCGTGGACGGACCGACTCGCACCGCGTTGCCTGGGCAGGCTTAGATCCTCTATGTGGTTTACCAGTACTCGTGTGCGGGTCGGTTTAAGCTCTGCATGGAAGCATCATGCAGTCCATCTGTTTCTTCATCTGCATATCGGGCATTACAATACAACATTTATAACAATAAAATGTAAAACAAATTTAATAACCCCACCTTTTATATCCAGAATGATATTTTTATTTTGTTTTGGTTGTTTTTCAATCTATGCAAAGAACAACTCAGGGTCATCAATTGAGAACATTATGTAGTTCTTAACCAATAAATGCTGCATGCCATGGTTTGATGACTTCAAAAGTTATTTTAAACATTTTTGAAAGTTGATTTTTAAAATTTAGTTTCTTTGTCAACACATTTCTACTTCCGGTACTGGACCGCGTTACTCCACTTCCGCTCTTCGTTCGCTGCATAAAATAGTCCAAAATGAACACTGGAAAATTAATTTTGCAGGCATGGAACGTCTTTCAAAATATTTCAGTTTTCGGGACTTTATACGGATAAATTGGCACAAAAAGACGAATTCTGAGAATAAAACAGTACTCTGGGACTATTTTCGTACACGCTTTCCGATGATATTTATGTTTTACTCTTTAATCCCTGAGTTTCTAAAAAGGACTCTTCTCGCTTTAAAGATATTCTTATAGAAAGGGATTTCTGATTAGTTCACTGACATGATGTCAAACAGTGTACATGTAGATTCTGCCGAGACGTTCTAGCTACGTGCCGTCTTATCAGAATCTACAAGGTTTGTATAGATACAGTGTATTTCTACCTCATCGTCTGCACCGGTCTACATGGTTAAAAGAGTTAGCTTATCAGTGACCAACTAAATAACCCTTTACTGACCTACAATTCGCCTGCTTTCGAGAGCTCTAATTACAAAACACGTGTTGTAAGCTGTGAGTTTTAAATCAAGTTCCGTACTTTAGCAAATAGTGAAGACACCGATCAGACGCAACATTCGGTTGCCTCTAATCTATCTTAACTGTTTCAGAATGTCCCTGAATTGAAACATTTAATTGGCATTTATGGGTTAATGCTTTTAGGATCCCGTACAGGTTTGAATAAACGTATTGTAAATAGGCTTAGGTAAACGCGGCGTCTGATCAGGGTTATAATGTCTAAATCAAATGGTTTTAAATTGTTCTGTTTTGTCAAGTTATTCTCCTTTTTATGTCCCGACGCCCGAAGGAACATAGTTCCAAGCGGCTGCAAAACGTATGTGCATCGACGTATAAATACGACGTTGATGCGACGTTGCTAAGACATCATGCGCCCGCTAGGAGAACTTCTCTGTAAGATTATTAGCAGATATGTAGCTAATTTAGAAATTTATGGTTTGACCATGAAGAAATTGGCAGACACTTTTATCTTTCTTTCTTCTGTTTTTTTCTTCGTGGGGGTTGTTGAGTGAGGCAATGGCGATCTGTATCTCGTGTCACTGGGAAGTCCAGCTGGTATCGACCTACAGTTGGGCAACACCTGCTGTCCTTGCAGCAGGTAACGGTAGAGTGAGGGAGTGTTGTTATTTCTTCTGTTTCTACACTTCCATTCACTTTCCTCATTCTCCTCTGTCCCTCACTTTCATCTCTACAACGGCCCCGCCCGTCGGGGCTTGAAGAAATATATGGGCTGCACGATGCTTCCACGCAGAGCTGAAACCGACCCACACTCGAATACTGGTAAACTGCTTATAGGATCAAAGCCTGCCCAGGCAAAGCGGTGCGAGTCGGCTCGTCCATGCTTATAAACCCTATTGGTTTCATTGGGCGGCAGGGCTTGAGATGTCATTTCTTCTCAGTGTCGGGTAAAAGTCCCACAAAATTGGAAGCAACGTCTCCAAAATGACCTTCAGTGTCGACGGGGACGTTAAACCTCAGAACAAACAAACAAACAAATCATCTCCTCTGTCTCTTCTATCTCTTTCCCCTCTTTCTCTTAAAGAAGACAAAAATGATCCACTAGAGTTGACCTGTCGTTAAACTCGAAACAATCGATGAATATTTATTTTTTACTTTGTCGAATTTTTAACCCTCTTCAGGTTACTGGTGACACGTCAAATGACATTCATACACCAGGACCTGTGATATGGGAAGTTTGTCTCTAGATTTTTTTCAACAAAATATCTAGATAACTGCTTGATCTACGACTAACATCGTTATATAATAATTATTCCTCATAAATCAACTTTCCTTTGATTATCATCTACTAGCATATAGGTGGCCTAGACCATCTGAATACAATTGTTGTGACTGGGGTTGGATGGAGTGGAGGTGTTGTGGTGAGGGTAGGTTGGGGTGGGCTGGAGTAGGGTACGGTAGGGTAGGTGGGTGGGGTTGGTGGGATAGGGTAGGGTAGGGGTAGGTGGGGGTTGGGGTGGGCATGTAGGGTAGGGTGGGGTTGGAATTGGTAGGGAAGGCAAGTTGGGGTTGGGTGGGTTAGGGTAAGGTTCTGTAAAGAAGGGTAGCTAGGAAGATATTGGGGCAGGTTGGGGTTGGGTAGGATGGGTGCATTGGTGTGGAGTGAGGTAGGATAGGTTGGGTGGGGAGGGGTTTGTGTAGTAAGAGTACGGTAGCTAGGTGGGTGGGGTTGGGGTAGGTGGGTAGGATAGGCTGGGGATGGATGGGTGGGATAGGATAAGGTAGGGTAGGTAGGGTTGAATTGGGTTATGGTGGGTGCGTTTCGGGATTGGGTGGGGTAGGGTAGGTGGGTGTAAAGTAGATTAGGTGTGGTTGGGGTAGGTGGGTTGGATATGGTAGGGTAGGTAGGCTGGGGTCGGGTGGGAATGGGGGAGGGTGGGGTAGGTGAGGTTGGTAGGGTAGGGAAAGTAGGCTGGGATTGGGGCAGGTAGGGGTAGGTAGGGTACATTTGTAGTAGGCAGGATAGGGTAAGTAGGGTGTGTTAGTATAAATGGGGTGGTTAGGGTAGGGTAGGTAGATGACGTTGAGTGGGGTGGGTGGTGTAAGGAAGGGTTTGGTAGTCGGAGTGATTTGTGGTTGGTTGGTTACGGTAGGTAGGTTGGGGTTTGATGGGGTGGGGTTGCTTTAGTGGGGTAGGTAGAATGGAATAGGAGTAGGTGGGGTGGGTAGGGTCGGTGCGTTGGTGTGGGGTAGGGTATGGTAGATTGGATAGGGTAGGTAGGTTAGGGTAAGTGGAGGCGGGGTTGGGGTAGGGTGGGTGCGGTGGGTAGGGTAGGTTGGGTAGGATTGTGGAAGGTAAGGGTAGGTAGGGTGCATTCAAGTATGCAGGGAACGGTAAGTAGGATGGGGTTTGGGTATTTTTTGTTGTTGTTGTTGTTGTTGTTGTTTTTTCTTTTTTGTTTGATTTGAGGTTTAACGTCCCCGTCAACAATGTAAAGGTCATTTTTGAGACGTTGCTTCCAATTTTGTGGGACTTTTACCCGACACTGAGATGAAATGACATCTCAAGCCCTGCCGCCCAATGAAACCAATAGGGTTTATAAGCACTGGACGGACCGACTCGCACCGCTTTGCCTGGGCAGGCTAAGATCCTCTAAGCTGTTTTCGTGTGCGGGTCGGTTTCAGCTCTGCGTGGAAGCGTGATGCATCCCATCTAGTTCGGGAAAGTGTGGTTGATAGGGTAGGGTAGGTGAGTGAGAGTTTGAGTTTTAAGTCCCACCAAGAGCTAAGGTCATACGGAGACGGATGGGTAGGGTAGGTGGATGGCGTTTGGTGGGTGGGTGGTGTTAGGAAGGGTAGGGTGTGTTGGAGTGATTTGTGGGTGGTGGGGTAGGTTAGGTAGGTTGGGGGTGGGTGGGGTGCAGTTGTGAAAGTAGGGTAGGTAGAGTGGAATAGGGATAGGTAGGGATGAGGAGGGTTGATTCGTTTGGGTGGGGTAGGGTATGGTAAATATGATAGGATAGGTAGGTTTGGGTAAGTGGAGGTTGGTTGGGTAGCACGGTAGGTTGGGCAGTGGTAGAGTTAAGGTTAGATAGGTTTATGTAGGTAGGGTGAGATTTGGGTAGGTTCGGGTGGACTGGGTGGGTGCATTGGCATGGGCTGGGTAGGTTTTTTGGGAGTGGTGGTAAGTAGGGAAGGTAGTTGGGGTTAATTGGGCATGAGTTATTAACCCATTCTGGACCAAATGGAATCTTCCAATTGTTTTCATCACGAGTCATTTTAAAATTTTAGAAGCCTCTGTGGAATAGTGGTTATGATACTCACCTGATAAATCAGGGATCGCAGTATCAATCCAGGGCTTCGCCAGACTTCAGATGACTTCAAACCAAGTTCTCATCCCCACTGAAAATGGCAACAGAAGTCCGGTGGATTTCCACTGGAATTCTGATGGTTTCCAGTGAAATGTTTAATTCCGCTGAAATTCTATTGGTATTCTGGTGAGCAAAAACAAGTCCACTTGAATTCCACTGAAGAATCAGAGGAAAAATATTCATGTGAAACAATAAATTTTGAGGTGCTTAAATTACACTTAAGATTATACAAAAGTGTAATTTGTGCAAATTTTATGAGTTTGGGCATCATTTCAGAGGGATGCAAGGGTTTTTGTTATACCTACATTCGTTTTATATAACGTAGTGGAAGCATTATACATGTAACTGAATTGTCAACCAAATTGATGATGTCACCAACAAGTGATATCATCATCATGTGCTCATGTGGGAACATGCCTTGGAGCAGTTTCCTTTTTTTCCTGATGTTTGCCAGCTACCCTTTTAGGGGTTTCAGTTACACGATGGGTAAAGAGTATGTACATTAAGGTCTGAGCTTCCACATTTTAACTCATCTGTCACGTAGTTACATGATGAGCTTTTGTGACTGATCAATGTCCATCGTGCGTCATGAGTCTGTCAGCAATTAATTTGGCACCCGCATGTCGGGGCTGGATGAAACAGATGGGCTGCATGATGCTTCCATTCAGAGCTGAAACCGACCGCACACGAGTACTGGTAAACCGCTTAGAGGATCTAAGCCTGCCCATGTAAAGCGGTGCGAGTCGGACCGTCCATGTTTATAAACCATACTGGTTTCATTGGGCGACAGGGCTTGAGATGTCATTTCATCTCAATTGCGGGTAAAAGTCCACAAAATTGGACGCGACGTCTCCAAAATGACCTAAACAGTGTTGACGGGGACATTAAACCTCAAATCAACATTGCCTCTTGGAACAGCAATGGTTAACCCTTACAACGCTAAATCCCGGTACAGATACTTATGCAAACCGCGGCATCTGATCTGGGCCTACACTGTTTGCCAAACCCACTTCATATCCAGTCTAGATTTTACAGATACCTCTCTTACATGTATGCAAGACTCTGATCTCTTAGAGGAACAAATAATATGGCAATAATTTGGTCGATAGTTTGGCATTCTTCCCAAAGTTACTAAGCAGAAAAGGGCTTCAGTACAAAGGCCATGTGGCTGTATCATCGACTTGTCGTCGGAATAACTTTCAGCTCACAAGACCAAAGGCTCCCAGGGAGCTTATTGGACAGGCAGTTGTCGGTCGTCGTCCGTCGTATGTCGTCTGCGTCAACACTTTCAAACGACATCTCCTCTGAAACCACTGGGTCGATTGGGCACAAATTTAATCTGCAGTATCCTTGGGCTGGGGGATTGAAAGTTTATGTTTTTTTTATGAAATTGGTTCTTTAGTTTGGTTGCTATGGCAACTTATATTGGGGAAAATTGAAAAATGGCATTTACTGCCAAGTCACTGCAGCTATTTTGACAAAACTTTTATAGAAATGGTCCTTGAGTAAACTTCTCTCAGCAATATGCTTTTACGCCAACAGGGGGTTCCACAGGTTGTGCTGGGGCAATGTCTTACACCAACTTTATCATATTCTTGTTCCTTATGATAAGATACATTCAGTGACGCCAACCTGGGGGCCCCCAGGTGATAAGGTGAACAAGACAATCCCTACATTGGCAAACAGGTTAGCTCCGGATAAGCATCTGATCAGGATCTTCACTGTTCATCAGTCAAATATATAGAAAGTGGAGAAATTCCCATTCCTAACCATATATATTCTTGGTCCTTATGATAAGATACATTTAGGAACAACAATCTTGGGTTTTCCTGGAATTGACAGGGAATGCCCAAACCCCTCCACTGCTTGAGAGGCTTTATTTCTCCGGCCTTACATATCCCCACTGCTTAACTATATTAAATTCTTTTCCTTATGATAAGACGCATTTAGTGATACCAACCAGGGCTTCACTGGGTCCAAGCCCCACTCCTTCTACTCCATTAAAGGCCTAATGTTTCAGATACTGAGTTCACATTGATGCTTCTTCGGATAATGGGGTATATTTGGGAGACTTCATATTTAATAATTGGCAGATTAAAATGATATCATGTTAAAATACATGGCTGCCATTGGGCAGTGCCCACCTGTCCTTTCAGCCCCCGCCCATCGGGGCTTGAAGAAATATATGGGCTGCACGATGCTTCCACGCAGAGCTGAATCCGACCTACACACGAGTACTGGTAAACCTCTTAGAGGATCTAATATGTTCTAGAAAGGGTTATCCTTTGGAAGCAAGGAATACACCACAGAACTGGAAAATATGGAGTGTACATGTTTTCTCGGCCAGACTTACTAGTTTCGGCCATTAAGACCTCATCAGTGACCCTCAGATATTTTCAAAATACCGCAATGGAATCAATGATCCCAAATGACAAGAAAATATAAACTACACTATGCCTGCCCAGACAAAGCGGTGTAAGTCTCGGACCGTTCATGCTTATAAACCCAATATGATTTCATTGGGCGACAGGGCTTGATATGTCATTTCATCTCAATGTCAGGTAAAAGTCCCACAAAATTGGAAGCAGCGTCTCCAAAATGATCTTTACAGTGTTGCCGGGGACGTTAAACCTCAAATGAAACAAAGCACCTGTCCTCTGGTGAGCACAGTGGTTCAAGGGCCTCTTTTTTATAGACAATAGCCGCACTGGGTCAGAGTGTTTCATAAGAGATTTATCTTGGCAACCAGTGAAGCGGCACCCACCCATCGGGGCTTGAAGAAAGTGATGGGCTGAATGATAATTCCACGCAGAGCTGAAACCGTCCTACACACAAGTACTACACACAAGAACCGTGCTATAATGATGTTATGTTGTACTTACATTTGACATCCCTTATCCGGCTGAACAAGACAATCCCTACATTGGCAAACAGGTTAGCTCCGGATAAGCATCTGATCAGGATCTTCACTGTTCATCAGTCAAATATATAGAAAGTGGAGAAATTCTAATTTCAACTAAACATTTTAAAAAGTGTAACAAGATGCCAAAAATACATTTCATAAAAAAAATCCCGCTAAACATAATCTGATAACAACATGTTTTCCTTTTATTTATTTATTTATTTATTTATTTATTTATTTATTTATTTATTTATTCCTTTTTCTCTTTATACCCATCAGGTGATATACCATACCAGTAGGTATCATTTTCAATAAACAGTAATTATCTTCAATTATCATAGACATGATATGTTTTATTGAAGCACTGGTCCTCCTGTATTTTGTCCTCAAATTATACCCCTGGTCCTCTAGAAGACTTGGTCCTCAGTCCTCTGGTCCTCCAGTAAAGGTCCTCAAATTATACCTTCCCCAATTTCGCAGGACTTTGACACAAAACTGAGATGAAATGACTGCTAATATCTCAAGCCCTGCCACTCAATGAAACCAAAAGACCCGTATGCATTAGACGGCCTGATCCCACCACTTTGCAAGGGCAAGCTTAGTTCTAAGTGGTTACCCAGTACTCTTTCGCATGCAACCTTCCTTTTAATACTCGGATGAGGGTTGAGGATTATATAGCGTTTGAACGAAATCCAATAATGCACTATTAATTGACGGCACTAAATTTAGCATCCTGCAGCATGGTTGTGACGTCATCGATTTCGGACAAACAATTTGTACGAACTGCGTGTAAATGCATTATCTGACAGGTGATTTGTGTATTTCACCTATTGTTTTCATGTTCAGAGGTCTCGTAGTTTATCACCGACTTCTGAGAGTTCAACGTTCAAGCGTGACAAGACTAGTCCATGTTTTAGGGGAAGCAGGTTTCGGATTTCTTTTTTTTTTCACAGGATTTTAAAATTATAAATAAGTTTTTTATACGCCCGTTTTGAAAAAAAAACGGTCGTATTATGTTATGGGGTCGGCGTCCGTCCGTCCGCCCGTCCGTCCGTCCGTAATCGATTTCGTTTCCGGATAATCCCTCCTACAGTTTTCATCCCATTGACCTGAAACTTTGTGGATAGTAAGACTATGATGTGGACATGTGCATAAAGTTTCAAGGTTAACCATACACCAAACATTAATAAAGTTATGCCCCTTTGAAAATTGCGGTAAACATTTTCGTTTCCGGATAACTGTTTCTACAGTTTCCATCCGATTAACCTGAAACTTTGTAGATATTAAGACTATGAGGTGGACAGGTGCGTAAAGTTTCAAGGTTAACCATACACCAAATATTAATAGAGTAATGCCCCTTTGTTGGCTTATGCATTGTGGCTATAGGGAAACCTTTTGAACAAATTATCTGGAGAACCGCATGAGCTAGGCTCATGATATTTGGCATACAGTTTGGGTCTAGTGTGTAGATAATCTGATTAACTTTTGACGAAATTCCGGAAATATTTAACGGAGTAATGCCCCTTTTTGGACTTGTGCATTGTGGCTATAGCGAAACCTTATGAACAAACTATCTGGAGTACCGCTTGAGCTAGGCTCATGATATTTGGCATACAGTTTGGGACTAATGTGTAGATGACCTGATTAACTTTTGACAAAATTCCGAAAATATTTAATTGAGTTATGCCCCTTTTTATACGCCCGTTTTGAAAAAAAACGGTCCTATTATGTTATGGGATTCGCGTCTATCTGTCCGTCCGTCCATTCGTAAACTTTTTCATTTCCGGATAATTCCTGCTACAGTTTTCATCCGATTAACCTTAAATTTTGTAGATAGTAAGACTATGAGGTACACGTGTGCGTTAAGTTTCATGGTTAACCATACACCACATATTAATAGAGTTATGCCCCTTTGAAAATTGCGGTAAACATTTTCGTTTCCGGATAACTCCTCCTACAGTTTCCATCCGATTAACCTGAAACTTTGTGGATACCAAGACTATATATGATGTGGAGATATGGGTAAAGTTTTAAGGTTAACCGCACACCAAATGCTCCTTTGAAAATTTGGGTAAACAATTTTATTTCCATACAACTCCTCCTACAGTTTTCATCCAATTAACCTGAAACTTTGTAAATAGTATGACTACTTTAAAACTGATCTATACTCTATCAAAAAAGTAACTATACCGACTTCTTGGTAAATTCCAGTAATTACCCGGTAGCCATTCAGCTAAAGATGGCTGTAAACATGCAAATCGGACGTTTAGCTACAAAATGCATTAATTTGCGTTTGCCCATAAAATTCTGCACAAGAGTTGTCTTGCAATATGTGCCTAGAAAGGTTTTGCAAAGAATTCGGGTTGCGCATACACAGATGATCATTTTGAGTCTCAAATGAAAGACCATTCCCATTGAACATCGAAACTCACACCACCTTTACAATATCTCATGATTTGCACTACAACCAAGGCTTTAATTTGTGAAATTCTCAGATTATCTCCCTTTCAATTAAAATATAGCAAATTTCAAACGGTTGTTATTTCTATACCTGTCATTCAATTTTTACAATTTCTTTAAAAAACACTTTGTTGCCACCATTGCTGTTAATCATGATGGCAATAATGTAGAAAATTCATGTAGCATGTAGCACTATGAATTTTGACTTTCTATGGAGATTCCATTGAAAAGTAGAAGTAAAACAAAGATCAGGAATCGATACAATTAACTTCCTCCACCCATCAAAGACACCAAAGGGAAAACAACACAAACATTAAGCGACCAGACCATAATGGAAACCTAAACAAAGGAAGGCCATAAGGACAGTTACTTTCCCAAAAAATGACCATATGGCCATCCAAAATAAAAAGACACAAGCGATACACACAGTAAGTAACAAACAACAACATAAATAAACCGCAGCAGAAGAACCGCCTTGGAACGGTCAGTGGAAATCTGTCCACTTGGGGGGGGGGAGGGCAAAATCGATTTTACGTGGCCACGATCCTCGCCCTTACTTCCGTCGCGATTTAGACAAATAATTTGTTCTGTCAGCATGAAGGCCTCCTAACTAATCAGTGCAACATCTCCGTGAACACAAATAATCAAAGAACCACATAGATGAGGCAACGATGTGGACACGACAGCAAGAAACCACTGAAATGCTGGAGCAAAAGACTCCGATGGGCCCAACCAGAGACAGAGCATCAGGCACAAACCAACATTACCTTGAATTAGATCTCTCTAATTCTCAATAAGCCTTTACGTTGGAACCGTCATAGAATCTGAGGCCTGAGCCAGCGGCGTGCAATTCAAGAGGGAAGCAAAGTTGCCAACCGTGATTGGGTTAACTACCATGCATGCAGTCTGTCGTATAACATCCATGTTGTACCCAATCTTTTTATATCGAAGAATGGTTTTACGAAATTGGGTGCTGAAGTCATTGCGGTTATTTTTTTTTCTGAATTTATATACTAAGTCACCATAAAGAGCAGCATTTTGCACACAGCTTCAGAGAATTGGAGCCCTTTACGTGATCGTCTGTTTCTCTAAGCTAATTGAACTAAAGTTCCAAATCGTTTGTGAATAGATACACATTGTATCTAATTGAAGGCTACATGTATCAAATTTTAGAAATCTTGTGCGAAATGTAATTTTTATGGTGTTAAATCGAGGCTTTTGTAATGATTTATTCTTCGAAATTGTCACAGTGATCCCTTTGGTGTTTAAAACAATAGCACAGGCTGGCGAGCTTACATAAACAGAAACTGTTAGGGTTTTTACACGGAAAAATGAATCCTCTTACAAACAGAAAACAAATTTTGTGTATTTTTCATTTGTAGTTACTATGGTAATTGAAGCAATTTTATGTATAGGTACTTTTTTGGCTGAGTATATAAAACACCAATTCCTTTCCTTGGAGCGCATTGGTGCAGTGGTAAAGCATCGGCTTACAGATCGAGAGGTACCGGGTTCGAGCCTCACACGCGTCATGTGTTGTTTCCTTGAGCAAGAGACTTTATCCACATTGCTCAGTACTGGTTTCTACCCAGGAAAAGAGGGCCACATGGAAGATTAGTACTAGTACTAAATGTGTTACCCTCTATAAATAAGGTCGATTATTATTATTATTATTATTATTTTAACTTTTGTTTGTTTTGATTTGAGGTTTAACGTCCCCGTCAACACTGTAAAGGTCATTTTGGAGACGTTGCTTCCAATTTTGTGTGATCTTTACCTGACCTTTGGATCAAATGACTTCACAAGCCCTGCCGCCAAATGAAACCAATAGCGTTTATAAGCATGGACGGGCCATCTCGCACCGCTTTGCATGGGCAGGCTTAGATTTTCCAGTACCCGTGTGCGGGTTGGTTTTATCTCTGTGTGCAAGCTTCATGCAGCAACTCTATTTGGTGAAGCCCTGATTGGCGGGGACCGAGAACTTAATCTGTAAGATGCCAGTTACGACAATTGTCGTCTGTCGATATTTCAAAACTCTTTTTTTTTTTGCAAACAGTGTGGACCCAGATCAGACTGCTCCTCTATGCTCCTGGGTCCACACTGTTTTTCTGGATTAAAAAAAGGTATTTTTAAAAAGTTTGCAAGAAGATTTGGCAGACGACATAAGCATACGACATTTTCAGATAAAGTTTTTTTCTCGGCATTTTGCGGCTCAAAAGTATGGCGTGTAAAGTATTCTGGGCCAGACTAGCTAGTTTCGGCCAATTAGGCCTCATCAGTGACCCTCAAATATTTGCGTGAATTAAGTCGGTGAAATGAAACCTCCATAAACCACATTTTATATAGACAAAACCATTCAGGGTTTAGGTAATAGGGGTATTCAATAGTTTTCTTATTTCGATTGTGAATACTCGTTAGGGCCGCAGGTTTAACGTAATAAAATTGGACCGTGAAAAAGGAGACATTTCCGCGACTGTGCATGCGCGTTGCTAAGTTAACCGATTGTTTAAGGCGGGGCTTACACGATAAACAAATCAATAGTCACATTTTCTATCCTCCTTGGATGAACTATTGCCCAGCCGCCACAAAAAAATCGGACCAACGTCGGGTCGACAGCGATACGACGTATCAACGTCGTTTCGCTCTCAGCCCCATATTGGCCGACTAGAGCGTAATAGCTTGGAAGTATACGATATACCATGCAATGAAAGTTTCACCTCTGCGATTGTTACTGACATTTTGCTCTTGAACAGCAGTTGTCAATTTCTTGCGTAAGAAGGTGCAGTGTGCTGGTTAACTGCTAACGTATAAGCCTGTCAAGAAAATGTGTGGATAGGTAAACTGACCGGCTCAAAATCGCCTGAATGGTGTTGAATGGGCCGTTACTCTCCACTGCAAACAAAGAAAAAAATGTTTTTTTATTAAAAATCTATCTCTCCCTCTGTTTAGTTTAGTATAACACTTCTCTGAGTACTTCTCTAATCCATCTGGGAGAGGAATTATGATTTTGTTACCTCGAAAATTGTGTATAGGTGCCCCCCCCCCCCCCCCACCAAAAGTATCGATGCATTTTAAAAGTAACATTAACAACAAGAAGATCCTGCATATGCTGTAGTATAACGAAACATCCTCACCATGACTAATGTAGACGAGCTATTGATCAGTACGCATGAGAAACCCAAAATTTCCAGCCTGTGTGGAGATAGACGTATAAAAAGTAGATAAGGCATCAATCTGTGAAAAAAGTGGACAGGCGTGAAAAAAATAGACAAAGAAATACAAAGAAAAGGAATGAAAAAGAAGATGTGCTTGAAAAGGGTTGAAAAGATACCAGTCCGTGAACGAAGAAGATGTGCTTGAAAAGGGTTGAAAGGTACCAGTCCGTGAAAGAAGAAGATGTGCATGAAAAGAATAATCACGAAGAAAAATGTACGCTGACGTGATAGAAAAGAAGATAAGGCACCAAACAGTGAAAAAAGTGGACAGGCGTGAAAAAAGTAGACATAAAGAAATACAAAGAAAAGGAATGAAAAAAGAAGATGTGCGTGAAAAGGGTTGAAAAGGTACCAGTCCGGGAAAGCAGAAGATGTGCGTGAAAAGGATAATCACGAAGAAAAATGTACACTGACGTGAAAGAAAAACAGATAAGGCAACAATTCGCGAGAAAAGTGGACATACGTGAAAAAAGTGGATATAAAGAAATGCAAAATAAAGGAATGAAAAAAGATGGATGTGCGTGAAAAGGGTTGAAAAGGTACCAGCCCGAGAAAAGAGAAGATGCGCGTGAAAAGGATAATCCCGAAGAAAATGTAGACTGACGTGAAAGAAAAATAGATAAGGCAACAATCCGTGAAAAAATTGGACAGGCGTGAAAAAAGTTGACATAAAGAAATACATGTACAAAGAAAAGGAATGAAAAAATAAGATGTGCGTGAAAAGGGTTGAAAAGGTACCAGTCCGTGAAAGAAGATGTGCGTGAAAAGGATAATCACGAAGATAAATGTACACTGACGTGATAGAAAAATAGATAAGGCAACAATCCGTGAAAATAGTGGACATGCACGAAAAAGTGCACATAATGAAATACAAAGAAAAGGAATGAAAAAAGAAGATGTGCATAAAGGGTTGAAAAGGTACCAGTCCGTGAAAGAAGAAGATGTGCGTGAAAAGGATAATCACGAAGAAAAATGTACACTGACGTGAAAGAAAAACGGATAAGGCAACAATCTGTGAAAAAATGGACATGCGTGAAAGAAGTGCACATAAAGAAAAACAAAGAAAAGGAATGAAAAAAGAAGATGTGCGTGAAAAGGGTTGAAAAGGTACCTGGCCGAGAAAAAAGAAGTTGTGCGTGATAAGGATAGTCATGAAGATAACTGTACACTGACGTGAAAGAAAAATAGATAAGGCAACAATCCGAGAAAAAAGTGGACATCCATGAAAAAAGTGGATATAAAGAAATACAAAGAAAAGGAATGAAAAAAGAAGATGTACGTGAAAAGGGTTTAAAAGGTACCAGTCCGTGAAAGCAGATGTGCGTGAAAAGGATAATCACGAAGAAAAATGTACACTGACGTGAAAGAAAAACAGATAAGGCAACAATCCGTGAAAAAAAGTGGACATGCGTGAAAAAAAAATGGACAGAGAGATATGCAAAATAAAGGAATGAAAAAAGATGGATGTGCGTGAAAAGGGTTGAATAGGTACCAGTCAGAGATAGAAGAAGATGCGCGTGAAAAGGATAATTCCGAAGAAAAATATTAACTGATGTGAAAGAAAAATAGATAAGGCACAAATCCTTGAAAAAAGTGGACAGCGTGAAAAATAGACATACAGAAATACAAAGAAAAGGAATGAAAAAAGATGTGCGTGAAAAGGTTGAAAAGGTACCAGTCGGTGAAAGAAGATGTGCGTGAAAAGGATAATCACGAAGAAAAATGTAAGAAAGAAAGAAAGAAATATAGATAAGGCAACAATCCGTGAGAAGTGGACATCCGTGAAAAAGTGGACATAAAGAAATACAAAGGTAAGGAATGGAAAAAGTAGACCTGCGTGAAAACGGTTAAAAAGGTACCAGTCCGTGAAAGCAGAAGATGTGCGTGTAAAGGATAATCTCGAAGAAAAATGTACATTGACGTGAAAGAAAAACAGATAAGGCAACAATCCGTGATAAAAGTGCATATGCGTGAAAAAGTGGACTTAAGAAATACTAAGAAAAGGGATGAAAAAAGATATGCGTGAAAAGGATTGAAAAGGTACCAGTCCGTGAAAGAAGAATGTGCGTGAAAAGGATAATCACGAAGATAAACGTACACTGACGTGAAAGAAAAATAGATAAGGCAACAATCCGTGAAAAAGTGGACATCCGTGAAAAAAGTGGACATAAAGAAATAGAAAATAAAGGAATGAAAAAAAAGATGGATGTGCGTGAAAAGGATTGAAAAGGTACCAATCCGAGAAACAAGAATATGCGCGTGAAAAGGATAATCCCGAAGATAAATATACACTGACGTGAAAGAAAAATAGATAAGGCATAAATCCGTAAGAAAGTGGACATCCGTGAAAAATGTGGACATAAAGAAATGCAAAATAAAGGAATGACAAAAATTGGTGTGCGTGAAAAGGGTTGAAAAGGTACCAGTCCGAGAAAAAAGAAGATGCGCGTGAAAAGAATAATCCCGAAGAATAATGTAGTCTGACGTGAAAGAAAAATAGATAAGGCACCAATCCGTGATAAAAGTGGACATGCGTGAAAAAATGGACATAAAGAAATGCAAAATGAAGAAATGAAAAAAGATGGATGTGCGTGAAAAGGGTTGAAAAGGTACCAACCCAAGAAAGAAGAAGATGCGCGTGAAAAGGATAATCCCGAAGGAAAATGTAGATTGACGTGAAAGAAAAATAGATAAGGCATGAAACCGTGAAAAAAGTGGACAGGTGTGAAAAAAGTAGATATAAAGAAATACAAAGAAACTGAATGGAAAAAGATTTGCGTGAAAAGCATGGCAAAGGTTCCCGTCCGTGAAAGAAGAAGATGTGCGTGATAAGGATAATCACGAAAAAAACTGTACACTGACATGAAAGAAAAATAGATAAGGCAACAAACCGTGAAAAAAGTGGACATGCGTGAAAAAGTGGACATAAAGAAATACAAAGAAAAGGATGAAGAAAGATGTGCGTGAAAAGCGTGGAAAAAGTACCGGGTCGTGAAAGAAGAAGATATGCATGATAAGGATAATCACGAAGAAAAATGTAGACTGGCGTGAAAGAAAAATAGATCAGGCAACAATCCGTGAAAAAAGTGGATATCCGAGAAAAAAGTTGACATAAAGAAATACAAAGGAAAGGAATAAAAAAAGATGTGCGTGCAAAGGGTTGAAAATGTACCAGTCTGTGAAAGCAGAAGATGTGCGTGAAAAGGATAATCACGAAAAAAATGTACACTGACGTGAAAGAAAAACAGATAAGGTAAACAATCCATGAAAAAAGTGGACATGCGTGAAAAAAGTGGACATAAAAAATACAAAATAAAGGAATGAAGAAGATGGATGTGCGTGAAAAGGGTTGAAAAGGTACCAGTCCGAAAAAGAAGAAGGTAGACTGGCGTGAAAGAAAAATAGATAAGGCACCAATCAGTGAAAAAGTGGACAGGCGTGAAAAAATGTGGACATAAAGAAAAACAAAGGAAAGGAATGAAAAAAGATGTGCGTGAAAAGGGTCGAAAAAGTACAAGTCCGTGAAAGCAGAAGATATGTGTAAAAGGATAATCTCGAAGAAAAATGTACACTGACGTAAAAGAAAACAGATAAGGCAACATCCGTGAAAACAGTGCAAATGCGAGAAAAAAGTGGATATAAAAAGATACTAAGAAAAGGAATGAAAAAAGAAGATGTGCATGAAAAGGGTTGAATAGGTACCAGTCCGTGAAAGAAGAAGATGTGCGTGAAATGGATATCCCGAAGATAAATGTACACTGACGTGAAAGAAAAATAGATAAGGCACCAATCCGTATTAAAGTTAACATACACGAAAAAAGTGGACATTAAGAAATACAAAATAAAGGAATGAAAAAAAGATGGCTGTGCGTGAAAAGGGTTGAAAAGATACCAGTCCGTAAAAAGAAGATGTGTGTAAAAAGGATAATCCCGAAGATAAATGTACACTGACGTGAAAGAAAAATAGATTAGGCAACAATCCGTAAAAAGTGGACATCTGTGAAAAACGTGGACATAAAGAAATGCAAAATTAAGGAATGAAAGAAGATGAATGTGCGAGAAAAGGGTTGAAAAGGTACCAGTCTGAGAAAGAAGAAGATTTGCGTGAAAAGGATAATCCCGTAGAATAATGTAGTCTGACGTGAAAAAAAATAGATAAGGCACCGATCCGTGAAAAAAGTGGACAGGCGTGAAAAAAGTAGATATGAAGAAAGGAAAGGAACGAAAAAAGATGTGCGTGAAAAGAAACAGTCCGTAGAAGAAGAAGATGTGCGTGAAAAGGATAGTCACGAAGATAAATGTACATTGACGTGAAAGAAAAATAGATAAGACAACAATCCGTGAAAAAAGTGGAATTGCGTGAAAAAAATGGACATAAAGAAATACTAAGAAAAGAAAAGAAAAAAGATGTGCGTGAAAAGGGTTGAAAAAGTACCAGTCCGTGAAAGAAGATGTGCGCGAAATGGATAATCACGAAGAAAAATGTACACTGACGTGAAAGAAAAATAGATAAGGCACTAATCGGTAAAAAAGCGGACATGGGGGAAAAATGTCAAATAAAGAATTACAAAGGAAAGAAATGAAAAAAGAAGATGCGCGTGAAAAGGGTTGGAAAGGTTCCGGTCTGTGAAAGCAGATGTGCGTGAAAAGGATGATCACGAAGAATAATGTACACTGACGTGAAAGAAAAACATATAAGGTAACAATCCGTGAAAAAAGTGGACATGCGTGAAAAAAGTGGACATAAAAATGCAAAATAAAGGAATGAGAAAAGATGGATGTGCGTGAAAAGGTTTGAAAAGATACATGTCCGAGAAAGAAGAAGATGCGCGTTAAAAGAATAATCCCGAAGAAAAATGTAGACTGATGTGAAGAATAATAGATAAGGCACCAATCCGTGAAAAAAGTGGACAGGCGTGAAAAAAGAAGACATAAAGAAATATAAAGAAAAGGAATGTAAAAAGAAGATGCGTGTGAAAAGGGTTGAAAATGTACCAGCCTGTGAAAGAAGAAGCTGTTCGTGAAAAGGATAATCAAGAAGAAAAATGTACACTGAAGTGAAAGAAAAATAGATAAGGCAATAATCCATGAAAAAAGTGGACATGCTTGAAAAAAGTGGACATAAAGAAAAACAAAGAAAAGGAATGAAAATAGAAGATGTGCGTGAAAAGGGTTGAAAATGTACCAGCCCGTGAAAGAAGAAGCTGTTCGTGAAAAGGATAATCAAGAAGAAAAATGTACACTGAAGTGAAAGAAAAATAGATAAGGCAATAATCCATGAAAAAAGTGGACATGCTTGAAAAAAGTGGACATAAAGAAAAACAAAGAAAAGGAATGAAAATAGAAGATGTGCGTGAAAAGGGTTGAAAAGGTACCTGTCCGTGAAAGAAGAAGATGTGCTGTATAAGGATAATCACGTAAAAATGTACACTGACGTGAAAGAAAAATAGATAAAGCAACAATCCGTGAAAAAAGTGGACATCTATGAAAAAAGTTGACATAAAGAAATACAAAGAAAAGGAATGAAAAAAGAAGATATACGAGAAAAGGGTTGTAAAGGTACCAGTCCGTGAAAGCAGAAGATGTGCGTGAAAAGGATTATCAAGAAGAAAAATGTTCATTGACGTGGAAGAAAAACTGATATGGCAACAATCCGTGAAAAAAGTGGACATGCGTGAAAAAAGCGGACATAATGAAATGCAAAATAAAGGAAGGATAAATATGGATGTGCGTGAAAAGTGTTAAACAGGTAACAGTCCGAGAAAGAAGAAGATGCGCGGGAAAAGAAGAATCACGAAGAAAAATGTACACTGACGTGAAAGAAAAATAGATAAGGCAACAATCCATGGAAAAAGTGGACAGGCGTGAACACAGTAGACATAAAGAAATACAAAGAAAAGGAATGAAAAAAGATGTGCGTGACAAGGGTTGAAAAGGTACCTGTCCGTGAAAGAAGATGTGCGTGATAAGGATAATCACGAAGAAAAAAGTACACTGACGTGAAAGAAAAATAGATAAGGCAACAATCCCTGAAAAACGTGGACATGCATGAAATAAAAAAGGGAGACATAATGAAATAAAAAAGGGAAGGAATGAAAAAGGAAGATGTGCGTGAAAAGGGTTGAAAAAGTACCAGTCCGTGAAAGAAGAAGATGTGCGCG
This sequence comes from Lucinisca nassula, assembly GCA_963580285.1. Classification (NCBI taxonomy): domain Eukaryota; kingdom Metazoa; phylum Mollusca; class Bivalvia; order Lucinida; family Lucinidae; genus Lucinisca; species Lucinisca nassula. The sequence continues at coordinate 56,588,727 of OY757015.1, read as the reverse complement.
AAAAGGATAATCACGAAGAAAAATGTACACTGACGTGAAAGAAAAATAGACAAGGCACTAATCCATGAAAAAAGTTGACATGGTGGAAATGTCAAATAAAGAAATACAAAGGAAAGGAATGAAAAAAAAAAAGATGCACGTGAAAAGGGTTATAAAAAGGTACCAGTCTGTGAAAGCAGAAGATGTGCGTGAAAAGGATGATCACGAAGAAAAATGTACACTGACGTTAAAGAAAAACAGATAAGGCAACAATCCGTGAAAAAAGTGGACATGCGTGAAAAAAGTGGGCATAAAGAAATGCAAAATAAAGGAATGAAAAAAGATGGATATGCGTGAAAAGTTTCGAAACGGTACCTGTCCGAGAAAGAAGAAGATGCGCGTGAAAAGAATAATCCCGAAGAAAATGTAGACTGACGTGAAAGAATAATAGATAAGGCACCAATCCGTCAAAAATGGACAGGCCTGAAAAAAGTAGACATTAAGAAATATAAAGAAAAGGAATAAAAAAAAATAAGATGTGCGTGAAAAGGGTTGAAAATGTACCAGCCCGTGAAAGAAGCTGTGCGTGAAAAGGATAATCAAGAAGAAATTTGTACTCTGACGTGAAAGAAAAATAGATAAGGCAACAATCCGTGAAAAAAGTGGACATGCGTGAAAAAATTGACATAAAGAAATACAAAGAAAAGGAATGAAAAGAGAAGATGTACGTGAAAAGGGTTGAAAAGGTATCTGTCCGTGAAAGAAGAAGATGTGCGTGATAAGGATAATCACGAAGAAATATGTACACTGACGTGAAAGAAAAATAGATAAGGCAACAATCCGTGAAAAAAAGTGCACATTCGTGAAAAAGTGGACAAAAAGAAATACAAAGGAAAGGAATGAAAAAAAGAAGATGTGCGTAAAAAGGGTTGTAAAGGTACCAGTCCGTGAAAGCAGAAAATGTGTGTGAAAAGGATTATCAAGAAAAAAAATGTACACTTACGTGGAAGAAAAACAGATAAGGCAACAATCTGTGATTGAAGTGGACATGCGTGGAAAAAGTGGACATAAAGAAATGCAAAATAAAGGAAGGATAAAGATGGATGTGCGTGAAAAGTGTATAAAAGTAACAGTCCGAGAAAGAAGAAGATGTGCGTGATAAGGATAATCCCGAAGATAAATGTACACTGACGGGAAAGAAAAACAGATATGGCAACAATCCGTGAAAAAAAGTGGACACCCGTGAAAAAAGTGGACATAAATAAATGCAAAATAAAGGAATGATAAAAGATGGATGTGCGTGAAAAAGGGTTGAAAAGGTATCTGTCCGAGAAAGAAGAAGATGCTCGTGAAAAGGATAATCACGAAGAAAAATGTACACTGACGTGAAAGAAAAATAGATAAGGCACCAATCCGTGAAAAAAGTGGACAGGGGTGAACAAAGTAGACATAAAGAAATACAAAGAAAAGGAATGTAAAAAGATGTGCGTGACAAGGGTTGAAAAGGTACCTGTCCGTCAAAGAAGATGTGCGTGATAAGGATAATCACAAAGAAAAGTGTACACTGACGTGAAAGAAAAATAGATAAGGCAACAATCCCTGAAAAAAGTGGACATGCGTGAAGAAGTGGACATAATGAAATAAAAAGGAAAGGAATGAAAAAAGAAGATGAGCGAGAAAAGGGTTGAAAAAGTACCAGTCCGTGAAAGAAGATGTGCGCGAAAAGGATAATCACGAAGAAAAATGTACACTGACGTGAAAGAAAAATAGATAAGGCACTAATCTGTAAAAAAAGTGGACATAGGGGGAAAATGTCATATAAAGAGAAGATGTGCGTGATAAGGATAATCACGAACAAAAATATACACTGAAGTGAAAGAAAAATAAATAAGGCAACAATCCGTGAAAAAAGTGCACAGCCGTGAAAAAAGTGGACATAAAGAAATACAAAGAAAAGGAATGAAAAAAAAAGAAGATGTGCGTGAAAATGGTTGTAAAGGTACCAGTCCGTGAAAGCAGAAGATGTGCGTGAAAAGGATTATCAAGAAGAAAAATGTACACTGATGTGGAAGAAAAACAGATAAGGCAACAATCTGTGAAAAAAGTGGACATGTGTGAAAAAAATGGACATAAAGATATGCACAATAAAGGAAGGATAAAGATGGATGTGCGTGAAAAGTGTTAAAAAGGTAACAGTCCGAGAAAGAAGATGTGCGTGAAAAGGATAATCCCGAAGATAAATGTACACTGACACGAAAGAAAAACAGATATGTCAACAAGCCGTGAAAAAAGTGGACATCCGTGAAAAAAAAATGGACATAAAGAAATGCATAATAAAGGAATGATAAAAGATGGATGTGCGTGAAAAAGGGCTGAAAAGGTACCTGTCCGAGAAAGAAGAAGATGCGCGTGAATACGATAATCACGAAGAAAAATGTACACTGACGTAAAAGAAAAATAGATAAGGCACCAATCCGTGATAAAAGTGGACAGGCGTGAAAAAATGAGACATAAAGAAATACAAAGAAAAGGAATGAAAAAAGATGTGCGAGAAAAGGGTTTAAAAGGTACCTGTCCGTGAAAGAAGATGTGCGTGATAAGGATAATCACGATGAAAAAAGTACACTGACGTGAAAGAAAAATAGATAAGGCAACAATCCCTGAAAAAAGTGGACATGCGTGAAAGAACTGGACATAATGAAATAAAAAAGGAAAGGAATGAAAAAAGAAGATGGGCGTAAAAAGGGTTGTAAAGGTACACGTCCGTGAAAGCAGACGATGTGCGTGAAAAGGATAATCACGTAGTAAAATGTACACTGACATGAAAGAAAAATAGATAAGGCAACAATCTGTGAAAAAGTGGACATGCGTGAAAAAGTTGACATGAAGAAATACAACGGAAAGGAATTAATAAAGAAAATGTGCGTGAAAAGGGTTGAAAGGTACCAGTCCGTGAAAGTAGATGTGCGAGAAAAGGACACTCACGAAGAAAATTGTACACTGAGGTGAAAGGAAAACAGATAAGGCAACAATCCCTGACAAAATTGGACATGCGTGAAAGAAGTGAACATAATGAAATGCAAAATAAAGGAATGAAAAAAGATGGATGTGCGTGAAAAGGGTTAAGTGTGTGAATTCGGGTTTAACGTCGCTTTCAACAATTTTTCAGTCATATCACGACGGTGTTTGGCTGCGACAGGGAGCTCAATGCTCACTTTTTTAGTGCTGCCTCACTGAAGTATCATGTCCCAGACAAATTAGATGATACCTCAGCCAGTCACATTATCCTGACACTGGGTCGACCAGTCCTAGCTCTACCCCGTAAATCTGAGAGCCAAGCGAGGAGCAGATAGTACCATTCTTAACGACTTTGGTATGTCGCGGGCCGGGATCGAACCCGTGACCTCCCGTTCCCTGGAGCGGACACTCTACCAACTGAGCTATCGGGACCGGTGAAAGGGGTACAAAAGGTACCAGTCCGAGAAAGAAGAAGATTTGCGTCATACGGATAATCCCGAAGAAAAATTAGAATGACGTGAAAGAAAAATAGATTAGGCACCAATCCGTGAAAAAAGTGGACATGCGCGAAAAAAGTAGACATAAAGAAATACAAACCAAAGGAATAGAAAAAGAAGATGTGCGTGAAAAGGGTTGAAAAGGTACCAGTCCGTGAAAGAAGAAGTTGTGCGTGAAAAGGATAATCACGAAGAAAAATGTACACTGACGTGAAAGAAAAATAGATAAGGCAACACTCCGTAAACAAAGTGGACATGCGTGAAAAAAGTGGACATACAGAATTACAAAGAAAAGGAATGGAAACAGAAGATGTGCGTGAAAAGGGTTGAAAAGGTACCTGTCAGTGAAAGAAGAAGGAGGAGCGTGATAAGGATAATCACGAAGAAAAATGTACACTGATGTGAAAGAAAAATAGATAAGGCAACAATGCGTGAAAAAAGTGGACAAAGAAATACAAAGGAAAGGAATGAAAAAAGAAGATGTGCTAAAAAAGGGTTGAAAAGGTACCAGTCCGTGAAAGCAGAAGATGTGCGTGAAAATGATAGTCACGAGTAAAATGTACACTGACGTGAGGGAAAAACAGATATGCAACAATCCGAGAAAAACTTGGACATGCGTGAAAAAAGTGGACATAAAGAAATGCAAAATAAAGGAATGAAAAAGATGGATGTGCGTGAAAAGGGTTGAAAAGGTACCAGTCCGAGAAAAAAGAAGATGCGCGTAAAAAGGATAATCCCGAAGAAAAATGTATACTGACGTGAAAGAAAAATAGGTAAGGTAACAATCCGTGAAAATCGTGGACATGCGTGAAAAAAGTGGACATAAAGAAATACAAAGAAAAGGAATGAAAAAAGAAGACGTGCGTGAAAGTGTTGAAAAGGTACCTGTCCGTGAAAGAAGAAGATGTGCTTATTAAGGATAATCACGAAGAAAAATGTACACTGACGTGGAAGAAAAATAGATAAGGCAACAATCCGTAAAAAAGTGGACATGCATGAAAAAGTGGACAAAAAGAAATGCAAAATAAAGGAATGGAAAAGTTGAATGTGCGTAAAAAGGGTTGAAAAGGTACCAGTCCGAGAAAGAAGATGTGCGTGATAAGGATAATCCCGAAGATAAATATACACTGACGTGAAAGAAAAATAGATAAGGCAACATTCGTGAAAAAAGTGGACATAAAAAATTGTAAAGGAAAAGAATGAAAAAAGATGTGCGTGAAAAGGTTGAAAAGGTACCAGTCCGTGAAGGCATAAGATGTGCGTGAAAATGATAATCACGAATAAAAATGTACACTGCCGTGAAAGAAAAATAGATAAGGCAACATCCGTGAAAAAAGTGGACATAAAAAATACAGAGGAAAGGAATGAAAAAAGAAGATGTGCATGAAAAAGGTTGAAAAGGTACCAGGCCGAGAAAGAAGATGATGCGCGTGAAAAGGATAATTTCAAAAGAAAAATGTAGGCTGACGTGAAAGCACTTAAGATAAGGCACCAATCCGTGATAAAAGAGGACAGGGGTGAAAAAGTATACATAAAGAAATACAAAGAAAAGGAATGAAAAAAGAAGATGTGCGTAAAAAGGGTTAAAAAGGTACCAATCCAGGTTAGAAGAAGATGTGCGTGAAAAGGATAATCACGAATAAAAATGTACACTGCCGTGAAAGAAAAATAGATAAGGCAACATCCGTGAAAAAAGTGGACATAAAAAATACAGAGGAAAGGAATGAAAAAAGAAGATGTGCATGAAAAAGGTTGAAAAGGTACTTGGCCGAGAAAGAAGATGATGCGCGTGAAAAGGATAATTTCAAAAGAAAAATGTAGGCTGACGTGAAAGCACTTAAGATAAGGCACCAATCCGTGATAAAAGAGGACAGGGGTGAAAAAGTAGACATAAAGAAAAACAAAGAAAAGGAATGAAAAAAGAAGATGTGCGTAAAAAGGGTTAAAAAGGTACCAATCCGTGTTAGAAGAAGATGTGCGTGAAAAGGATAATCAGGAAGAAAAATATACACTGGCGTGAAAGAAAATAGATAAGGCAACTATCCGTGAAAAAAGTGGACATTGTGAAAAAAGTGGACATAAAGAAATACAAAGGAAAGGAATGAAAAAAGAAGATGTGCGTGAAAAGGGTTGAAAAGGTACCAGTGCGTGAAAGCAGAAGATGTGCGTGAAAAGGATAATCACGAAGAAAAATATACACTGACGTGAAAGAAAAATAGATAAGGCAACAATCCGTGAAAAAAGTGGACATGCCCAAAAAAGTGGACATAAAGAAATACAAAGAAAAGGAATGAAAAAAGAAGATATGCGTGAAAAGCGGGGAAAAGTAACCAGTCCGAGAAACGAAGAAAAATGCACACTGACGTGAAAGAAAAATACATAAGGCAACACTCCGTGAAAAAAGTGGACATCCGTGAAAAAGTGGACATAAAGAAATACAAAGGAAAGGAATGAAAAAAAGAAGATGTGCGTGAAAAGGGTTGAAAAGGTACCAGTGCGTGAAAGCAGAAGATGTGCGTGAAAAGGGTAATCACAAAGAAAAATATACACTGACGTGAAAGAAAAATACATAAGGCAACAATCCGTGAACACAGTTGACATTCGTGAAAAAAGTGACATAACAAAATACAAAGGAAAGGAATGAAAAAAGAAGATGTGCGCGAAAAGGGTTGAAAAGGTACCAGTCTGTGAAAGCAGAAAAGGTGCGTGAAAAGAATAATCACGAAGAAAAATGTACACTGACGTGAAAGAAAAACAGATAAGGCAACAATCCATGAAAAAAGTTGACATTCGTGAAAAAAGTTGACATAAAGAAATGCAAAATAAAGGAATGAAAAAAGACGGATGTGTGTGAAAAGGTTTGAATAGGTACCTGTCCGAGAATGAAGAAGATGCGCGTGAAAAGAATAATCCCGAAGAAAATGTAGACTGACGTGAAAGAATAATAGATAAGGCACCAATTCGTCAAAAAATGGACAGGCCTGAAAAAAGTAGACATTAAGAAATATAAAGAAAAGGAATAAAAAAATAAGATGTGCGTGAAAAGGGTTGAAATAAACCAGCCCGTGAAAGAAGCTGTGCGTGAAAAGGATAATCAAGAAGAAATTTGTACTCTGACGTAAAAGAATAATAGATAAGGCACCAATCCGTGAAAAAAGTGGACATGCGTGGAAAAAGTGGACAAAACGAAATACAAAGAAAAGGAATGAAAAAAAAAAGATGTGCGTGAAAAGGGTTGAAAAGGTACCTGTCCGTGAAAGAAGAATATGTGCGTGATAAGGATAATCACCAAGAAAATGTGCACTGACGTGAAAGAAAAATGGATAAGGCAACAATCCGTGGAAAAAAGTGGACATGCTAGAAAAAAGTGGACATAAAGAAATACAAAGAAAAGGAATGAAAAAGAAGATGTGCATGAAAAGGGTTAAAAAGTACCTGTCGGGGAAAGAAGAAGATGTGCGTGAAAAGGATAATCACGAAGAAAAAAAAAGTACATTGACTTGAAAGAAAAATAGATAGAGAATAATCCGTGCAAAAAGTGGACATGCGTGAAAAAGGTCGACATAAAGAAATACAACATAAAGAAATGAAAAAAGATGGATGTGCGTGAAAAGATCCGAGAAAGAAGATGTGCGTGAAATGTAGAATGATGTGAAAGAAAAATAGAAAGAAAATTCCTGTATACACTATTTCATTATCAAACATTATTAGTGTGAAACTGTTAGACAGGAGTGAACTAGAACTGTCAGAGGATCTGACTATAGCCCCGCTATAGCCCTGTCAGAGGAGAAAGACTCATGAATTAAAAGTAAAGACTTGTGAGAAGGTTAAATCCCTAACAAGGTACCTACGCCTTATAGACTTTTCGCGTTATTAGATCTGAAAAACAGTCTAAGTTAAAAAATAAGTTTTGGATAATGAAAAAAGCACATGCACATCTTCATACCTATATGAAAACACCTGTAAAGTTTCAAAAGGATTGACCTAGAACTGAAAGAGGAGTTGCGATCACAAGGTAGCTACTCCCTATACATTTTAACATTAGTAGATCTCAAAAATTGTCTAAGTTAAAAAAGGTGAAATAAGTGAAAAAAAATTATTTAAGGATAATGAAAAAAGAATATGCACATCTTCAGACCTATATGAAAACACCTGTAAAGTTTCAACAGGATTGACCTAGAACTGTAAGAGAAGTTGTGGTCACAAGGTAGCTACTCCCTATACATTTTAACATTAGTAGATCTCAAAAATTGTCTAAGTTAAAAAAGGTGAAATAAGTGAAAAAATATTTAATGATAATGAAAAAAAATATGCACATCTTCAGACCTATATGAAAACGCCTGTAAAGTTTCAAAAGGATTGACCTAGAACTGTAAGAGGAGTTGCGGTCACAAGGTAGCTACTCCCTATACATTTTAACATTAGTAGATCTCAAAAATTGTCTAAGTTAGAAAAGGTAAAATAAGTGAAAAAAATTATTTAAGGATAATGAAAAAAGAATATGCACATCTTCAGACCTATATGAAAACACCTGTAAAGTTTCAAAAGGATTGACCTAGAACTGTAAGAGGAGTTGCGGTAAAAATTGTCTAAGTTAAAAAAGGTGAAATAAGTGAAAAAAATTATTTAAGGATAATGAAAAAAGAATTTGCACATCTTCAGACCTATATGAAAACACCTGTAAAGTTTCAAAAGGATTGACCTAGAACTGTAAGAGAAGGTGCAGTAACAAGGTAGCTACTCCCTATACATTTTAACAATTTAGTAGATCTCACAAATTGTCTAAGTTAAAAAAGGTGAAATAAGTGAAAAAAATTATTTAAAGATAATGAAAAAAGAATATGCAAATCTTCAGACCTATATGAAAACACCTGTAAAATTTCAAAAGGATTGGCCTAGAACTGTAAGAGGAGTTGCGGTAAAAAATTTTCTAAGTTAAAAAAGGTGAAATAAGTGGAAAAAAATATTTAAGGATAATGAAAAAAGAATATGCACATCTTCAGACCTATATGAAAACACCTGTAAAGTTTCAAAAGGATTGACTTAGAACTGTAAGAGGAGTTGCGGTCACAAGGTAGCTACTCCCTATACATTTTAACATTAGTAGATCTCAAAAATTGTCTAAGTTAAAAAAGGTGAAATAAGTGAAAAAAAAATTATTTAAGGATAATGAAAAAAGAATATGCAAATCTTCAGACCTATATGAAAACACCTGTAAAGTTTCAAAATGATTGACCTAGAACTGTAAGAGGAGTTGCGGAAAAAATTGTCTAAGTTAAAAAAGGTGAAATAAGTGAAAAAAATATTTAAGGATAATGAAAAAAGAATATGCACATCTTCAGACCTATATGAAATCACCTTTAAAGTTTCAAAAGGATTGACGTAGAACTGTAAAAGGAGTTGCGGTCACAAGGTAACTACTCCCTATACATTTTAACATTAGTAGATCTCAAAAATTGTCTAAGTTAAAAAAGGTGAAATAAGTGAAAAAAATTATTTAAGGATAATGAAAAAAGAATATGCACATCTTCCGACCTGTATGAAAACACCTGTAAAGTTTCAAAAGGATTGACCTAGAACTGTAAGAGGGGTTGCGGTAACAAGGTAGCTACTCCCTATACATTTTAACATTAGTAGATCTCAAAAATTGTCTAAGTTAAAAAAGGTGAAATAATTGAAAAAAGAATATTTAAGGATAATGAAAAAAGAATATGCAAATCTTCAGACCTATATGAAAACACCTGTAAAGTTTCAAAAGGATTAACCTAGAACTGTTAGAGGAGTTGCGGTAAAAATTGTCTAAGTTAAAAAAGGTGAAATAAGGGAAAAAAATTATTTAAGGATAATGAAAAAAGAATATGCACATCTTCAGACCTATATGAAAACACCTGTAAAGTTTCAAAAGGATTAACCTAGAACTGTTAGAGGAGTTGCGGTAAAAAATTGTCTAAGTTAAAAAAGGTGAAATAAGTTAAAAAAAAATATTTAAGGATAATGAAAAAAGAATATGCACATCTTCAGACCTACATGAAAACACCTGTAAAGTTTCAAAAGGATTGACCTAGAACTGTAAGAGGAGTTGCGGTAACAAAGTACCCACTATCAAATATTACAGACAGAGAGACAGACAGACAGACAGACAGACAGACAGACAGAAAGACAGACAGACAGACAGACAGACAGACGGAATTCCGAACAAGCCAAATCCAATATAGCCCCCACTTTTTCAAAGCGGGGCTATAAAGAAGTAGACATGGGATATCCGAATTTTCCTGCCTATGATATAGAAGTACGAATCTGCTACCTTGACAAAAGTAGTCAGGCGTGGAACTAGACATACAAAAACTGTGCTTATGGCGTAACAGCACGATATAGCTATTGATCAGTACACATCTGACACCCTAAATTTCCAGCCAGCGTGGTAAAGGAGATAGACGTGTCAAAAGTAGATAAAGCACCAACCCGTGAAAAAAGTGGACAGGCGTGATAAAGTAGACATTAAGAAATACAGCGAAAAGGAATGAAAAAAAGAAGATTGCGTGAAAATGGTTGAAAAGGTTCCAGCATGGAAGACGAAGACGTGCGTGAAATGGATAATCACGAAGAAAAATGTACACTGACGTGAAAGAAAAATAGAAAAGGCTCTAATCCGTTAAAAAGGGGACCGGCGTGAAAAAGGAGAAATAAAGAAATACAAAGAGAAGGAATGAAAAAACAAGATGTGCGTAAAAAGGGTTGAAAAGGTAGCAGTCCGTGAAAGAAGAAGATGTGCGTGTAAAGAATAATCACGAAGAAAAATCTACACTGGCGTGAAAGAAAAATAGAAAAGGCTCCAATCCGTGAAAAAAGAGGACAGGCGTGAAAAAAGTAGAAATAAAGAAATACAAAGAAAAGGAATAAAAAAGAAGATCTGCGTGAAATGGGTTGAAAAAGGTATTAGTCCGAGAAAGAAGAAGATGTGCGTGAAAAGGATAATCACGAAGAAAAAAAGTACACTGACGTGACAGAAAAATAGATAAGGCAACAATCCGTGAAAAAAGTGGACATGCGTGAAAAAGTGGACATAAAGTAATACAAAGAAAAGGAATGAAAAAAGAAGATGTGCGTGAAAAGGTTTGAAAAGGTACCATCCGTGAAAGAACAAGATGTGCGCGGTAAGGATAATCACGAAGAAAAATATACACTGACGTGAAAGAAAAATAGATAAGGCAACAATCCGTGAAAAAAGTGGACATGCGTGAAAAAAGTGGACATAAAGAAATACAAAGAAAAGGAATAGAAAAAGAAGATGTGCGTGAAAAGGGTTGAAAAGGTACCAGTACGTGAAAGAATCAGATGTGCTTGAAAAGGATATCACGAAGAAAAATGTACACTGACGTGAAAGAAAAATAGATATGGTAATAATCCGTTTAAAAAGTAGACATGCGTGAAAAAAGTGGACATAAAGAAACACAAAATAAAGGAACGAAAGAAGATGGATGTGCGTAAAAAGGGTTGAAAAGGTACCAGTCCGAGAAAGAAGAAGATGTGCGTGAAAAGGATAGTGACGAGTAAAAAATATAGACTGACGTGAAAGAAAAATAGACCAGGCACCAATCCGTGAAAAACGTGGACAGGCGTGAAAAAAGTAGACACATAAAGAAATACAAAATTCCTTTATACACTATTACATACTCAAACATTATTAGCATGAAACTGTTAGACAGGAATGAGAGAAGTAGAAATAGGGAATCAGAATTTTTTTTCTGCCTATGATATAGAAGTCCGAATGTGCTACCTTGAAAAAAGTAGTCAGGCGTGGAACTAGACATACAAAAACCGTGCTTATGGTATAACGGCATGATAAAGTCTTACCGCGTTTTGTGCCAACCTGGGGTCCTCCCAGATCTTGCAGGGGCCATGCTTTAAGTTTAGAAACTACCTTTATTCAGACCATATATATTCTTGTTCCTCGTGATTTTTTTTTGGTATGGGTTTTACGGCCCTTTCAAGATTATTTCACTCATATCGAGCCGATCGTTAATCATAGGTGGGCGAAAACCGGAGTACCCGGAGAAAAACCACCTGACCTTCCGTTGCAGAACTTGGCGTCTCACACGTGACCCGAGCGAGGCTCGAACCCACGGCGGTGAGAGACCTAATGATTAAGAGTCAGCGCTTTGTTCCTCGTGATAAGATGCATTCAGTGACACCAACCTGGTGGGTAGGTGGGGGGAGGCTTGGTGTGGTGGGGCAATACCCCACCCCTCCAATACGTAAATGGCCCAATATCTCAGAAACCGTTGCGATCCACACCCCTTAACCATATATATTCTTGTTCCTTATGATAAGACACAGTGAGTTCTCCCGGGGTCAAGCCCCATCCCTCCACTTCACAGAAGGCCAAATATCTGAGAAACTGTTCAGGGCCTAAACCATATATATTCATGTTCGCATTCAGTTCTACCAATATCGAGACACCTGGGGTGCCCCGAGTCATGTCAGGGTCATGCTCCAACCGCTTCACTTTATGATAAGCCATATATCTCAGAAACAGTTAAGATCCCCATACCCCAAACCGTATATTCTTAAGACTCAGTCACAACAACCTTTGGGTCTCTTTGTGCTGGGTCAATGTGCTGGGGCCATACTCCGCCCCTCCACTTCATAAAATTCCATATATATATATATATAACTATGAAAAAATTAAAGAAACACTGGAATAAAAGTTATTTTTCCTGTATTTTTAACAACCGGTTTCATCCATGATGGAATTTTCAAGTTAACAATGATGTTTATTATTGTACGTTAAAGTGACGTAAACGTCAATAGTTATTTATTTTTCCCGTAACGCTCAATAAAAGCTGACGCTTTTGTGTTTTTGAGACGTTACGTATTTACATATGAGCCGTCGTAAGATAACGGCGTAAAAAGCAAATGAAGTACAGGACACAGCGATCAGCGGAGACTCAGATCGGCCCGCGCAATCCCGCAATCCGATCAGAATCCTCACCGATCGCATATACATGCACACACCACAGGACACAGGATAAATATCATGCTCAGCCGAGCCGAGCACGAAAAAAAGGTTGCAGAACCTCGGGCCTGATTGAGCCAGCGCATGAAAAATCCCACAAGAAGGTTTGAGCGATCAGTGGAGACTCAGATCAGCCTGCGCAATCGCGCAGTCCGATCAGAATCCTCACTGGTCGCATATTACATGCACACACCACAGGACACAGGATAAATTCTATGCTCAGCCGAGCCGAATACGAAAAAAGTTTTACAACCTCGGGGCCTAATTTGAGCCAGGGCATGAAAAATCCCACAAGAAGGTCTGAGTGATCAGCGGAGATTCAGATCAGCCTGCGCAATCACGCAGTCCGATCAGAACCCCAAATGATCGCATATTACATGCACACAGTACAGGACACAGGATAAATTCTATGCTCAGTCCGATCGGAATCCTCACCGATCGCATATACATGCACACACCACAGGACACAGGATAAATTTCACGCTCAGCCGAGCCGAGCACGAAAAAAGTTCTACAACCACGGGGCTTGATTTGAGCCAGCGCATGAAAAATCCCACAAGAAGGTTATGAGCGATCAGCGGAGACCCAGATCGGCCTGCGCAATCGCGCAATCCGATCAGAATCCCCACCGATCGCATATACATGCACACACCACAGGACACAGGACAAATTCCATGCCCAGCCGAGCCGAGCACGAAAAAAGTTCTAAAAACCTCGGGGCCTGATTTGAACCAGCGCATGAAAAATCCCACAAGAAGGCTTGAGCGATCAGCGGAGATTCAGATCAGCCTGCGCAATCGCGTAGTCCGATCAGAATCCCAACTGATCGCATATTACATGCACACAGTACAGGACACAGGATAAATTCTATGCTCGGCCGAGCCGAGCACGAAACAAGTTCTACAACCTCGTGGCCTGACCCGAGTCAGCGCATGAAAAATCCCACAAGAAGGTTTGAGCGATCAGCGGAGACCCAGATTGGCCTGCGCAATCGCGCAGTCCGATCAGAATCCCCACCGATCGCATATACATGCACACACCACAGGATACAGGACAAATTTCATGCTCAGCCTAGCCGAGCAGGAAAAAAGTTCTACAACCACGGGGCCCGACTCGAGCCAGCGCATGAAAAATCCCACAAGAAGGTTTGAGCGATCAGCGGAGACTCAGATCAGCCCGCGCAATCGCACAGTCTGATCAGAATCTTCACTGATCGCATATACATGCACACACCACAGGACACAGGACAAATTTCAGCTCAGCCGAGCCGAGCACGAAAAAAGTTCTACAACTTCGGGGCCTGATTTGAGCCAGCGCATCAAAAATCCCACAAGAAGGTCCGAGTGATAAGTGATGACTCAGATCAGCCTGCGCAATCGCGCAGTCCGATCAGAATCCTCACCGATCGCATATACATGCACACACCACAGGACACAGGATAAATTCCATGCTCAGCCGAGCCGAGCACGAACCTCGGGGCCTGATTTGAGCCAGCGCATGAACAATCCCATAAGAAGGTTTGAGTGATCAGCGCAGTCTGATCAGAATCTTCACTGATCACATATACATGCACATGTTGTAGAACTTGTTTCGTGCTCGGCTCGGCCGAGCATAGAATTTATCCTGTGTCCTGTACTGTGTGCATGTAATATGCGATCAGTTGGGATTCTGATCGGACTACGCGATTGCGCAGGCTGATCTGAATCTCCGCTGATCGCTCAAGCCTTCTTGTGGGATTTTTCATGCGCTGGTTCAAATCAGGCCCCGAGGTTTTTAGAACTTTTTTCGTGCTCGGCTCGGCTGGGCCTGGAATTTGTCCTGTGTCCTGTGGTGTGTGCATTTATATGCGATCGGTGGGGATTCTGATCGGATTGCGCGATTGCGCAGGCCGATCTGGGTCTCCGCTGATCGCTCATAACCTTCTTGTGGGATTTTTCATGCGCTGGCTCAAATCAAGCCCCGTGGTTGTAGAACTTTTTTCGTGCTCGGCTCGGCTGAGCGTGAAATTTATCCTGTGTCCTGTGGTGTGTGCATGTATATGCGATCGGTGAGGATTCCGATCGGACTGAGCATAGAATTTATCCTGTGTCCTGTACTGTGTGCATGTAATATGCGATCAGTTGGGGTTATGATCGGACTGCGTGATTGCGCAGGCTGATCTGAATCTCCGCTGATCACTCAGACCTTCTTGTGGGATTTTTCATGCCCTGGCTCAAATTAGGCCCCGAGGTTGTAAAACTTTTTTCGTATTCGGCTCGGCTGAGCATAGAATTTATCCTGTGTCCTGTGGTGTGTGCATGTAATATGCGACCAGTGAGGATTCTGATCGGACTGCGCGATTGCGCAGGCTGATCTGAGTCTCCACTGATCGCTCAAACCTTCTTGTGGGATTTTTCATGCGCTGGCTCAATCAGGCCCGAGGTTCTGCAACCTTTTTTTCGTGCTCGGCTCGGCTGAGCATGATATTTATCCTGTGTCCTGTGGTGTGTGCATGTATATGCGATCGGTGAGGATTCTGATCGGATTGCGCGATTGCGCGGGCCGATCTGAGTCTCCGCTGATCGCTGTGTCCTGTACTTCATTTGCTTTTTACGCCGTTATCTTACGACGGCTCATATGTAAATACGTAACGTCTCAAAAACACAAAAGCGTCAGCTTTTATTGAGCGTTACGGGAAAAATAAATAACTATTGACGTTTACGTCACTTTAACGTACAATAATAAACATCATTGTTAACTTGAAAATTCCATCATGGATGAAACCGGTTGTTAAAAATACAGGAAAAATAACTTTTATTCCAGTGTTTCTTTAATTTTTTCATAGTTATATTTACCCGCATTGTGGATATTATTTATATTTAATATATATATATATATCTACGTCACGCTGGCCAGTCAAGTTACCTCGAACGATCCTGGTAACTTGACTGGCCAGCGATACGTAGACCAAATCCAAGACCACAACGCACGACCACATCGAGCCCGTGTTGCCGTCGAATTTCGGAGACAGCTAGGTGTAAGAACACTGCCGTGGCCAGCCAAATCCCCCAATATGTCGCCGATTGAGCACATTTGAGATTGGGTCGCCGCGTGTGCAACAGACCGCAGCGTTGTAACAAACTGCAAGAGTTTTGCCGAGCATTGCCGGATACCAAGGGACATAATCCGTCACACAATCACTAGCATGCCCAGAAGGTGTCATGCATGCATCAATGCTCGTGGGGCATAGGCCATATACTGATCCCCTTTGCATATAAACCTTCCCTTTGACATTGAAGTTTCGCTTCTTTCTATTTAAATTTGGGGGTTGGCCCTTATTTTTTGTCCCTAGTATAACTAAGAAGCCACTCATATCCCCATGCCATGATCTATATTATAATTTGACACATTCAATCACACAAACTGTTTAGGTCGACAGTGGCTGTTCCTCACCCCTCCATTCCTTTAGATAGCCTCGTTTCTTAAATTTCATATGAAATGATCACTTTTGTAAGATGCTCTTTTGATTACGTACAATAGAAAGCGCTTTCAATATTGCGTCTATACATATAACAAAAAGGAGGTCTATAGACTCAGCCCAATTTTAATATGGGTTTAATAAACTTCGGGTGTTCCAACACCTAATAAAAAAAACTCCTGCGCAAGCGCACTCGTTTCTTTCTCAGATATTCAACCTCCATCGGTTTTTAAATACGCTATGTATTTGTATATACGTATTGAGAAAATATGGTATTAATTTGACTCAAACCGACATAAACCGACATCCTTAACTGACAAAATAGCTCTCCTCCGACCTAAAGCCAATATGGCATTCAAAAGATTTTACACATGCAGCAAATGCACTAGAAATAACATACACCTATACTCCTGATAATATCAGTTATATAAATTACCGGTCAACGGGTGATACCGAGGTTTTACTGAGAGGAGAGATAACAAAAATGTTACAGCATCCAGATTTGTGGTTCTTGCCCATGACGTCTTTAACTTTATGTACACTATAGGTGATCATGAGCTGCAGACCTTGCTCATAACACACCTCCTTAACCTAATGTAAAACTAAACCAAGTACCATGTGAAATTGTCAGGGGGAAAAACTAAAATACCATGGCACCCAGAGTTGCGGCTCTTGTTCATTACACACCTTCTTAACCAACTGTACAACTGTACAACCACCCATCAATATTCTCACATTACGATGACACAACCGTGCAACATTTTGCATTTTATTTCTTTTTCCATGAAAATTTGTGATATTTGTCTTATTTTTACTCCTAACATAGGTTGCGGGTGCTCGTTCGAACCACATCAATGAGGCGGTTCTTACGAGTACCCATGACCTATGTCTTAGAACAGAAATAAGCAAAATAACTTATACCCCTGTAAACCCCAGTTTTAATTAAATACTGTTGGGTTTAGAGGGTTTTAATTTCACGGACTTGTTAACATGAAGCAAAGTGTTAGAGATATTGTGTTGCCAAGATTAAATTCTCAGGGATGATAACTAAAATACCACGACACCCGGATTTGTGGTTCTTGCTCATAACACGCCTTTCCCCCAAATGTTTTCTTTGTTTGAATTAGTGTTTTACGTCCCCATCAACACTAATTAGGTGATTGTGGAGAGTTGGCTTCAATTTTGTGGGACTTTTACCCAACATTGAGATGAAATGACATCTCAAGCCCTGCCGCCTGAACAAGCCAGAAGGGTTTATATATAGGTGACGTTCCGATTTACAACACTTCGCGTAGTCAGGCTTAGATCCTCTTAGCGGTTTACCAGTAGTCATGTGCGGTCGGTTTCAGCTATGAGTGCAAGCATGATGAATCCAATCTATTTCTCCAAGCCCCGATAGGCGGGGCATAAATCTTCAACTGGTGTTGGTTGGTTGATTTGAGGTTAAACGTCCCCGTCAACACTGTAAAGGACATTTTGGAGACTTTGCTTCCAATTTTGTGGGACTTTTACCCGACACCTAGATGAAATGACATCTCAAGCCATGCCGTCCAATGAAACCAAAAGGGTATATTAGCATGCACCGCGGTTCTTGGAAGGCTTAGATCCTCAAAGCGGTTTACCAGTACTAGTGTGCGGGCCGGATCCAGCTCTGCGTGGAAGCATCATGCAGCCCATATATTTCTTTAAGCCCCTTTGGGCGGGGGCCTCTTCACCTCGTGTACAGCTTTACCAAGTATTATCAATATATCTCAAAAGACGATCATAAGGTCAAATTGTTCTTCTGTCCTCTGTCACGACAAAATTATCACAGTTAACCCAGATGAATCAACTGGACTATTGGATAAGAGCATTAGTGGTTGGATCATGGCTCGGGTCACATTTGAGATGCAAAGTTCTGCAGCTGAAGGTCAGATGGTTCTCCTACGGGTACTTCACATTTTCGCCCACCCTTGATTAACGATCGGCTCGATACAAGTGAAATAATCTTGAAAGGGACGTAGAACCAAAACCTGAAAAAAACTATATTTGATCGAAAGTGCCGTGAGTAACAAGTGAAGCACCCGATCAAACAACATATTTTGAGGCATCGGAACTGTCAGTTTATGGTCTAAATTTGATATGCCAGGCTAATACGGGTTAATCGGCCTGACCTCGGTCTGCACTGTTTGCCAGTCCTTAAAAAAACGCTTAGCTTAAGACGTAAAAGCGACGTCTGACCTGGGTCTGTTCCATTTGCCTTAGTCCTAAAGTAGAAATGAAAGGCTAACGCTGGTTAAGCAATGCCTGATCTCGGTCTGCATTATTTGCCTATGTCTTGAAATGGTTATACTACTCGCCTCATTGACCAGGGTTAGTTGGTTTCATCTCGGGCGTCTCCAGACGTGCGGATTTTAATCGAGGTCCCGTATCATTATGACCTTAGCTGTTGTTAGGACGTAATTCTCAAACACAACCCATATAAGCTTAGTGTCTCTTAGGACATAGGTAAACAGTGCAGACGTAGCTCAGATGTTCCTTAACCCAATTCAGCGCAGCATATCTGTTTGATGACAAAGGCAAACAGTGCAGACCAGATGATGCCCCATATTTTAACATTGGCAATGGGAAAGAACTGTGTTTATCATACAACAAATCACGGTGCGAAAGAGCGTGCCGAGTGACGTCATTAAAAGCTGCAAATTTATGACGCCATGCGTAGATTCGTAGACGTTAGACGGTGTAGCATCACTGTCTAGCACCGACAACGTTTCAAAAGGGCATAAATGCATGTGTTACCGTCGATTTCTTTAACAATGGTGAGAATTTGTGAGAATTTGAAGGAAACAACAACATTGTTTAAGAGTTTCAGCGTGCTAGAATCGGTAATACATCACAGTTTGTCGGTCAGTTGTAAGTAGACAAATCACGCGCGCTACGCGCTCATGATACGGATCTCCACAATGTGATTTATTACTCAACAAATCACAGCTAGAGCTTATCTATCACTTGTCGTTTATACAGCCAATGGTTAAATCCGGTGATATATTGCGTGATAAATCACTAGGCGAAAAGAGTTGACGTGAAGAGCCGCCGTTTATTGAAGTTTTGCGACGTCATCGATCCTTTCCTTGACGTTAGACCGTGTAACGTCTTTTTCAGTACGTTACACATGCGTTACAGTCAATCATGTCGGCGGGATTTCTTCAAACAGTGGCGGGATGTTGAGAGAATATGAAGGAAACAACAGCATTTTAGTAGACTTTCAGTGTGTTATCAGCTCTATTGTTACGTGCTCGTGATGTGATCTACCATACAACGGACCTCCAAACAGTGATATATTACTCAACAAATCACCGCTAGAGCTGGGTTATTCACTCTTAAACCAAATTAGCACATCACCTCTATTTAAGACCAAAGGGATACAGCACAGATCCTCGCAGACCCGGCTCAGATGTCGGTTAACCCATTTAACCCAACATCTAAAATAAAGGACACTAGGAAACATTGCAGACCCAGATCAGATGCCCATTAATTCATATCATACCAAAGTCTCTATGTATAGACACGAAAACAGTGCAGACCTAGATCAGACACTCCTTAGCCAATGTTCGCCAAGGCCACAGGGAAAAGGTTCTACACTACAGAGGCTTCCAGGCGAATATGGGTTAAACCGATGCACAGTTTGCCAGGTTACCATATGTAGGAGATATGCCACTCGTACATATCTCCTATAACAGAGACAGACTTTCGGATGAGTCTTTAAACCGAGGTCCCGTCTCCGTATGACCTTAGTTGTTGGTGGGACGTAAAACTCAAACACACACCTCACCTATAACAGAGACAGTAGTCGTATATCATTATAGGAATATCTGATCGTGATGTGCACTAGCAAGGGGTAGATTGCAGTGTGAGGTTACGAAGCCCTCCATCGAACGCGGGTCGTTTAGGGTAAGACATCACGACTTTTGGATGCCAAAATGAGTTGATGAATGTTTGTACCTTGAATTTCTTTTCCGCTATTAAAGGTCAAGAATACGTAAATAAATGGCACAATTATTTAAGTGCGTTCTGACACTACAGCGCCACTTTCAAAATGGCGGCGTCAATCACCGTCCGTCAATGTAAACTTAAATATACGAGGGTCATCCAAAAATAACTGATCAATGCCTTATAACTATTAAAATAGGTTTTAAATACAGCTTACTTCTTCACAGTCCTTCGAAGTAATCTCCCCTCGAACGGATGACAGAATTCCATCTGCTTGGTAACGCTTCTATACCGGTTGCTAAGCAACTGAAGTTGATGCGTCGGACCTCTGCGTTCACGGCACACTCTAACTCGTCCAAACTGTCATAACGGTTTCCCCGTCAAGGTTCTTTCAACTTTGGAAACAGGTCGAAGTCGGGAGGAGACAAATCTGGCGAATACGGGGGGTGATCGAGCACTTCCCAGCCATACCCTTCCAACAGCTCCTTGACAACGTTACTTTTGTGTGGTGACGCGTTGTCGTGCAGAATTAACGGCGTGCAGTTAATAAGTTCTGAGCGCTTGCGGCGTAATGCTGGACGAAGTATTGTCCGTGGATACTTTTCATAATATTCTTTATTGACTGTTCGACCTGTTGGTACCCGGTGTGAGGTAAGAACGCCACGGAAATCATACGCAAATATGATCAACATCTTGGGACAATTCTGACTTCGGCGAAATTTTAATGGCCTCGGTGAATCTTTTGTATGCCATTCACTACTTTGCCGCTTTAATTCAGGCTCAAAAGACCGTATCCACGTTTCGTCGATTGCTACAATTCTCAGAAGCATTTCATCTCCTTCTTCTCCATACCTATGCAGGAGTGAGCGAGCGATTTTTACCCGATGGTGTTTTTCGGAATCTGACAGCATGTGAGGCACCCACCTGGCTGCAACTTTTCTCATTTTCAAACGTTCAAGCAGAATGGAATGTGCTGACCCATGGCTTATATCCAGTTCATGAGCTATCTCGGTGCATGTATATCTTCTATCATCATTCAATAGTTTCGCTACTTTTTCAACATTTTCACCATCCGTTGCAGACACAGGCCTTCCGCACAGGTGCTTGTTGCTTACATTGCTCCTCCCATTATTAAATTCACGTACCCACCTCCTGATTGTATTATACTGACGGTGGTACAACTTCTTCAACAGCGTTTAGAATCTCAGGTGCGCCTTTTCCTCGTCTTGATTCAATCTAAATATACGTAATCTGTTCTTCCCGCGTCAGCGTGAACGCGCAGTCCGCCATTACGTTGCGATAAATGACGTCACGTAAAGATGACGTCACGTAACGTCGAGTTTTGGCGCGCAATCTTTGACGGAGATATTGATCAGCAATCGTGCCAAATATTAGATACGTACGTCAATAAATAAAAAAATTATAAGGCATTGATCAGTTATTTATTGATGACCCTCGTAGGTATAACTTTGTTTGTTTGATTTGAGGTTTAACGTCCCCGTCAACACTGTATAGGTCATTTTGAAGACTTTAATTCCAATTTTGTGGGACTTTACCCGACATTGAGATGAAATGACTTCTCAAGCCCTGTCGGCCAATGAAACCAATAGGGCGGGCCGACTCGCACCGCTTTGCCTGGGCAGTCTTAGAACCTCTAGTTGGTTTACCAGTACTTGTGTGCGGCCGGTTTCAGCTCTGCGTGGAAACATCATGCAACTCATCTATTTCTTCAAGCCCCGATGGGCTTGAGACATAATGGTGATGAGAGGAGGATATCTTTGCAGTCTTCTCTAAGTTAACGGAAACCCATAAACTGGTAACAATGCTGATCCAAATCAGAACGCGGCATCTGATCGGGACCTACACTGTTTGCAAAAAGCTCAGCCATCTTCCAAATAAATGTTGAAGAAAACACAACCTGTCACCCCTAAATTTGGAATGGACTCCTGCTATATATAAGGAAGAATGTTCCATTTGTAACAAAAATGGTTAAAGGAATGCTGTGAATCTAACATTTAGGCGAATCTGGTGATTACCCGCAGCATACCCTTTTAGACAAAATGAACTATATACATAGAGACTTTGGTATGATATAACGGAAGCTATAGGATTAATTCTCTAGGGTTTAAGAACGAGTTCGAATTATCCGTGGTAAACCCGCCATCCCTCTTTGAGACATTTCAGATTCACTGTATATAGCCTAAAATCAGCCTGTTGCCAAGGTTTCTTCACATATTGTTTGTACGAGCCACATATCTTTTACTGCGCTGTTATGTTCAATTCGCCTAAGGCCTTACACATTGCGTATAAGTAAAACCAGGCGATTTTTTTCCGTTAATTAAAGGTAGGTGACAACTGGAGTACCTGCAAAATATATGACCTTAACTTTGCGTCACACATGCAAGGTGATTAAGAGTCAAAGCTTTTACCCACTAGACCATGAAGGCCCCAAAACGGCAGTATACACTGTTTTATTATTGACAAAACGCAATGAGAATGCAGGATAACAAAATAACTGCTAGTAAATTTGTTCGTTCGTTTGTTTGTTTGATGTTTAACGTCCCCACCAACACTATATAGGTCATAATTGGGACGTTGCTACTTTTACCCAACATACAGATATAATGTAACCTCAAGCCCTGTCGCCCAATGAGACCAATAGGGTTAATATGCATGGATGGTTTGACTCGCACTACTTTGCCTGTGCAAGCTCAGACCCTCTAAGCGGCTTACCAGTACTCGTGTGCGCTTGGTTTCAGCCTTGCAAGGAAACATCATGCAGCCCAATCTAATCTCCTAACCGTGATGGGCGGGGTCCGAGTGTTTGTTCGGTAGTTTGTGCGAAGTTTAACGGTCTTGTCAACACCATTAAGGCAACACCGAGCAGGCCATCTTACCTTGGGCAGACATGCACATCAGTGGTTAACCAATACAGTGCACATTCACTCGACAGAACAAGAGGAGAATAGCCGCAGAAAAATTCAAAGCAAAACAACACAAAACAAAAAAAAAACAAGAGGTCCATGAGGTCCTGGTCGATCCCATGAGCCCGGTGCAAATTTGGTCGTACTCAATCACCTGATGCTCTGACCGTCAGTCAAGCGATTCCGGAGATGAAGACTTTTTTAAGGTTTTCACCATAATAGGGCATGATGGCCACCTTGATGTAAAATAGGTCATGTTCAACCTAGTGTCATCAGTGTTGCAAACTTGTTGGTACTCAGTCACTCAATGCTACATACCATGTTTCAGGACAATCGGCCAATTAGTTCTGGAGAAGAAGCATTTTAAGGTTTTTACCATTTTCAGGCATAGGGGCCATCTTGGACATGTGATCCAAACATTTGAATAAGTTTTGTTCCCTTACAGCCCATAGGCTGCATGTAAAATTTATATGAAAATGGCCAAGTTGGTTTAGAGAAAATGTATTCTCATAAGTCAATAGACCTGCACTACAAGTCACCTTGTGCCAACGTCACCAAATGACCTTGACCCTAAGCATTCATAGACATTCAGTTTTTACCTATTCTCATACCATAGATCACGATACTTTTGGAAAAATGCATTGATTTACCAATTTCCCATTGAAAAGCATATGGAACCAAATTTGACCTTGGTGTAAAATAGGTCAAGGTCAATCTCAGGTCATCATTTTTGCAAACATAGTAGAAGTCGGTCACCTGTCACCCGATGCTACATACCAAGTGTCAAGGCAATTGGTCCAGTGGTTCTGGAGAAGACGGTTTTAAGGTTTTTACCATATTTGGGCATGACAAACATCTTGATCATGTGACCTGGACCATCCGAATATTTTTTTTTTTGTTATCTAAGTGTCCTAAGTGTCCTAAGGATGCTTATACAATTCAAACAAAATTAGCCAAGTGGTGTTAGAGAGAAAATGTATTCTACTATGTAAATGCACCTGCAATGGACTAAGGTCACCGAATGACCTTGACCTTAAGCATTCATAGATATACATTTTAACATTTTCTCATAATTATCACAGACCAAAATATTTTTCGAAAAAATGCATCGATTCACCTATTTCTCATTGAAAAGCCTAAGAAGCCGAATTTGACATTGGCATAAAATAGGTCAAGGTCAACATATGGTCATCATTTTTGCAAACTTGGTAGTACCCGGTCTCCCAATAATACATACTTAGTTTCAAGACAATCGGCCCAGTGGTTCTGGAGAAGACGATTTCTTAAAGTTTTCAACATATTTGGGCATGGCGACCGACCATCTTGGTCATGTGACCTTGACCAACCGAATAAAATTTTGTACACAAAGTGTCCTGTCTAACAGTTTCACCCTGATAACGCTTGATGATGTAATTGTGTATACAGAAATTTTGTTCTTCTGTATGTCTACTTTTTACGCCTGTCTACTTTTTCTCGGATTGGTGCCTTATCTATTTTTCTTTCACGTCAGTGTACATTTTTCTTCGTGATTATCCTTTTCACGCACATCTTCTTCTTTCACGGACTGGTAACTTTACAACCCTTTTCACGCACATCTTCTTTTTTTCATTCCTTTTCTTTGTATTTCTTTATGTCTAGTTTTTTTCACGCCTGTACAATTTTTTCACGGATTTGTGCCTTATCTGTTATTCTGTCACGCCAGTCTACATTTTTCTTCGTGATTATCCTTTTCACGCATATCTTCTTTCTCCGACTGGTACATTTTCACGCACATCCATCTTTTTTCATTCCTTTATTTTGTATTTCTTTGTGTCCACTTTTTTCACGCATGTCTACTTTTTTCACGGCTTGTTCCCTTATCTATTTTTCTTTCACGTCAGTGTACATTTTCCTGCGTGATTATCCTTTTCACGCACATCTTCTTTCACGTACTGGTACCTTTTGAACCTTTTTTCACGCACTTCTTCTTTTTTAATTCCTTTTTCTTTGTATTTCTTTATGTCCACTTTTTCACGCCTGTCCACTTTTTTTACGGATTGGTGCCTTATCTACTTTTTACACGTCTGTCTCCTTTTCCACGTAGGCTGGAAATTTAGGGTTTCTCATGTGTACTGATCAATAGCTCATCCGTGGTCAGACCTTATCGTGCTGTTATACCATAAGCACGGTTTTTGGAATGTCTAGTTCCACGCCTGACTACTTTTTTCAAGGTAGCACATTCGTTCTTCTACATCATAAGCAGAAAAATTCGGATTCCCCATGTCTACTTCTCTCATTCCTGTCTAACAGTTTCACGCTAATAATGTTTGATTATTTAATAGTGTATACAGGAATTTTGTATTTCTTTAGTTTATACTAATTTATTTTAGTTCGATTGCGATGAAAGCTGCAAGCTTATTGAATCGCTCTCGAACTCTCATTCCGTGTGTTTCCACGCGCGCGAGAGAGGCAGTGGCTTTTACACCACTGCTACCCATTTACACCTGGGTGGAGTGGAGCAGTGTCATTACGTGTCTTGCCCAAGGACACACCTCGATACCGGCGGCCGGTTCGAACGCACAACATCTCGATCATAAGTCGAACGCGTTAACCACTGCGCTATCGAGGCTGACGATTTCACATCTTCTTTTTTCATTCCTTTTCTTTGTATTTCTTTATGTCTACTTTTTTTCACTCCTGTCCACGTTTTTCACAGATTGGTGCCTGGTTTATTTTTCTTTCACGTCAGTCTATAGTTTTCTTCGTGATTATCCTTTTCACGCACATCTTTTGCTTTCTCGGACTGGTACCTTTTCAACCCTTTTCACGCACATCCATCTTCTTTCATTCCTTTATTATGTATTTCTCTATGTCCACTTTTTTCACGCATGTCTACTTTAATCACGGTTTATTCCCATATCTATTTTACTTTCACGTCAGTGTACATTTTTCTTCGTGATTATCCTTTTCACGCATATCTTCTTTCTCGGGTTGTTTCCTTTTCAACCCTTTTCACGCACATCTTTTTTATTCCTTTTCTTTGTATTTCTTTATGTCTACTTTTTCACGCCTGTCCACTTTTTTCACGGTTTAGGGGCTTTTCTATTTTTCCTTCACGTCAGTGTACATTTTTCTTCGTGATTATCCATTTCACGCAGGTTATCTTCTTACTCGGACTGGTACCTTTTCAACGCTTTTCACGAAATTTTCTTTTTTTCATTCCTTTTTGTAGTATTTCTGTATGCCTACTTTTTCACGCCTGTCTACTTTTTTCACGGGTTGGAGCTTTATCTACATTTGACACGCCTATCTCCTTAACCACGCTGGCTGAAAATTTAGGGTGTCACATGTGTACTGTTCAATAGGTCATCCGCGGTCAGACTATTTCGCGTTGTTACACCATAAGTACGGTTTTTGTATGTCTAGTTCCACGCCTGACTACTTTTTTTCAAGGTAGCAGATTCGTACTTCTATATCATAGGCAGAAAAAATCAGATATCCCATGTCTACTTCTCTCACTTCTGTCTAACAGTTTCACACTAATAATGTTTGATTATGAAATATGAATACAGAAATTTTGTATTTCTTTATGTCTACTTTTTTCACGCCTGTCCATTTTTTACGGACTGGTGCCTGATCTATTTTTCTTTCACGTCCGTCTACATGTCATGCACATCTTCTTCTTTCTCGGACTGGTACCTTTTCAACCATTTTCACGCACATCCATCTTTTTTCATTCCTTTAATTTGCACTTCTTTATGTCAACCTTTTCCACGCATGTCCACTTTTTGCATGGATCATTCCCTTATCTATTTTTCATTCAAGTCAATGTATTTTTTTCTTCGTGGTTATCCTTTTCACGCATATCTTCTTCTTTCCCCGACTGGTACCTTTTCAACCCTTTTCATGCACATCTTCTGTTTCATTCCTTTTCTTTGTATTTCTTTATGTCCACTATTTTCACGCATGTCCACTTTTTTTCACGGATTGTTGCCTATCTATTTTTCTTTCACGTAAATGTGCATTTTTGTTCGTGATTATCCTTATCACGCACATCTTCTTCTTTCACGGACAGGTACCATTTCAACCCTTTTCACGCACATCTTCTGTTTCATTCCTTTTCTTTGTATTTTATGTCCACTTTTTTCACGCATGTCCACTTTTTTCACGGAGTGTTGCCTTATCAATTTTTGTTTCACGTCAGTGTACATTTTTCTTCGTGATTATGCTTTTCACGCACATCTTCTTCTTTCACGGACTGGTACCTTTTCAACCCTTTTCACGCACATCTTCTTTTTTCATTCCTTCTCTTTGTATTTCTTTATGTCTACTGTTTTCACGCATGTCCACTTTTTCAAGGCCTGGTGCCTAATTTATTTTTCTTTCACGTCAGTCTTCATTTTTCTTCGGGATTATCCTTATCACGCACATCTTCTTCTTTCTCGTACTGGTACCATTTCAACCCTTTTCACCGGCCCCGATAGCTCAGTTGGTAGAGTGTCCGCTCCGGGGAACGGGAGGTCACGGGTTCGATTCCGGGCCGCGACATACCAAAGTCGTTAAGAATGGTACTAGCTGCTCCTCGCTTGGCACTCATATTTATGGGGTAGAGCTAGAACTGGTCGATCCATTGTCAGGATAATATGACTGGGTGTGGTATCATGTATTGTGTCTGGGACAGTGAGGCAGCACTAAAAAAGTGAGTATTGAGCTCCCTGTCGCAACCGAACACCGTCCTGATATGATTGAAAAATTGTTGAAAGCGACGGTAAACCCGAATTCACACACTCAACCCTTTTCTTTATGTCTACTTTTTCATGCCAGTCCACTTTTGTTTACGGATTAGAGCCTTTTCTATTTTTCTTTCATGTAAGTGTACATTTTTCTTCGTGATTATACATTTCACGCACGTCTTCTTCTTTCTCGGACTGGTACCTTTTATACCCTTTTCACGTAATCTTTATTTTTCATTCCTTTTCTTTGTATTTCTTTATGTCTCCTTTTTCACGCCTGTCCACTTTTTGCACGGATTGGTGCTTTATCTACTTTTGACACGTCCATCTTCTTTACCACGCTGGCTGAAAATTTAGGGTGTCAAATGTGTATGTCTAGTTCCACGCCTGACTACTTCTTTCAAGGTAGCAGATTCGTACTTCTATATCATAGGCAGGAAAATTCGGATATCCCAGGTCTACTTCTCTCACTCCTGTCTAACAGTTTCACACTAATAATATTTGATTATGAAATAGTGTATACAGGAATTTTGTATTTCTTTATGTCTACTTTTTTCAAATTGTCCACTTTTTTCACGGTCTGGTGCCTGATCTATTTTTTCTTTCACGTCAGTCTACATTTCACGCACATCTTCTTTCTCCGACTGGTACCTTTTCAGCCCTTTTCACGCTCATCCATCTTTTTTCATTCCTTATTTTGTATTTCTTTATGTCCACCTTTTTCACGCATGTCCACTTTTTGCACTGATTATTCCCTTATCTATTTTTCTTTCAAGTCAATGTACTTTTTTTCTTCGTGATTATCCTTTTCACGCACATCTTCTTCTTTCTCGCACTGGTACCATTTCCACCCTTTTCACCGGCCCCGATAGCTCAGTTGGTAGAGTGTCCGCTTCGGGGAACGGGAGGTCACGGGTTCGATCCCGGGCCGCGACATACCAAAGTCGTTAAGAATGGGACTAGCTGCTCCCCGCTTGGCACTCAGATTTACGGGGTAGAGCTAGGACTGGTCGACCCGGTGTCAAGATAATGTGACTGGGTGTGGTATCTTGTATTGTGTCTAGGACATGATACTTCAGTGAGGCAGCACTATGAAAGTGAGTATTGAGCTCCCTGTCGCAACCAAACACCGTCGTGATATGACTGAAAAATTGTTGAAAGCGACGGTTAACCCGAATTCACACACTCAACCCTTTTCACGCACATCCATCTTTTTTATTCCTTTTTTTTTTTGGCATTTCATTATGTCCCCTTCTTTCACCCATGTCCTTTTTTTTCACGGATTGTTGCCTTATCTGTTTTCCTTTCACGTCAGTGTACATTTTTCTTCGTGAGTGTCCTTTTCTCGCACATCTTCTGCTTCCACGGACTGGTACCTTTTCAACCCTTTTCACGCACATCTTCTTGTTTCATTCCTTTCCTTTGTATTTCTTTATGTTCACTTTTCCACGAATGTCCACTTTTTTCACGGATTGTTGCCTTATCGATTTTTTTTTTCGTCAGTGTACACTTTTCTTCGTGATTAACCTTATCACGCACATCTTCTTCTTTCACGGACAGGTACCTTTTCAACCCTTTTCACGCACATCTTCTTTTTTTTTTAATTCCTTTTCTTTGTATTTCTTTATGTCCACTATATTCACGCCTGTCCACTTTTTTTCACGGATTGGTGCCTTATCTATTTTTCCCTCACGTCAGTGTACATTTTTCTCCTTGATAATCCTTTTCGCACACATCTTCTGCTTTCACGGACTGGTACCTTTACAAAGTAGAAGTAAAACAAAGATCAGGAATTGATACAATTAACTTACTCCACCCATAAAAGACACCAAACCCTATTCACGCACATCTTCTTTTTTCATTCATTTCCTTTTATTACTTTATGTCCACTTTTTTCACGGATGTCCACTTTTTTCACGGATGTCTTATCTATTTTTCTTTCACGTCAGTCTCGGCCCCCGCCCATCGGGGCTTGAAGAAATATATGGGCTGCACGATGCTTCCACGCAGAGTTGTATCCGACCCACACATGAGCACTGGTAAACCGCTTAGAGGATCTAAGCCTGCCCAGAGTGTCGGACCGTCCATGCTTATAAACCCTACTGGTTTCATTGGGCGACAGGACTTGAGATGTCATTCTATCTCAATGTCGGGTAAAAGTCCCACAAACTTGGAAGCAACGTATCCAAAATGACCTTTACAGTGTTGACGGGGACGTTAAACCTCAAATCAAACAAACATTCACGTCAGTCTACATTTTTCTTCGGGATTATTCTTTTTACGCGCATCTTCTTCCTCGGACAGGTCCCTTTTCCACCCTTTTCACGCACATCCATCTTTTTTCATTCCTTTATTTTGCATTTCTTTATGTCCATTTTTTTCCCGCATGTCCACTTGTTTCACGGATTGTTGCCTTGTCTGTTTTTCCTTTCACGTCAGTGTACATTTTTCTTCGATATTATCCTTTTCACGCACATCATCTGGTTTCACAGACTGTTACCTTTTCAACCCTTTTCATGCACATCTTCTTTTTTCATTCCTTTCCTTTTTATTTCTTTATGTCCACGTTTTTCACGGGTGTCAACTTTTATTCACGGATTGTTGCTTTATCTATTTTTCTTTCACGTCAGGGTACATTTTTCTTCGTGTTTATCCTTTTCGCACACATCTTCTTCTTTCACGGATTGGTACCTTTTCAACACTTTTCATGCACATCTTTTTTCATTCCTTTTCTTAGTATTTCTTTATGTCCATTTTTTCACGGGTGTCCACTTTTTCACGGATTGTTGCCTTATCTATTTTTCTTTCACGCCAGTGGACATTTATCTTCGTGACTATCCTTTTCACGCACATCTTCTTCTTTCATGGACTGGTACCATTTCAACACTTTTCACGCACGTCTTCTTTTTTCATTTCTTTTCTTTGTATTTTTTAATGTCTACTTTTTTCACGCCTGTCCGATTTTTCACGGATTGCTGCATCTAGCCTTACTTATTTTTCTTTCACGGCAGTCTACCTTCTTCTTTCTCGGACTGGTACCTTTTCAACACTTTTCAGGCACATCCATCTTTTTCATTCCTTTATTTTGTATTTTTTGTCCACTTTTTTCACGCCTATCCACTTTTTTCACGGATTGTTGCCTTATCTGTTTTTTTTCATGTCAGTGTACATTTTTCTTCGTGATTATCCTTTTCACGCACATCTTCTGCTTTCGCGGACTGGTACCTTTTCAACCCTTTTCACGCACATCTTTATTCATTCCTTTTCTTAGTATTTCTTTATGTCCACTTTTTTTTACGCCTGTCCCCTTTTTTCACGGATTGGAGCCTTTTCTATTTTTCTTTCACTTCAGTGTACATTTTTCTTCGTGATTATCCTTTTCACGCACATCTTCTTCTTTCACGGACTGGTACCTTTTCAAACCTTTTCACGCTAATCTCCTTTTTCATTCCTTTTGTTGTATTTCTTTATGTCCACTTTTTCACGCCTGTCCACTTTTTTCACGGATTAGAGCCTTTTCTAGTTTTTTTTCGCGTCAGTGTACATTTTTCTTCGTGATAATTCTTTTCACGCACGTCTTCATCTTTCTCGGACTGGTACCTTTTATACCCTTTTCACGCAATCATCATTTTTCATTCCTTTTCTTTGTATTTATTTATGTCTACTTTTTCACGCCTGTCCACTTTTCACGGGTTGTTGCTTTATCTACTTTTGACACGTCTATCTCCTTTACCACGCTGGCTTAAAATTTAGGGTGTCAAATGTGTACTGATCAATAGGTCATCCGCGGTCAGACTATTTCGCGTTGTTACACCATAAGTACGGTTTTTGTATCTCTAGTTCTACGCCTGACTACTTTTTTCAAGGTAGCAGATTCGTACTTCTATATCATAGGCAGAAAAATTCGGATGTCCGATGTCTACGTCTCTCTCTTCTGTCTAACAGTTTGACACTAATAATGTTTGATTATGAAAGACTGTATACAGCAATTTTGTATTTCTTTATGTCCACTTTTTTCACGCCTAGCCACTTTTATCACGGTCTGGTGCCTGATATATTTTTTTCTTTCACGTCAGTCTACATCTCACGCACATCTTCTTCTTTCTCGGACTGGTACCTTTTCAACCCTTTTCACGCACATCCACCTTTTTTTTCATTCCTTTATTTTGTATTTCTTTATGTCCATCCTTTTTCTCGCATGTCCACTTTTTGCACGGATTATTCCCTTATCTATTTTTCTTTCAAATCAATATACTTTTTTCTTCTTAATTATCCTTTACACGCACATCTTCTTCTTTCTCGGACTGGTACCATTTCAACCCTTTTCACCGGCCCCGATAGCTCAGTTGGTAGAGTGTCCGCTTCGGGGAACGGGAGGTCACGGGTTCGATCTGGGGCCGCGACATACCAAAGTCGTTAAGAATGGTACTAGCTGCTCCTCGCTTGGCACTCAGATTTACGGGTTAGAGCTAGCACTGGTCGACCCATTGTCAGAATAATGTGACTTGGTGTGGTATCATGTATTGTCTGGGACATGATACTTCAGTGAGGCAGCACTATAAAAGTGAGTATTGAGCTCCCTGTCGCAACCAAACACCGTCGTGATATGACTGAAAAATTGTTGAAAGCGACGATCAACCCGAATACACACTCAACCCTTTTCACGCACATCCATCTTTTTTCATTCCTTTATTTTGCATTTCATTATGTCCACGGTTTTCCTGCATGTACACTTTTTTCAGGGAGAGTTGCCATATTTGTTTTCCTTTCACGTCAGTGTACATCTTTCTTCGTGAGTGTCCTTTTCTCGCACATTTTCTGCTTTCACGGACAGGTACCTTTTCAACCCTTTTCACGCACATCTACTTGTTTCATTCCTTTCCTTTGTATTTCTTTATGTCCACTTTTTCACGGATGTCCGCTTTTTCACGGATTGTTGCCTTATCTATTTTCTTTCACGTCAGTGTACACTTTTCTTCGTGATTATCCTTACCACGCACATCTTCGTCTTTCACGGACAGGTATCTTTTCATCCCTTTTCACGCACATCTTTTTTTTCATTCTTTTTCTTTGTATTTCTTTATGTCTATTTTTTTCACGCCTGTCCACTTTTTTCACGGATTGGTGCCTTAACCATTTTTCTTTCACGTCAGTTTACATTTTTCTTAGTGATTATCATTTTCACGCGCATCTTCTTCTTTCTCGGACTGGTACCTTTTCAACCCTTTTTCACGCACATCCATCTTTTTTCATTCCTTTATTTTGCATTTCTTTATGTCCACTTTTTTCACGGATGTCCACTTTTTTCACGGATTGAAGCCTTATCTGTTTTTCATTCACGTCAGTGTACATTTATCTTCGGGATTATCCTTTACACGCAAATCTTCTTCTTTCTCGGACTGTTACATTTTCAACAATTCTCACGCACATCCATCTTTTTTCATTCCTTTATTTTGCATTTCTTTATGTCGACATTTTTCACGCATGTCCACTTTTTTCACGGATATTATTGCCTTATCTGTTTTTCTTCCACGTCAGTGAACATTTTTCTTCTTGATAATCCTTTTCACGCACATCTTCTGCTTTCACGGACTGGTACCTTTACAAGCCTTTTCACGCACATCTTCTTTTATCATTCCTTTCCTTTGTATTACTTTATGTCCACTTTTTCACGGATTGTTGCCTTATCTATTTTTCTTTCACTTCAGTGTACATTTTTCTTCGTGATTATCCTTATCACGCACTATTCTTCTTTCACGGACAGATACCTTTTCAACCATTTTCACGCACATCTTCTTTTTTCATTCCTTTTCTTTGTATTTCTTTATGTCTACTTTTTTCACGCCTGTCCACTTTTTTCACGGATTGGTGCCTTATCTATTATTCTTTCACGTCAGTCTTATTTGTCTTCGGTATTATTCTTTTCACGCGCATCTTCTTTCTCGGACAGGTACATTTTCAACCCTTTTCACGCACATCCATCTTTTTTCATTCCTTTTCTTTGTATTTCTTTATGTCCACTTTTTTCGCGGATGTCCACTTTTTTCACGGGTTGTTGCCTTATCTGTTTTT
Organism: Lucinisca nassula; assembly: GCA_963580285.1. Classification (NCBI taxonomy): domain Eukaryota; kingdom Metazoa; phylum Mollusca; class Bivalvia; order Lucinida; family Lucinidae; genus Lucinisca; species Lucinisca nassula. The sequence goes on along the minus strand of OY757015.1, from coordinate 56,555,083 downwards.
CTTTCACGTCAGTGTACATTTATCTTCGTGACAATCCTTTTCACGCACATCTTCTGCTTTCACAGACTGGTACCTTTTCAACCGTTTTCACGCACATCTTCTTTATTCATTCCTTACCTTTGTATTTCTTTATGTCCACTTTTTTCACGGATTGTTGCCTTATCTATTTTTCTTTCACGTCAGTGTACATTTTTCTTCGTGATTATCCTTTTCGCGCACATTTACTTCTTTCACGGACAGGTACCTTATCAACCCTTTTCACGCACATCTTCTTTTTTTATTTTCTTTTCTTAGTATTTCTTTACGCCCACTTTTTTCACGCATGTCCACTTTTTTTTAACGGATTGTTGCCTTATCTATTTTCCTCTCACATCAGAATACATTTATCTTCGGGATAATTCTTTTCACGCACATTTTCTTCTTTCACGGACTGATACCTTTTCAACGCACATCTTTTTTCATTCCTTTTCTTTGTATTTCTTTATGTCTACTTTTTTCACGCCTGTTCACTTTTTTCACGGATTGGTGCCTTATCTGTTTTTCTTTCACGCCAGTCTACCGTCTTCTTTCTCGGACTGGTACCTTTTCAACCGTTTTCACGCTTATCTATCTTTTTCATTCCATTAGTTTTGTATTTCTTTATGTCCACTTTTTTCACTGCTGTCCACTTTCTTCATGGATTGTTGCCTTATCCATTATTCTTTCACGTCAGTGTACATTTTTCTTCGTGATTATCTTTATCACGCACATCTTCTTCTTTCTCGGACAGGTACCTTTTCCACGCTTTTCACGCACATCTTCTTTTGTTCATTCCTTTTCTTTGTATTTCTTTATGTATACCTTTTTCGAGCCTGTCCACTTTTTTCACAGATTGGTGCCTTATCCTTTTTTACGTCAGTCTACATTTTTCTTCTGAAATTATCCTTTTCAAGCGCATCTTCTTTCTCGAACAGGTACCTTTTCAATCCTTTTCACGCACATCCATCTTTTTTCATTCCTTTATTTTGCATTTCTTCATGTCCACTTTTTCACAGATGTCCACTTTTTTCACGGATTGTTGCCTTATTTTTTTTTCTTTCACGTCATTGTACATTTATCTTCGGGATTATCCTTTTCACGCACATCTTTTTCTTTCTCGGACTGGTACATTTTCAACCCTTTTCACGCACATCCATCTTTTTTTATTCTTTTATTTTGTATTTCTTTATGTCCACTTTTTTCATGGATGTCCACTTCTTCACGGATGGATGCATTATCTATTTTTTTTCACGTCAGTGTAATTTTTATTCGTGATTATCCTTTTCATGCACATCTTCTGCTTTCACGGACTGGTACCTTTTCAACGCTTTTCACGCACATCTTTTTTCATTCCTTTCCTTTGTATTTCTTTATGTCCACTTTTTCACGGATGTCCACTTTTTTTCACGGAGTGTTGCCTTATCTATTTTTTTCACGTCAATGTACATTTTTCTTCGTGATTATCCTTATCACGCACATCTCATTCTTTCACGGACAGGTACCTTTTCAACCCTTTTCACGCGAATCTTTTTTTTTTCATTCCTTTTCTGTGTATTTCTTTATGTCCACTTTTTTCACTTATGTCCACTTTTTCACTGATTATGGCCTTATATATTTTTCTTTTACGTCAGTGTACATTTATCTTCGTGATTAATTTTTTCAAGCACATCTTCTTCTTTCACGGACTGGTACCTCTTCAATCCTTTTCACGCACATCTTCTTTTTTCATTCCTTTTCTTTGTATTTCTTTATGTCTACTTTTTTCACGCCTGTCCACTTTTTTTCATGGATTGGTGTCTTATCTATTTTTCTTTCACGTCAGTCTACATTTTCCTTCGGGATTATCCTTTTCAGGCGCATCTTCTTCTTTCTCGGACTGGTACCTTTTCAACCCTTTTCACGCACATCCATCTATTTTCATTCCTTTATTTTGCATTTCTTTATGTCCACTTTTTTCACGCATGTTCACCTTTTTCACGGATTGTTGCCTTATCTGTTTTTCTTTCACGTCAATGTTCATTTATTTTCGTGATTCTCCTTTTCACGCACATCTTCTGCTTTCACGGACTGGTACCTATTCAACCCTTTTCACGCACATCTTCTTTTTTCATTCCTTTCCTTTTGATTTCTTTATGTCCACTTTTTTCACGGATGTCCACTTTTTTCAGGGATTGTTGCCTTATCTATTTTTCTTTCACGTCAGTGTACATTTTTTTGTGACTATCCTTAAACACGCACATCTCCTTTCACGGACTGTTACCTTTTCAACCCTTTTCACGCACATTTCTTTTTTCATTCCTTTCCTTTGTATTTCTTTATGTCCACTTTTTTCACGGATGTCCACTTTTTTCACGAATTGTTGCCTTATCTATTTTTCTTTCACGTCAGTGTACATTTTTCATCCTTATCACGCACATCTTCTTCATTCCCGGACAGGTACCTCCACTTTTTTCACGCATGTCCACTTTTTCACGGATTGGTGCCTTACTATTTTTCTTTCACGTCAGACTACATTTTTCTTCGGGATTATCCTTTTCACGCGCATCTTCTTCTTTCTCAGACTGGTACCTTTTCAACCCTTTCACGCACATCCATCTTAGTTAATTTTCATTTTTTTTCATTTCTTTATGTCCACTTTTTTCACGGATGTCCACCTTTTTCACGGATTGTTGCCTTATCTGTTTTTCTTTCACGTCAGTGTACATATATCTTCGGGATTATCCTTTTCACGCACATCTTCTTCTTTCTCGGACTTGTACCTTTTCAACCCTTTTCACTTACATCTATCTTTTTCTTTCCTTTATTTTGTACTTCTTTATGTCCACTTTTCACGGATGTCCACTTTTTTCACGGACTGGTGCCTTATCTATTTTTCTTTCACGTCAGTGTACTTTTATATTCGGGATTATTCTTTTCACGCACATCTTCTTCCTTCTCGGACTGGAACCTTTTCAACCCTTTTCACTCACATCTATCTTTTTTCATTCCTTTATTTTGCATTTCTTTATGTCCACTTTTTTCACGCATGTTCACTTTTTTCACGAACTGTTGCCTTATCTATTTTTCTTTCACGTCAGTGTACATTTATCTTCGGGATTATCCTTTTCACGCACATCTTCTTTATCGGACTTGTACCTTTTCAACCCTTTTCATGCACATCTATCTTTTTTCTTTTCTTTATTTTGTATTTCTTTATGTCCACTTTTTCATGGATGTCCACTTTTTTCACGGATTGGTGCCTTATCTATTTTTTCTTTCACGTCAGTGTACTTTTATCTTCGGGATTATTCTTTTCACGCACATCTACTTTCTTCTCGGACTGGTACCTTTTCAACCCTTTTCACGCACATCTTGCTTTTTTCATTCCTTTATTTTGCATTTCTTTATGTCCACTTTTTTCACGCATGTGCATTTTTTTCACGGATTGTTGCCTTATCTATTTTTCTTTCACGGCAGTGTACATTTTTCTTCGTGATTATCCTTATCACGCACATCTTCTTCTTTCAAGGACAGGTACCTTTTCAACACTTTTTACGCACATCTTCTTTTTTCATTTCTTTTCTTTGTATTTCTTTATGTCCACTTTTTCACACAAGTCCACTTTTTTCACGGATTGTTTCCTCAATCTATTTTTCTTTCACGTCCGTGTACATTTATCTTCTTGATTATCCTTTTCACGCACATCTTCTTTCACGGACTGGTACCTTTTCAACCCTTTTCACGCACATCATCTTTTTTCATCCCTTTTCTTTGTATTTCTTTATGTCTACTTTTTACACGCTTGTCCACTTTTTTCACGGATTGGTGCCTTATCTATTTTTCTTTCACGTCAGTCTACATTTTTCTTCGGGATAATCTTTTTCACGCGCATCTTCTTCTTTCTCGGCTTGAAGAAATATATGGGCTGCATGCTGCTTCCACGCATAGCTGAATCCGGCCCGCACACTAGTACTGGTTAACCGCTTAGAGGATCTAGGCCTGTCCAGGAACCGCGGTGCAAGGCGGACCGTCCATGCTCATAAACCCTATTGGTTTCATTGGGCGACAGGGCTTGAGATGTCATTTCATCTCAATGTCGGGTAAAAGTCCCACAAAATTGGAAGCAACGTCTCAGAAATGACCTTTACAGTGTTGACGGGGACGTTAAACATCAAATCAAACAAAAACAAAATTCTTCTTTCTCGGACAGGTACCTTTTCAACCCTTTTTACGCATATCCATTTTTTTTTCATTCCTTTATTTTGCATTTCTTTATGTCTTTTTTTTCACGCATGTCCACTTTTTTCACGGGTTGTTGCCTTATCTGTTTTTCTTTCACGTTAGTGTACATTTTTCTTCGTGATTATCCTTTTCACGCACATCTGCTTTCACGGACTTGAAGCTTTTCAACGCTTTTCGCGCACATCTTCTTTCTTCATTCCTTTCCTTTGTATTTCTTTATATCCACATTTTTCACGGATGACTATTTTTTTCACGGTTTGTTGCCTTATCTATTTTTCTTTCACGTCAGTGTACATTTATCTTCTTGACTATCCTTATCACGCACATCTTCTTTCTCGGACACGTACCTTTTCAACCCTTTTCCCACACATCTTCTTTTTTCATTCCTTTTCTTTGTATTTTTTTATGTCCACTTTTTTCACGCATGTCCACTTTTTTCACGGATTGTTGCCTTATCTTTTTATCTTTCACGTCATTGTACATTGTTCTTCGTGATTATCCTTTTCACGCACATCTTCTTCTCTCACGGACTGGTACCTTTTCAACCCTTTTCAAGCACATTTTCTTTTTCATTCCTTTTATTTGTATTTCTTTGTCTACTTTTTCACGCCTGTCCACTTGTTTTACGGATTGATGCCTTATCTTTTTTTCACGTCAATCTCCTTTTCCACACAGGCTGGAAATTTTGGGTTTCTCATGCGTACTGATCGATAGCTCGTCTACATTATTCAGGGTGAGGATGTTTCGTTATACTACAGCATATGCAGGATCTTCTCGTTGTTAATGTTACTTTTACTTAAAATGCATCGATACTTTTTTGGCACCTGTACACAATAATCGAAGCAACAAGATCATAATTCCTCTCCCAGATGGATTAGAGAAGTACTCAGAGACGTGTTATACTAAACTAAACAGAGGGAGAGATAGATTTTTAATAAAAAAAATCATTTTTTTCTTTGTTTGCAGTTGGAGTTTAACGGCCCAGTCAACACCATTCAGGCCATTATGATCCGGTCAGTTTACATATCCACACATTTTCTTGACAGTCTTATACGTTAGCAGTTAACCAACACACTGCACCTTCTTATGCCAGAAATTGACAACTGCTGTTCAAGAGCAAAATGTCAGTAACAGTCACAGAGGTGAAACTTTCATTGCATGGTATATCGTATTCTTCGCAGCTATTACGCAATGGTCGGCCAATATGGGGCTGAGAGCGAAACGACGTTGATACGGTGTATCGCGGTCGACCCGACGTTGGTCCGATTTTTTTGGCGGCTGGGCAATAGTTCATCCAAGGAGGATTGAAAATGTGACTATTGATTTGTTTATCGTGTAAGCCCCGCCTTAAACAATCGGTTAACGCCCAGTTAGCAACGCGCATGCGCAGTGGCGGAAATGTCTCCTTTTTTCACGGTCCACTTTTATTACGTTACACCGCCTCAATGAGGCCTGTATCAGAAATTTTCATCAGAAAATTAACCATTTAGGAAATGAAAGAATACATCTATTTTAATAACGGGCCTCCGTTGCCGAGTGGTGAAGAGCGCTGACTCTTGATCATTATGTCTCTCACCACTCTGGTTCGAGCCTTGCTCAGGTTACATGTGCGACGCCAAGTTCTGCAACAGAGGGTCAGGTGGTTTTTCTCAGGTTTCTCGGTTTTCGCCCACCTAACTAACGATTGGCTAGATATGAGTGAAATAATCTTGAAAGGGCCATAAAACCAAAACAAACAAAAAAAAAAAAAACCTAATGTTAATTGTTAATTGTTTGTCAGAAAGTCGTCACGTGACCGAGTGGAGCTATATTAAGATATCGTGTTTTCCTTTTCATTACGTAGGTAGCCTGGCAATTTGTATAAACGCTATATAGTAAGATTGTCAGTTTCAGCTCCGCGTGGAAGCATCATGCAACCCAATCTATTTCTCAAAGCTTTGATGGGGGAGGATATCGATTATTGATCTTGTTAAAGTTTTGCGACCCTGTCAACATTATTTAGGTCATTTTGTAGATGTTGATTCCATTTCAGCTTCGCACGGAAGCACCATGTTGCCCAATATATTTCTCCAAGGCTTGCTGGGATGGGCGCAAGTACCTCGAGGGTCGATCTGACCTGTAATGAATGACAGGAGCGCTAAGTACCTCGCTGAGACACGCTTTATTCATTAAAAAAAACAAAAACAAAATTATGTGACACTGAAAAAAAAAACACTTTTGCGTCAACAGATTAGCAAGGGATAACTCTTGTTAATCGGTGTAACTGAAACAGCAATTCTTCGTACTTGCAGAATCAGTTCCAAGTTTTTGATGCGGCAGAGTCTCGAAGATGTCAGCCATTTTGTTGTTTTGGTTTCTGTCACCGAAAGCCGCTCTTTCTTTCAGAATCAGAATTGTTTCTGATTCTTTCTTTCTTTCTTTTCTTTCTTTCTTTTCTTCCTTTCTTCTAATACTGCGATCGGTCATATCTGGCCATTTCCTGAATATATCTTAATCTTAATCTTACTCGCAGGTTTACATTATATATAGACACCACCGGTAAGTACCGGCAAATAGTATTCTTAGTGATGACGTAGTGTTTTGATGTGTCTAAAGTATCATATTGTGTTCAAAGGATGACCCTTGGATGACCTTGACCAATTTTAGGCCAAGGTCAAATTTGGTCGCATAGAATTTTGTATGGGGAAAAGTCCAAACCTTGTATGTTTTGGAAACTATTGCAGCCTGTGATCTGAAAATTAGTAGATTCAGTAAGCTAAATGGGTGAAACTACATGAGTATTAAAAGTCAAGGTCATTCTTTGACCTTTGTTCAAGGTGATTCAGATATGAGAATTAAAACTTATTTTTCTCAGAAACCACAAAGCCATTTGTAACGAAATTTCATATGAAAGTTTAAAGAACAAGGAAATGACAATTAATCAATATGAATTTTGTCACATCACCAATATGGCCGTCATGCCCATATAAGGTAAAAACTTTCAGAAATCTTTTCTGAAACCAGTGGGCCGATTATCATGTAACTTGGGATGGAGAATTGGGGACGCGGGCCCATCAAAATTTGTTCAGATGATGACTCCTGAATGACGATCTATTTTTGGTCAAGGTCAAATTTGGTCGCATAGACTTTTGTATTAGGAAAAAGTCAAAACCTTGTGTTTTTTTGGTTTTTTTTTTTTTATATTGCACCTGGTAATCTAAAATTGGTAGATACAGTTAAGCTAAATGAGTGGATGAAATGACATGGTTACTCAAGGTCAAGGTCTTTCTTTTATCCTGATTCAAGGTCGTTCAGATATGAGAATTAAAACTTATTTTTCTCAGAAACCACTTAGGCGTTTGTAACAAAAATTTCATATGAAAGCTTTTGCGAACAAGAAAATGAAAATTAATTTCAATTTGATTACATGACCAAAATGGCCGCCATGCCCATATAAGGTAAAACCCCCTCAGAAATGTTCTTCTCCTGAATCTGTGGGTTGATTATCATATAACTTTGTATATGGTAGTGGGGGCTCGAGCCAAATACAATTTGTTCAGATGATGACTCCTGAATGACCTTGACCTATTTTACGCTAAGGTCAAATTTGATCAATTAGGCTTTTGTTAAAAAAATCAAAACCATGTACTTTTCAGAAACTGTTGCAGCCTGTGACCTAAAATTGGTAGATGCAGTTAGCTAAATTAGTTATTTAAACTACCTAAGTACTCAAGGTCAAGATCATTCCTTGTTCTTAGTCAAAGGTCACTCAGATATGAAAATTTTAACACATTTTTCTCGCTGGGTCGTTTGTAACCAAATGTCACCTTTAGGGGACAAGGAAATGAATTTTGATTGATACAAATTTAGCCCACTCTGACGAACAAGATGGCCCAAAGAGCCAAAAAATATCCAAAGACAACTCCTCCTTTACCCTTGGACCCATGTCATTCAAACTTCATAGGAATGTTGCACGGATGATCCTCTACCGAAATTACTAAAACCGAGACCGCTCTGATGAACACAATGGGCACCAGAGCTAAAATAGAAAAAAAAACATCGTAAATTTGCTTCAAATGTCAACTTCTCCTAAACCCTTCGGCTAATTTGACTCAGACTTCACAGGAATTTTGCCTAGGTGACTCCCTACAAAAATAGCTAAAACATTCTGCTCGGATGAAAGAGATCGCCGCCAGAGCTAAAATTAGAAAACAATCTTCAACCGACAAATCTTTCTGTAACATTGAGCCATTTTCATTCAAACTTCTTAAGAATATTGCTTAGACGACTCTCCACCAAAATAGCTAAAACGATCCCGCTCCGGTGAACAATATGGTCACCAGAGCTAAAAATAGAAAAAAAAAACATTGTAAGTTTGCTTCAAACGAAAACTCCTCCTAAACCCTTGGGTCAATTTGATTCAAACTTCACAGGAATGTTGCCTAGGTGACACCATACCAAAATAAATTAGATCGGTCAGCTGTAATGATGGCAACCAGAGCTAAAATAGAATTCACTAGAGACAGTGACATTCAGATGAGCGAATCAGGGCCCTCTGGGTCCTCTTGTTATATTTCACAATTAAGTGTCCTTGTCCGTCCTTGCCAGTCCTTGTGCAGTCCTTGTCTGTCCTTGTCAGTCCTTGGTCAGTCCCAGCAGTGTTCAGTAGGACCGGCCTTCTCGACAGCATTGTGGCAGTGGTGTATTCCGAAGGTCAGTCAAGACAGAGGGGTCACCACTGCTGGGGAGTGCTCCGTCTAACGTCAAGGAAACGATCAATGACGTCGCGAAACGCTGTAAAACGACGGTCGCGTCACGCGTTTTCGCCTAGTGATTTACCACTCAGTATATTAGATATTGGATTTAACCATTGGTAATATAGGCGACCCGTGTTAGAATAGAGAGGAATTAATTTTATTTTTGTCGATTTTATCGATCTGTAAACTTAAAAATAGAAGTCTGTGTAGCTGTCTTAAAACACAAGGGATTGTATCTTTGCTAAGTTTGTCAGCGATTCGCCGGAGAAATCCACAAAAATGATAATCCGTTCCTTGTAATTCCAACTATATACAGACTGCATGCATGGTAGTTAACCCAATCACGGTTGGCAACTTTGCTTCTCTCTTTAATTGCATGCCGGTGGGTCAGGCCTCAGATTCTATGACGGCTCCAACGTAAAGGCTTATTGAGAATTAGAGAGATCTAATTCAAGGTAATGTTGGTTGGTGCCTGATGCTCTGTCTCTGGTCGGGCCCATCGGAGTCTAACTGTTGGTTTTCTGTTGCTCCAGCATTTCAGTGGTTTCTTGCTGTCGAGTGCTCACCGCTGTCTCACCTCTGTGGTTCTTTGATTTTTGTGTTCACGGAGATGTTGCACTGATGAGTTAGGAGGCCTTCATGCGGACTGAACAAATTATTTGTCTAAATCGCGACGGAAGTAAGGGCGAGGATTGTGGCCACGTAAAATCGATTTAAGCCCCCCAGTGGAAATCATCCCACTGACCGTTCCAAGGCGGTTCTTCTGTGGCGGTTTATTTATGGTGTTGTTGGTTACTTACTGTGTGTATCACTTGTGTCTTTTTATTTTGGATGGCCATATGGCCATTTTGTGGGAAAGTAACTGTCCTTATGGCCTTCCTTTGTTTAGGTTTCCATTATGGTCTGGTCGCTTATTGTTTGTGTTTCTTTCCCTTTGGTGTCTTTGATGGGTGGAGTAAGTTAATTATATCGATTCCTGATCTTTGTTTTACTTCTACTTTTAATATTGAAATGTTAAAAATGCTGCAAAAATGTTAAATTTTTAGGAAGTCTTTCGAAAGCGTAAGATACCGTTTGATCACTAACCGCTCAACGCTTATGACCACAAAGAGGATTGACGCGTCGTTAAACACGAAATCATCATAAAATCATAATCATCGAAAGCGTAAGAATTGACTTTTACCAACGTTCACGGCGGAATGATTATTCATCTTTGAAAGAAAACCAAGCGAAACGAGAGGGCTATAATGGCCCTGGGTCGCTCACCTGATCCTCATTGTACAGATAAAGTCGCAGATAATATAAGGTGGAGTGGATGGTTCGAGCCATTTTGGTTGAGAGTGACCAAAGGAACATTTCTGTGAAATTATTTCAAAATCAGTCATTTCAAAGCTTGTTTATTGCTGAATTTAGTTCAGTGGAGTAAAACTGTTTTGAGCAATTTTGATAAGAGTCACCCATGGAACATTCCTTCCCTGAGGATGAAGTCTTTTAAAGTTCCCTTCTACAGAGCTGACTTGTATGTAACTATCCAGGCACCTTCTGGACACTTATGGTCCGGTCCTAGTGCAATGAGATGAATTTCGCTCAGTCTAACTTACAATGCCTCGTAGTGACAGGGGTAGGGGTTGGGGTTGAGTGGGGGGAGGGGGGGGGGGGCAAGAATTGGCATAAGATGCTAGACATATGAGTCACTGTTCCCCTTTGACAATAGAGAGCTAGCTGACTTGTACGTCACTATCTGGACACATTGTGGGCATTGAGAGTCAGGTCCTAGTGCAGGAAGGAGACGAAGTGGCTCAATCTCACTAATAATATGTTCTATAAAATGGTTATCCTTCGGAAGCAAGGGATACACAGCAGAACTGGAAAATATGAAGTGTACAGGTTTTCTGGGCCAGACTAGCTAGTTTCGGCTAGGCCCTTTGTGGACATTGAGGTTCAGGTCCTAATGTATCAGACAGAGATGAACCGGCCCAACCCTATATAAACTAGTAGGCTCCGGGCAGGTCCATTTTTGACCCCCGTATGGGGTTAAGCATTGGACAATCATGGTAAAGGGCGACTAGGGGAAGCGTCATTCCAAATATTAAAGACTTGGGTCTTCTAGTTTCAGCCGAGAAGGTATTTAAAGTTTTTCCCTATGTAAGCCCATGTAAAACCGTGGGCCCTGGGGCGGGGCCATTGATTGACCCAAAAACTATGATTTGAATAATCTTGGTACAAGTCACCCACATGAAGCTTCAAGCAAAATATCAATGACCTGGGCCTTGTAGTTTCAGAAGAAGATTTTTAAAGCTTTCCAATGTATGTCTATGGAAACAGGTGGGGCCTGGGGGCGGGGCCTCCTTAGGCCACAGGGCTATAATTTGTATACCATAGTAGAGGGCACCCAGATGAAGCATCATACCAAAAAGCAAAGATCAGATGCCGAATCGCAAATTCTAGTGAACTGACAACTGCAAACTGGCAGCCAGCTGCCTGTTGCCAGTTGCCAATTCACTAGATTTGCGAATCGGCATCTGGTTGCCGTTTGCCAGTTGCCTATTCAGCTGATATACCATAGAACCCTCTGAAATCGAAATGACAACTGGCTGCCAGTTGCCAGTTGCCAATTCACTAGAAGTTTCGAAACGGCATCAAGCTGCTGTTTGTCAGTGGCATATTCAGTTGTACTTTCGTAAAACCCACTCAAATAGAATTTGCAGCTGGCTGCCAGTTGCAAATTCGCTAGAATCTGCGTATCGGCATCTGGTTGCGGTATGCTAGTTGTCTATTCAGTTGTAATACACCAAAACCCTTTCAAATCGAATGGCAGTTGGCTGTCAGTTGCTGGTTACCAATTCACTAGGATGTGCCAATCGGCATCTGGCTGTCGTTTGGCAGTTGCCTATTCAGTTGTGATGCTCTAAAACACGACCCTGCAAGTTTCCAGTTGCCATTTACTAGAATTTGAGAATCGTCATCTGGATGCCGTTTGCCAGTTGCCTATTCAGTTGTAATGCTAAAAACCTTCTCAAATCAAATTGTTGGCTGGGTGCCAGTTGCCAATTCACTAGAATGTTCGAATCGGCATCTTGCGGCCGTTTGCTCTTTCAAAGTCAGTTGTTATACACTTAAACTTCCCAAGTCGAAATTGCAACCGGCTACCTGTTGTCTGTTGCAGTTGCCAATTCACTAGAATTTGCGAATCGGCATCTGGTTGCCGTTTGCCAGTTGCCTATTCAGCTGATATACCATAGAACCCTCTGAAATCGAAATGGCAGTTGGCTGCCAGTTGCCAATTCACTAGAAGTTTCGAAACGGCATCAATCTGCTGTTTGTCAGTTGCCTATTCAGTTGTACTATCGTAAAACCCACTCAAATAGAATTTGCAGCTGGCTGCCAGCTGCCAGTTGCAAATTCGCTAGAATCTGCGAATAGACATCTGGTTGCCGTATGCTAGTTGCCTATTCAGTTGTTATACACCAAAACCCTTTGACATCGAAGGGCAGCTGGCTGTCAGTTGCTGGTTGCCAATTCACTAGGATTTGCCAATCGGCATCTGGCTGCCGTTTACCAGTTGCATATTCAGTTGTGTTGCTCTAAAAATACGATCTAATCGAATTAGCAGCTGGCTTCGAGTCGCCAGTTGCCAATTCACTTGAACTTGCGAATCGGTATCTGGCTCCCGTTTGCCAGTTGTATGTAATGATCTAATACCCTCTCAAATTGAATTGACTGCTGACTGTCATTTGCTAGTTGCGAATTTACTAGATTTCGCGAATTAGCATCTGGTTGCCGTTTGCAAGTTGCCTTATCTGTTGTTATAGTCTAAAACCCTCTCTAATGGAAGTGGCAGCTTGCTGCCAGTTTACAGTTGCAAATTCGCCAGAATGTTTGAATTGGTATCTGGCTGTCGTTTGCCAGTTGCCATGTTAGCTGTAATGCTATAAAGCCCTCTCAAATCGAATTGGCAGCTGGCGGACAGTTGCAAATTTAATAGAATTTGCGAATCGGCATCTGGCTGCCGTTTGCCAGTTGCATATTCAGTTGTATTGCTCTAAAATACTGTTATATCCAATTGACTGCTGGCTGCCAGTTGCCAATTCACTAGAATTTGAGATTCGGCATCAAGCTGCTGTTTGTCAGTTGCCTATTCAGTTGACAATAAAACCCACTCAAACAGAATTTGCAGCTGGCTGCTAGTTGCCATTTGCAAATTCACTAGAATTTGGAAATAGGTGAATTTGCAAATAGGCATCTAGTTGATATACTTAAAAGCCCCATAAAAACGAATTGACATCTGGCTGCCAGTTGCAAGTTGCCAATTTTCTAGAATTATCGAATCGGCATCAATCTGCTGTTTTTCAGTTGCCTTTTCAGTTGTACTGCCATAAAACCCACTCAAATAGAATTAGCAGCTGTCAGCCAGTTGCCTGTTGCGATTTCACTAGATGCCGTATGCCAGTTGCCTATTCAGTTGTTGTACTCTCAAACCATTTCAAATCGAATTGGTAGCTGGCTGTAAGTTGCTGGTTGCCAATTCACTAGGATTTGCCAATCGGCATCTGACCGCCATTTGCATGTTGTCAATTCAGTTGTAATACCCTAAAACCCTCTCAAATCGAATTGGCAGCTGGCTGGCAGTTTCTAGTTGCCAATTTACTAGAATTTGAGAATCGGCATCTGGATGCCGTTTGCCAGTTGCCTATTCAGTTGTAATGCAAAAACCTTCTCAAATCAAATTGTTGGCTGGGTGCCAGTTGCCAATTCACAATAATGTTCGAATCGGCATCTGGCGGCCGTTTGCTCTTACAAAGTCAGTTGTTATACACTTAAACTTCTTAAGGCGAAATTGCAACTGGCTGCCTGTTGCCTGTTGCAGTTGCCAATTCACTAGAATTTGCGAATCGACATCTGGTTGTCGTTTGCCAGTTGCCTATTCAGCTGATATACCATAGAACCCTATGAAATCGAAATGGCAGCTGGCTGCCAGTTTCCAATTCACTGGAAGTTTCGAAATGGCATCAAGCTGCTGTTTGTCAGTTGCCTATTCAGTTGTCCTATCGTAAAACCCACTCAAATAGAATTTGCAGCTGGCTGCCAGCTGCCAGTTGCAAATTCACAATAATGTTCGAATCGGCATCTGGCGGCCGTTTGCTCTTTCAAAGTCAGTTGTTATACACTTAAACTTCTTAAGGCGAAATTGCAACTGGCTGCCTGTTGCCTGTTGCAGTTGCCAATTCACTAGAATTTGCGAATCGGCATCTGGTTGTCGTTTGCCAGTTGCCTATTCAGCTGATAGAACCCTATGAAATCGAAATGGCAGCTGGCTGCCAGTTGCCAATTCACTGGAAGTTTCAAAATGGCATCAAGCTGCTGTTTGTCAGTTGCCTATTCAGTTGTCCTATCGTAAAACCCACTCAAATAGAATTTGCAGCTGGCTGCCAGCTGCTAGTTGCAAATTCGCTAGAATCTGCGAATAGGCATCTGGTTGCCGGGTGCTAGTTGCCTATGCAGTTGTTATACACCAAAACCCCTTCAAATTGAATGGCAGCTGGCTGTCAGTTGCTGGTTGCTTATTCACTAGGATTAGCCAATCGGCATCTGGCTGCCGTTTGCCAGTTACCTATTCAGTTGTGATGCTCTAAAACACGATCTAATCGAATTGGCAGCTGGCTTCGAGTCGCCAGTTGCCAATTCACTAGAATTTGCGAATCGGTATGTGGCTGCCGTTTGCCAGTTGTATGTTCAGTTGTAATGCTCTAAATCCCTCTCAAATTGAAATGGCAGCTGGCTGACATTTGCCAGTTGCGAATTTACTAGAATTCGCGAATTGGCATCCGGTTGCCGTTTGCCAGTTGCCTAATCTGTTGTTATAGTCTAAAACCCTCTCAAATCGAATTGGCAGCTGGCTGCCACTTGTCAGTTGCCTATTCAGCTGATATACCATAAAAACCTATGAAATTGAAATGGCAGCTGGCTGCCAATTGCCAGTTCACTGGAAGTTTAGAAATGGTATCAAGCTGCTGTTTGTCAGTTGCCTATTCAGTTGTACTATCGTAAAACCCACTCAAATAGAATTTGCAGCTGGCTGCCAGTTGCAAATTCGCTAGAATCTGCGTATAGGCATCTGGTTGCCGTATGCTAGTTGTCTATTTAGTTGTCATACACCAAAACCGTTTCAAATCGAATGGCAGTTGGCTGTCAGTTGCTGGTTGCCAATTCACTAGGATGTGCTAATCGGCATCTGGCTGTCGTTTGGCAGTTGCCTATTCAGTTGTGATGCTCTAAAAACACGACCCTGCAAGTTTCCAGTTGCCATTTTCTAGAATTTGAGAATCGGCATCTTGATATCTGGATGCAGTTTGCCAGTTGCCTATTCAGTCGTAATGCTAAAAACCTTCTCAAATCAAATTGTTGGCTGGGTGTCAGTTGCCAATTCGCTAGAATGTTCGCATCGGCATCTGGCGGGCGTTTGCTCTTTCAAAGTCAGTTGTTATACACTTAAATTTCCCAAGTCGAAATTGCAACTGGCTACCTGTTGCCTGTTGCAGTTGCCAGTTCACTAGAATTTGCGAATCGGCATCTGGTTGCCGTTTGTCAGTTGCCTATTCAGCTCATATACCATAGAACCCTCTGAAATCGAAATGGCAGTTGGCTGCCAGTTGCCAATTCACTAGACGTTTTGAAACGGCATCTAGCTGCTGTTTGTCAGTTGCCTATTCAGTTGTACTATCGTAAAACCCACTCAAATAGAATTTGCAGCTGGCTGCCAGCTGCCAGTTGCAAATTCGCTAGAATCTGCGAATAGGCATCGTGTTGCCGTATGCTAGTTGCCTATTCAGTTGTTATACACCAAAACCCTTTCAAATCAAATGGCAGCTGGCTGTCAGTTGCTGGTTGCCAATTCACTAGGATTTGCCAATCGGCATCTGGCTGCCGTTTACCAGTTGCCTGTTCAGTTGTGTTGCTCTAAAAATACGATCTTATCGAATTGGCAGCTGGCTTCGGGTCGCCAGTTGCCAATTCACTAGAACTTGCGAATCGGTAACTGGCTCCCGTTTGCCAGTTGTATTTAATGATCTAAAACCCTCTCAACTTGAATTGACTGCTGGCTGCCATTTGCTAGTTGCGAATTTACTAGAATTCGCGAATTAACATCTGGTTGCCGTTTGCAAGTTTCCTCATCTGTTGTTATAGTCTAAAACCCTCTCTAATGGAAGTGGCAGCTTGCTGCCAGTTTACAGTTGCAAATTCGCCAGAATGTTTGAATCGGCATCTGGCTGCCGTTTGCCAGTTGCAATGTTAGCTGTAATGCTATAAAGCCCTCTCAAATCGAATTGGCAGCTGGCGGACAGTTGTAAATTTAATAGAATTTGCGAATCGGCATCTGGCTGCCGTTTGCCAGTTGCATATTCAGTTGTATTGCTCTAAAATACTTCTGCCAGTTGCCAATTCACTAAAATTTGAGATTCGGCATCAAGCTGCTGTTTGCCAGTTGCCTATTCAGTTGACAATAAAACCCACTCAAATAGAATTGCAGCTGACTGCTAGTTGCCATTTGCAAATTCACTAGAATTTGGAAATAGGTGAATTTGCAAATAGGCATCTAGCTGATATATTTAAAAGCCCCATAAAAAACGAATTGGCAGCTGGCTGCCAGTTGTAAGTCGCCAATTTACTAGAATTTGTCAGTTGCCTATTCAGTTGTACTGCCATAAAACCCACTCAAATAGAATTAGCAGCTGTCTGCCAGTTGCCTGTTGCGATTTCACTAGATGCCGTATGCCTGTTGCCTATTCAGTTGTTGTACACTCAAACCATTTCAAATTGAATTGGTAGCTGGCTGTAAGTTGCTGGTTGCCAATTCACTAGGAATCGGCATCTGGCCCCCGTTTGCCAGTTGCCAATTCAGTTGTAATACCCTAAAACTCTCTCAAATCGAATTGGCAGCTGGCTGTCATGTCCTAGTTGCCAATTCACTTGAATTTGAGAATCGGCATCTGGATGCCATTTGCCAATTGCCTATTCAGTTGTAATGCTAAAAACCTTCTCAAATCAAATTGATGGCTGGGTGCCAGTTGCCAATTCACTAGAATGTTCGAATCGGTATCTGGCGGCCGTTTGCTCTTTCAAAGTCAGTTGTTATACACTTAATCTTCTCAAGTCGAAATTGCAACTGGCGACCTGTTGCCTGTTGCAGTTGCCAATTTACTAGAATTTGCGAATCGGCATCTGATTGTCGTTAGCCAGTTGCCTATTCAGTTGGTATACCATAGAACCCAATGAAATCGAAATGGCTGCTGGCAGCCAGTTGTCAATTCACTGGAAGTTTCGAAATTACATCAAGCTGCTGTTTGTCAGTTGCCTGTTCAGTTGTACTATCGTAAAACCCACTCAAATAGAATTTGCAGCTGGCTGCCAGCGAATCGGTATGTGGCTGCCGTTTGCCAGTTGTATGTTCAGTTGTAATGCTCTAAATCCCTCTCAAATTGAATTGGCAGCTGGTTGACATTTGCCAGTTGGGAATTTACTAGAATTCGCGAATTGGCATCTGGTTGCCGTTTGCCAGTTGCCTAATGTGTTGTTATAGTCTAAAACCCTCTCAAATCGAATTGGCAGCTGGCTGCCACTTGTCAGTTGCCTATTCAGCTGATATACCATAGACCTCTATGAAATCGAAATGGCAGCTGGCTGCCAGTTGCCAATTCACTGGAACTTTCGAAATGGCATCAAGCTGCTGTTTGCCAGTTGCCTATTCGGTTGTATTATCGTAACCCCCCCCCCTTAAATAGAATTTGCAGCTGGCTGCCAGCTGCCAGTTGAAAATTCGCTAGAATCTGCGAATAGGCATCTGGTTGCCGTATGCTAGTTGCCTATTCAGTTGTTATACACCAAAACCCTTTCAAATTTAATGGCAGCTGGCTGTTAGTTGCTGGTTGCCAATTCACTAAGATTTGCCAATCGGCATCTGGCTGCCGTTTGCCAGTTGCCTATTCAGTTGTGATGCTCTGAAAACACGATCTAATCGAATTGGCAGCTGGCTTCGCGTCGCCAGTTGCTAATTCACTCGAACTTGCAAATCGGTATGTGGCTGCCGTTTGCCAGTTGTAAGTTCTATTGTAATGCTCTAAATCCCTCTCAAATTGAAATGGCAGCTGGCTGACATTTGCCAGTTGCGAATTTACTAGAATTGGCGAATTGGCATCCGGTTGCCGTTTGCCAGTTGCCTAATCTGTTGTTATAGTCTAAAACCCTCTCAAATCGAATTGGCAGCTGGCTGCCACTTGTCAGTTGCCTATTCAGCTGATATACCATAGAACCCTATGAAATCGAAATGGCAGCTGGCTGCCAATTGCCAATTCACTGGAAGTTTCGAAATGGCATCAAGCTGCTGTTTGTCAGTTGCCTATTCAGTTGTACTATCGTAAAACCCACTCAAATAAAATTTGCAGCTGGCTGCCTGCTGCCAGTTGCCAAATCGCTAGAATCTGCGAATAGGCATCTGGTTGCCGTATGCTAGTTGCATATTCAGTTGTTATACACCAAAACCCTTTCAAACTGAATGGCAGCTGGCTGTCAGTTGCTGGTTGCCAATTCACTAGGATTGGCAATCGGCATCTGGCTGCCGTTTGCCAGTTACCTATTCAGTTGTGATGCTCTAAAACACGATCTAATCGAATTGGCAGCTGGCTTCGAGTCGCCAGTTGCCAATTCACTAGAATTTGCGAATCGGTATGTGGCTGCCGTTTGCCAGTTGTATGTTCAGTTGTTATGCTCTAAATCCCTCTCAAATTGAATTGGCAGCTGGCTGACATTTGTCAGTTGCGAATTTACTAGAATTCGCGAATTGGCATCTGGTTGCCGTTTGCCAGTTGCCTAATCTGTTGTTATAGTCTAAAACCCTCTCAAATCGAATTTGCAGCTGGCTGCCATTTGTCAGTTGCGTATTCAGTTGTAATGCTCTATAACCCTATGAAATCGAATTGGCAGCTGGCTGCCAGTTGCCAATTCACTAGATTTTGCGAATTTGCACCTGGTCGTTGTTTGCCTTTTCAAATTGAATCGTATGCCTGTTCAAATCGAACAGGCATCTGGCTGCCGTTTTCAAGTGGCCTATTCAAATGTAATTCTCGACAATCCTTTCAAGTCCGATTGGCAGCTGGCTGCCAGTTGCTAATTAACTACAATTTGCGAATTGGCATCTTGGAGGCGTTTGTCATTTGCCTATTCAGTTTTTACTCCGAATCTCTCTAAAATCGAATTGACTGCAGACTTCCGGTTGCGAATTCAAAAGAATTAACAATTTGGTATCTGCCTGCCGTTTGCCAGTTGCTTATTCAGTTGTAATACATTAAATACCTCATAAATCGAATAGGTAGCTAGCTGCCAGTTGGCAGTTGCTAATTCACTAGAATTTGCGATTCGGCATCTGTCTGCCGTTTGCCAGTTGCCCATTCGGTTGTAATGCTCAAAAACCTTCACAAATTGAATTGGCATTTGACTGCAAGTTGCCAATTCAGTGGACTTTTTCGAATCGGCATCTGGCTGGCGTTATACAGTTGCGTATTCAGTTGTTATACTTTGAACCCTCCTTAAATCGCATTGGCAACTGGCTGTCTGTGGTCCGTTGACAATTCACTATAATTTGCGAATCGGCGTCTGGTTGTCGTTAACCAGTTGCCTATTCAGTTATTATGCACTATAACCCTCTCAAAACGAATTGACAGCCAGCTACCAGTTTTCAGTTGCTTATTCAGTTGTGACGCTTTATAAGCCTGTCAAATCGAATTGGCAGCTGGCTGTCAGTTGCCAGTTGCGAATTCATTAGAATTTGCGAATTGGCATCTGGTTGTTGTTTTGCAATTTGACTATTTTGTAATTATACTCTAAAACCCTCTCAAATCTATTTGGCAGCTGACTGCCACTTGCCAGTTGCAAATTCAATATAATTTTGCGAATCAGCATCTGGCTGCCGTTTGCCAGTTGCCTATTCATTTCTAATAATCTTAAACCCTCTTTAATCGAATTGCCAGCTGGCTGCTACATCACGTGAACTAGTCCGTGAAATGAACACCCCACTATACCCCACTTTATATAGAGAAAACTGGGGTTTACGGTGTTAACAATTTCTTTTTCTCCAAGACAAAGGTTGTTGGTACTTGTTAGAACCGCCTCGATGAGGCGCTACTAAATAGCACCAGCAACCTATTTTTGCAGTATAAATAAGACAAATATCACAGATTTTCATCTGAAAAGAAGCAATTTTGAAGTTGTGAAAAATGCACTAAATCTCACGAGTGAGATATCGTAATGAGTTGCCAGTAGCCAATTCACTAGAATTTTCAAATCAAGATATGGCATCAGTTGTAATGCTCTGAAACCTTCTCAAATCGAATGCCAATTTACTAGAAGTTTTGAATCTGCATCTTGCTGCCGTTTGCCAGTTGCTTATTTAGTTGTAATGCTCAAAAAACATCTTAAATCGAATTGGCAGCTGGCTGCTTGTTGCCAGTAACCAATTCATTAGATTTTTTAATCTGCATCTGGCTGCCAATTGCCCGTTGCCATTTTACTAGAATTTACGAATTGGCACCTTTTTGCCGTTGGCCAGTTGCCTTTTCAGTTGATATACCCTAAAACATTCTGAAATCGAATTTGCATCTGGCTGCCAACTGCGCGTTGCCATTTCACTAGAATTTGCGAATTGGCACCTACTGTCGTTTGCAAGTTGCCTTTTCAGATGATATAACCTGAAACACTCTGAAATCGAATTTGCAACTGGCTGCCAGTAGCCAGTTCACTGGAATTTTCGATTCGTCATCAAGCTGCTGTTTGCCAGTTGCCTATTCAGTTGTTATATCAGAAAACCAACTCAAATATTATTGGCAGCTGGCTGCCAGCTGCCAGTTGCCAATTCACAAGAATTTGCGAATTTCTGGTTGCCGTATGCCCGTTGCCTATTCAGTTGTTAATCACTAAAACCCTTTCAAATCAAATTGGCAGCTTGCTGTCGGTTCTGGTTGCCTATTCACGAGGATTTGCCAATCGGTATCTGGCCGCCGTTTGGCAATTGACTATTCAGCTGTGATGCCATAAAACCCTCTCAAACCGACTATACAATGGGCTGCCAGTTGCCAGTCCCCAATTAACTAGAATTTGCGAATCGGTATCTGGCTGCCGTTTTTGCCAGTTTTATATTCAGTTGTTTGTTTGTTTGGTTTGTTTAATTTGAGGTTTAACGTCCCCGTCAACACTGTAAAGGTCATTGTTGAGACGTTGCTTCCAATTTTGTCAGCTGCCTGTTCAGTTGTTATACTCTATAATCCTCTCAAATCGATTTTGCAGCTGGCTACAAGATGCCAGTTCACTAGAATTTGCGAATAGGCATCTGGTTGCCGTTTGTCATTTGCCTATTCAGTTGTTTTATTGTAAAAACGCTCTCATATTGAATTGGCAGCTGGTTGCCAGTTGACAGTTGCCAATTCACTAGAATTTGCGAACAGGATCTGGCTGCCGTTTGCCAGCTGTCTGTTCAGTTGTTATACTTTATAATTATCTCAAATCGAATCGGCATCTCACGGCCGTTTGCCACGTGCTTGTTAACTTGCAATGCTCTAAAACCCTCTGAAATCGAATTGGCAACTGGCTGCCAGTTGCCAGTTGCCAATTTACTAGAATTTGTGAATCGGCATCTAACGGACGTTGTGCATGTTCACGTGCCATGCTCTAAAACCCTCTCATATCGAATTGGCAGCTGGCTGCCAGTTGTCAATTTACTAGAATTTTCTAATCGGCTTCTGGTTGCGTTGTGCCAGTTGCCTTTTCAGTTGTTATACACTAAAACTCCCTCAAATCGAATTGGCAGCTGGATGCCTGTTACCAGTTGCCAATTCACTTGTATTTACGAATCGACATATGGCTGCCGTTTGCCAATTGCCTATCATTTGCATTGCTCTAAAACCCCCTAAGATAGAATTAGCATCTGGCTACCAGTTGCCAATTGCCAATTTACTAGAACTTCGGAAGCAGCATGTGGTTGCCGTGTACCAGGTGCCTATTCAGTTGTTATACACTAAAATCTTCTCAAATCGAATTAGCAGTTGTCAATTCATTAGAATTTGCGATTCGACATCTGGCTGCCGTTTACCAGTTGTCTATTCAGTTGTATTGCTCTAAAACCCTCTCATACAGAATTGGCAGCTGGGTGCCTAACTAGAATTTGCGAATCGGCATCTGGCTGCCCAGTTGTCAGTTGTAATGCTCTAAAACACTTTCAAATTGAATTGGCAGCTGACTTCCAGCTGTCAATTGCAAATTCAGTAGAATTTTCGAACTGTCATCTGGTTGCCGTTTGCCAGTTGCCTATTCAACCGTTTACTTTAAAACCCTCTAAAATCGAATTGGCAGAATTTACGTTTCGGTATCTACCTGCCGTTGACCAGTTACCTTTTCATCTATAATACCCTTAAACCCTCTCAAATCGAAATGGATGCTGGCTGCCAGTTGCCTATTGCCAGTTCACTAGAATTTGAAAATGGGCATCTGGTGGCCGTTTACCAGTTGCCTGTTCTGTTTTTATACTCTAAAATCTCTTAAATCGAACTGGCATCTGGCTGCTAGTTCCCAGTTGCCTCTACAACACTGTCAAATTGAATTGGAAGCTGGCTACCAGCTGCCAGTTGCCAATTCACTAGAATTTACGAATCGACATCTGGTGCCGTTGACAATTGCCTTTTCAGTTATAATGCTGTAAAACCCTCTCAAGTCGACTTGGCAGCTGGGTGCCAATTGCCAGTTCAATAGAATTTGCGAATTGGCATCTGGTTGCCAGTTGCCTATTCAGTTGTTGTACTCTAAAACCCTCTCAAATCGAGTTTGCTGCTGGCTGTCAGTTGCCAGTTCACTAGAATTATCGAATCGGCATCTGGATGCCGTTTGCCAGTTGCAAATTCAGCTTTTACAGTGCACCCGCTATAATCATTTTGTACCCGCTCAAAGCTACTTTAAAAAGTGACCAAAAGGATCAAATCAGTGACGATCCCCACGAAAACATGCTGATTGAGTGGATTGCGGGCTAATCGCGATGTTTTCAAGGTATTATACAGGTATAAGATTGATTGTCCTCGACACCTCCGTTTGCCGGTTGCCTATTTAGTTGTAATGCTCCAAAACCTTCTCAAATCGAATTGACAGCTGGCTGCCAGTTGCAAGTTGCCAATTCACTAGAATTCGCCAATCGGCATCTGGCTGCCGTTTGCCGGTTCCCTATTCAGTTGCAGAGCTCTAAAACTAGCGATTAAATAAGCTTGAAGCTTCCATCGCAATCGAACTTAAATAAATTAGTATAAACTAGTATAAACTAATGCTCTAAAAATCTCAAATCGATTTGGCAGCTGGCTAACAGATGCCAGTTCACTAGAATATGCGAATAGGCATCTGGTTGCCGTTTGTCAGTTGCCTATTTAGTTGTTATATTGTAAAACGCTCTCATATTGACTTGACAGCTGGTTGCCAGTTGCCAATTAACTAGAATTTGCGAATAGGCATCTGGCTGCCGTTTGTCAGCTGCCTGTTCAGTTGTTATACTCTATAATCCTCTCAAATCGACTTGACAGCTGGCTACCAGATGCCAGTTCACTAGAATCTGCGAATAGGCATCTGGTTGCCGTTTGTCATTTGCCTATTCAGTTGTTTTATTGGTAAACGCTCTCATATTGAATTGGCAGCTGGTTGCCAGTTGACAGTTGCCAATTCACTAGAATTTGCGAACAGGCATCTGGCTGCCGTTTGCCAGCTGTCTGTTCAGTTGTTATACTTTATATTCTCTCAAATCGAATCGGCATCTCACGGCGGTTTGCCAGGTGCCTGTTAACTTGCAATGCTCTAAAACCCTCTCAAATCGAATGAGCAACTGGCTGCCAGTTGCCAATTTACTAGAATGTTTGAATCGGCATCTGACGGCCGTTGTGCCAGTTCATGTGCCATGCTCTAAAACCCTCTCAAATCGATTTGGCAGCTGGCTGCCAGTTGCCAATTTACTAGAATTTTCGAATCAGCAACTGGTTGCGTTGTGCCAGTTGCCCTTTGAGTTGATATACACTAAAACTCTCTCAAATCGAATTGGCAGCTGGATGCCAGTTACCAGTTGCCAATTCACTAGAATTTACGATCGACGTATGGCTGCCGTTTGCCAGTTGCCTATCAGTTGCATTGCTCTAAAACCCTCTAAGATAGATTTAGAAGCTGGCTACCAGTTGTCAATTGTCAATTTACTAGAACTTCGAAAGCAGCATGTGGTTGCCGTTTGCCAGTTGCATATGCAGTTGAAATGCCCTTAAATCCTGTCAAATCCAATTGGCATCATGCTGCCAGATGCAAGCTGCCAATTCACTAGAATTTGCGAATTAGCATCTTGTTGCCGTTTATTGTTATCTATAATTGTTGTCCATCTATTTCTTCAAGCCCCGAAGGGCGGAGGCTGCCACTTGCCAGTTGCAAATTCAATTGAATTTTGCGAATCGGCATCTGGCTGCAGTTTGCCAGTTGCCTTGGCAGGTTTAATGCTCTAAAATCCTTTATAATCTAATTGGCAGCTGCCTGCCAGTTGCCGGTTTACTAGAATTTGCGAATTGGCATCTGGTTACCGTTTGCCAGTTGCCTATTCAGTTGTTTAACTTTAAAACTTTCTAAAATTGAATTGGCAGCTGGCTTCTATTTGTCAGCTGCCAATTTACTAGAATTTGCTAATCGGCATCTGGCTGTCATTTGCCAGTTGCATATTCAGTTGTTATACTCTAAAACCGACCCAGATCGAAATTGCAGCCGGCTACCAGTTGTCAATTAACTAGAATTTGCGAATCGGCATCTGTCTTCCAGTTGCCTATGCAGTTGTAATGCTCTAAACCCCTCTACAATCGAATTGGTAGCTGGCAGTTGCAAATTCACTAGACTTTGCGAATTGGAATCTGACTGCCGTTTGCCAGTTACCTATTTAATTTTATTTCTCTCTCGAATTGGCTGCCGGCTGCCAGTTTCCTGCTGCCATTTCACTAGAATTTGCAAATCGGCACCTGGCTGCCGTTTGCCAGTTGTCTATTTTGTTGTAACGCTCTAAATCCCTCTCAAATCTAATTGGCAGCTGGCTGCCATTTGCCAGTTATAATTCACTAGTATTAGCGAATTGGCATCTGGTTGCCGTTTGCTAGTTGCCTGTTTAGCTATTTAGTTGTAACGCCTTAAAAGCCTCTCAAATAGAATTGGGAGCTGGCTGCTAAGTGCCAATTGCCAATTCAAAAGAATTTTCGAAACGGCATCTGCCCGCCGCTAACCAGTTGTCTTTTCAGTTATAATGCCCTTAAACCCTCCCGAATCGAATTGTCAGCATATTGCCCAGGCTGCCAGTGCTGCCAGTCGCCAATTGCCAATACTATAGAATTTGCAAATTGACATCTGGTTGCCGTTTGCAAGTTGCGTTTGCCAGCTGCCTATTCAGTTGTAATGCTCTAAAATCCCTCTCAACTCGAATTGGCAGCTGGCTGGCTGTTACCTGCTGCCACTTCATTATAATTTTCGAATCGGCATCTGGCTGTCGTTTCCCCGTTGCCTATTCAGTTGTTGTACTCTAAATCCTCTCAAATCGAATTTGCATCTGGCTACCAACTATTTGCCAATTCACTCGAATTTGCAAATAGGCATCTGGACGCCGTTTGCCAGTTGCCTTTTCAGTTGTAATGCTCTAAAACCCTCAAATCGAATTTGCAGCTGGCTGCCAGTTGCCAGCTGCCATTTCACTTTAATTAGTGGACTGACAATCTGGTTGCCGTTTCCCAGTTGCCTATTCAGTTGTTATAATCCAAAACCCTTTCAAGTCCAATTTGGAGTTGGCCGCCAGTTGCCAGTTGCCAATTCCACAGAAGTTGCGAATTGGCATCCAGAATGTGAAGTTAGATGCCATTTGCCAGTTGGCGATTGAATTGGCAACTGACAACTGGCAGCCAACTTCACGGACATCTCTTTTTCAACGAACAATGGGAAGTCTGACATTTGTACAGTGGAAATTTATACTATTGTAGGACATAGCATGCATACCAGCAGATGTTCAGAACCTCAGCACAGAAAGAAAAACAAAAGCCTATCCTTCGTACGCAGCCACCCCAACCATGGCACACGTTGTTCAACACGACACCACACACCATGAAACAAGAGCGGGGTGCTACGCAGAGGTGGATGTGTTTGTTGTGTTTCAGTCTTGTACATATGCTGATAGGCTTTGTCTTATTTAAGTGTCATGTCCCTTCAAGAATATAAATTGCCACTGTTTGTTTGATTTGAGGTTTAACGTCCCCGTCAACACTATAAAGGTCAATTTGGAGACGTTGCTTACAATTTTGACTGACTGTTTCCCGACATTGAGATAAAATGACATCTCAAGCCCTGTCGCCCAATGAAACCAATAGGTTTTAGTAGCATGGACCTCGCACCAAATTTCCACTGTCCAAAATATGTGATTTATGAACAAGAACTAGCTACCCCCGAATACTTACAGAGCTCAAGCCTATCTCATTATTATCACTGTTCTCTTTCTTTCTCCTATTACTGCCACTCGCTCACATCTGAGCATTACGACAGGATTTCCTGGGTGGTAACCGGTACTTTGTTCTGGTGGTTTTGCTTTTATTCTTACTATCCGGTATTTTAGGTGCGTTATGTGGTAGTTTCTTCTGTTTGTGTTTCGTGAGGATATAATCTTTGCTTTATTGGCTTTTTAAGGGTTTTTTTTGTTTGTTTGTTTTATCTTTTTTTTGTTTGTTTCGGTTTTGATATTTATAGAAGAGGTTTCTTTTGTTGGACTTTTCCATTGGTTAGTTGGTGTTTTGTTTGTTGGTTTTTCAGGCATATTTTAAGTGTTTGTGTTGCTTGAGTCGGTCTTTTAGTAGGTCTTAGACGTGTGTGTTCTTGTGTTGATATTTCGGGTGTTTGTTTACGACAAGGTCTTTATTGAGTTGATCTGCCATGAATATTTTTTTCTTTGTTGTTTTTTTTATCAGCTGGTGTTAAATTGGCCTTATTTTGTTTGTCTTGTTGTTTTTGTTTTTGTTATATCCTAAGTTTTCATTTTGAATTTTTCGCCTTACCGTACATGTGTGTTTTTGCATCTGTTCAATTTGCCGGTAATTAAAATGAAAATTTATATCATTTATATGTATTTATTGTATGCCATTTATATGTATTTGTTTCGTCATTCATATACATATTTTTGCATGTCGGAGTCCAGCTTTTCATTCATTTGTTCATGTTTGCATGTGTGTTTTTGCATCTGTTCAATTTGCCGGTAATTAAAATGACAATTTTTATCATTTATATGTATTTATTGTATGCCATTTATATGTATTTGTTTCGTCATTCATATACAAATTTTTGCATGTCGGAGTCCAGCTTTTCATTCATTTGTTAATGTTTGCATGTGTGTTTTTGCATCTGTTCAATTTGCCGGTAATTAAAATGAAAATTTTTATCATTTATATGTATTTATTGTATGACATTTATATGTATTTGTTTCGTCATTCATATACATATTTTTGCATGTCGGAGTCCAGCTTTTCATTCATTTGTTCATGTTTGCATGTGTGTTTTTGCATCTGTTCAATTTGCCGGTAATTAAAATGAAAATTTTTATCATTTATATGTATTTATTGTATGCCATTTATATGTTTTGTCATTCATATACATATTTTTGCATGTCGGAGTCCAGCTTTTCATTCATTTGTTCATGTGTGTTTTTGCATCTGTTCAATTTGCCGGTAATTAATATGAAATTTTTTTATCATTTATATGTATTTATTGTATGCATGTATGCCATTTATATGTATTTGTTTCGTCATTCATAGACATATTTTTGCATGTCCGAGTCCAGCTTTTTATTCATTTGTTCATGTTTGCATGTGTGTTTTTGCATCTGTTCAATTTGCCGGTAATTAAAATGAAAATGTTATCATTTATATGTAACTATTGTATGCCATTTATGTGTATTTGTTTCGTCATTCATATACATATTTTTGCATGTCGGAGTTCAGCTTTTCATTCATTTGTTTATGTTTATTCATCCAGCCAACCTTATTGTTCATCTTAATGTCGAATAGTATACAAGCGAACCATATTCTTCGCTGGAATTATGCTTTGTTTTACGGGTTGTTACATTTGAGCAAGCTCACAACAAACCTACAATACGACATGTGCGCCCAGCGAAGACTCAGTTCAGCCTGCGCACCCGCACCGTCTGATCAGAATCTTCATTGTGCACTCCAAGAACAATTAAGGGCCCATTGCTCCTTCATGCAGCAAGAGAAGTCTCTGGTTAGACTATATGGATTCGCAGGCTGAGCTGAGTCTTCGATGAGCGCACATGTCTTATTGTAGGTTTTGTCGTACTCTGGCTCATTTTCTTAATTCTGCGTTTCATTTCAGGTTCGTTATATTTTACTTTTGCTTAAAGTTTCGGTTGATCCTGTTTAACTCTCCTGTATAATTTTGACCCATTAAAACCCCGCTTTTAAATGATAAAACGTTTGTTTGGGCATTCCTTATTTTTCATTTCTGCTCAAATGCATAGATTGTTGTTAGCCGTAAGAACTGCCTCGCCGAGGCGGTTCTAACTAGTCCAAACAAGCTATGTTTAGAGCATATATATGAAACATATTGGAATATTTCATCGGGAAATTTTCTTTTAGGTGGCCATACAGACAGGACACAGCCTTCGGATACACATCTATTCAAACATAGCGAATCGTCCGCCACAAAAAAAAAAAAAAATGAAAATTTTCAGAGAAAAAAACCTTATATTTTTCGTATTTCTAAAAATAGTGTGGGCACTTGTTTAAACCGACTCGACGAGACGGTATTAGCGAGTATCCAAAATCTGTTTTTAGCAGAAATCAGAGAAACGTATACCCCTGTAAACCCCAGTTTCACTATATAAAAGTGGCGTTTCAAGGGGTCAATATTATATTGCGTGTTTTCGTGATGGGAATTCTTGTTCTAACTAACACTTGAATACTTTACTTTTCAAGCTGCTATTTTTGCTTAATTCATCTTTGCATTTCAGGCTCTTTGTATTTTGCTTTGCTCGTTTTGTTGTATCTGCTTTTAAGCATGGCTCTATACTGGAGTGCTGTTTTTCTCCGTTCGTTCATCAAGCGGTCAGCATTTGCGAAAACCACTCGCCACAATGTTCAAGTCCATAGGGCACAACATAGCCATCTGCCGATTTCTTGTTTAACAATATTTGGTTGCTTTGTAGCCATCGTGAAGTGAAGGAATTGATCAGGAATTGATACATTTACCTCACTGCTCTCATCAAAGACACCAAATGGAAAGAAATACAAACATAAAATAACTTTACCATGATGAAAACGTCACAAGTGAAAAACCAAAAGGACAGTTACTTTAACACAACATTGGCCAAACGGCTATCCAAAATTAAAATATATTAGCAATATAGGACATGCAGAGACGAAGTATAACAATAATAAACCACAAAAGAATAACCACCTTGGTATGGTCAGTAAAGAGCTTTATTTATTTATTTATTTATTTTACATGGCCACAATCCTCACCCTTGCTTCAGTCGTGGTTAATACAATTTGTTCAGTCCGCATGAAGGATTTGTAACTCATCAGGAATATTAATTTAAACGAATACAGAGATGAAACAACGATCAGGAATCATAAATGCTGGAACAAAAGAAAACCAATTGTTGGATTCCGGTGGGCCCCGACTATATCTGTGTCTCCTTACCAGCCAGAGGCATTCTGGCTTTCTGCAGATGTGCATGTCTGCAAAGAGGCTGGGCACTTCCTTGCATGCGACTTCCTAATTACCTTTTTCGCCGAAGCTCGCAGTGAAGTTCTACTTGAGGTAATGCAGTAATTCCTGTGTCATAGTTACAAATGGGTTCTCTTTACTGATAACGGTTTTTCTTCACGCCAGGGTCTGAGGTCAGAACTGGAAAACGGAACACCATCAAGGAATACGTCTGTCCCCAGCGGGCACACAACATTGAAATTACGTATCGGCGTCGAAGTGATGTCATCTCATCGCATCGATGCTGATAGGACGTCATTTTAATGCTGAGTGCCTGCTGGGTGTTATGGCTATACCAGTCTGTTTAGCCATTGCAACAGCCTTCTGTTGCCAATGCATCCGCCTGTCTGTTTCCAGCCTGCAATCCGGTCTGTGGGGACTACGAAAGCAGGGTCCTCGTCCCAGTCCCCGGGTACAATTGTTTTACGATGCTGTTATATTCATCTGGAATTTCATATTCATCTTTTAAATCTTTTTTGTTTATATATTTTTCAGAAAATAAGATATTGAATAACATAAGAGCATCGTAAAACAATTGTAGCGAATGCTTTCATAACTGATACCTTAAACATGTTATGGACAGTAAAAGTTGAAAGGCATAACTATTTTTTTTGGTTTGTTTGTTTTAAAGCAATTTCAAGATTATTTACTCCCTGATTTCGAGCTGAGTAAAAACGGGAGTAGCCAGAGAAAAACAATGTGACCTTTCGTCTCGCATGTGACCCACAGTCAGCGCTCTTTACCACTTACCCATAAAGTCACTCTAGCTCAGAAATTGAGGATACTGAAAGGCGGACGATTACTGTCAGTTTGTTTTTCGACACTCGTTTCACACATTCTCTTAACCGATATGAATGAATGTTCTCGGCATTGTGGCGCTGAGTTAGAAATCCTTCATGCAGACTGAACAGGTTATTACGGCAGAACCAATGGCGAGGATTGTGGTTACGTCAAATTCATTAAGCCCCGATTACGAAAACACGCTTATGTAATTCTAACTCCCTTGAACCCCAATTTTATAAAGTAAAACTGGGGTTTGCAAGAGTAAACCTTATTTTTCTTATTTCTGCTCTATATTGTGAGAGGATATACTCGTAATAAAAATATCAGTATGTTTTCGGCGGTGAACTTCGCAATGTATTTGAATAGGCGTGTTTTCGTAATGCAGGGCATTTTTTTAACCTATCGTTCCAAGGCGGTTCTTCTGGTGTGGTTTATTATTGTCATACCTCGTCTTTGCATGTATGCTTTCTTTTTATTCTGTCATTTTGTTAGAAACTAACTGTTCTTTTGATCTTTCCGCTTTTGGGTTTCCTTCATTTGGTGTCTTGGATGGACAGTGTGAGAGGTATGTTCGTGCGAATATGGCGGTTCTTACATGAGTGTTGATGTATTATTGAATTTATTAAAAAGGTTGAGGAAAAAGGATAAAATACGAGGCTCCATCGAGCATTTATCCCTTTTCTTCAACGAGTTTAATAGATTCAATAATACATGAGCACGGATGCAAAATTCTAATTATCATTATGCTATTTAAAACGGATCTTATTCACTAACGTTCAAAAGGAAAGTTACTATTCCGCCATTCGTAAACGTGACGTCGTTAAGGAGGTCGTACATGTAACGTTACGGGGCTAATTTGCATAGTTAATCCACCGGTGGATTATAGAACTTCGTACATGACGTTATTACATTCTCAGACGGATGCCATAACATGATAAAGTGTATTATTTCACACATCCAAAAAGAGTTACGTTTTTGGATGAAGATTTTTTTATCTTTTTTTTTTTCTCATTTATACTCGAAAACACAAGATGTAGGTGCTTATTTGAGCCGCCGCATATAGGCGGTTCTAACGAGTACCCACAACCTACGTATTTGATCATTGGCCAGAAATAACAAAAAATATGTGTAGCCAATGTTTTTATATTTCATTTTTTTTTCTTGAATTGTAACCAAAGTTGGCAAAAGCAAGGATTACAATCATAACACCACCCATTACAATAAAAAATGTTAGAAAGTCTCATTTCGCATACATGTAGCACAAAGGAGGGGTCAATTTTAATAACACGTTCACACAATCCCAGTACAAAATACATGTAATACTATCTGGTATGGTACCCTGCTGCAATGATAACTGCTGCGCATCGACACCCACTGACAGCGAAATGGCGGACTATTGTTTGTGTTGGTGGGGAGGTTTACGGCCCTTTCAAGATTACTTCACTTATTTCGAGCCGATCGATATTCAGAGGTAAGTGAAAACCGAATTTCCCGGAGAAAACCACCTGACCTCCCCTTGTTTGTTTGACTTGTGGTTTAACGTCCCCATCAACGCTGTATATGTCATTTTGGAGACGTTGCTTCCAATTTTGTGGGTCTTTTAACCGACATTTAGATGAAATGATATCTCAAGCCTTGTCGCCCAATAAAACCATTAGGGTTTATAAGCATGGACGGTCCTTCTCATTCCGCTTAGATACTCTAAGCGGTTTACCAGTACATTTTTGCGGTCAGTTTCAGCTGCATGCGTAGAAGCATCGTGCAGCCCATCTATATCTTCAATCCCCGATGGGCGGGGGCCGGACCTCCCGTTGCAGAACTTGGTGTCTCACAGCTGCAGGTTATTCCACTATTGGATGGATGCCTGCTCCAGTTGCGGTAATGTTTGAGACATTTTGCGTTAGAAGTTTCCTTCAGTATAGTTTTCTCTGCCTCCCACAGCAAAGACTCCGAACACGTTAACAAGTCCATGTAATGAACAACCTTCTAAATCCAACTTTATATAAAAAATGGGGTTTACTTAAGATATGATTTTGTTTATGAAAATATGAACGCAGTGGGTATGAAAGTGGAGTATGAACCTGAAGGGGTTCATGTAAACTTTGCTAGCGACCCTCTATCATTCATACTTTACTAAACAGCAGACAAGAAAAAATTATTTCTTATAATTACATTCTTCGATCCTCATCACTGGGCGAAAACTAATGCTTATAAGGCAAAGTTTTAAAACTGAATAAACGCACACACACACACACACACACACACACACACACACACACACACACACACACACACACACACACACACACACACACACACACACACACACACACACACACGTGGCCTATGGGCCTAAATGCTCACCAAAGCTCAGGCTGCACTGCCCAATGACAGCCATGTATTTGAACATGATATTATTTTAATCTAACAATTATAAAGTCTCCCAAATGAACCCCCATATCCAAATGAGCACCCACGTGAACTCAGTTTCTGAAACAAGAGGCATTTTATAAAGAAGAGGGAGCAGGGCATGGACCCAATGGAGCCCTGTTTGGTATCACTAAATGCGTCTTATCATAAGGAACAAAAATATAATATGGTTTAGCAGCGGGGAGCCGTATGCCGGAAATATAAGGCCGGGGTTGGGGCTTGCCGAGTGTATCCCAGGAAAGCCCGAGATTGTTGCCCCTAAATGTGTATTATCATAAAGACCAAGAATATATATGGTTTGGTGGTGGGAATCTGAATGGTTTCTGATATATATGTGGCCCTTCTATGAAGTAGAGAGGAGAGGAATGGCCCCTGCGGACTCCAAGATTGGTGTGCTATTGTTAAGGAACAAGTACATATATGACTATGGGCGGGGGGGGGGGGATTTAAATTGTGTCTGAAATATATTGTCATTTATGAAGTGGAGGGGCGGGACACATTGCCCACGCCCAAAGGGACCCTAGGTTGGTGTGACTGAATGGGGCTTATCTTAAGGAACACCAAAATATATAGTTTAGGGGTGGGGATCTGAATGATTTCTCAGATATACTGTTTTAAATGAAATAAAGCAGTGCGGCATGGCCCGGGCACCCCTGAGGACTCCCAATCTGGTGTCATTTGAATGCGTCTTATCATTAGGAAGATGAATGTATAGTAAATACATGGTTAGTGTCTTTAATAATAAAATATAATCGGTGAGCCTTAGACAATTTAATAGGGACGAGCTTTAGCGAGCCCCTATAAAATTGTCGCGGCGAACCGATTATATTTTATTATTAAAGACACTAATCATGTATTTAGTTTATACCGCAATTCGAAACAATTAAGGGGTTTTGCAATAAATAAGCAAATTGAGGCAAAAAGGACAGCAGACAGTGCGGCATATTAAACTATATTCAGTGCGTTGGCGCGCACACGTAGTATAACGTGACGTCAACGAGTGCAAGGTTTTTGACGTCACCGCGACACAAAGACTTAGGAAACAACACGGACGCTCGAATAAAAGTATCTCAGCGGTTTACATTCTGTATGAAAATCTGCAAATAAATAGTTTATTTTAGCTTGAGAAATTATTTTCGAGGTTGAGACGCAGTGCGCAGTTATTCAAACAGGCCATTCAAACCAGGAAAGGCCGAGAAGGTAAGAATTTCGCTGAAATTTCTGAAAATCTGTTCAAATAAATATTGCAAAGATTTGAACTTGCAGTTTCGTTGTTTTCACATGTGTAAAAGGTTGCATGTTATTGTTTACATTTAGGGGATAACAGTATTCAAAATTGTCATTTGGGGAGGTAAATCGGAGGTTTTACGGTCGGAAATTTCATTTTACGGCGACGCGTCAGCGGAGCCGTAAAACGTAATTTGCGACCGTAAAACCGAGGATTTACCTCCCCAAATGACAATTTTCAATACAGTTATCCCCATTCTAATGCACTTATTTGTGCGTTTTGTTAAAATTGTACCATTTTGCAGAAAGCGGCTAGCGCTGTGAGCTGCGTAAAACCAAATGCCAGCCAATGAAAAGCGACGTAACGTGATGACGTCGGGTTTCCGACAGTATATCGCAGAATATACTGTCGCAAATTTTTGACGCTATCCAATCAGACATCGCGTTACATACGCAAGTGCATTAGAATTGTAAATTAGTGACCTGGAAAGTAGGTCCGGTCTATAAACGGTCACTAGACGTATTATAGGTCAGTAGAAGGTATTATAGGTCACTACCGATTATAGCGTGCAGTTATTCGACCCCCTTTATTAGGTTACTAGAATGCATGATTGCGGTATAAATATGGTTTAGGGATTGAGCTCTGAACGGTTTCTGAGATATATGGCCGTTTGTGAAGTGAAGGGATTGGGCAAGGCTCTGGCGGGACCTGTGAGACCCCCAGCTTGGTGTCAATGAATGAGTCTTATCATATGGAACAACAATATGTATGATTTCGGGGTAAGGATCTGTAAGGTTTCCGAGATATTGGGCCTTTTATGAAATGAAGGGTAGGGGCACGGCCCCGGCACATTCCAGGGGACCACAGGTTGATATCACTTAATGCTTCTTATCATAAGGAAAAAGAATATATATAGTAAATACATGGTTAGTGTCTTTAATAATAAAATATAATCGGTGAGCCTTAGACAATTTTATAGGGGCGAGCTTTAGCGAGCCCCTATAAAATTGTCGAGGCGAACCGATTATATTTTATTATTAAAGACACTATCCATGTATTTAGTTTATACCGCAATTCAAACAATCAATTGATTTTGCAATAATTTAGCAAATTTAAGCAAATTATACAGCAGACTGTGTGGCATGTTAAACAACATGCAGTGCCGTGGCGCGCACACGTATAGTATAACGTGACGTCAACGAGTGCAAAGTTTCTGACGTCACCGCGGCACAAAGACGTAGTAAACAACACGGACGCTCGAATAAAAGTTTCTCAGCGCTTCACTGTCTGTATGAAAATCTGCAACTAAATAGTTTATTTTAGCTTTAAAAAATATTTTCGAGGTTGAGACGCAACTGCAGTTTCAGTGCGCAGTTATTCCAACGGGCCATTCAAACGAGGAAAGGCCGAGAAGGTAAGAATTTAGCTGAAATTTCTGAAAATCTGTTTAAATAAATATTGCAAAGATTTTAACTAGCAGTTTCATTGTTTTCCCATGTATGAAAGGCTACATATTATTGATTGCACTTGTAAAATAGGGACCTGAAAAGTAGGTCCGGTCTATAAACGGTTTTGTTTGTTTGATTTGCAGTTTAACGTCCCCGTCAACACTGTAAAGGTCATTTTGGAGACGTTGCTTCCAATTTTGTGGGACTTTTACCCGACATTGAGATGAAATGACATCTCAAGCCCTGTCGCCCAATGAAACCAATAGGGTTTATTAGCATGGACGGTCCGCCTCGCACCGCGGTTCCTGGACAGGCTTAGATCCTCTAAGCGGTTTACCAGTACTAGTGTGTGGGCCAGATTAAGCTCTGCGTGGAAGCATCATGCAGCCCATATATTTCTTCAAGCCCCTATGGGCGGGGGCTATAAACGGTCACTAGACGTATTATAGGTCAGTAGAAGGTATTATAGGTCACTACCGATTATAGCGTGCAGTTATTCGATCCCCTTTATTAGGTTACTAGAATGCCTGATTGCGGTATAAATATGGTTTAGGGTCGGGGACCTGAATGGTTCCTAATATATATATCCTTTTGTGAAGAGGAGGGGTGGGGCAAGGCCCAAGCTCACCCAGGGAGATCCCCCAGGTTGGTGTCAATGAATGCGTTTCTCCATCAGGAACAAGAATATATATGGTTAAGGGGTTGTGTTTGTTTGATTTGGGGTTTAACGTCCCCGTTAACACTGTAAAGGTCATTTTGGAGAGGATGCTTAGGGTCGGGGACCTGAATGGTTAACTGCTTCCAATTTTGTTGGACTTTACCCAACATTGAGATGAAAGGACTTCTCAAGCCCTGTCGCCCAATGAAACCAATAGGGCTTATGAGCATGGACGGTCCGACTTGCACCGCTTTGCATGGGAAAATGGATAACCCGTTTATAGAACATATTTAACGTCACTACAGCTGGTGTCTGGGAATGTGTGGCGGCCGTAAAAAGTCTCCCTGTCCAACATCATGGTGTAGTTTATATTTTCTTGTCTTTTGGGATCATTGATTCCATTGTGGAATTTGGAAAATATTTGAGGGTCACTGATGAGGCTTAATTGCCCGAAACTAGCTAGTCTGGCCCAAGAAACATGTACACATCATATTTTCCTGTTCTGTGGTGTATTCCTTGCTTCCAAAGGATAACCCTTTTATAGATCATATTAGATCCTCTAAGCGATTTACCAGTACTCTTGTGCGATCGGTTTCAGCTCTGCGTGGAAGCATCATGCAGCCTATCTATTTCTTCAAGCATCAATGGGCGGGGGCCGAATGGTTAACGGGTGGGAGATATTGGGCCTTTTATGAAATGGTGGGGTGGGGGCATGACCCCGGTGCATCCCAGAGGAACCCAAGTTGGTGGCACTGAATGCGTCTTATCAAAAGGGACACGAATATATATAGTTCAGTGGTGGAGATCTAAATGGTTTCTGAGTAATATGGCGTTTTGTGAAGTGGACGGATGGGGCAAGGCCCTGGCGCACCCCGGGATATGCCCATGTTGGTGTCAGTGAATGCGTCTCTTCAAAAGGAACAAGAATATATGTGGTTTAGGGGTGTGGATCTATAAGGTTTCCGAGATATTTGGCCTTTTATGAAATGGAGGGGATGGGGGCATGACCCTGGGGCATCCCCGGGTACCCCTAGGTTGGTGTCACTGAATGCGTCTTATCATAAGTAACAAGAATATGTATGGTTTAGGGGCGGGGATCTGAATTGTTTTTAGTTATATTGCCTTTTATGAAGAGGGGGTGGGCCATGGCCCCGGCACAACCTGGGGGACTACCATGTTGCATAAAAGCATATGGCTGAGAGAAGCTTACATTTCTATAAAAGTTTTGTCAAAACATCTGCAGTGACTTGGCAGTAAATGTCATTTTTCAAATTCCCCCCATTATAAGTCTATGGAAAGTCTAAGTTGCCATAGCAACCAAACCAAAGAGTTGATTTCCATAAAAAAATACAAACTTTAAATCACCAAGCCCAGGGATACTACAGATGATATTTGGGCACAATCCGCCCTGTGGTTACAGAGGAGATATCGTTTGAAAGTGTTGACGCATACGACTTACGACGGACAACGACGGACACCTGCCTATTCTATAAGCTCCCCCGGAGCCGTCGGCTCCAGAAGATGGTGAGCTTAAAATGCAAAACCTGTTGAGGCAAATATGATGAATATTTTCATAAAGTATCAGCCCCATAGAGCATATGGTTTCTGAGGAAATGCCTATCCTATAAGCTCCCCCGGAGCCTTCGGCTGTGGTGAGCTACAATATATATATATATATATATATATATATATATATATATATATATATATATATATATATATATATATATATATATATATATGTTTTGGGGTGGGGATCTGAATGGCTTCCCAGATATATGGCCTTTTGTGAAGTCGAGGGGTGGGGCAAGGCCCCGGCGTACCCCGAGTTGGTGTCAGTGAATGCATCTTTTCATAAGGAACGCGAATATGTACGGTTTAGGGGTTGGGATCTTTAAGGTTTCCGAGATATTGGGCGTTTTTTTATTGGATGGGGTGGGGCATGGCCCCGGCGCATCCCGAGGGACACCCAGGTTGGTGTCACTGAATGCATCTTATCATAAGAAACAAGAATGTATATGGTTTAGGATTGGGGATTTTAATGCTTTCTGAGATATATGGCCTTTTATAAAGTGGAGGGGTTGTATATAGTGAAACTTCAATGACTCCAACCAGACTGCGCGGTTGTTGTTTGGACATGTCTTAAGAAACATTTTCCCTTGTCACGGCTCATTGCGTATCATATGGGCACATGTCTTAAGACACATTTTTACTTGCCACGGCTCAAAGTATAACATATGGTAAAACTCCGATCAGACAGCATTGTTGCTGTTGGCACATACCTTAAAACATATTTTTACTTGCCAATAGTGTATCATATTGTAAAACTTAAGGAGAATGGGAACACCTTCATGGCAGGCAACTCCTGCAAAAGAATTTTTGTCTCCCATGTCAATAGTGGTTAACTCCTAAAGGAAAGAATTTGCTCCTAAGGAGCATTTTTTCCCTTTAAGAGTAGACTCCAGGGCTTATAGAAAAATGAACAGGAAGTTCCGAAAGTTGTCTCCCTTTGAAAAATGGTGGAAAAATCTGCCAGGTTTTCTCATTCCCTTTAAATGGCTACACTTTGTAATGAAAAAATGTGGACTGTACTGGTTAACTGCTTACGTATATGCCTGCCCAGGAAAAGTGTGGATAGGTAGATTGACCGGCTCAAAATGACCTTAATAATGTTGACCGGACCGGTAAACCCAATACAAACAAACAAATCAATGGCCCAATCAGACCGCGCGGTTGCTGTGGAGGCACGCCTTAAGACCGACGTCCACTTGTCACGGGTCTTAGTGTATCGTTTAGTGAAACTTCGATGACTCGAATGATACGGCGGGTCTACTGTGGGTAACCAGTAACTCAATTCGGACTGCGCGGATTTTGTTGGAACATGCCTTAAGCCAATTGTTTACTTTTCATGACTCACAGTGTCACAGATAGTGAAACCTCAATGCCAGCAACCTAAATCTGCGGTTACCTTGGGCACATGTTACTACACATTTTCACTTGTCATGGCTCACCTGGAATCATATAGTGAAACTTCAATGACTCCAAACAGACTAGGTTTGCTGTGGGCACATGTCATTAGACGCGTTTTCTCTTGTCACATTTCATTATGAATCCTAAAGTGAAAAGTCAATGGCCCCGGTCTGACTGTGCAGTTGCAATGACCGGCCCCGATAGCCCAGTTGGTAGAGTGTTTGTTTGTTTGTTTGTATTGAAGTTTAACGGCCCAGTCAACACTATTTAGGTCATTTTTGAGCCGGTCAGTTTACCTATCAACACTTTCCTGGGCAGGCTTATACGTAAGCGGTTAACCAGTACAGTGCACATTCTTTCGCCAGAAACTGACAACTGCCCTTCTTGAATCAGCGGAAGGGAGAGAATGACCGTAGAAAAGATTTCATGATCAATCTCAACGAAAGAATGTTGCCGACCCCGGCGGGAGTCGAACCCGCGTCCTCCTGATCACCAGTCAGACGCGCATCCGACTGAGCCACTGAGGCCGGCCAGTTGGTAGAGTGTCCGCTCCGGGGAACGGGAGGTCACGGGTTCGATCCCGGGCCGCGACATACCGAGTCGTTAAAAATGGAACTAGCTGCTCCTCGCTTGACACTAAGATTTAGAGGGTAGAGCAAGGACAGGTCGACCCAGTGTCACGATAATGTGACTGGGTGTGGTATCATGTAATGTGTATGGGACATGATTCTTCAAAGAGGCAGCACTGTAAAAGTGAGCATTGAGCTCCCTGTCGCAACCAGACACCGTCGTGATATGACTTAAAAATTGTTGAAAGCGACGTTAAACTCGAATTCACACACACACACACAGTTGCAAATGAACGCGTCTTAATACACATTTTTACTTGTCACGACTCCTAGGGTAACATATAGTGAAACGTCAATGACTCCGAACACACTGCACGTTTGCTGTGGGCACATGTCATAAGACGCATTTTCTCTTGTCACATTTCATTATGAATCCTAAAATGAAAAGTCAATAGCCCCGGTCTGACTGTGCAGTTGCAATGACCGGCCCCGATAGCTCGGTAGAGTGTCCGCTCCGGGGAACGGGAGGTCACGGGTTCGATCCCGGGCCGCGACATACCGAGTCGTTAAAAATTGTACTAGCTGCTCCTCGCTTGACACTAAGATTTAGGGGGTAGAGCAAGGACAGGTCGACCCGGTGTCACGATAATGTGACTGGGTGTGGTATCATGTAATGTGTCTGGGACATGATTCTTCAGTGAGGCAGCACTATAAAAGTGAGCAATGAGCTCCCTGTCGCAACCAGACACCGTCGTGATATGACTGAAAAATTGTTGAAAGCCACGTTAAACCCGAATTCACACACACACACACACACACACACACACACACACACACACACACACACACACACACACACACACACACACACACACACACACACACACACACACACACACACACAGTTGCAATGAACGTGTCTTTATACACATTTTTACTTGTCACGACTCCTAGGGTAACATATAGTGAAACGTCAATGACTCCATTCAGACTGCGCAGTTGCTGTCTTAAGTCACATCTTCTCTTGTTACGGCTCATAGTGAAACGTGTGGCAGCGCTTCAATAACTCCGATCAGACTACCATGTTTGTATGGGCCCTTGCCTGAAGTCACAATTTCACTTCTTACGGTTATAAGTGTAACATAAACTGACATTTCAAGGACTCCAATCAAACTCCGCAGTTGCTGTGGGCACATGTCTTAAGACACATTTTCACTTATAACGGCTCAAAATGTAACATATAGTGAAAGTTCAATGACTCTAATCAAACTGCTTGGTTGCTGTGGGCACATGTCTTAAGACACATTTTCACTTGTCACGTCTCGTAATGTAACCTATAGTGAAACTTCAATGACTCCGATCAGACTGTGTGGCAGCGGTTGGTACATGCCGTAATAATGTAACATATAGTGAAGCTTTAATGACTCCAATTAGACGGCGCGGTTGCTGTGGGCACGTGCTCAAGACATTTTATCACTTGTCACGGCGCATAGTGTAAAAAAGCGCTTAGTGTAACAAAAGCAGAAACTTCAATGACTCAAACGTGACTGCGCGGTTGCTGTGAGCACAATGTCGTAAGTTATATTTTCACTTACAACCTCTCGTAGAGTACGTTATAGTGAATGCGTGGCGGCTGTGGGTATCTGTTTTAACACACATTTTCGCATGCCAAGGCTCATAGTGTAACGAATAGTGCAACACAAAGTGAAAAGTCAATGGCCCCGGACTGACTGTGCGGTTGCATTG
Source organism: Lucinisca nassula (assembly GCA_963580285.1). Taxonomy (NCBI): domain Eukaryota; kingdom Metazoa; phylum Mollusca; class Bivalvia; order Lucinida; family Lucinidae; genus Lucinisca; species Lucinisca nassula. Next base: position 56,513,429 of record OY757015.1, on the reverse strand, counting down.
GGCTTGTGTCTGAATACACATTTTCACTTACCTCGACTCCTAGTGTATCATATAGTGAAACTTCAATGGGTCCAATCAGACTGAGCGGTTGATGTTGGCACATGTCTTAAGACACATTTTCACTTTTTGCGGCTCATAGCATTACATTTGGTGGAGCTTCAATAACTCCAGTCATACTGCCATGTTTGTGTCGTCGCATGCCTCAAGTCACAATTTCACTTCTCACGGTTCGTAGTGTAACATACAGTGAAACTTCAAAGATTCCAATCAAACTCCGCAGTTGCTGTCGGCGCTTGTCTTAAGATACATTTTCACTTATAACGGCTAAAAATTTAACATATAGTTAAAGTTCAATGACTCTAATCGAACTGCTTGGTTGCTGTTGGCACATGTCTTACGACGCATTTTCACTTGCCACGTCTCGTAATGTAACATATTGTGAAACTCTTATGACTCCACTCAGACGCGCGGTTGCTGTGGGCACATGCCCAAGACATATTATCACTTGTCACGGCCCATAGTGTAACAAAAACAGAAACTTCAATGACTCCAACGTGACTGTGCGATTGCTGTGTGCACATGCCGTAAGTTATATTTTCACTTACAACCTCTCATAGAGTACGATATGGTGAAACTTCAGTGACTCAAATCAGACTGCGCGGTTGCTGTAGGCACTTGTCTTAAGACACATTATCACATGTCACGACTTATAGTATAACATATAGTGGAGCTTCAATGACTACAGTCCGACTGCCTTGTTTGTGTGGGCGCTCGTCATAAGTTACAATTCAACTTCTCACAGTTCTTAGTGAAGCTTCAATGACTCCAATCAGACTACGTCTGACACATTTTCACTTGTCATGGCTGATAGTGTAATAAATAGTGAAACTTCAATGACTTCAATCAGACCGCGTGGTTGCTGTGGGCACGCCTAAAGACACATTTTCACGTGTCACGACTCATAGCGTAACATTATAGTGAAGTTTCAATGACTTCAATCAGACTAGATGGTTGCTGTGGACACATTTCATTTGCCACGACCCACAGTGTAACACATAGTGAAACTTCAGTAACTCCGATCAGAATTGCTGTGGGCACATGCTCCAGACACATTTTCTCTTGTCACGGCTCATGGTGTAACGAAACAAGAAACTTCAATGACTCAAACGCGACTGCGCGGTTGCTGTGGGCACATGTCGTAAGTTATATTTTCACTTACCACCTCTCAGAGAGTACGATATAGTGAAACTCCAATGACTCCAATCAGTCTGCACGGCCTGTAGAGTAGCATACAGAGAAACTGCAATGACCCCAATCAAACTGCTATGACTCCAATCAGACAACACCATAGCTCTGGGTACACAACTTGAGACACAATTTCACTTGTCACGGCTGAAAGCGTAACATATAGTGAAACTTCGATGACTCCAATCAGACCGCGTAGTTGCTGTGGGTACGTCATGGCTCATAACGTAACTTATAGTGAAGTTTCAATGACTTCAATCAGACACGATGGTTGCTGTGGGCACATTTCACTTGCCATGGCCCATAGTGTAACATATAGTGAAAATTAAGTTTCACCAATCAGACTGTGCGGTTGCTGTAGGCACATGTCTCAGTACTCATTATTACTTGTCACGTCTGATTGTTTAACATAAAGTGAAACTTCAGTGACTCCACTCACACAGCGTTGTTGCTGTTATCATATGTCTTATGACACATTTTCAACTATACCGTCTCATTATTAAACTTTAAGTGCAGACTCTAATCAAACTTTGCGGTTGTTGTGGACTCGTGTCTTAAGATACAATTTCACTTATCACTGCTCATAGTATAACATTTATTGAACATTCAACGACACGAATCAGATTGCGCAGTTGCTATGGGAACTTGCCCTAAGACACCTTTTCACATATCACAGCTCATGGTGTAACATATAATGTATATTCAATGACTCCAATCAGACTGCACGGTTGTTGTGGTCACTTTCACTTAGATACATTTCACTTATCACTGCTCATAGTGTTACATAAAGTGAATATCAATGACTTCAATCGGTCTTCTTGGTTTGTGTTGACACATGTCTTCAGACATATTTTCACATGTCACGGCTCATAGTGTAACATATAGTGAAGCTTCTATGGCTTCAATCAGACAACGTGGTAGCTGTGGGGCACATTTCAATTGCCACGACTTATAGTGCAACATATGACTTCAATGACTGTAATCAGACTGCGCAGTTGTTGTAGGCATAAAATTATGTCTTAAGACACATTTTCACTTGGTACGACCCATAGTATATCATTTATTGAAACGTCAATGACTATAATGAGACTGTGCGGTTGTTGTGGGCTCGTGTGTTGACCAATTTCACTGGTCACCGCTCATAGTATTACATATAGTTAAACTTCAATGATTCGCGGTTGCTGTGGACACATTTAACTTGTCACTGCTCTTTTTTTTTGGTTTTGGTTTTACGGCCCTTTCAAGATTATTTCACTCATATCGAGCCAATCGTTAATCAGAGATGGGCGAAAACCGCAGTACCCGAAGAAAAACCACCTGACCTTCCGTTGCAGAACTTGGCGTCTCACATGTGACCCGAGCGAGGCTCGAACCACTGCGGTGAAAGACCTGATAATCAAGAGTCAGCGCTCTTAACCACTAGGCATCGGAGGCCCGCTATGTCACTGCTCATAGTATAACGTATAGTGAAACTTCGATGACTCCAACCAGATTGCGCGTTTGGTGTAGGTACTTACCTTCAGACACATTTCCCTTGCCACGGCTCACAGTGTAACATCGAGTGAAACTTCGGTGACTCAAATCAAACTGCCCGGTTACAAAAGGCACATGTCTCAAACCATATTTTCACTTGTCACGGCTCATAATGTAATTTATTGTGAAACTTCAATGACACCAAACAGACAACGTGGTTGCTGTAGGCCCATTTCACTTTCCACGGCTCATAGTGTAACATATGGTGAATCATATATGCTTCCAACAAGACTGCGCGGTAGTTGTTGGCACATGTCTTAAGACACTTTTTAACTTGTTAGGTATCATAATTTAACATATTGTGAAACTTCTGTGACTCCAACCAGACTGTGAGTGCTGTAGGCACACGTCTTAAGATACATTTTCACTTGTCATTTATTCCAGTTAAATATATTGTGAAACTTCAATGACTCCAACCAGACTGCGCGGTTGTTGTTGGGACATGTCTTAAGACACATTTGCACTTGTCATGTCTAATAGTGTAACATATAGTGACGCATCAATAACTGCAATCGGACTGCGCGGTTGCTGTGGGCACGTGTCTTACGTCACATTTTCACTTTGTACGGCCAATAGTGTAACATATTGTGACACTTCAATGACTCAAATCGTACTGCGCGGTTGCTATCAGCGCGTCTTATGACACATTTTCACTTTTCCCCTCTCACAGTGTAAGATGTGGTAAACTTTCAGTGACTACAATCGAATTGCATTGTTGCTATTGGTACATACCTTAAGACACAATTTCACTTGTCACGGCTTATGGAGTGCGATAAAGTGACACTTCAATGACTCATATCAGACCGCGCGATTGCTTTTGAGACACGCCTTAAGACACAATTTCACTTGTCACGGCTCATAGTGTAAAATTTAGTGAAAGTTAAATGACTCCAATCGGACTGCCGGTCCCCGCCCATCGGGGCTTGAAGAAATATATGGGCTGCATGATGCTTCTACGAATATTGGTAAACCGCTTAGAGGATCTAAGCCTGCCCAGACAAAGCGGTGCGAGTCGGCCCGTCCATGCTTATTAACCCTATCGGTTTCATTGGGCGACAGGGCTTGAGTTGTCATTTCATCTCAGTGCCGGGTAAAAGTCCCACAAAATTGGAGGCAACGTCTCCAAAATGACTTTTACAGTGTTGAAGGGGAAGTTAAACCTCAAATCAAACAAACAAGCAAAACAAAACAGATTGCGCGGTTGCTCTGGCTAATGTCTTAAAACACATTTTCACTTGTCACAGCTCATAGGGTGGTATATAGTGAAACCTCAATGACTCAAACCAGACTGCGTGATTGCTGTGGGCACAAGTCGCATGACATATTTTCGCTTGTAACTGCTCATTTAAAATTTTGAAATTCTCCCGTGGTAGAAAAATCCTTGATATTTTTATGGGATTTTAATCCCGCGGGAGAGGATAAAAAATTCCGCGGGAGTGGATTAAAAATCCCGCGGGAGTGGAAAAAAAAATCCCCTGGGATTTTCAGCCTTTCACCCCGGTTTGCTCAGAAACCGTTATCTTCACCAAATCATATAGAAATAATTTGTATAGATCTAAGCTATTACCTAAATGCATTGAAAGCCACCTAAAAGTGTAAGAAAGACTAGTTGAGTTTGCCTAATTTCTGGTGAGGCAAAAAAAAAAAAAACAAAAAAAAACAAAAACTGGTGGCTGTTGTAACATAAAGAGGAACTTCAATGACTCCCTTCAGACTGCATCAGACTAGTCACGACTAATAGTATAACATATAGTGAAGCGTCAATGACTCCAGTAAGACTGCGCGGTTGCTGTGGGCACATATAGTGGTTACGCTACTTGCCTTGCAATCTTTCACTTGTCACGGCTCATAGTGTAAGAAATAGTAAAATTTCAATGACACCAATCAGACTGCGCGGATACCGTAAGCACATGTCTTAACACACCCTTTCACGTATCACATGATATAGTGAAACTTCAATGACTCCAATCAGACTGCGCGGTTGCTGTGGCCACATGTCTTAAGACTCATGTTCGCTTGTCACGGCTCATATATTACATATTATAGTGGAACTTCATTGACTCAAATCATACTGCGCGGTAGCTGTGGGCGCTTGTCTTAAGACACATTTTCACTTGTCACGGCTCATAATGTGACATATAGTGAATCATCAATGACAGCATTCAGACTGCGTGGTTGCTGTGGGTACATGTCTTAAGTCACATGTTCTCAGTGTAACATACAGTGAAGCTTCAATGACTCAATGAAGTCTCCGTGGTGTAGTGGTTACGCTACTCGCATTGTAAACCAGGGGTGGCAGGATCGATCTCGGGCTTCACCACACTTTCGGATGAGTCTTTAAACCGAGGTTTCGTCTCCGTATGACCTTAGCTGTTGGTGGGACGTAAAACTCAAACACGTACCCACTCACTCAATGACTTAATAGAAGCCTCCGTGGTGTAGTGGTTACGCTACTCGCATTGTAAACAGGGGTCGCAGGATCGATCTCGTGCTTCACCAGACATTCGGATGAGTATTTAAACCGAGGTTTCGTCTCCGTATGACCTTAGCTGTTGGCGGGACGTAAAACTCAAACACTCACCCACTCACTCAATGACTCAATAGAAGCCTCCGTGGTGTAGTGGTTACGCTACTTGCCTTGTAAACAGGGGTCGCAGGATCGATCTCGGGCATCTCCAGACTTTCGGATGAGTCTTTAAACCGAGGTCCCGTCTCCGTATGACCTTAGCTGTTGGAGAGACGTAAAGCTCATACACCCACCCACTTAATGACATAATCCACTTGTCACGGCTTATTATGTAACACATAGTTTGTCACCCCTCAGAGAGTAGCAAATAGTGTAGATTGAATGACTCAAATCAGACTGTGTGGTTGCTGCCGGCACATGTCTTAAGACACATAATCGCTTGACATGCCTCATAGTGTAACATTTCCTGAAACCCCAGACTCCATCAAACTGCGCGGTTGCTGTGGGCACTTGTCTTAAGACACATTTCCCATGTCACGACTCATAGTGTAAGGTGAAACTTTGATGACTCTTATCCGACTGCAGTTTACTAAGGGCGCATGTATTAAGACATATTTCCACTTGTCACGACTCATAGTGTAACATAAGGTGAAGCTTTGATGACTCTTATCCGACTGCAGTTTACTAAGGACTTATGTATTAAGACATATTTCCACTTGTCACGTCTCATAGTGTAACATAAGGTGAAGCTTTGATGACTCTTATCCGACTGCGGTTTACTAAGGGCGCATGTATTAAGACATATTTCCACTTGTCACGTCTCATAGTGTAAGGTGAAGCGTTGATGACTCTTATCCGACTGCAGTTTACTAAGGACATATGTATTAAGACATATTTCCACATGTCACGTCTCATAGTGTAGCATAAGGTGAAGCTTTGATGACTCTTATCCGACTGCAGTTTACTAAGGACTTATGTATTAAGACATATTTCCACTTGTCACGTCTCATAGTGTAAGGTGAAGCTTTGATGACTCTTATCCGACTGCGGTTTACTAAGGGCGCATGTATTAAGACATATTTCCACATGTCACGACTCATAGTGTAAGGTGAAGCTTTGATGACTCTTATCCGACTGCAGTTTACTAAGGGCGCATGTATTAAGACATATTTCCACTTGTCACGTCTCATAGTGTAACATAAGGTGAAACTTTGATGACTCTTATCCGACTGCGGTTTACTAAGGACATATGTATTAAGACATATTTCCACATGTCACGTCTCATAGTGTAAGGTGAAGCTTTGACCACTCTTATCCGACTGCGGTTTACTAAGGACATATGTATTAAGACATATTTCCACATGTCACGTCTCATAGTGTAAGGTGAAGCTTTGATGACTCTTATCCGACTGCAGTTTACTAAGGACATATGTATTAAGACATATTTCCACATGTCACGTCTCATAGTGTAACATAAGGTGAAGCTTTGATGACTCTTATCCGACTGCGGTTTACTAAGGGCGCATGTATTAAGACATACAGTAAAACCTGTCTTAGTGGCCACCTCTATTAAGCAAGCAACCTGTCTTAAGCAAGCAGGCATTCAGTTCCCAAGAAAGGCAGATGTGTTAATTTTCACCTGTATTAAGCAATAACATGTCTTAAGCAAGCATATTTTGACTATCCCTTAGGCACTTGCTTAATACAGGTTGAACTGTATTTCCACTTGTCACGTCTCATAGTGTAAGGTGAAGCGTTGATGACTCTTATCCGACTGCAGTTTACTAAGGACATATGTATTAAGACATATTTCCACTTGTCACGTCTCATAGTGTAAGGTGAAGCTTTGATGACTCTTATCCGACTGCAGTTTACTAAGGACATATGTATTAAGACATATTTCCACATGTCACGTCTCATAGTGTAAGGTGAAGCTTTGATGACTCTTATCCGACTGCAGTGTACTAAGGACATATGTATTAAGACATATTTCCACATGTCACGTCTCATAGTGTAACATAAGGTGAAACTTTGATGATTCTTATCTGACTGCAGTTTACTAAGGACATATGTATTAAGACATATTTCCACATGTCACGTCTCATAGTGTAAGGTGAAGCTTTGATGACTCTTATCCGACTGCAGTTTACTAAGTGCGCATGTATTAAGACATATTTCCACTTGTCACGTCTCATAGTGTAAGGTGAAGCGTTGATGACTCTTATCCGACTGCGGTTTACTAAGGACATACGTATAAAGACATATTTCCCATGTCACGACTCATAGTGTAACATAAGGTGAAGCTTTGATGACTCTTATTCGACTGCGGTTTACTAAGGACACATGTATTAAGACATAGTTCCACTTGTCACGACTCATAATGTAAGGTGAATCTTTGATGACTCTTATCCGACTGCAGTTTACTAAGGGCATATGTATTAAGACATATTTCCACTTGTCACGTCTCATAGTGTAAGGTGAAGCTTTGATGACTCTTATCCGACTGCGGTTTACTAAGGACATATGTATTAAGACACATTTCCCATGTCACGTCTCATAGTGTAAGGTGAATCTTTGATGACTCTTATCCGACTGCAGTTTGTTTTTGATTTGTTTGATTTTAGGTTTAACGTCCCCGTCAACACTGTAAAGGTCATTTTGGAGACGTTGCTTCCAATTTTGTGGGACTTTTACCCGACATTGAGATGAAATGACATCTCAAGCCCTGTCGCCCAATGAAACCAATAGGGTTTATTAGCATGGACGGTCCGCCTCGCACCGCGGTTCCTGGACAGGCTTAGATCCTCTAAGCGGTTTACCAGTACTAGTGTGCGGGCCGGATTCAGCTCTGCGTGGAAGCATCATGCAGCCCATATATTTCTTCAAGCCTCTATGGGCGGAGGCTTTCGACTGCAGTTTATTAAGGGCATATGTATTAAGACATATTTCCACTTGTCACGACTCATAGTGTAACATATAGTGAAGCTTTGATGACTCTTATCCGACTGCGGTTTACTAAGGACACATGTATTAAGACACATTTCCCATGTCACGACTCATAGTGTAAGGTGAAGCTTTGATGACTCTTATCCGACTGCGGTTTACTAAGGGCATATGTATTAAGATATATTTCCACTTGTCACGTCTCATAGTGTAAGGTGAAGCTTTGACCACTCTTATCCGACTGCGGTTTACTAAGGGCATATGTATTAAGACATATTTCCACTTGTCACGTCTCATAATGTAAGGTGAAGCTTTGACCACTCTTATCCGACTGCAGTTTACTAAGGACTTATGTATTAAGACATATTTCCACTTGTCACGACTCATAGTGTAAGATGAAGCTTTGATGACTCTTATCCGACTGCGGTATACTTAGGACATATGTATTAAGACATATTTCCACTAGTCACGTCTCATAGTGTAAGGTGAAGCTTTGACCACTCTTATCCGACTGCGGTTTACTTAGGACATATGTATTAAGACATATTTCCACTTGTCACGACTCATAGTGTAAGGTGAAGCTTTGATGACTCTTATCCGACTGCGGTTTACTAAAGACATATGTATTAAGACATATTTCCACTTGTCACGACTCATAGTGTAAGATGAAGCTTTGATGACTCTTATCCGACTGCGGTTTACTAAGGACATATGTATTAAGACATATTTCCACTTGTCACGTCTCATTTTGTAACACATTGACTCCACCCCGATTGTGCGGTTGGTGCGGGCACATGTCTTACGACATATTGTCACGCCTCAGAGAGTAACAGACAGTGTAGGCCAGATTGGAATCTAGCCAGATCCGGAATCTGCCTAGGCCAGCTAGTCAAGACAAAATTAGAATTCTAATTTGGTCCAGGCAGATCCAGAATCTGTCTAGGTCAGTTTAGAATCCTGATTTAGTCCAGACAAAATTAGGATTCTAATTTGGTCCAGGCAGATCCAGAATCTGTCTAGGTCAGATAAGAATTCCAATCTGGCTAGGTCGATTCTGGATCTGCCTAGACCAAATTGGAATCCTTAAAAATGGGACACACATACACACAAACACACACACACACACACACACACACACACACACACACACACACACACACACACACACACATGCAGTCGTCAAGTAATATTTTGGAAACGTTGCTTCCAATCTTGTGGGCCTTATACAAAATTATGTTTGTTTCTTTGTTTGATTTAAACTTTAGCGCCCCCGTCAACACTGTTGAAGTCATTCTGAGACATTGCTATACTTCTTATATGATATGATATGTATGCTTGGACGGTCCAGCTTCCACAACGTTAACTATATTTTTTTATATACATAAATTGAGGTTATCCGTTAAAACAGCCTTGGGGAGGCGATTCTAACGAGTACCCACGTTCTATGCTTTAGAAATAAATGAGAATATAAGAATCTTATATGGGTGTGATGGGTGGATGGAAAAATCCGTCCCGAGGGTCACTGCATCAGAGGCTTCCCGAGTGATGCCGGACAGTGGTCCCGAGGGACGGATTTTTCTATCCACCCCTCACACCCATATAGGATTCTTTTTCTTGCATACCTTCCATTTCTATTGCGAATTTTTAATGCTGCTGTCACTTCAGTTACCGACGTCCGCCATTTTGGGATGACACAACAGGAATGTTTAGTGACGTTACGCATGACGACGCCGCGCATGAGGTTGTAATAAACCAGTGCATTTATCAAACACGCGATTATATTCGATTTGGGGTCGGAACACCAGGGTCAGAACATAAATTTCTATCCCAGGGTAAAATCACGGATTTCCTTGTCTGGTGTGCAAGAAAATCTAAGTACTTAGATGGGTTGTGGAAGCTGGACCGTCCAAGCATACATATCATATCATATAAGAAGTATAGCAATGTCTCAGAATGACTTCAGTAGTGTTGACGGGGGCGCTAAAGTTTAAATCAAACAAAGAAACAAACATAATTTTGTATAAGGCCCACGCCACGAGATTGGTAGCAACGTTTCCAAAATATTACTTGACGACTGCGTGCGTGTGTGTGTGTGTGTGTGTGTGTGTGTGTATGTGTGTGTGTGTGTGTGTGTGTGTGTCCCATTTTTTAAGGATTCCAATTTGGTCTAGGCAGATCCAGAATCGACCTAGCCAGATTGGAATTCTTATCTGACCTAGACAGATTCTGGATCTGCCTGGACCAAATTAGAATCCTAATTTTGTCTGGACTAAATCAGGATTCTAAACTGACCTAGACAGATTCTGGATCTGCCTGGACCAAATTAGAATTCTAATTTTGTCTTGACTAGCTGGCCTAGGCAGATTCCGGATCTGGCTAGATTCCAATCTGGCCTACGCAACATACACTGTCTGCTACTCTCTGAGGCGTGACAAGTGAAAATATGTCGTAAGACATGTGCCCGAACCAACCGCACAATCGGGGTGGAGTCAATGTGTTACAAAATGAGACGTGACAAGTGGAAATATGTCTTAATACATATGTCCTTAGTAAACCGCAGTCGGAAAAGAGTCATCAAAGCTTCACCTTACACTATGAGTCGTGACAAGTGGAAATATGTCTTAATACATATGTCCTTAGTAAACCGCAGTCGGATAAGAGTCATCAAAGCTTCACCTTTCACTATGAGTCGTGACAAGTGTAAATATGTCTTAATACATATGTCCTTAGTAAACCGCAGTCGGATAAGAGTCATCAAAGCTTCACCTTACACTATGAGTCGTGACAAGTGGAAATATGTCTTAATACATATGTCCTTAGTAAACCGCAGTCGGATAAGAGTCATCAAAGCTTCACCTTACACTATGAGTCGTGACAAGTGGAAATATGTCTTAATACATATGTCCTTAGTAAACCGCAGTCGGATAAGAGTGGTCAAAGCTTCACCTTACACTATGAGACGTGACAAGTGGAAATATGTCTTAATACATATGTCCTTAGTAAACCGCAGTCGGATAAGAGTCATCAAAGCTTCACCTTACACTATGAGTCGTGACATGGAAAATGTGTCTTAATACATGTGTCCTTAGTAAACCGCAGTCGGATAAGAGTCATCAAAGCTTCACCTTACACTATGAGACGTGACAAGTGGAAATATGTCTTAATACATGCGCCCTTAGTAAACTGCAGTCAGATAAGAGTCATCAAAGCTTCACCTTACACTATGAGACGTGAGAAGTGGAAATATGTCTTAATACATATGTCCTTAGTAAACTGCAGTCGGATAAGAGACATCAAAGCTTCACCTTACACTATGAGACGTGACATGTGGAAATATGTCTTAATACATATGTCCTTAGTAAACCGCAGTCGGATAAGAGTCATCAAAGCTTCACCTTATGTTACACTATGAGTCGTGACAAGTGGAAATATGTCTTAATACATGCGCCCTTAGTAAACCGCAGTCGGATAAGAGTCATCAAAGCTTCACCTTATGTTACACTATGAGACGTGACAAGTGGAAATATGTCTTAATACATATGTCCTTAGTAAACTGCAGTCGGATAAGAGTCATCAAAGCTTCACCTTACACTATGAGACGTGACATGTGGAAATATGTCTTAATACATATGTCCTTAGTAAACCGCAGTCGGATAAGAGTCATCAAAGCTTCACCTTATGTTACACTATGAGACGTGACAAGTGGAAATATGTCTTAATACATAAGTCCTTAGTAAACTGCAGTCGGATAAGAATCATCAAAGCTTCACCTTATGTTACACTATGAGTCGTGACAAGTGGAAATATGTCTTAATACATGCGCCCTTAGTAAACTGCAGTCGGATAAGAGTGGTCAAAGTTTCACCTTACACTATGAGTCGTGACATGGGAAATGTGTCTTAAGACAAGTGCGCACAGCAACCGCGCAGTTTGATGGAGCCTGGGGTTTCAGAAAATGTTACACTATGAGGCATGTCAAGCGATTATGTGCCGGCAGCAACCACACAGTCTGATTTGAGTCATTCAATCTACACTATTTGCTACTCTCTGAGGGGTGACAAACTATGCGTTACATAATAAGCCGTGACAAGTGGATTATGTCATTAAGTGGGTGGGTGTATGAGCTTTACGTCTCTCCAACAGCTAAGGTCATACGGAGACGGGACCTCGGTTTAAAGACTCATCCGAAAGTCTGGAGATGCCCGGGATCGATCCTGCGACCCCTGGTTTACAAGGCAAGTAGCGTAACCACTACACCACGGAGGCTTCTATTGAGTCATTGAGTGAGTGGGTGAGTGTTTGAGTTTTACGTCCCGCCAACAGCTAAGGTCATACGGAGACGAAACCTCGGTTTAAATACTCATCCGAATGTCTGGTGAAGCACGAGATCGATCCTGCGACCCCTGTTTACAATGCGAGTAGCGTAACCACTACACCACGGAGGCTTCTATTAAGTCATTATGTGAGTGGGTGCGTGTTTGAGTTTTACGTCCCACCAACAGCTAAGGTCATACGGAGACGAAACCTCGGTTTAAAGACTCATCCGAAAGTCTGGTGAAGCCCGAGATCGATCCTGCCACCCCTGGTTTACAATGCGAGTAGCGTAACCACTACACCACGGAGACTTCATTGAGTCATTGAAGCTTCACTGTATGTTACACTGAGAACATGTGACTTAAGACATGTACCCACAGCAACCACGCAGTCTGAATGCTGTCATTGATGATTCACTATATGCCACATTATGAGCCGTGACAAGTGAAAATGTGTCTTAAGACAAGCGCCCACAGCTACCGCGCAGTATGATTTGAGTCAATGAAGTTCCACTATAATATGTAATATATGAGCCGTGACAAGCGAACATGAGTCTTAAGACATGTGGCCACAGCAACCGCGCAGTCTGATTGGAGTCATTGAAGTTTCACTACATCATGTGATACGTGAAAGGGTGTGTTAAGACATGTGCTTACGGTATCCGCGCAGTCTGATTGGTGTCATTGAAATTTTACTATTTCTTACACTATGAGCCGTGACAAGTGAAAGATTGCAAGGCAAGTAGCGTAACCACTATATGTGCCCACAGCAACCGCGCAGTCTAACTGGAGTCATTGACGCTTCACTATATGTTATACTATTAGTCGTGACTAGTCTGATGCAGTCTGAAGGGAGTCATTGAAGTTCCTCTTTATGTTACAACAGCCACCAGTTTTTTTTTTTTTGTTTTTTTTTTTCTGCCTCACCAGAAATTAGGCAAACTCAACTAGTCTTTCTTACACTTTTAGATGGCTTTCAATGCATTTAGGTAATAGCTTAGATCTATACAAATTATTTCTATATGATTTGTTGAAGATATACGTAACGGTTTCTGAGCAAACCGGGGTGAAAGGGTGAAAATCCCAGGGGATTTTTTTTCCACTCCCGCGGGATTTTTTTCCACTCCCGCGGAATTTTTTTCCACTCCCGCGGGATTAAAATCCCATAAAAATATCAAGGATTTTTCTACCACGGGAGAATTTTAAATGAGCAGTAACAAGCGAAAATATGTCATGAGACTTGTGCCCACAGCAATCACGCAGTCTGGTTTGAGTCATTGAGGTTTCACTATATGTCACCCTATGAGCTGTGACAAGTGAAAATGTGTTTTAAGACATTAGCCAGAGCAACCGCGCAATCTGTTTTGTTTTGCTTGTTTGTTTGATTTGAGGTTTAACTTCCCCATCAGCACTGTAAAAGTCATTTTGGAGACGTTGCCTCCAATTTTGTGGGACTTTTACCCGGCACTGAGATGAAATGACAACTCAAGCCCTGTCGCCCAATGAAACCGATAGGGTTAATAAGCATGGACGGGCCGACTCGCACCGCTTTGTCTGGGCGGGGACCGGCAGTCCGATTGGAGTCATTTAACTTTCACTAAATTTTACACTATGAGCCGTGACAAGTGAAATTGTGTCTTAAGGCGTGTCTCAACAGCAATCGCGCGGTCTGATATGAGTCATTGAAGTGTCACTTTATCGCACTCCATAAGCCGTGACAAGTGAAATTGTCTCTTAAGGTATGTACCAATAGCAACAATGCAATTCGATTGTAGTCACTGAAAGTTTACCACAGAGGGGAAAGGTGAAAATGTGTCATAAGACGCGCTGATATCAACCGCGCAGTACGATTTGTGTCATTGAAGTGTCACAATATGTTACACTATTGGCCGTACAAAGTGAAAATGTGACGTAAGACACGTGCCCACAGCAACCGCGCAGTCCGATTGCAGTTATTGATGCGTCACTATATGTTACACTATTAGACATGACAAGTGCAAATGTATCTTAAGACATGTCCCAACAACAACCGCGCAGTCTGGTTGGAGTCATTGAAGTTTCACAACATATTTAACTGGAATAAATGACAAGTGAAAATGTATCTTAAGACGTGTGCCTACAGCACTCACAGTCTGGTTGGAGTCACAGAAGTTTCACAATATGTTAAATTATGATACCTTACAAGTAAAAAAGTGTCTTAAGACATGTGCCAACAACTACCGCGCAGTCTTGTTGGAAGCATATATGATTCACCACTATGAGCCGTGGAAAGTGAAATGGGCCTACAGCAACCACGTTGTCTGTTTGGTGTCATTGAAGTTTCACTATAAATTACATTATGAGCCGTGACAAGTGAAAATATGGTTTAAGACATGTGCCTTTTGTAACCGGGCAGTTTGATTTGAGTCACCGAAGTTGCACTCGATGTTACACTGTGAGCCGTGGCAAGGGAAATGTGTCTGAAGGTAAGTACCTACACCAAACGCGCAATCTGGTTGGAGTCATCGAAGTTTCACTATACGTTATACTATGAGCAGTGACATAGCGGGCCTCCGATGCCTAGTGGTTAAGAGCGCTGACTCTTGATTATCAGGTCTTTCACCGCAGTGGTTCGAGCCTCGCTCGGGTCACATGTGAGACGCCAAGTTCTGCAACGGAAGGTCAGGTGGTTTTTCTTCGGGTACTGCGTTTTTCGCCCATCTCTGATTAACGATCGGCTCGATATGAGTGAAATAATCTTGAAAGGGCCGTAAAACGAAAACCAAAAAAAAAAGAGCAGTGACAAGTTAAATGTGTCCACAGCAACCACGAATCATTGAAGTTTGACTATATGTAATACTATGAGCGGTGACCAGTGAAATTGGTCAACACATGAGCCCACAACAACCGCACAGTCTCATTATAGTCATTGACGTTTCAATAAATGATATACTATGGGTCGTACCAAGTGGAAATGTGTCTTAAGACATAATTTTATGCCTACAACAACTGCGCAGTCTGATTACAGTCATTGAAGTCATATGTTGCACTATAAGTCGTGGCAATTGAAATGTGCCCCACAGCTACCACGTTGTCTGATTGAAGCCATAGAAGCTTCACTATATGTTACACTATGAGCCGTGACATGTGAAAATATGTCTGAAGACATGTGTCAACACAAACCAAGAAGACCGATTGAAGTCATTGATATTCACTTTATGTAACACTATGAGCAGTGATTAGTGAAATGTATCTAAGTGAAAGTGACCACAACAACCGTGCAGTCTGATTGGAGTCATTGAAGATTCATTATATGTTACACCATGAGCTGTGATATGTGAAAAGGTGTCTTAGGGCAAGTTCCCACAGCAACCGCGCAATCTGATTCGTGTCGTTGAATTTTCAATAAATGTTATACTATGAGCAGTGATAAGTGAAATTGTATCTTAAGACACGAGTCCACAACAAACGCAAAGTTTGATTAGAGTCATAGAAGCTGCACTTAAAGTTTAATAATGAGACGGTATAGTTGAAAATGTGTCATAAGACATATGATAACAGCAACAACACTGTGTGAGTGGAGTCACTGAAGTTTCACTTTATGTTAAACAATCAGACGTGACAAGTAATAATGAGTACTGAGACATGTGCCTACAGCAACCGCACAGTCTGATTGATGAAACTGAATTTTCACTATATGTTACACTATGGGCCATGGCAAGTGAAATGTGCCCACAGCAACCATCTTGTCTGATTGAAGTCATTGAAACTTCACTATAAGTTACGTTATGAGCCATGACGTACCCACAGCAACTACGTGGTCTGATTGGAGTCATCGAAGTTTCACTATATGTTACGCTTTCAGCCGTGACAAGTGAAATTGTGTATCAAGTTGTGTACCCAGAGCTATGGTGTTGTCTGATTGGAGTCATAGCAGTTTGATTGGGGTCATTGCAGTTTCTCTGTATGCTACTCTACAGGCCGTGCAGACTGATTTGAGTCATTGGAGTTTCACTATATTGTACTCTCTGAGAGGTGGTAAGTGAAAATATAACTTACGACATGTGCCCACAGCAACCGCGCAGTCGCGTTGGAGTCATTGAAGTTTCTTGTTTCGTTACACCATGAGCCGTGACAAGAGAAAATGTGTCTGGAGCATGTGCCCACAGCAATTCTGATCGGAGTTACTGAAGTTTCACTATGTGTTACACTGTGGGTCGTGGCAAATGAAATGTGTCCACAGCAACCATCTAGTCTGATTGAAGTCATTGAAACTTCACTATAATGTTACGCTATGAGCCGTGACACGTGAAAATGTGTCTTTAGGCGTGCCCACAGCAACCACGCGGTCTGATTGGAGTCATTGAAGTTTCACTATTTATTACACTATCAGCCATGACAAGTGAAAATGTGTCAGACGTAGTCTGATTGGAGTCATTGAAGCTTCACTAAATGTTACACTAAGAACTGTGAGAAGTTGAATTGTAACTTATGACGAGCGCCCACACAAACAAGGCAGTCGGACTGTAGTCATTGAAGCTCCACTATATGTTATACTATAAGCCGTGACATGTGATAATGTGTCTTAAGACAAGTGCCTACAGCAACTGCGCAGTCTGATTTGAGTCACTGAAGTTTCACCATATCGTACTCTCTGAGAGGTTGTAAGTGAAAATATAACTTACGGCATGTGCACACAGCAATCGCGCAGTCACGTTGGAGTCATTGAAGTTTCTGTTTTTGCTACACTATGGGCCGTGACAAGTGATAATATGTCTTGGGCATGTGCCCACAACAACCGCGCGTCTGAGTGGAGTCATTGGAGTTTCACAATATGTTACATTACGAGACGTGGCAAGTGAAAATGCTTCGTGAGACATGTGCCTACAGCAACCAAGCAGTCTGATTAGAGTCATTGAACTTTAACTATATGTTAAATTTTTTGCCGTTATAAGTGAAAATGTATCTTATACCAAGCGCCGACAGCAACTGCGGAGTTTGATTGGAATCTTTGAAGTTTCACTGTATGTTACACTACGAACCGTGAGAAGTGAAATTGTGACTTGTGGCATGCGCCGACACAAACATGGCAGTATGACTGGAGTTATTGAAGCTCCACCAAATGTAATGCTATGAGCCGCAACAAGTGAAAATGTGTCTTAAGACATGTGCCAACAGCAACCGCGCAGTCTGATTGGACCCATTGAAGTTTCACTATATGATACACTAGGAGTCGAGGTAAGTGAAAATGTGTATTCAGACACAAGCCCAATGCAACCGCACAGTCAGTCCGGGGCCATTGACTTTTCACTTTATGTTGCACTATTCGTTACACTATGATAGAAGCCTCCGTGGTGCAGTGGTTACGCTACTCGCCTTGTAAACTAGGGATCGCAGGATCGATCCCGGGCTTCTCCAGACTTTCGGATGAGTCTTTAAACCGAGGTCCCGTCTCCGTATGACCTTAGCTGTTGGTGGGACGTAAAACTAAAACTCACTCACTCACTCGTTACACTATGAGCCTTGGCATGCGAAAATGTGTGTTAAAACAGATACCCACAGCCGCCACGCATTCACTATAACGTACTCTACGAGAGGTTGTAAGTGAAAATATAACTTACGACATTGTGCTCACAGCAACCGCGCAGTCACGTTTGAGTCATTGAAGTTTCTGCTTTTGTTACACTAAGCGCTTTTTTACACTATGCGCCGTGACAAGTGATAAAATGTCTTGAGCACGTGCCCACAGCAACCGCGCCGTCTGATTGGAGTCATTAAAGCTTCACTATATGTTACATTATTACGGCATGTACCAACCGCTGCCACACAGTCTGATCGGAGTCATTGAAGTTTCACTATAGGTTACATTACGAGACGTGACAAGTGAAAACGTGTCTTAAGACATGTGCCCACAGCAACCAAGCAGTTTGATTAGAGTCATTGAACTTTCACTATATGTTACATTTTGAGCCGTTATAAGTGAAAATGTGTCTTAAGACATGTGCCCACAGCAACTGCGGAGTTTGATTGGAGTCCTTGAAATTTCAGTTTATGTTACACATAGAACCGTGAGAAGTGAAAATGTGACTTCAGGCAAGGGCCCATACAAACATGGTAGTCTGATCGGAGTTATTGAAGCGCTGCCACACGTTACACTATGAGCCGCAACAAGAGAAGATGTGACTTAAGACAGCAACTGCGCAGTCTGATTGGAGTCATTGACGTTTCCCTATATGTTACCCTAGGAGTCGTGACAAGTAAAAATGTGTATTAAGACACGTTCATTGCAACTGTGTGCGTGCGTGCGTGCGTGCGTGCGTGCGTGCGTGCGTGCGTGCGTGTGTGTGTGTGTGTGTGTGTGTGTGTGTGTGTGCGCATTCGGGTTTAACGTCGCTTTCAACAATTTTTTAGTCATATCACGACGGTGTCTGGTTGCGACAGGGAGCTCAATGCTCACTTTTATAGTGCTGCCTCACTGAAGAATCATGTCCCAGACACATTACATGATACCACACCCAGTCACATTATCGTGACACCGGGTCGACCTGTCCTTGCTCTACCCCCTAAATCTTAGTGTCAAGCGAGGAACAGCTAGTACCATTTTTAACGACTCGGTATGTCGCGGCCCGGGATCGAACCCGTGACCTCCCGTTTCCCGGAGCGGACACTCTACCAACTGAGCTATCGGGGCCGGTCATTGCAACTGCACAGTCAGACCGGGGCCATTGACTTTTCACTTTAGGATTCATAATGAAATGTGACAAGAGAAAATGCGTCTTATGACATGTGCCCACAGCAAACGTGCAGTCTGTTCGGAGTCATTGACGTTTCACTATATGTTACCAAAGGAGTCGTGACAAGTAAAAATGTGTATTAAGACGCGTTCATTTGCAACTGTGTGTGTGTGTGAATTCGAGTTTAACGTCGCTTTCAACAATTTTTAAGTCATATCACGACGGTGTCTGGTTGCGACAGGGAGCTCAATGCTCACTTTTATAGTGCTGTCTCACTGAAGAATCATGTCCCAGACACATTACATGATACCACACCCAGTCACATTATCGTGACACTGGGTCGACCTGTCCTTGCTCTACCCCCTAAATCTTAGTGTCAAGCGAGGAGCAGCTAGTACCATTTTTAACGACTCGGTATGTCGCGGCCCGGGATCGAACCCGTGACCTCCCGTTCCCCGGAGCGGACACTCTACCAACTGAGCTATCGGGGCCGGTCATTGCAACTGCACAGTCAGACCGGGGCCATTGACTTTTCACTTTAGGATTCATAATGAAATGTGACAAGAGAAAACGCGTCTTATGACATGTGCCCACAGCAAACCTAGTCTGTTTGGAGTCATTGAAGTTTCACTATATGATTCCAGGTGAGCCATGACAAGTGAAAATGTGTAGTAACATGTGCCCAAGGTAACCGCAGATTTAGGTTGCTGGCATTGAGGTTTCACTATCTGTGACACTGTGAGTCATGAAAAGTAAACAATTGGCTTAAGGCATGTGCCAACAAAATCCGCGCAGTCCGAATAGAGTTACGGGTTACCCACAGTAGACCGCCGTATCATTCGAGTCATCGAAGTTTCACTAAACGATACACTAAGACCCGTGACAAGTGGACGTCGGTCTTAAGGCGTGCCTCCACAGCAACCGCGCGGTCTGATTGGGCCATTGATTTGTTTGTTTGCATTGAGTTACTGGTCCGGTCAACAATATTAAGGTCATTTTGAGCCGGTCAATCTACCTATCCACACTTTTCCTGGGCAGGCATATACGTAAGCAGTTAACCAGTACAGTCCACATTTTTTCATTACAAATTGTAGCCATTTAAAGGGAATGAGAAAACCTGGCAGATTTTTCCACCATTTTTCAAAGGGAGACAACTTTCGGAACTTCCTGTTCATTTTTCTATAAGCCCTGGAGTCTACTCTTAAAGGAAAAAAAATGCTCCTTAGGAGCAAATTCTTTCCTTTAGGAGTTAACCACTATTGACATGGGAGACAAAAATTCTTTTGCAGGAGTTGCCTGCCATGAAGGTGTTCCCATTCTCCTTAAGTTTTACAATATGATACACTATTGGCAAGTAAAAATATGTTTTAAGGTATGTGCCAACAGCAACAATGCTGTCTGATCGGAGTTTTGCCATATGTTACACTTTGAGCCGTGGCAAGTAAAAATGTGTCTTAAGACATGTGCCCATATGATACGCAATGAGCCGTGACAAGGGAAAATGTTTCTTAAGACATGTCCAAACAACAACCGCGCAGTCTGGTTGGAGTCATTGAAGTTTCACTATATGTTACACTAGAATACTGTGTCTTAAGACATGCCCTAACAACAAGTCAGCAGTCTGGTTTGAGTCACTGAAGTTTCACAATATGTAAAACTATGATACGTGACAAGTGCATATGTGTCTTAAGACATGTGCCAACAGCTACCGCGCAGTCTTGTTAAAGTCATATAAGATTCAATGTATGTAAGGCTATGAGCCGTGGCTAGTAAAATTTGCACACAGCAGCCACGTAGTCTGATTTGAGTCATTGATATTTCACTATAAGTTACATTATGAGACTTGACAAGTGAAAATGTAAAGACATAGCCCACAGCAACCGCGCAGTCTGATCATAGTCATTGCAGCTTCACTGTAAGTTACTTTATAAGAAATGTTAGAAAAAAAGTTGCCTCAAGACATGTGCGAAAGACAACAGCGGATTCTGATTGCAGTCATTGAAGTTTCACTATATGTTACTTATGAGCCGTGACAAATGACAAAAGTTCTTAAGTCACATGCTATCAAAAACTGCGAAATCTGATTTGAGTAAGTAAAGTTTCATTATTTTACACTATGAGCAAATATGTGTCTTTGGACATGTGCCCAAAGCAACCACGCAGTCTAATTGGAGTCATTGACGATTCACTATATGTTATACTTTGAGCCGTGACAAGAGCAATTGTGTCTTAAGACGTGGGCCCACAGCAACCACACAGTCTTATTTGAGTCATGGAAGCTTCTCTATGTTACACTGAGAAGTGATGTGAAATTGCGTCTTAAGACATGTGCCCACAGCAACCACGCAGTCTGATTGGAGTCATGGAAGCTTCACTATATGTTACACTATGAAAAGTGAAAATGTGAATTACGACATGTGCCCACAGCAACCACGCAGTCTGATTGGAGTCATGGAAGCTTCACTATATGTTACACTATGAGAAGTGAAAATGTGAATTACGACATGTGCCCACAGCAACCACGCAGTCTGATTGGAGTCATGGAAGCTTCACTATATGTTTCACTATGAGAAGTGAAAAGTGAAAATGTAAATTACGACATGTGCCACAGCAACCACGCTGTCTGATTGGAGACATTGAAGCTTCACTATATGTTACATTATGAGAATTGGCAAGGAAACTGTGCCTTGACATATGTGCCCCAAAAACCACGCTGTCTGGTTGGAGTCATAGAACTTCACTATGAGTCATGTGCCCACAGTAACTGCGCAATCTGATTCACTACGATAATACACCCGGATGACATATTGCATTCTTTTGCATCTCCAAAAGCTTGTTTTTTTTTTACTTTTTATTTCGATTTTATCTTCTTTTTTTTCTTGGAAGAAAATTTGTTACATTTTTCTTATAACTGTAAACATAGGCTGTTGGTGCTCGTTAGAAACGCCTCCAATAGGCGCCTCCAATAGGCGGTTCTAAAGAGTACCCACACGTTGGCCACAACTCAGGTCTTGGGGAAGAAATAAGAAAAATGATATACCTCTTTATTTACATTTCCACGGTCAAGTCTTAAAGAAAAAATGTAGTTTATACTGCCATAAACGCATAGACACATGATATTTAGTGACTTCAAGTGACGGCAGTCTAAATCATGGTTCTATACGACGTGATTGGGCGTTTTCTTTGTAGAAAAATAGCGTGCAAATATTTTTATTTAGCTCACCAGAGCCGAAGCCTCCGGGGGAGCTTATAGGATAGGCATTTGTCCGTCGTCGTCGTAGTCGTCGTAGTAGTAGTCGCAGTCGTCGTCGGGTGACGTCATCATTTTCAAACGACATCTCCTCTGAAGCCACTAGACTTATAATGGGGAAAACTGAAAAATGGCATTTACAGCCAAATCATTGCAGGTACTTTGACTTCTCTCACTCATATGCTTTTATGCCAACTTGGGGGTCCCCAAGTTGTGCCGGGATCATGCAACAACCCCTCCACTTTATAAAAGGCCATATATCTCAGAAAGCATTAAAATCCCCAACCCTAAACCATATACATTCTTGTTGCTTATGATTAGACGCATTCAGTGACACCAACCTGGGTGTCCCTCGGGATGCGCCGGGGCCATGCCCCACTCCATCCATTTAAAAAAACGCCCAATATCTCGGAAACCTTAAAGATCCCAAACCCTAAACCGTACATATTCGCGTTCCTAATGAAAAGATGCATTCACTGACACCAACTCGGGGTACGCCGGGGCCTTGCCCCACCCCTCGAC
Organism: Lucinisca nassula; assembly: GCA_963580285.1. NCBI lineage: Eukaryota > Metazoa > Mollusca > Bivalvia > Lucinida > Lucinidae > Lucinisca > Lucinisca nassula. The sequence continues at coordinate 56,490,443 of OY757015.1, read as the reverse complement.
TTCACAAAAGGCCATATATCTGGGAAGCCATTCAGATCCCCACCCCAAAACCTATATATATATATATATATATATATATATATATATATATATATATATATATATATATATATATATATATATATATATATATATATATATATATATATATATATGTTCACATCATTCTGACATGAATACAATAAATAAGAACATATAACGGATGAGAAAACTTATCCCTTCACATCATTCTGACATGAATACAATAAATAAGAACATATAACGGATGAGAAAACTTATCGGGATATTACGGCGGGCTGTTTCGGAGAAACAATTTTTAAGATTTGCTTTGGTTTGTGACATAGTCCTAGTGCAATGAAACCTTACTCTTATATTCCAGCTGAAGTAGATTCTTTCTTGTGTTTCTGCAATAGAATTACTGCAAGTCTTCTTTCGAAACATATCAATAAAAGTATTTAAATGGCTTTCAAGTACACACCCTGCAAAGAACTTAGATCAGAGGCAAAAACTAAGAGAATACACCCAGTTAGACCTAAATTCGCACTCACATCAAATTTTTGCATTATCCATGGCAAAATACATGCCATGAAGATACATTTCATGAAACAGAATTGGATAGAACTAGAAATGTGTGGAAATAGTATGTAATGACTGAAAACAGGACAGTGCTGTTGACATTTTTACCTTTGCTATTGGTAGCTTAACAATAAATATTTCCAGAGGCGACTTACCTGCGCTCACAAAATCTGCACAAAACAAAACTTTCAAACCTCGCTTGTTCATAAAACCAAACTAGCCCAATGAGTTATTGAGAAAAAATCAACATGTTGATCTGCTCCTTTTCAAGTTACTGTCAACCATGTTTGTTTTCAAAATAGAACGGAGTAAATACAAACCAACATTTTTAAAGGAGGGTGACCATATCAAATCAGCAACAATTTCTATAGGCTAGTAGATATATTTATAAAACATACATCATTTTAGTCCCTTACACCTGTCATTTTCTTACATTGAAATGAAACATGGGATATAAATCCAATGGAAGCAGATCTGGTTTTTAGAACGGAACTAAAGTTCGGTCCAAAAGTGAATAAAATATACAGGTCACTTTCCTGCTGTACTGAATGGGGATGAAATACCCTGTTGAAACCGAAGCCACTTAATGCCACAAGAAATAGCTGAACATATCTGTTAACAACGTTTTGACATGAATACAATAATTAAAACATATAACGGATGAGAAAACTTATCGGGATATTGCAGCGGGCTGTTTCGGAGAGACAATTTTTAAGTTTTTCTTTGGTTTGAGACATTGTCCTAGAGCCGAGAAACCTTACTCTTATATTCCAGATGAAGTAGATTCTTTCTTGTGTTTCTTGTGTTTCTGTAAAGGCAATTACTGCAAGTCTTCTTTCTAAACACAACAATCAAAATTAATTTACATGGCTTTAAGGTACATCCCCTCCCAAGAACATAGATCAGAGGGAAAAACTCATCAAATACACCCAGTTAGACCTAAATTAGCACTACCATCACATTTCTACATGGTCCATTGCAAAACGCATGCCGTGAAGATACATTTTATAAAACAGAATTGGATAGAACTACTAATGTGTGGAAATAGTAAGTAATAACTGAAAAAAGGACAGTGCTGCTGACATTTCTATCTTTGTTACTGGGAGCTTAACACTAAATATTTACATAGGCGACGTACCTGCGCCCACAAAAACTACATATGCAAAACTTTTCAAATCCTTGCTTGTTAATAGAACCATCATACGCCAACAAGTAAATGAGAAAAAAATCCACATGTTGAACTGCTCCTTTTCAGGTTACAGTTAACCATGTTTGTTTACCGACTAGAACGGAGTAAATACAAAGCAACATTTTTAAAGGAGGGGTGACCATATTAAATCAGCAACAATTTCTTTGAGCTTGCAGATATATTTATAAAACATGCATCATTTAAGTCCCGTACACCTGTCATTTTCTCAGAATAAAATAAAACATTGGATATATATAATGGAAGCTGGTCTGGAATTAAGAACGCCACTAAAAGCTTAGTCCAAAGGTGATCAAACCCGGCACCTCCCAGTATCTAGTGCAATGCTACCAAAACCGAAACCTAATTTTCTTTATGATATCCTAAAATGAACATATATCTGTGAATTTTCTTTATTCTATCCTAAAATGCACAGATATATGCGTAAATAGCCCCACTTCTCATTTTATGACTATTTTCAGTGGCAGTTGACTAAAAGCCTCCAACATACAGAACAATCGTCCGTTCATCCGGTTTTATTTTGCCAATCAATCTGCTCAAACGTATTTTTCAAAATTACATTTTTTTTCATTACAAAATTCATTACGCGAGATCTATCCTTTTAAACCTTTCCTATCTCATGATACTACCATGCTACATTTGTACGTGGGCCGCACACTGGACGGATGATAACCTCATCTGTGTCTAACATATGTGTTTGTACTGTGTATGTGTCATTTTTCATGCTTCATCACTCTGCACATCAAAGAATGAAAGATACATTATATATCTAATAACTTGTGACTTGTAATTTCATGTGACTCCAATGTTTACAGAATTTGACACTTATCACTTAATTTTGAAGTGAACGTTATCATCTAACAGTTTATTGTTTTAGTAGTTTATAAACTCTTGTTCTTTCGGAAACGAATCACCTCAATACTATGTTTTATCACGATCTTGGATCGCATATTTTACAAAGGATCACCTGTTTTCCAAACCAGCCATGGGAAATAGCTGAATATATCTGTCCACAACCTTTTGACATGAATACAATAATTAAAACATATAACGGGTGAGAAATCTTATCGGGATATTGCATCGGGCTGTTTCGGAGAGACAAATTTTAAGTTTTGCTTTGGTTTGAGACATTGTCCTAGAGCCATGAAACCTTACTCTTATATTCCAGATGATGTAGATTCTTTCTTGTGTTTCTTGTGTTCTGGCAAATGCAATACTGCAATTCTTCTTTCTAAACACATCAATTAAAAATAATTTACATGGCTTTAAGGTAGAGCCCCTCCCAAGAACATAGATCAGAGGCAAAAACTCATCAAATACACCCTTTATCCCTTGCAAAATGCATGCCATGAAGTTACATTTTATGAAACAGAATTGGATAGAACTACAAATGTGTGGAAATAGTATGTAATGACTGAAAAAAGGGCAGTGCTGCTGACATTTCTATCGTTGTTACTGGGATCTTAACACTAAATATGTCCATAGACGACTTACTTGAGCCCACAAAAACTACACATACAAAATTTTCAAAGTAGAAGTAAAACCAAGATCAGGAATTAAACCTTGCTTTTTATAGAACCACCCTAGCCAAACAAGTTAATGAAAAACAAATCCACATGTTGAACTCCTTCTTTTCAAGTTACAGTCAACCATGTTTGTTTACCGAGTAAAACGAAGTAAATAAAAAACAACATTTTTCAAGGAGAGGTGATCATATAAAATCAGCAATTTCTTCGAGCTTGAAGATATATTTATTAAACATGCATCATTTTAATCCCTTACACCTGTCATTTTCTTACATTGAAATAAAACATGGGATATATATCCAATGGAAGAAAGTCTGGTATTTAAAACGCAACTAAACGCTCGGACCAAAAGTGATAAAACCCGGCACCTCTCAGTATCAAGTGCAATGCTACCAATACGAACTTTTTTTTTTCTTTATGACGTATTAAAAGAATTGCCAAATAGAACTTTAGGTCATATATGATAATTTACTCACGCATAATAAAGGTTCAGTTACAGAAAATATTTAAAGATTGCGAAAAAGTTATTGCGTCGAGATTCAACTATGAAAGTCGAGGAAACCATATGTTTTTGAGAATGGAACCCTGACACCGGCTTGCATCAGTATTTCCTCTCCAATGCATGTGGAACAATTGTATCCTAAAATTCACAGAATTATGCTTAAGTAGCACAAATACTCATTTTATGGCTATTTTCTGTGGCAGTTGGGTAAAGGCCCCCAACATACAGAACAATCGTCCGTTCAACCGGTATTATTTTGTGAATAAATTTGTTCACATTCATTTCACAAAATTACATTTCTTTTTTATTACAAAATTCATTACGCGAGATCTATCCTTTTAAACATTTCCTATCTTTAGTTACTACCATGCTACATTTGTACGTGTATCATCCTGCGCTGGAGGGCCGCACACTGGACGGAAGATAACCTCATCTGTGTCTAATATATATATTTGTACTGTGTATGTGTCACTTTTTCATGCTCCATCACTCTCCATATAAAAGAATGGGAGATGCATTATATATACGCTATTAGACTAGTAACTTATCATTTCATGTGACTCCAGAATTTACAGAATTGGACACGTATCACTTAGTTTGAAGTGTACGTTATCATCTAACAGTTTATTTCTTTAGTTTTTTTGTTTGTTTGATTTGAGGTTTAACGTCCCCGTCAACACTGTAAAGGTCATTTTAGAGACGTTGCTTCTAATTTTGTGGGACTTTTACCCGACATTGAGATGAAATGACATCTCAAGCCCTGTCGCCCAATGAAACCGATAGGGTTTATTAGCATGGACGGTCCGCCTCGCACCACGGTTCCTGGACAGGCTTAGATCCTCTAAGCGGTTTACCAGTACTAGTGTGCGGGCTGGATTCAGCTCTGCGTGGAAGCATCATGCAGCCCATATATTTCTTCAAGCCCCTATGGGCGAGGGCGATTATTTCTTTAGTAGTTTGTAAAATCTTTTTTTTTTCGCAAACGAATCACCTCAATACTATTTTTTATCACGATCGTGGATCTCATATTTTGCAAAGGATCTCATGTTTTTCAAACCAACCTTTTATTTAAACAAACGTTTTCGGCTTCACGTGTCTGTAAGGAATAAATATACAGGTAACTTTCCTGCTGTAGTGATAGAACCCAGACACCGGCTTGCATCCGTATGTCCTCCCCAATGCATTTGGAACAACTCTATCCTAAAATGCACAGATTTATGCCTAAAAAGCACCAATATTCATTTTATGGCTATTTTCTGTTGCAGTTGTGTAAAAGCCTCCAACATACAGAACAATTATCCGTTCAATCGGTATTATTTTGTGAATAAGTGTGTTCAAATGCATTTTACAAAATTACATTTCTTTTTTATTACAAAATTCATTACGCGAGATCTTTCCTTTTAAACATTTCCTATCTCAACTTACTACCATGCTACATTTGTACGTGCATCATCATGCGCTGATGGGCCGCACAGTGAACGGAAGATAACCTCATCTGTGTCTAACATATATGTTTGTACTGTGTTTGTGTCACTTTTTCATGCTCCATCACTCTGCACATCAAAGAATGAAAGATGCATTATATATACGATATTAGACTAGTAGCTTGTCATTTCATGTGACTCTAGAGTTTACAGACTTGGACACTTTTGGCTTAGTATTGAAGTGTACGTTATCATCTAAAAGTTTATTTCTTTAGTAGTTTATAAAATCTTGTTCTTTCGGAAACGAATCACCTCAATGCTATTTTGTATCACGGTCGTGGATCTCACATTTTGCAAAGGATCTCATGTTTTTCAAAACAACCTTTTATTTAAACAAACATTTTCGGCTTCACCTGTCTGTAGGGAATAAATATACAGGTCACTTTCCTGCTGTAGTGAATCGGGATGAAATTTCCTGTTCAAACAGGAGCCACTTAAGGCCATGAGAAATAGCTGGATATATCTGTTGACAATAATTAAAACATATAACGGATGAGAAAAGGTATTGGGATATTGCAGCGGGCTGTTTCGGGGAGACAAATTTGAAGTTTTGCTTTGGTTTGAGACATTTTCCTAGAGCCATGAAACCTTACTCTTATATTCCAGATAAAGTAGATTCTTTCTTGTGTTTCTTGTGTTTCTGCAAATGCAATTACTGCAAGTCTTCTTTCTAAACACATCAATCAAAATTAATGTTCAAGGCTTTAAGGTACACCCCTCCCAAGAACATAGATCAGATCAGAGGAAAAAACTCATCAAATACACCCAGTTAGACTTAAATTAGCACTACAATCACATTTCTACATGGTCCATTGCAAAACCATGCCATGAAGATACATTTTATAAAACAGAATTTGATAGAACTAGAAATGTGTGGAAATATTATGTAATGACTGAAAAAAGGACAGTACTGCTGACATTTCAATCTTTGCTACTGGGAGCTTAACACTAAATATTTCCATAGGCGACTTACCTGCGCCCACAAAAACTACACATTCAAAACTTTTCAAACCTTGCTTGTTTATAGAACCATCCTAGGCCAACAAGTTAATGAGAAAAAATCCACATGTTGATCTGCTCCTTTTCAAGTTATAGTCAACCATGTTTGTTTGCCGACTTGAAAGGAGTTAATACAGAGCAAAATTTTAAAGGAGCGGTGACCATATTCAATCGGTAACAATTTCTTTGAGCTTGTAGATATATTTTTAAAACATGCATCATTTTAGTCCCGTACACCTGTCAATTTCTCACAATGAAATACAATATGGGATATATATTCAATAGAAGCAGGTCTGGTATTTAGAACGCAACTAAAAGCTCGGTCCAAAAGTGATAAAACCCGGCACCTCCCAGTATCTAGTGCAATGCTACCAAAACCGAAACCTAATTTTCTTTATGACGTATGAAAATAATTGCCAAATAGAAATTAGGTCATATATGATAATTTACTCATGCATAATAAAAGTTCAGTAACAAAGAATATTTTAAGTTTGCGAAAAAGTTATCGCTTACAGATTCAAATATGAATGCAGAGCGAACCGTATGTTTTTGAAAATGCAAAGTTTACCTCTTTCTGGAATGGAACCCTGACACTGGCTTGCTTCAGTATTTCCTCTCCAATGTCTTTTTAAATAAATGTTTTCGGCCTCCCTTGTCTGTAGGGAATTAAACATACAGGTCAACTTCCTTCTTTAGTGAATGGGGATGAAATTCCCTGTTGAAACACGAGCCACTTAATGCTATGAGATATAGCTGAATATATGTTTGTTCACATCTGTCTGACGTGAATACAGTAAATTAGAACATATAACGGATGAGAAAACTTATCGGGATATTGCAGCGGGCCGTTTCGGAAAGACAATTTTTAAGATTTACTTTAGTTTGTGACATAGTCCTAGTGCCATCAAACCTAACTCTTATATTCCAGATGAAGTAGATTCTTTCTTGTGTTTCTGCAAATAGAACTACTGCAAGTCTTCTTTCTAAACATATCAATAAAAATTATTCAAATGGCTTTAAAGTAACCCCCACCCCTGCAAAGAACTTAAATCAGAGGCAAAAACTCGTAGAATACACTCAGTTAGACCTAAATTCGCATTACCATCACATTTTGCATTATCCATGGCAAAATACATGCCATGAAGATACATTTTATGAAACAGAATTGGAAAGAAGTACAAATTTGTGGATATAGTATGTAATGACTGAAACAGGACAGTGCTGTTGACATTTTTACCTTTCCTATTGGGAGCTTAACAATAATTATTTCCCACATAATCATCACAAACAAAACTTTTCAAATCTCGCTTGTTTATAGAACCATCCTAGTCCAACAAGTTATTGAGAAAAAAAAAACACATGTTGATCTGCTCCTTTCCAAGTTACAGCCAAACATGTTTGTTTACAGAATAGAACGGATTAAATACAAAACAACATTTTCAAAGGAGGGTGACCATATAAAACCAGCAGCAATTTCTATGGGCTTGCAGATATATTTATAAAACATGCATCATTTTAGTCCCTTACACCTGTCATTTTCTTCCATTGAAATAAAACATGAGATACATATCCTATGCAAACAGGTCTGGTATTTAGAACGCAACTAAAAGCTCGGTCCAAAATGATAACACCGGCACCTCCCAGAATCTAGTACAATGCTACCTTTATCGAACCTTATTTTCTTTATGACGTATCAAAAGAATTGCCAAATAGAAATTTAGGTCATATCAGATAATTTACTCATGCACAATAAAAGTCCAGTCACAAAGAATCTTTGAAGTTTGCGAAAAAGTTATCGCTTTCAATTTCAACTATGGATGCCGAAAAATGCAAAGATTACCTCTTTCTGGAATGGAACCCAGACACTGGCTTGCATCAGTATTTCCTCTAGAATGCATTTGGAACAATTTTATCCTAAAATGCACAGAATTATGCCTAAATAGCACCAATACTCATTTTATGGCTAGTTTCTGTTGCAGTTGGGTAAAAGCCTCACACATACAGAACAATCGTCCGTTCAACCGGTATTATTTTGTGAATAAATTTGTTCAAATGCATCTTACAAAATTACATTTCTTTTTTATTACAAAATTTATTACGCGAGATCTATCCATTTAAAACTTTCCTATCTCATGTTACTTCCATGCTACATTTGTACGTGTATCATCCTTCGCTGGCGGGCCGCACACTGGACGGAAGATAATCTCATCTGTGTGTAACATATATATTTGTACTGTGTATGTGTCACTTTTTCATTCTCCATCACTCTGCACTTCAAAGAATGAAAGGTGCATTATATATACGTTATTAGACTAGTAACTTGTCATTTCATGTGACTCCATGGTTTACAGAATTGGAGACTTTTCACTTAGTTTTGAAGTGTACGTTATCATCTTAACAGTTTATTTCTTTAGTAGTTTATAAAATCTTGTTCTTTCGGAAACGAATCACCTCAATACTATTTTTTTCACGATCGTGGATCTCATATTTTGCAAAGGATCTCATGTTTTTCAAACCAATATTTTATTTAAACAATCATTTTCGGCCTCCTGTGTCTGTAGGGAATAAATATACAGGTCACTTTCCTGCTGTAGTGAATAAGGATGAAATTCGCTGTTGAAACAGGAGCCACTTAATGCCATAAGAAATAGCTGAATATATCTGTTCACAACATACTGACATGAGTACAATAATTAAAACATATAACGGATGAGAAAACTTAGCGGGATATTGCAGCGGGGTGTTCCGACGAGACAAATTTTAAGTTTCGCTTTGGTTTGAGACACTGTCCAAGAGCCATGATACCTTAATCTTATATTCCAGATGAAGTTCTTTCTTGTGTTTCTGCAAATGCAATTACTGGAAGTCTTCATTCTAAACACATCAATAAAAATTAATGTGCATGGCTTTAAGGTACACCCCCTCCCAAGAACATAGTACAGAGGCAAAAACTCATCAAATACACCCAGTTAGACCTAAACTCGCATTACCATCACATTTCTATATTATCCATTGCAGAATGCATTCCATGAAGATACATTTTATAAAACAGAATTGGATAGAACTACAAATGTGTGGAATTAGAATGTAATGACTGAAACAAGGACAGTGCTGCTGACATTTCTATCTTTGTTACTGGGAGCTTAACACTAAATATTTCCAAAGGCGACCTACCTGCGCCTACAAAAACTACACATAAAAAACTTTTCAAACCTTGCTTGTTTATAGAACCATCCTAGCCCAACAAGTTAATGAGAAAAAATCCACATGTTGACTGCTCCTTTTCAAGTTACAGTCAACCATGTTTGTTTACCGACTAGAACGGAGTAAATACAACCAACATTTTTAAAGGAGGAGTGACAATATTAAATCAACAACAATTTCTTTGAGTTTGCAGATATATTTATAAAGCATGCATCATTTTCGTCCCGTACACCTGTCATTTTCTCACAATGGTATGAAACCTGGGATATATATTCAATGGAAGCAGGTAATAACTCGGTCCAAAAGTGATAAATCACGGCACCTCCCAGTATCTAGTGCAATGCTACCAAAACCGAACCCTAATTTTCTTTATGACGTATGAAAAGAATTGCCAATTAGAAATTAGGTCGTATCTGATAATTTACTGATGCATAAAAAAGTTGAGTCACAAAGAATATTTTAAAGTTGCGAAAAAGTTATCGCTTCAAGATTCAACTATGAATGCAGATCAAACCGTATGTATTTGAAAATGCAAAGTTTACCTTTTTCTGGAATAAAATCCAGACACTGGCTTGCATCAGTATTTCCTCTCCAGTGTCTTTGGAACAATTGTATCCTAAAATGCACAGATATATGCCTAAATAGCACCAATGCTCATTTTTATGGCTATTTTCTGTGGCAGTTGGGTGAAAGCCTCCAACATACAGAACAATCGTCCGTTCATCCGGTATTATTTTGCCAATAAATTTGTTCAAATGTGTCTTTCAAAATTACATTTCTTTTTCATTACAAAATCCATAACGCGAGATCTGTCCTTTTTTAAACCTTCCTATCTCGCGTTACTACCATGCTACATTTGAACGTGTATCATCCTGCGCTGGTGGGCCGAACACTGGACGGAAGATAACCTCATCTGTGTCTAACATATGTGTTTGTACTGTGTATGTGTCACTTTATCATGCTCCATCAATCTACACATCGAATAATGAAAGGTGCATTATATATACGTTATTAGACTAGTAACTTGTCATTTCATGTGGCTCAAGAGTTTACAGAATTGGACACTTATCACTTAGTTTAGAAGTGTACGTTATCATCTAACAGTTTATATCTTTAGTAGTTTATAAAATCTTGTTCTTTCGGAAACGAATCACCTCAATACTAATTTTTTATCACAATCGTGTATCTCATATTTTGCAAGTGATCTCCTGTTTTCCAACCCATCCTTTTATTTAAACACACGTTTTCGGCCTCCCTTGCCTGTAGGGAATAAAATATACAGGCCACCTTCCTTCTTTCGTGAATGTGGATGAAATTCCCTGTTGAAATACGAGCCACTTAATGCCAGGAGATATAGCTGAATATATATATATATATATATATATATATATATATATATATATATATATATATATATATATATATATATATATATATATATATATATATATATATATATATATTCACATCATTCTGACATGAATACAATAAATAAGAACATATAACGGATGAGAAAACTTATCGGGATATTACGGCGGGCTGTTTCGGAGAAACAATTTTTAAGATTTGCTTTGGTTTGTGACATAGTCCTAGTGCAATGAAACCTTACTCTTATATTCCAGCTGAAGTAGATTCTTTCTTGTGTTTCTGCAATAGAATTACTGCAAGTCTTCTTTCGAAACATATCAATAAAAGTATTTAAATGGCTTTCAAGTACACACCCTGCAAAGAACTTAGATCAGAGGCAAAAACTAAGAGAATACACCCAGTTAGACCTAAATTCGCACTAACATCAAATTTTTGCATTATCCATGGCAAAATACATGCCATGAAGATACATTTCATGAAACAGAATTGGATAGAACTAGAAATGTGTGGAAATAGTATGTAATGACTGAAAACAGGACAGTGCTGTTGACATTTTTACCTTTGCTATTGGTATCTTAACAATAAATATTTCCAGAGGCGACTTACCTGCGCTCACAAAATCTGCACAAAACAAAACTTTCAAACCTCGCTTGTTCATAAAACCAAACTAGCCCAATGAGTTATTGAGAAAAAATCAACATGTTGATCTGCTCCTTTTCAAGTTACTGTCAACCATGTTTGTTTTCAAAATAGAACGGAGTAAATACAAACCAACATTTTTAAAGGAGGGTGACCATATCAAATCAGCAACAATTTCTATAGGCTAGCAGATATATTTATAAAACATACATCATTTTAGTCCCTTACACCTGTCATTTTCTTACATTGAAATGAAACATGGGATATAAATCCAATGGAAGCAGATCTGGTTTTTAGAACGGAACTAAAGTTCGGTCCAAAAGTGAATAAAATATACAGGTCACTTTCCTGCTGTACTGAATGGGGATGAAATACCCTGTTGAAACCGAAGCCACTTAATGCCACAAGAAATAGCTGAACATATCTGTTAACAACGTTTTGACATGAATACAATAATTAAAACATATAACGGATGAGAAAACTTATCGGGATATTGCAGCGGGCTGTTTCGGAGAGACAATTTTTAAGTTTTTCTTTGGTTTGAGACATTGTCCTAGAGCCGAGAAACCTTACTCTTATATTCCAGATGAAGTAGATTCTTTCTTGTGTTTCTTGTGTTTCTGTAAAGGCAATTACTGCAAGTCTTCTTTCTAAACACAACAATCAAAATTAATTTACATGGCTTTAAGGTACATCCCCTCCCAAGAACATAGATCAGAGGGAAAAACTCATCAAATACACCCAGTTAGACCTAAATTAGCACTACCATCACATTTCTACATGGTCCATTGCAAAACGCATGCCGTGAAGATACATTTTATAAAACAGAATTGGATAGAACTACTAATGTGTGGAAATAGTAAGTAATAACTGAAAAAAGGACAGTGCTGCTGACATTTCTATCTTTGTTACTGGGAGCTTAACACTAAATATTTACATAGGCGACGTACCTGCGCCCACAAAAACTACATATGCAAAACTTTTCAAATCCTTGCTTGTTAATAGAACCATCATACGCCAACAAGTAAATGAGAAAAAAATCCACATGTTGAACTGCTCCTTTTCAGGTTACAGTTAACCATGTTTGTTTACCGACTAGAACGGAGTAAATACAAAGCAACATTTTTAAAGGAGGGGTGACCATATTAAATCAGCAACAATTTCTTTGAGCTTGCAGATATATTTATAAAACATGCATCATTTAAGTCCCGTACACCTGTCATTTTCTCACAATGAAATAAAACATTGGATATATATAATGGAAGCTGGTCTGGAATTAAGAACGCCACTAAAAGCTTAGTCCAAAGGTGATCAAACCCGGCACCTCCCAGTATCTAGTGCAATGCTACCAAAACCGAAACCTAATTTTCTTTATGATATCCTAAAATGAACATATATCTGTGAATTTTCTTTATTCTATCCTAAAATGCACAGATATATGCGTAAATAGCCCCACTTCTCATTTTATGGCTATTTTCATTGGCAGTTGACTAAAAGCCTCCAACATACAGAACAATCGTCCGTTCATCCGGTTTTATTTTGCCAATCAATCTGCTCAAACGTATTTTTCAAAATTACATTTTTTTTCATTACAAAATTCATTACGCGAGATCTATCCTTTTAAACCTTTCCTATCTCATGATACTACCATGCTACATTTGTACGTGGGCCGCACACTGGACGGATGATAACCTCATCTGTGTCTAACATATGTGTTTGTACTGTGTATGTGTCATTTTTCATGCTTCATCACTCTGCACATCAAAGAATGAAAGATACATTATATATCTAATAACTTGTGACTTGTAATTTCATGTGACTCCAATGTTTACAGAATTTGACACTTATCACTTAATTTTGAAGTGAACGTTATCATCTAACAGTTTATTGTTTTAGTAGTTTATAAACTCTTGTTCTTTCGGAAACGAATCACCTCAATACTATGTTTTATCACGATCTTGGATCGCATATTTTACAAAGGATCACCTGTTTTCCAAACCAGCCATGGGAAATAGCTGAATATATCTGTCCACAACCTTTTGACATGAATACAATAATTAAAACATATAACGGGTGAGAAATCTTATCGGGATATTGCATCGGGCTGTTTCGGAGAGACAAATTTTAAGTTTTGCTTTGGTTTGAGACATTGTCCTAGAGCCATGAAACCTTACTCTTATATTCCAGATGATGTAGATTCTTTCTTGTGTTTCTTGTGTTCTGGCAAATGCAATACTGCAATTCTTCTTTCTAAACACATCAATTAAAAATAATTTACATGGCTTTAAGGTAGAGCCCCTCCCAAGAACATAGATCAGAGGCAAAAACTCATCAAATACACCCTTTATCCCTTGCAAAATGCATGCCATGAAGTTACATTTTATGAAACAGAATTGGATAGAACTACAAATGTGTGGAAATAGTATGTAATGACTGAAAAAAGGGCAGTGCTGCTGACATTTCTATCGTTGTTACTGGGATCTTAACACTAAATATGTCCATAGACGACTTACTTGAGCCCACAAAAACTACACATACAAAATTTTCAAAGTAGAAGTAAAACCAAGATCAGGAATTAAACCTTGCTTTTTATAGAACCACCCTAGCCAAACAAGTTAATGAAAAACAAATCCACATGTTGAACTCCTTCTTTTCAAGTTACAGTCAACCATGTTTGTTTACCGAGTAAAACGAAGTAAATAAAAAACAACATTTTTCAAGGAGAGGTGATCATATAAAATCAGCAATTTCTTCGAGCTTGAAGATATATTTATTAAACATGCATCATTTTAATCCCTTACACCTGTCATTTTCTTACATTGAAATAAAACATGGGATATATATCCAATGGAAGAAAGTCCGGTATTTAAAACGCAACTAAACGCTCGGACCAAAAGTGATAAAACCCGGCACCTCTCAGTATCAAGTGCAATGCTACCAATACGAACTTTTTTTTTCTTTATGACGTATTAAAAGAATTGCCAAATAGAACTTTAGGTCATATATGATAATTAACTCACGCATAATAAAGGTTCAGTTACAGAAAATATTTAAAGATTGCGAAAAAGTTATTGCTTCGAGATTCAACTATGAAAGTCGAGGAAACCATATGTTTTTGAGAATGGAACCCTGACACCGGCTTGCATCAGTATTTCCTCTCCAATGCATGTGGAACAATTGTATCCTAAAATTCACAGAATTATGCTTAAGTAGCACCAATACTCATTTTATGGCTATTTTCTGTGGCAGTTGGGTAAAGGCCCCCAACATACAGAACAATCGTCCGTTCAACCGGTATTATTTTGTGAATAAATTTGTTCACATTCATTTCACAAAATTACATTTCTTTTTTATTACAAAATTCATTACGCGAGATCTATCCTTTTAAACATTTCCTATCTTTAGTTACTACCATGCTACATTTGTACGTGTATCATCCTGCGCTGGAGGGCCGCACACTGGACGGAAGATAACCTCATCTGTGTCTAATATATATATTTGTACTGTGTATGTGTCACTTTTTCATGCTCCATCACTCTCCATATAAAAGAATGGGAGATGCATTATATATACGCTATTAGACTAGTAACTTATCATTTCATGTGACTCCAGAATTTACAGAATTGGACACGTATCACTTAGTTTGAAGTGTACGTTATCATCTAACAGTTTATTTCTTTAGTAGTTTGTAAAATCTTGTTTTTTTTTCGCAAACGAATCACCTCAATACTATTTTTTATCACGATCGTGGATCTCATATTTTGCAAAGGATCTCATGTTTTTCAAACCAACCTTTTATTTAAACAAACGTTTTCGGCTTCACGTGTCTGTAAGGAATAAATATACAGGTAACTTTCCTGCTGTAGTGATAGAACCCAGACACCGGCTTGCATCCGTATGTCCTCCCCAATGCATTTGGAACAACTCTATCCTAAAATGCACAGATTTATGCCTAAAAAGCACCAATATTCATTTTATGGCTATTTTCTGTTGCAGTTGTGTAAAAGCCTCCAACATACAGAACAATTATCCGTTCAATCGGTATTATTTTGTGAATAAGTGTGTTCAAATGCATTTTACAAAATTACATTTCTTTTTTATTACAAAATTCATTACGCGAGATCTTTCCTTTTAAACATTTCCTATCTCAACTTACTACCATGCTACATTTGTACGTGCATCATCATGCGCTGATGGGCCGCACAGTGAACGGAAGATAACCTCATCTGTGTCTAACATATATGTTTGTACTGTGTTTGTGTCACTTTTTCATGCTCCATCACTCTGCACATCAAAGAATGAAAGATGCATTATATATACGATATTAGACTAGTAGCTTGTCATTTCATGTGACTCTAGAGTTTACAGACTTGGACACTTTTGGCTTAGTATTGAAGTGTACGTTCTCATCTAACAGTTTATTTCTTTAGTAGTTTATAAAATCTTGTTCTTTCGGAAACGAATCACCTCAATGCTATTTTGTATCACGGTCGTGGATCTCACATTTTGCAAAGGATCTCATGTTTTTCAAAACAACCTTTTATTTAAACAAACATTTTCGGCTTCACCTGTCTGTAGGGAATAAATATACAGGTCACTTTCCTGCTGTAGTGAATCGGGATGAAATTTCCTGTTCAAACAGGAGCCACTTAAGGCCATGAGAAATAGCTGGATATATCTGTTGACAATAATTAAAACATATAACGGATGAGAAAAGGTATTGGGATATTGCAGCGGGCTGTTTCGGGGAGACAAATTTGAAGTTTTGCTTTGGTTTGAGACATTTTCCTAGAGCCATGAAACCTTACTCTTATATTCCAGATAAAGTAGATTCTTTCTTGTGTTTCTTGTGTTTCTGCAAATGCAATTACTGCAAGTCTTCTTTCTAAACACATCAATCAAAATTAATGTTCAAGGCTTTAAGGTACACCCCTCCCAAGAACATAGATCAGATCAGAGGAAAAAACTCATCAAATACACCCAGTTAGACTTAAATTAGCACTACAATCACATTTCTACATGGTCCATTGCAAAACCATGCCATGAAGATACATTTTATAAAACAGAATTTGATAGAACTAGAAATGTGTGGAAATATTATGTAATGACTGAAAAAAGGACAGTACTGCTGACATTTCAATCTTTGCTACTGGGAGCTTAACACTAAATATTTCCATAGGCGACTTACCTGCGCCCACAAAAACTACACATTCAAAACTTTTCAAACCTTGCTTGTTTATAGAACCATCCTAGGCCAACAAGTTAATGAGAAAAAATCCACATGTTGATCTGCTCCTTTTCAAGTTATAGTCAACCATGTTTGTTTGCCGACTTGAAAGGAGTTAATACAGAGCAAAATTTTAAAGGAGCGGTGACCATATTCAATCGGTAACAATTTCTTTGAGCTTGTAGATATATTTTTAAAACATGCATCATTTTAGTCCCGTACACCTGTCAATTTCTCACAATGAAATACAATATGGGATATATATTCAATAGAAGCAGGTCTGGTATTTAGAACGCAACTAAAAGCTCGGTCCAAAAGTGATAAAACCCGGCACCTCCCAGTATCTAGTGCAATGCTACCAACACCGAAACCTAATTTTCTTTATGACGTATGAAAATAATTGCCAAATAGAAATTAGGTCATATATGATAATTTACTCATGCATAATAAAAGTTCAGTAACAAAGAATATTTTAAGTTTGCGAAAAAGTTATCGCTTACAGATTCAAATATGAATGCAGAGCGAACCGTATGTTTTTGAAAATGCAAAGTTTACCTCTTTCTGGAATGGAACCCTGACACTGGCTTGCTTCAGTATTTCCTCTCCAATGTCTTTTTAAATAAATGTTTTCGGCCTCCCTTGTCTGTAGGGAATTAAACATACAGGTCAACTTCCTTCTTTAGTGAATGGGGATGAAATTCCCTGTTGAAACACGAGCCACTTAATGCTATGAGATATAGCTGAATATATGTTTGTTCACATCTGTCTGACGTGAATACAGTAAATTAGAACATATAACGGATGAGAAAACTTATCGGGATATTGCAGCGGGCCGTTTCGGAAAGACAATTTTTAAGATTTACTTTAGTTTGTGACATAGTCCTAGTGCCATCAAACCTAACTCTTATATTCCAGATGAAGTAGATTCTTTCTTGTGTTTCTGCAAATAGAACTACTGCAAGTCTTCTTTCTAAACATATCAATAAAAATTATTCAAATGGCTTTAAAGTAACCCCCAACCCAGCAAAGAACTTAAATCAGAGGCAAAAACTCGTAGAATACACTCAGTTAGACCTAAATTCGCATTACCATCACATTTTGCATTATCCATGGCAAAATACATGCCATGAAGATACATTTTATGAAACAGAATTGGAAAGAAGTACAAATTTGTGGATATAGTATGTAATGACTGAAACAGGACAGTGCTGTTGACATTTTTACCTTTCCTATTGGGAGCTTAACAATAATTATTTCCCACATAATCATCACAAACAAAACTTTTCAAATCTCGCTTGTTTATAGAACCATCCTAGTCCAACAAGTTATTGAGAAAAAAAAACACATGTTGATCTGCTCCTTTCCAAGTTACAGCCAAACATGTTTGTTTACAGAATAGAACGGATTAAATACAAAACAACATTTTCAAAGGAGGGTGACCATATAAAACCAGCAGCAATTTCTATGGGCTTGCAGATATATTTATAAAACATGCATCATATTAGTCCCTTACACCTGTCATTTTCTTCCATTGAAATAAAACATGAGATACATATCCTATGCAAACAGGTCTGGTATTTAGAACGCAACTAAAAGCTCGGTCCAAAATGATAACACCGGCACCTCCCAGAATCTAGTACAATGCTACCTTTATCGAACCTTATTTTCTTTATGACGTATCAAAAGAATTGCCAAATAGAAATTTAGGTCATATCAGATAATTTACTCATGCACAATAAAAGTCCAGTCACAAAGAATCTTTGAAGTTTGCGAAAAAGTTATCGCTTTCAATTTCAACTATGGATGCCGAAAAATGCAAAGATTACCTCTTTCTGGAATGGAACCCAGACACTGGCTTGCATCAGTATTTCCTCTAGAATGCATTTGGAACAATTTTATCCTAAAATGCACAGAATTATGCCTAAATAGCACCAATACTCATTTTATGGCTAGTTTCTGTTGCAGTTGGGTAAAAGCCTCACACATACAGAACAATCGTCCGTTCAACCGGTATTATTTTGTGAATAAATTTGTTCAAATGCATCTTACAAAATTACATTTCTTTTTTATTACAAAATTTATTACGCGAGATCTATCCATTTAAAACTTTCCTATCTCATGTTACTTCCATGCTACATTTGTACGTGTATCATCCTTCGCTGGCGGGCCGCACACTGGACGGAAGATAATCTCATCTGTGTGTAACATATATATTTGTACTGTGTATGTGTCACTTTTTCATTCTCCATCACTCTGCACTTCAAAGAATGAAAGGTGCATTATATATACGTTATTAGACTAGTAACTTGTCATTTCATGTGACTCCATGGTTTACAGAATTGGAGACTTTTCACTTAGTTTTGAAGTGTACGTTATCATCTTAACAGTTTATTTCTTTAGTAGTTTATAAAATCTTGTTCTTTCGGAAACGAATCACCTCAATACTATTTTTTTCACGATCGTGGATCTCATATTTTGCAAAGGATCTCATGTTTTTCAAACCAATATTTTATTTAAACAATCATTTTCGGCCTCCTGTGTCTGTAGGGAATAAATATACAGGTCACTTTCCTGCTGTAGTGAATAAGGATGAAATTCGCTGTTGAAACAGGAGCCACTTAATGCCATAAGAAATAGCTGAATATATCTGTTCACAACATACTGACATGAGTACAATAATTAAAACATATAACGGATGAGAAAACTTAGCGGGATATTGCAGCGGGGTGTTCCGACGAGACAAATTTTAAGTTTCGCTTTGGTTTGAGACACTGTCCAAGAGCCATGATACCTTAATCTTATATTCCAGATGAAGTTCTTTCTTGTGTTTCTGCAAATGCAATTACTGGAAGTCTTCATTCTAAACACATCAATAAAAATTAATGTGCATGGCTTTAAGGTACACCCCCTCCCAAGAACATAGTACAGAGGCAAAAACTCATCAAATACACCCAGTTAGACCTAAACTCGCATTACCATCACATTTCTATATTATCCATTGCAGAATGCATTCCATGAAGATACATTTTATAAAACAGAATTGGATAGAACTACAAATGTGTGGAATTAGAATGTAATGACTGAAACAAGGACAGTGCTGCTGACATTTCTATCTTTGTTACTGGGAGCTTAACACTAAATATTTCCAAAGGCGACCTACCTGCGCCTACAAAAACTACACATAAAAAACTTTTCAAACCTTGCTTGTTTATAGAACCATCCTAGCCCAACAAGTTAATGAGAAAAAATCCACATGTTGACTGCTCCTTTTCAAGTTACAGTCAACCATGTTTGTTTACCGACTAGAACGGAGTAAATACAACCAACATTTTTAAAGGAGGAGTGACAATATTAAATCAGCAACAATTTCTTTGAGTTTGCAGATATATTTATAAAGCATGCATCATTTTCGTCCCGTACACCTGTCATTTTCTCACAATGGTATGAAACCTGGGATATATATTCAATGGAAGCAGGTAATAACTCGGTCCAAAAGTGATAAATCACGGCACCTCCCAGTATCTAGTGCAATGCTACCAAAACCGAACCCTAATTTTCTTTATGACGTATGAAAAGAATTGCCAATTAGAAATTAGGTCGTATCTGATAATTTACTGATGCATAAAAAAGTTGAGTCACAAAGAATATTTTAAAGTTGCGAAAAAGTTATCGCTTCAAGATTCAACTATGAATGCAGATCAAACCGTATGTATTTGAAAATGCAAAGTTTACCTTTTTCTGGAATAAAATCCAGACACTGGCTTGCATCAGTATTTCCTCTCCAGTGTCTTTGGAACAATTGTATCCTAAAATGCACAGATATATGCCTAAATAGCACCAATGCTCATTTTTATGGCTATTTTCTGTGGCAGTTGGGTGAAAGCCTCCAACATACAGAACAATCGTCCGTTCATCCGGTATTATTTTGCCAATAAATTTGTTCAAATGTGTCTTTCAAAATTACATTTCTTTTTCATTACAAAATCCATAACGCGAGATCTGTCCTTTTTTAAACCTTCCTATCTCGCGTTACTACCATGCTACATTTGAACGTGTATCATCCTGCGCTGGTGGGCCGAACACTGGACGGAAGATAACCTCATCTGTGTCTAACATATGTGTTTGTACTGTGTATGTGTCACTTTATCATGCTCCATCAATCTACACATCGAATAATGAAAGGTGCATTATATATACGTTATTAGACTAGTAACTTGTCATTTCATGTGGCTCAAGAGTTTACAGAATTGGACACTTATCACTTAGTTTAGAAGTGTACGTTATCATCTAACAGTTTATATCTTTAGTAGTTTATAAAATCTTGTTCTTTCGGAAACGAATCACCTCAATACTAATTTTTTATCACAATCGTGTATCTCATATTTTGCAAGTGATCTCCTGTTTTCCAACCCATCCTTTTATTTAACACACGTTTTCGGCCTCCCTTGCCTGTAGGGAATAAAATATACAGGCCACCTTCCTTCTTTCGTGAATGTGGATGAAATTCCCTGTTGAAATACGAGCCACTTAATGCCAGGAGATATAGCTGAATATATATATATATATATATATATATATATATATATATATATATATATATATATATATATATATATATATATATATATATATATATATATATATTCACATCATTCTGACATGAATACAATAAATAAGAACATATAACGGATGAGAAAACTTATCGGGATATTACGGCGGGCTGTTTCGGAGAAACAATTTTTAAGATTTGCTTTGGTTTGTGACATAGTCCTAGTGCAATGAAACCTTACTCTTATATTCCAGCTGAAGTAGATTCTTTCTTGTGTTTCTGCAATAGAATTACTGCAAGTCTTCTTTCGAAACATATCAATAAAAGTATTTAAATGGCTTTCAAGTACACACCCTGCAAAGAACTTAGATCAGAGGCAAAAACTAAGAGAATACACCCAGTTAGACCTAAATTCGCACTAACATCAAATTTTTGCATTATCCATGGCAAAATACATGCCATGAAGATACATTTCATGAAACAGAATTGGATAGAACTAGAAATGTGTGGAAATAGTATGTAATGACTGAAAACAGGACAGTGCTGTTGACATTTTTACCTTTGCTATTGGTAGCTTAACAATAAATATTTCCAGAGGCGACTTACCTGCGCTCACAAAATCTGCACAAAACAAAACTTTCAAACCTCGCTTGTTCATAAAACCAAACTAGCCCAATGAGTTATTGAGAAAAAATCAACATGTTGATCTGCTCCTTTTCAAGTTACTGTCAACCATGTTTGTTTTCAAAATAGAACGGAGTAAATACAAACCGACATTTTTAAAGGAGGGTGACCATATCAAATCAGCAACAATTTCTATAGGCTAGCAGATATATTTATAAAACATACATCATTTTAGTCCCTTACACCTGTCATTTTCTTACATTGAAATGAAACATGGGATATAAATCCAATGGAAGCAGATCTGGTTTTTAGAACGGAACTAAAGTTCGGTCCAAAAGTGAATAAAATATACAGGTCACTTTCCTGCTGTACTGAATGGGGATGAAATACCCTGTTGAAACCGAAGCCACTTAATGCCACAAGAAATAGCTGAACATATCTGTTAACAACGTTTTGACATGAATACAATAATTAAAACATATAACGGATGAGAAAACTTATCGGGATATTGCAGCGGGCTGTTTCGGAGAGACAATTTTTAAGTTTTTCTTTGGTTTGAGACATTGTCCTAGAGCCGAGAAACCTTACTCTTATATTCCAGATGAAGTAGATTCTTTCTTGTGTTTCTTGTGTTTCTGTAAAGGCAATTACTGCAAGTCTTCTTTCTAAACACAACAATCAAAATTAATTTACATGGCTTTAAGGTACATCCCCTCCCAAGAACATAGATCAGAGGGAAAAACTCATCAAATACACCCAGTTAGACCTAAATTAGCACTACCATCACATTTCTACATGGTCCATTGCAAAACGCATGCCGTGAAGATACATTTTATAAAACAGAATTGGATAGAACTACTAATGTGTGGAAATAGTAAGTAATAACTGAAAAAAGGACAGTGCTGCTGACATTTCTATCTTTGTTACTGGGAGCTTAACACTAAATATTTACATAGGCGACGTACCTGCGCCCACAAAAACTACATATGCAAAACTTTTCAAATCCTTGCTTGTTAATAGAACCATCATACGCCAACAAGTAAATGAGAAAAAAATCCACATGTTGATCTGCTCCTTTTCAGGTTACAGTTAACCATGTTTGTTTACCGACTAGAACGGAGTAAATACAAAGCAACATTTTTAAAGGAGGGGTGACCATATTAAATCAGCAACAATTTCTTTGAGCTTGCAGATATATTAATAAAACATGCATCATTTAAGTCCCGTACACCTGTCATTTTCTCACAATGAAATAAAACATTGGATATATATAATGGAAGCTGGTCTGGAATTAAGAACGCCACTAAAAGCTTAGTCCAAAGGTGATCAAACCCGGCACCTCCCAGTATCTAGTGCAATGCTACCAAAACCGAAACCTAATTTTCTTTATGATATCCTAAAATGAACATATATCTGTGAATTTTCTTTATTCTATCCTAAAATGCACAGATATATGCGTAAATAGCCCCACTTCTCATTTTATGGCTATTTTCATTGGCAGTTGACTAAAAGCCTCCAACATACAGAACAATCGTCCGTTCATCCGGTTTTATTTTGCCAATCAATCTGCTCAAACGTATTTTTCAAAATTACATTTTTTTTCATTACAAAATTCATTACGCGAGATCTATCCTTTTAAACCTTTCCTATCTCATGATACTACCATGCTACATTTGTACGTGGGCCGCACACTGGACGGATGATAACCTCATCTGTGTCTAACATATGTGTTTGTACTGTGTATGTGTCATTTTTCATGCTTCATCACTCTGCACATCAAAGAATGAAAGATACATTATATATCTAATAACTTGTGACTTGTAATTTCATGTGACTCCAATGTTTACAGAATTTGACACTTATCACTTAATTTTGAAGTGAACGTTATCATCTAACAGTTTATTGTTTTAGTAGTTTATAAACTCTTGTTCTTTCGGAAACGAATCACCTCAATACTATGTTTTATCACGATCTTGGATCGCATATTTTACAAAGGATCACCTGTTTTCCAAACCAGCCATGGGAAATAGCTGAATATATCTGTCCACAACCTTTTGACATGAATACAATAATTAAAACATATAACGGGTGAGAAATCTTATCGGGATATTGCATCGGGCTGTTTCGGAGAGACAAATTTTAAGTTTTGCTTTGGTTTGAGACATTGTCCTAGAGCCATGAAACCTTACTCTTATATTCCAGATGATGTAGATTCTTTCTTGTGTTTCTTGTGTTCTGGCAAATGCAATACTGCAATTCTTCTTTCTAAACACATCAATTAAAAATAATTTACATGGCTTAAAGGTAGAGCCCCTCCCAAGAACATAGATCAGAGGCAAAAACTCATCAAATACACCCTTTATCCCTTGCAAAATGCATGCCATGAAGTTACATTTTATGAAACAGAATTGGATAGAACTACAAATGTGTGGAAATAGTATGTAATGACTGAAAAAAGGGCAGTGCTGCTGACATTTCTATCGTTGTTACTGGGATCTTAACACTAAATATGTCCATAGACGACTTACTTGAGCCCACAAAAACTACACATACAAAATTTTCAAAGTAGAAGTAAAACCAAGATCAGGAATTAAACCTTGCTTTTTATAGAACCACCCTAGCCAAACAAGTTAATGAAAAACAAATCCACATGTTGAACTCCTTCTTTTCAAGTTACAGTCAACCATGTTTGTTTACCGAGTAAAACGAAGTAAATAAAAAACAACATTTTTCAAGGAGAGGTGATCATATAAAATCAGCAATTTCTTCGAGCTTGAAGATATATTTATTAAACATGCATCATTTTAATCCCTTACACCTGTCATTTTCTTACATTGAAATAAAACATGGGATATATATCCAACGGAAGAAAGTCCGGTATTTAAAACGCAACTAAACGCTCGGACCAAAAGTGATAAAACCCGGCACCTCTCAGTATCAAGTGCAATGCTACCAATACGAACTTTTTTTTTCTTTATGACGTATTAAAAGAATTGCCAAATAGAACTTTAGGTCATATATGATAATTAACTCACGCATAATAAAGGTTCAGTTACAGAAAATATTTAAAGATTGCGAAAAAGTTATTGCTTCGAGATTCAACTATGAAAGTCGAGGAAACCATATGTTTTTGAGAATGGAACCCTGACACCGGCTTGCATCAGTATTTCCTCTCCAATGCATGTGGAACAATTGTATCCTAAAATTCACAGAATTATGCTTAAGTAGCACCAATACTCATTTTATGGCTATTTTCTGTGGCAGTTGGGTAAAGGCCCCCAACATACAGAACAATCGTCCGTTCAACCGGTATTATTTTGTGAATAAATTTGTTCACATTCATTTCACAAAATTACATTTCTTTTTTATTACAAAATTCATTACGCGAGATCTATCCTTTTAAACATTTCCTATCTTTAGTTACTACCATGCTACATTTGTACGTGTATCATCCTGCGCTGGAGGGCCGCACACTGGACGGAAGATAACCTCATCTGTGTCTAATATATATATTTGTACTGTGTATGTGTCACTTTTTCATGCTCCATCACTCTCCATATAAAAGAATGGGAGATGCATTATATATACGCTATTAGACTAGTAACTTATCATTTCATGTGACTCCAGAATTTACAGAATTGGACACGTATCACTTAGTTTGAAGTGTACGTTATCATCTAACAGTTTATTTCTTTAGTAGTTTGTAAAATCTTGTTTTTTTTTCGCAAACGAATCACCTCAATACTATTTTTTATCACGATCGTGGATCTCATATTTTGCAAAGGATCTCATGTTTTTCAAACCAACCTTTTATTTAAACAAACGTTTTCGGCTTCACGTGTCTGTAAGGAATAAATATACAGGTAACTTTCCTGCTGTAGTGATAGAACCCAGACACCGGCTTGCATCCGTATGTCCTCCCCAATGCATTTGGAACAACTCTATCCTAAAATGCACAGATTTATGCCTAAAAAGCACCAATATTCATTTTATGGCTATTTTCTGTTGCAGTTGTGTAAAAGCCTCCAACATACAGAACAATTATCCGTTCAATCGGTATTATTTTGTGAATAAGTGTGTTCAAATGCATTTTACAAAATTACATTTCTTTTTTATTACAAAATTCATTACGCGAGATCTTTCCTTTTAAACATTTCCTATCTCAACTTACTACCATGCTACATTTGTACGTGCATTATCATGCGCTGATGGGCCGCACAGTGAACGGAAGATAACCTCATCTGTGTCTAACATATATGTTTGTACTGTGTTTGTGTCACTTTTTCATGCTCCATCACTCTGCACATCAAAGAATGAAAGATGCATTATATATACGATATTAGACTAGTAGCTTGTCATTTCATGTGACTCTAGAGTTTACAGACTTGGACACTTTTGGCTTAGTATTGAAGTGTACGTTATCATCTAACAGTTTATTTCTTTAGTAGTTTATAAAATCTTGTTCTTTCGGAAACGAATCACCTCAATGCTATTTTGTATCACGGTCGTGGATCTCACATTTTGCAAAGGATCTCATGTTTTTCAAAACAACCTTTTATTTAAACAATTTAACTGTTTCAGATTTTTATACATCACCATTCTGACTTTTTACTTTTAATATCATCATAATTATTCATGCCGTTTAACCATTAACCGTTTGACGCTTATGACCCACAAAGAGGGTTGACGCGTCGTTAAACACGAAATCATCATCATCATCATCATCATTATTTAAACAAACATTTTCGGCTTCACCTGTCTGTAGGGAATAAATATACAGGTCACTTTCCTGCTGTAGTGAATCGGGATGAAATTTCCTGTTCAAACAGGAGCCACTTAATGCCATGAGAAATAGCTGGATATATCTGTTGACAATAATTAAAACATATAACGGATGAGAAAAGGTATTGGGATATTGCAGCGGGCTGTTTCGGGGAGACAAATTTGAAGTTTTGCTTTGGTTTGAGACATTTTCCTAGAGCCATGAAACCTTACTCTTATATTCCAGATAAAGTAGATTCTTTCTTGTGTTTCTTGTGTTTCTGCAAATGCAATTACTGCAAGTCTTCTTTCTAAACACATCAATCAAAATTAATGTTCAAGGCTTCAAGGTACACCCCTCCCAAGAACATAGATCAGAGGAAAAAACTCATCAAATACACCCAGTTAGACTTAAATTAGCACAACAATCACATTTCTACATGGTCCATTGCAAAACCATGCCATGAAGATACATTTTATAAAACAGAATTTGATAGAACTAGAAATGTGTGGAAATATTATGTAATGACTGAAAAAAGGACAGTGCTGCTGACATTTCAATCTTTGCTACTGGGAGCTTAACACTAAATATTTCCATAGGCGACTTACCTGCGCCCACAAAAACTACACATTCAAAACTTTTCAAACCTTGCTTGTTTATAGAACCATCCTAGGCCAAAAAGTTAATGAGAAAAAATCCACATGTTGATCTGCTCCTTTTCAAGTGATAGTCAACCATGTTTGTTTGCCGACTTGAAAGGAGTAAATACAGAGCAAAATTTTAAAGGAGCGGTGACCATATTCAATCGGTAACAATTTCTTTGAGCTTGTAGATATATTTTTAAAACATGCATCATTTTAGTCCCGTACACCTGTCAATTTCTCACAATGAAATACAATATGGGATATATATTCAATAGAAGCAGGTCTGGTATTTAGAACGCAACTAAAAGCTCGGTCCAAAAGTGATAAAACCCGGCACCTCCCAGTATCTAGTGCAATGCTACCAAAACCGAAACCTAATTTTCTTTATGACGTATGAAAATAATTGCCAAATAGAAATTAGGTCATATATGATAATTTACTCATGCATAATAAAAGTTCAGTAACAAAGAATATTTTAAGTTTGCGAAAAAGTTATCGCTTACAGATTCAAATATGAATGCAGAGCGAACCGTATGTTTTTGAAAATGCAAAGTTTACTTCTTTCTGGAATGGAACCCAGACACTGGCTTGCTTCAGTATTTCCTCTCCAATGTCTTTTTAAATAAATGTTTTCGGCCTCCCTTGTCTGTAGGGAATTAAACATACAGGTCAACTTCCTTCTTTAGTGAATGGGGATGAAATTCCCTGTTGAAACACGAGCCACTTAATGCTATGAGATATAGCTGAATATATGTTTGTTCACATCTGTCTGACGTGAATACAGTAAATTAGAACATATAACGGATGAGAAAACTTATCGGGATATTGCAGCGGGCCGTTTCGGAAAGACAATTTTTAAGATTTACTTTAGTTTGTGACATAGTCCTAGTGCCATCAAACCTAACTCTTATATTCCAGATGAAGTAGATTCTTTCTTGTGTTTCTGCAAATAGAACTACTGCAAGTCTTCTTTCTAAACATATCAATAAAAATTATTCAAATGGCTTTAAAGTAACCCCCACCCCTGCAAAGAACTTAAATCAGAGGCAAAAACTCGTAGAATACACTCAGTTAGACCTAAATTCGCATTACCATCACATTTTGCATTATCCATGGCAAAATACATGCCATGAAGATACATTTTATGAAACAGAATTGGGAAGAAGTACAAATTTGTGGATATAGTATGTAATGACTGAAACAGGACAGTGCTGTTGACATTTTTACCTTTCCTATTGGGAGCGTAACAATAATTATTTCCCACATAATCATCACAAACAAAACTTTTCAAATCTCGCTTGTTTATAGAACCATCCTAGTCCAACAAGTTATTGAGAAAAAAAAACACATGTTAATCTGCTCCTTTCCAAGTTACAGCCAAACATGTTTGTTTACAGAATAGAACGGATTAAATACAAAACAACATTTTCAAAGGAGGGTGACCATATAAAACCAGCAGCAATTTCTATGGGCTTGCAGATATATTTATAAAACATGCATCATTTAAGTCCCTTACACCTGTCATTTTCTTCCATTGAAATAAAACATGAGATACATATCCTATGCAAACAGGTCTGGTATTGAGAACGCAACTAAAAGCTCGGTCCAAAATGATAACACCGGCACCTCCCAGAATCTAGTACAATGCTACCTTTATCGAACCTTATTTTCTTTATGACGTATCAAAAGAATTGCCAAATAGAAATTTAGGTCATATCAGATAATTTACTCATGCACAATAAAAGTCCAGTCACAAAGAATCTTTGAAGTTTGCGAAAAAGTTATCGCTTTCAATTTCAACTATGGATGCCGAAAAATGCAAAGATTACCTCTTTCTGGAATGGAACCCAGACACTGGCTTGCATCAGTATTTCCTCTAGAATGCATTTGGAACAATTTTATCCTAAAATGCACAGAATTATGCCTAAATAGCACCAATACTCATTTTATGGCTAGTTTCTGTTGCAGTTGGGTAAAAGCCTCACACATACAGAACAATCGTCCGTTCAACCGGTATTATTTTGTGAATAAATTTGTTCAAATGCATCTTACAAAATTACATTTCTTTTTTATTACAAAATTTATTACGCGAGATCTATCCATTTAAAACTTTCCTATGTCATGTTACTTCCATGCTACATTTGTACGTGTATCATCCTTCGCTGGCGGGCCGCACACTGGACGGAAGATAATCTCATCTGTGTGTAACATATATATTTGTACTGTGTATGTGTCACTTTTTCATTCTCCATCACTCTGCACTTCAAAGAATGAAAGGTGCATTATATATACGTTATTAGACTAGTAACTTGTCATTTCATGTGACTCCATGGTTTACAGAATTGGAGACTTTTCACTTAGTTTTGAAGTGTACGTTATCATCTTAACAGTTTATTTCTTTAGTAGTTTATAAAATCTTGTTCTTTCGGAAACGAATCACCTCAATACTATTTTTTTCACGATCTTGGATCTCATATTTTGCAAAGGATCTCATGTTTTTCAAACCAATATTTTATTTAAACAATCATTTTCGGCCTCCTGTGTCTGTAGGGAATAAATATACAGGTCACTTTCCTGCTGTAGTGAATAAGGATGAAATTCGCTGTTGAAACAGGAGCCACTTAATGCCATAAGAAATAGCTGAATATATCTGTTCACAACATACTGACATGAGTACAATAATTAAAACATATAACGGATGAGAAAACTTAGCGGGATATTGCAGCGGGGTGTTCCGACGAGACAAATTTTAAGTTTCGCTTTGGTTTGAGACACTGTCCAAGAGCCATGATACCTTAATCTTATATTCCAGATGAAGTTCTTTCTTGTGTTTCTGCAAATGCAATTACTGGAAGTCTTCATTCTAAACACATCAATAAAAATTAATGTGCATGGCTTTAAGGTACACCCCCTCCCAAGAACATAGTACAGAGGCAAAAACTCATCAAATACACCCAGTTAGACCTAAACTCGCATTACCATCACATTTCTATATTATCCATTGCAGAATGCATTCCATGAAGATACATTTTATAAAACAGAATTGGATAGAACTACAAATGTGTGGAATTAGAATGTAATGACTGAAACAAGGACAGTGCTGCTGACATTTCTATCTTTGTTACTGGGAGCTTAACACTAAATATTTCAAGTTACAGTCAACCATGTTTGTTTACCGACTAGAACGGAGTAAATACAAACCAACGTTTTTAAAGAAGGGGGACCATATAAAATCAGCAACAATTTCTTCGAGATTGCAGATATATTTATAAAACATGTATCATTTTAGTCCCTTACACATGTCATTTTCTCACATTGGAATAAAACATTGGATATATATCCAATGGAAGCAGGTTTGGTATTTAGAATGCAACTAAAAGCTTGGTCCAAAAGTGATAAAAGCCGCACCTCCCAGTATCTAGTGCAATGCTACCAAAACCATACCCTAACTTCCTTTAAGACGTATGAAAAGAATTGCCAAATAGAAATAAGGTCATATCTGATAATTTACTCATGCATAATAAAAGTTCAGTCACAAAGAATATTTTAAATATATTCCATGAATATATTTCATGGTTGGTTGGCACCTGATGCTCCGTCTTTGGTCGGGCCCCTCAGGGTCTAACTGTTAGTTTTCTTTTGCTCCAGAAATCCTGTTGTTGTATGCTGTCGAGTCCGCAACCTTTTTTCATCTCTGTAGGTTTTTTTTATTTGTATGCTCGCGGAGACGTTACACTGATGAGTGAGAAAGCCTTCTTGCGGACTAAACAAAATTAGTGTATACCGCGACAGAGGTAAGGCCAGGTAAAATCGATTTAAGCCCCCCCCCCCACCCAGTGAGATTCTTTCCACTGCCCGTTCCAAGGCGGCTCTTCTGTGGCGGTTTAAAGTATGTTGTTGTTTGTTACTTACTGTGTGTATCACTTGTGTCTTTTTATTTTGGATGGCCATTTGGCCACTTTGTGGGAAAGTAACTGTCATTATGGCCTTCTCTTGTTTAGGTTTCCATTATGGTCTTGTCGCTTCATGTTTGTGTTTCTTTCCCTTTGGTCTCTTTGATGGGTGGAGTAAGTTAATTGTATCGATTCTTGATCTTTGTTTTACTTCTACTTTAAGTTTGCGAAAAAGTTATCGCTTCCAGATTCAACTATGAAAGCAGAGCAAACCGTATGCTTTTGAAAATGCAAAGTTTACCTCTTTCTGGAATGGAACCCAGATGCCGCCTTGCATCAGTATTTCCTCGCCAATGTCTTTGGAACAATTCTGTCCTAAAATGCACAGATATATGCCTAAATAGCACCAATACTCATTGTTATGGCTATTTTCTGTGGCAGTTGGGTAAAAGCCTCCAACATACAGAACAATCGTCCGTTCATCCGGTATTATTTTGCCAATAAATTTGTTCACATGTATCTTACACAATTACACATCTTTTTCATTTGAAAATTCATTAGTCGAGATCTATCCCTTTAAACCTGAGATCTATCCTTTTAAACATTTCCTATCTCATGTTACACCATGCTACATTTGTACGTGTATCATCCTGCGCTGGTGGGCCGCACACTGGACGGAAGATAACCTCATCTGTGTCTAACATATGTGTTTGTACTCTGTATGTCACTTTTTATGCTCCATCACTATGCACATCAAAGAATGAAAGATGTCTTATATATACGTTATTAGATTAGTAACTTGCCATTTTGTGTGACTCCAGAGTTTACAGAATAGGACACATATCACTAAGTTTTGAAGTTTACGTTATCTAACATGTTAATTTATTTAGTAGTTTATAAAATCTTGTTCTTTCGGAAACGATTCACCTGGATACTAATTGTTTAATCACAATCTTATATCTCATATTTTGAAAATAATCTCCTGTTTTCCAACCCATCCTTTTAATTAAACAAACGTTTTCGGCCACCCTTGTCTGTAGGGAGTAATATATACAGGTCACCTTCCTTCTGTAGTGAATAGGGATGGAATTCCCAGTGGAAACACGAGCCACTTAATGGCATGAGATATAGCTGAATATATATGTATATATTGTTGTTAATATCCTTCTGACATGGATACAATAAATTAGAACGTATAACGGATGAGAAAACTTATCGGGATATTGCAGCGGGCTGTTTCGGAGAGACAATTTTTAAGAATTGCTTTGGTTTGTGACATAGTCCTAGTGCCATCAAACCTTACTCTTATATTCCAGATAAAGTAGATTCTTTCTTGTGTTTCTGCAAATAGAATTACTGCAAATCTTCTTTCATGACATATCAATAAAAATATTAAATGGCTTTAAAGTACATCCCCCCAAAGAACTTAGATCAGAGGACAAAAATTCATAGAATACACTCAGTTAGACCTAAATTTGCACTACCATCACATTTTTGCATTATCCATGGCAAAAACTCATGTCATGAAGATACATTTTATGAAACAGAACTGGATAGAACTACAAACGTGTGGAAATAGTATGCAATGACTGAAAACAGTTTAGTGCTGTTGACATTTCTACCTTTGCTATTAGGAGCTTAACAATAAATATTTCCATTGTCGATTTACCTGCGCCCACAAAATCTACACAAACAAAACTTCTAAAAACCTCGCTTGTTTATAGAACCATCCTAGCCCAACAAGTTATTGAGAAACAATCCACATGTTAATATGCTCCTTTCCAAGTTACAGTCAACCATCTTTGTTTACCGCATAGAACGGAGTGAATAAAAACCAACATTTCTATGGGCTTGCAGATATATTTATAAAACAGGCATCATTTTAGTCCCTTACACCTGTCATTGTCTTACATTGAAATTAAACATGAGATATATTCAATGGAAGTAGGTCTGGTATTTAGAACGCAACTAAAAGCTCGGTCCAAAAGTGATAAAATCCGGCACCTCCCAGTATCTAGTGCAGTGCTACCAATACCAAACCCTTTGTTTCTTTATGACGTATCAACCGAATTGCCAAATAGAAATTTAGGTCATATCTGATAATTTACTCCTGCATAATAAAAGTTCAGTCCCAAAGAATCTTATAAGTTTGCGAAAAAGTTATCACTATCAGATTCAACTATGAATGCCGAGCAAACAATATGTTTTCGAAAAGTGCAAAGTTTACCTCATTATCTCATTACCTCACCCAGACACTGGCTTGCATCAGTATTTCCTCTCCAATGTCTTTGGAACAATTCTACCCTAAAATGCACAGAGTTATGCCTAAATAGCACCAATACTCATTTTATGGCAATTTTCTGTTGCAGTTGTGAAAGGCCTCCAACATACAGACCAATCGTCCGTTCAACCGGTTTTATTTTGTGAATAAATTCGTTCAAAGACACTTTACAAAATTACATTTCTTTTTTTATTACAAAATATATTACGCGAGATCTATCCTTTTAAACCTTTCCTATCTCAAGTAACTTCCATTTTACATTTGTTCGTGTATCATCCTGTGCTAGTGGGCCGCACACTGGACGGAAGATAACCTCATGTGTGTTTGTACTGTGTTTGTGTCACTTTTTAATGCTCCATTACTATTCACATCACAGAGTAAAAGATGCATTTCATATACGTTATTAGATTATTAACTTGTCATTTCATGTAACTCCAGAGTTTACGGAATTGGACACTAAGTTTTGAAGTGGTGTCATCTAACAGTTTATTTCTTTAGTGGTTTATAAAATCGTTTTCTTTCGAAAACGAATCACCCCAATACTATTTTTATCACAATTGTGGATGTCATATTTCGCAAAGGATCTCCTGTTTTCCAAACCAACCTTTTATTTAAACAAACGTATTCGGGCTCCCGTGTCTGTAGGGAATTAAATAGACAGTTTACTTTCATTCTCTAGTGAATGGGGATGAAATTCCCTGTTGGAACAGGAACCAATAAATGCCATGAGAAGTAGCTGAATGTATCATTTCACATCCTTTGGACATGAATACAATAATTAAAACATTTAACGGATGAGAAAACTTATCGGGATATTGCAGCGGATTGTTTCAGAGAGACAAATTTTAAGTTTTACTTTGGTTTGAGACATTGTCCTAGAGCCATTAAACCTTACTCCTATATTCCAGATGAAGTAGATTCTTTCTTGTGTTTCTTGTGTTTCTGCAAATGCAATTACTGCAAGTCTTCTTTCTAAACACATCAATAAAAATTAATGCACATGGCTTTAAGGTACACCCCCTACCAAGAACATAGATCAGAGACAAAAACTCATCAAATACACCCAGTTAGACCTAAATTCGCACTACCATTACATTTCTACATTATCCATTGCAAAGTGCATGCCATGAAGATACATTTTATAAAACAATATTGGATAGAACTACAAATGTGTTGAAATAATATGTAATGACTGAAAAAAGGACAGTGCTGCTGACATTTCTATCTTTGTTATTGGGAGCTTAACACTAAATAATTCCATAGGTGACTTAACTGCGCCCACAAAAACTACACATACAAAACGTTTCAAAGTAGAAGTAAAACAAAGATCAGGAATTAAACCTTGCTTTTTATAGAACCACCCTAGCCCAACAAGTGAATGAAAAAAATCCACATGTTGATCTGCTCCTTTTCAAGTTACAGTCAACCATGTTTGTTTACCGAGTACAACGATGTAAATAAAAAACAACATTTTTCAAGGAAGGGTGACCATATAAAATCAGCAATAATTTCTTTGAGCTTGCAGATATATTTGTAAAACATGCATCATTTGAATTCCTTACACATGTCATTTTCTCACATTGAAATAAAACATGGGATATATATCCAATGGAAGCAAGTCTGGTATTTAGAACGCAACTAAACGCTGGGACCAAAAGTGATAAAACCCTGCACCTCCCAGTATCAAGTGCAATGCTACCAATACCAAACCTTTTTTTTTCTTTATGACGTATTAAAAGAATTGCCAAATAGAAATTTAGGTCAAATATGATAATTTACTCATGCATAATAAAAGTTCAGTTACAGAGAATGTTTTAAGTTTGCGAAAAAGTTATCGCTTCGAGATTCAACTATGAGAGCCGAGCAAACCATATGTTTTTGAGAAGTGCAAAGTTTACCTCTTTCTGGAATGGAACCCTGACACCGGCTTGCATCAGTATTTCCTCTCCAATGCATTTGGAACAAATCTATCCTGAAATGCACAGAATTATGCTTAAATAGCACCAACACTCATTTTTATGGCTATTGTCTGTGACAGTTGGGTAAAGGCCTCTAACACACAGAACACTAGTCCGTTCAACCGGTATTATTTTGTGAATAAATTTGTTCAAATTCATTTTACAAAATTACATTTCTTTTTTATTTGCAAAATTCATTACGCGAGATCTATCCTTTTAAACATTTCCTATCTTAAGTTACTACCATGCTACATTTGTACGTGTATCATCCTGCGCTGGTGGGCCGCACACTAGACGGAAGATAACCTCATATGTGTCTAACATATATATTTGTACTGTGTATGTGTCACTTTTTCATGCTCCATCACCCTGCACATAAAAGAATGAAAGATGCATTATATATACGTTATTAGACTAGTAACTTGTCATTTCATGTGACTCCAGAGTTTACAGAATTGGACACATCACTTAGTTTGAAGTGTACGTTATCATCTAACAGTTTATTTCTTTAGTAGTTTATAAAATCTTGTTCTTTCGGAAACGAATCACCTCAATACTATTTTTATCACGATCGTAGATCTCATATTTTGCAAAAGATCAGAGGCAAAAACCCAAAGAATTTACCCAGTTAGACCTAAATTCGCACTACCATCACATTTTTGCATTATCCATGGCAAAATACATGCCATGAAGATACATTGTATGAAACAGATTTGGATAGAACTACAGATGTGTGGAAATAGTATGTAATGACTGAAAACAGGACAGTGCTGTTGACATTTCTACCTTTGCTATTGGGAGCTTAACCATAAATATTTCCATAGGCGACTTACCTGCACCCACAAAATCTACACAAACAAAACGTTTCAAACCGCGCTTGTTTATAGAACCATCCTAGCCCAACAAGTTATTGAGAAAAAAATCCACCTGTTGATCTGCTTCTTTTCAAACATGTTTGTTTACCGACTAGAACGGAGTAAATACAAACAAACATTTTTTAAAGGAGGGTGACCATATAAAAACCGCAACAATTTCTATGGGCTTGCAGATATATTTTTAAAAATGCATCATTTTAGTCCCTTACACCTGCCATTCTCTTACATTGGAATGAAACATAAGATATATACATTTATTTCCACAATAATTCTTCACAATCTCCGACGTTTCGGCTTTTTACAGCCTTTTTCACGGATTGTTCTTTCAAGCTATCACATATTCTTCCTATTCATCTTTCCACCATACTGAATGTTTTGTTTTGCCGAACGTTGCCGCGGCGCCATGACGTCGGATTCCCGACATCATAACGTCGCATCCCTGTTTGGCGCCAAAAACCTAGGGCCAGCTGTTCAAAGCATCGGTAGTCCAACAATCCCTTTAGTGGTCATATTGTTAGCTGTTCTAACAAGTTTAATATGTATTTTTTTTTTGTTGAAAAACTGCGAGCAGCCCTTGCATCCGCAAAAGCCGCTCACATTTTCACAGCAAAATTATTAGCATATTTGCCATAATAAATGATCAAAGTTTTAGCGATCCAATAACCAACAACGGAGTAAATTTTGAACAACTGGCCCATGAACAATATTGAAAATCAATGCTGCTACAATCATGTAACTCTATCAGTGATGCCTTATGTCAAAGCGAAAAGCTAAGGCTCTGTCGCGGCTGCTTATCTTTACAGTCTCGCCAGAGCCCTCGCTGTTCGCCCACAAATAGAACGGAACAAACTCACACCCCTGACACTCACAGCCCTAACGCAAACTTAGATCTACACTAATTGGAAAACACCTGAGGAACATACCTACGAACCAATAATAAAATGATCTAACAATAAGAACAATATTTCCGACAGCAACAACAGTAATAATAAAAAAACTAGAATATTAACCCCTTTTGTACCAATTGGAATCTTCCACCCTACACACAGCATAAGATATATAGCCAATGGAAGCAGGTCTGGTATTTAGAACGCAACTAAAACCCCGGTCCAAAAGTGGGAAAACCCGGCACCTCCCACTATCTAGTGCAATGCTGCCAATACCAAACCCTAATTTTCTTTATGACGTATCAAAAGAATTTCCAAATAGAAATTTAGGTCATATCTGATAATTTACTCATGCATAATATAAGTTCAGTCACAAAGAATCTTTTAAGTTTGCGAAAAAGTTATCACTTTCAGATTCAACTATGAATGCCGAGCAAACCATATGTTTTCGAAAAGTGCAAAGTTTACCTCTTTTTGGAATGGAACCCAGACACTGGCTTGGACCAGTATTTCCTCTCCAATGTCTTTGGAACAATTCTATCCTAAAATGCACGGAATTGTGCCTTAATAGCACCAATACTCATTGTTATGGCTATTTGCTGTGGCAGTTGGGTAAAAGCATCCAACATACAGAACAATCGTCCGTTCATCCGGTATTAGTTTGGTAATAAATTTGTTCAAATGTGTCTTACAAAATTACATTACTTTTTCATTCCAAAATTCATTAAGCGAGATCTATCCTTTTAAATCTTTCCTATCCCATGTAACTTCCATGCTACATTGCTAGTGTATTATCCTGAGCTGGTGGGCCGCACATTGGACAGAAGATAACCTTATCTGTGTCTAACATATGTTTATCATATGACGTCGTTGATAAGCAGTGGATAACGTCGTGTAATAAAAATCGTATGACTACACGTGTAATAACACTTTGGCGGGATTAAGTAACGTCATGACGACGTCCATGTCAACAATGCATTTTTCGTAGAAAACTTGTCAAATTAAAAGGCGATTAAATCCAATTTAAAGTAGTCATATGATAAAGAGAATCTTACACTCGTGGTCATTTCATATGAAATTTATGAAACTCGCCGAATGCTCGTTTCATAAATTTCATATGAAATGACCACTCGTGTAAGATCCTCTATGTTTGTACTGTGTATGTGTCACTTTTTCATGCTCCTTTACTCTGCACAACAAAGAATGAAAGATGCATTTTATATACGTTATTAGATTAGTAACTTGTCATTTCATGTGACTCCAGAGTTTACAGAATTTGACACTTATCACTAAGTTTTGAAGTGTATGTTATCACCTAACTGTTTATTTCTTTAGTAGATTATAAACTCTTGTTCTTTCGGAAACGAATCACCTCAATACTATTTTATCACAAGCATGGAGCTCATTTTTCAACCTTTTATTTAAACAAACGTTAATGCCATGAGAAATAGCTGTATATAACTGTTCACATCCTTCTGACATGAATACAATAAATTAGAACATATAACGGATGAGAAAACTTATCAGTATATTGCAGAGGGCTGTTTCGGAGAGACAAATTTTAAGATTTCATTTGGTCTGTGACATAGTCCTAGTGCCATGAAACCTTACTCTTATATTCTAGATGAAGTAGATTCTTTCTTGTGTTTCTGCAAATACAATTACTGCAAGTCTCCTTTCTAAACATATCAATAAAAATGTTTTAAATGGCTTTGAAGTACAGCCCCTCCTAAGATCATTGATCAGAGGTAAAAACTCATAGAATACACCCAGACAGACCTAAATTCGCAATACCATCACATTTTCAAAATGTCCATGGCAAAATATATGCCATGAAGATACATTTTATGAAACAAAATTTAATTGAACTACAAATGTGTGGAAATCGTGTTTAATGACTGTAACTGGACAGTGCTGTTGACATTCTACCTATGGTATTGGGGGCTGAACACTAAATATTTCCATCCAGATATTCCATATAGTAAGGGAATTAGAGGCCCAAAACCATTTTTCAGATACTGAAAAGGGCAATAACTCTGCTAAAAATTAACGGATTTTGCCCATTAACAATCCCAAACCACTCATCCCCGATACCAATATGTATGCAAAATTTGAACAAAATCCGTGAAAAAATACTCAAGTTATCGATCGGAAACGAAGTGCGGACGGACGGACGGACAGACATACGCACGGACGGACTGACACCGGAGGGTATAACATAATACCCCGCCACTATCGTGTGGCGGGGTATAAAAATGTGAAAAAAATTTCGAACTGCTTCTCCTCGGAAACCGTTGGGCCGATTGAAGTCAAATTTCATATGGAAAGTAGAAGTAAAACAAAGATCAGGAATTGATACAATTAACTTACTCCATCCATAAAAGACACCAAAGGGAAAGAAATACAAACATTAAGCGACCAGACCATAATGGAAACCTAAACAAAGGAAGGCCATATGGACAGTTACTTTCCCACAAAATGGCCATATGGCCATCCAAAATTAAAAGACACAAGTGATACACACAGTAAGTAACAAACAACAACATAAATAAATCGCCACAGAAGAGCCGCCTTGGAACGGTCAGTGGAAGATTTCCACTGGGGGGCTTAAATCGATTTTACGTGGCCACAATCCTCGCCCTTACTTCCGTCGCGATTTAGACAAATAATTTGTTCAGTCCGCATGAAGGCCTCCTAACTCATCAGTGCAACATCTCCGTGAACACAGAAATCAAAGAACCACAGAGGTGAGACAACGGTGAGGACTCGACAGCAAGAAACCACTGAAATGCTGGAGCAAAAGAAAACCAACAGTTAGACTCCGATGAGCCCGACCAGAGACAGAGCATCAGGCACCAACCAACATTATCTCTTTAATTTTCAATAAGCCTTTACGTTGGAGCCGTCATAGAATCTGAGGCCTGACCCACCGGCGTGCAATTAAAGAGGGAAGCAAAGTTGCCAACCGTGATTGGGTTAACTACCATGCATGCAGTCTGTCGTATAATATCCATGTTGTACCCAATCTTTTTATATCGAAGAATGATTTTACGAAATTGGGTGCTGAAGTCATTGCGGTTATATATTTTTTCTGAATTTATATACTAAGTCACCATAAAATTCGGGTTCCGATAGACCTTGTTGCAGAAGAGATTTAAGTCCAATATTGAATTTTGAAATTAAATCAGAATGACGTCTATAAAATTTTGAAAAGGCTTTGCGTAGTTTATGGTACCGATAACCCTGATTAAGGAGTTTAGCCGTTAATAATTTATTACGAGTGTTGAAGTCAGTTACATGACTACACACTCTAGCAAATCGAATTAATTGCGAAATATAAACGCCATAGGATGGCGCACGAGGAACATCACCATCCAAAAAAGGAAAATTTACAATCTCAAAATCAAAGTCATCGCGTTTATCATAAATTTTGCACGAAACAAATCCATCTACAATAGATAAATGTAAATCCAAAAACGGGGCCTCGGTATCAGAAGAATTTGCTTTATTTAACTGAAGTTCTAGGGGATTAATCTGACTGATCAAACCATCAAAATAGGTATTATCAATATTTAATAAATCATCTAAATATCTAGAAGTAGAGCTAAAAGCTTCAATAATTTCAGATTGGTTATCAATGGAAAGCGACAAAATGAAGTCTCTTTCATAACAATACAAGAACAGATCAGCCACAAGAGGTGTGCAATTAGTACCCATCGGAATACCCACAATTTGTCTAAATAACTTAGTACCGAATCTAATATAAATATTGTCAAGTAGAAAGGTGAGGGCATCATACACTTTCTGACATGACCAAAGTGTATAATTCTTATGCTCTTTAGAAGTGAAAAATGCATTTCTGACATTACATGCAAGATAGAGAGAATCTTCTCTGTGAAAAGCCCATTCAATTAAATCATTAAGCTTTTCTTTTATAAGATTATGAGGAAGTGTAGTGTAAAGAGTGGAAAAATCGTAGGTAGACAGACTAGAAGCACGAAACTGTCTAGATTTCAATTTATTTAAAACCTCATTCGAATTTTTTATAGACCAAAACAGATTTCTTCCTGATCTTTCAAAGACTTTATCACAATATTTAATTACATGCGTTTTAATAGCAGTAAGACAGGAAGTTAATAATTTAGAAAGTTCAGTGGTAGTGCAAGAACTAGA
Organism: Lucinisca nassula; assembly: GCA_963580285.1. Classification (NCBI taxonomy): domain Eukaryota; kingdom Metazoa; phylum Mollusca; class Bivalvia; order Lucinida; family Lucinidae; genus Lucinisca; species Lucinisca nassula. Next base: position 56,449,065 of record OY757015.1, on the reverse strand, counting down.
ATTTGCAATAAACCGTGCTTTGTAAGGCTTTTTATGAAGTTTTGGTAACCAGTATAGCGTAGGAAGCTTGTCTTGGCCTTCGTTAACACACACAGCAAACTTGGTGGCTGAAAGACAAACATGTTTATCTACTATAGCTCTCTCTTCAGCCAAAGGCTGAAGTTCATAGGCCTTTGTACTACCAAGCTCCTGCTTAAGCGTGTTAACATAGTGGAGCCGTCACACAACGACGACGTTGTTAGCGGCCTTGTCTGCAGGGGCCAAAACAAACTTCTTATGAAATTCTTGAATACCTAGTTTAAGATGACGTAAAGACGTCTTGGGCTTAGGAGGTAATAAGTTAGTATTTTGAGAATAGAAAGAAATGCGTTTATTCACTAGTCTTAAAATGCTAAGTTTCCAGTCCTTTAGGGCTTTACACTCAACATACTCTCGCTTACACCATCGATTACCGAATTCATTCAAGGAAGCAGCGATTTCATCTCTACATTTACTGAAATCAATTTTAGAAGGAAACCGATATTTCGGTCCTTTAGAAATTATATTCCTTATCCTAGAATCAGGAATAATTTTCAAATTGCCAGTAATTACATGACCAGCAGCAGGATAGCAGTACTTTGAGTTTTTACAATCACATGAATCAGGAGTATTAGTATCAATATCAAGATCTGAAACAAGTTTATTGAAATTAAAAACGATAGATCTAACAGGTTTGTTATATTTATAGCAAATTATAGGTGTTTCAGTATTTTGAAAATAAGCAGGAATGGAAGAAAGCACCGATCTCTCACGGAAGATACTGGGCAAATCTATAAAATCCATACCCTTATTAATGAAGGATATTTTGAAGAAATGACGTTTATGATTAATTTCAGAATCAATGTAAGGACGGAGAGTATGCTGAGTATAGCCTCTAGTTAAGAGAGCCGCATCATATAACTGATGAGAACTATCGTAGAATTTATTCGCCTCGGTGTCCAGAAGACGTAAAACAGAAACGGGTAATGAACTTAAAAATGAAAGCATAGAGTGGCGTCCATGATTTAATAATATAATTGACAGTCACTTCAGTCTAGTATTGTTTCGTTTAAACGCACGTGATTTACGTTTAAAGTTACCATTTTTCCTGGTGCCGTGAGATCTAGTTCTGCGTTTTCGACATTCCAGGAGTGAGAAAATATCAAAGTCCGGCATTCTGGAAATATTACCCTCATGATAAATGTTGTCATTAAATCCCAGTGGAAAAGGGGTCTGTAAAAATTTAATCCATTTCAGTTCAGCTTCATGTCTTTTGATTATTTTGGAGCCTCTATGGGATGGGTAAAACCAAAATTTGCTCATGGTGGTCCAGGTCACATGACCAAAATGGCCGCCAAGCCATATATGGTAAAAACCCTTCAAAAAGTTCTTCTCTAGAACCACTGGGCAGATTGCCACGAAACTTGATCTGGGACGTAGGCCCATCATAAAGTGCTAAAATGGTGACCCTGGGTTGACCTTGACATTCTTTGTGCCTAGGTCAAACTTTGACACATATGCTTTTGTATTGGAAAAGTAAGAATGCATTTTATCCTGCAAACGATTCAGAATACAGTACTAAAGTATAAGATATATTTTTGCTCCTTACGATAAGGCGCATTTATTGGGGGAACCGTTTTAAGTCCAGGTCACATGACCAAAATGGCCGTCATACCCATATATGGTAACACTCATAAAGCTAAAAGCATCCGGCGGGTCGTCCACTTCAGCTGAAGCACTGGTTATACCCATAAACCAGGTTTCTTTTTTATAAAGTTAGGAAGCCTTCATGCGGACTGTATATTTTTTTCCCAAATCGAGACGGTATTAAGAGCGAGGACAATCGATTTTAGTGATGGATACCACACGTAAGGATAAGTTTTGGACCATGTCTTCATAATGTAATTTTATAAACAAAAATGAAACAAGAAAAATGCCTAATGGCATTATGGACGGGTTTTTTTTCAGTACGGTTAGGATGGTGGTGGCATGGGTGGGGTAGGGTGGGGTGTGCTGGTGTGGGGTAGGGTGGGGTGGGGTGGGGTGGGATGGGTTAGAATCGGGTGGGACAGGATGGAATTTGTGGTGGGGTGGAGTTTGGGGTGGGATGGGGTGTGGTGGGGTTGTGCGGTGGGCTTGGGTGGGTGGGATGGGGTGAGGTCGGGTAAGGTGGGGAGTGGTGGGATGGGGTGGGGTTGGGGGTGGATTGGGGTTGTTTTGGGATGGGGTGGGGTGGGGTTGTGGGGTAGGGTATGCTAGGGTAGGGTGGGGTTGGTAGGGTTTGTATGTAAAACTAAGTATGCATGTATGTACAGAACAAATGCAATATCCTAACCCAGTAACAACTTTTTGTGGAGGGGGGGGGGGGTATGATTTGTTTATGTGTTTTAAGAAGAAAAAAAAAATTTTTTTTTCTATATTTAGCTCTGGTGGACACTGATTTTAGCGATTTTGAAAAAGGGTCACCTAATGAACATTTCTGTATGTATGTAAAACTATGTATGCATGTATGTACAGAACAAATGCAATATCCTAACCCAGTAACAACTTTTTGTGGAGGGGGGGGGGGGTGATTTGTTTATGTGTTTTATGAAGAAAAAAAAAAAGGTTTTTTTCTATTTTTAGCTCTATTTTTAGCTCTAGTGGCCACTGATTTTAGCAATTTTGAAAAAGGGTCACCTAATGAACATTTCTGTAAAATAATTTTGAAATCGGGCCATTATCCCAGGAGGAGATGTCGTTTAAAAAATTGTTGACGGACGACGGACATCAACTCACCTTGAGCACTTCGTGCTCAGGTGAGCTAAAAAAAGAACGAAAAAAAAAAAATTCCATGCCTGTGCATGCATGTATGTATTATTACTAGCAACTATCAGGGGAAGAAGATAATAATTGTTCATATGTGTTTATGGAGAAGAAAAGAAAAATAAAGAAAAAAAAGAATGAAAAAAGAAAGAAAAGGAAAAAAAAAAAAAGAAAAAAAAAAAAGAAAAAAAAAAAAAGTCTCCACCGGGGTTTGAACTCACGCCCCTCAGATTCATAGCCAACAATAGGATTCGTAGTCCAGCATTCTATCCACTACACTGGCATTTGAAAAAAAGGTTAACCAAAAGGTAAACCTGAAAAACACAAGTTTGAAAAACGACAATTTCCGCCAAAATTTTAGTCTTTTGCGCCATTTATGGATAATACATGAAAGCGGTACCTCCACTTATGCATCAGTCCTGATATTAAAACAATCTGCTACAGAATAGATGAAAAATATCACATTGAAAAAAAGGTTAACCAAAAGGTAAACCTGGGACGACGCCCGCCCGCCCGCCCGGACATCGCTATTTTAAAGGACGGATTTTTTTTAAAAACCCGTCCAAAAATTCAATTAAAAATTCTGATAGTATTTTCATTTCAGAATAAAAAGACAACAAAGAATGTGGGTACTCGTAAGAACCGCCTCGGCGAGGCGTTTATAACGAATAACCACAATCTATGATCTTGAGCAAAAATAAGAAAAAATAGTTTATACTCCTGTTACCAATAGTTTTGCTATGAAGCGGGGTCAAAATTATATGAGCGTGTTTTCGTGATGGATACCACACGTTGACATCAGTTATTGAGTATGTCTTCATATCGAAAACATACTCTTTCAGAAGTGCAATATGAGAATATATTCGTACGAGCGTCTTTAATTAGCACCAGTTAATGTGATTACAGTAGTTTGTATAATCGACTGATGTCAACTGATGATAAATCGATTATCGAATCGTATGTTAAAGGGTGTGAAAACGCCTATTCACTGTAGACGGATACAGATACATATATAAGCGTGTAGATCTAGCTGTAATTACTCTTACTGAGCCGCCCCATCACGATCTACGCTGCCTCTTATCCGGACAATGATTATTACCTAAACCAAGAAAGTGACATTATCCTGTAAAGAAGTCAGTGGGTTTACAATAGTTTAAATTTTAACCACATATTATGTTATGAAAAGGAGGTTTACAGGAGTGTACATTATTTTTCTTATTTCTGCTCAAAAACAAAGATTATGAGTACTCGTTAGACCGCCGAAATATGGACTCCTTGTGCAGTCCTTGTGCAGTCCTTGTCAGTCCCAGCAGTGTTTAGTAGGACCATAAATAAATTGCTCTTAAAAACCCTACCAGCTGAATAGTTAAACCTTTTCCCGCTGAACACGACAATCCGTATCTTTGCAAACAATGTAGGTTCCTGATCAGATTGCTTCTGCCATCTCAACAGGATAAACACTGTTTTTCATGCAGTTTTTGATTAACATGAATACATGATTCGATTGGTTGATAGTCAGAAATGGATGTGGTTAAATATATTTAATCAGCGGGATTGACCGCAACGAGGAATGATAATATTTTGGTGTGCTGGGGGGGGGGGGAGGGGGGTACAGACAGCCCTTTCATGATTATTTCACACAATTCGAGCCGATCGTTAATCAGTGGTAGAGGTGGGCGAACAACCAATAGGGTTCATAACCATGGACGGTCGGACTCGCACCGCTTTGCCTGGGCAGGCTTAGATCCTCCAAGCGGTTTATCAGTACTCTGGAAGGATCCTCCAAGCGTTTTTACCAGTACTCTGGAAGCATAATGCAGCCTTTCTATTTCTTATCAGACTTTTTAGTCCCATACAGAATATCACTACGGACACACGCTCGGATTTAGTCACATTTTCTTTTCGTGTGTTTAAATTAAGATTTAATGTCCCTGTCAACAATATTTAGGTGATTTTGGAGACGTTGCTTCCAATTTTATGGGACTTTTACCCGACAATGAGATAAAAAGAAATCTCAAGTCAAGCCGCCCAATGAAACTAAAGGGCTTATATGCACTGGGCGATCTGGCGCACACCACTTTGCCTGGGCAGGCCTTTGGGTGTTTGTGTCGCTTATATTAATTTATTTTGGATAGCCTATTGGCCATTTTGTGGGAAAGTAACTGTCCTTTTGGCTTTCCGCTATTGATGTTACCATTAGGGTCTGTTGTTTCATGTTTATGGTTCTTTCCCTTTGGTGTCTCTGATTGGAGCTGTTGGTTAATTGTATCGATTCCTGATCATTGCCTCCACCTCTATTTTTCAATCCAAGCCAAGGATGTACAGATGAAATTTGGACCCAATCGCCCCAGTGGCTTCAGAGGAGGTCGTTTAAAAGTGTTGACACCAGACATACGACGACATACTACATACGACGACGGACAACTGCCTATCCTTTAAGCTCCCCCGGAGCCTTCGGCTCTGGTGAGCTAAAAACATCATCGGGCATCCAAACCGATCTCCTATTGAAGTGGAACCCTGTGAGAAGCAAAGTAGGGCCGAAGTGTCTAGGTATATGGGACCGAGGAGTCCAAGGGCCGACCCGTCTTGGGTTTCAATTATTCTACTCAAAGTTTGATAGGGATCACTTTTTTAATGCAAAATAATTTTTGGATGAATTAATCAGCTGAATCCAAATTTGATACATAATGATAGGAAACGTATCCTTCACAAAACCTAGTGATTAATTTTGTCAACTGGTACTGCATTCAAGCATGACAACAGCAACCGTCTTGGCACCCCCAAAATTTGCCGTAACATGAAGGGATTTGGACAACTGATTTTTCACAAATTTCCAAATTTGTTTAGACAAACGTGCCTAATATCGTGTAAGACATCCACGGGCATCAATTACACTACGACATCGCCTGCGCATGCTCGTAATCCGAGTCTGTATCCGGTTTTGGGGAATCGGCTTTCATTCGCAAACCAGTGCATCTTTGAGCTCCTGTAAAGTCCTCGGATGCACAGGTCGGGTTGAAACAGCACGCTGTAGCATATCCTGCGCATGCTCAATCGGATTTAAGTCCGGTGACCGAGCAGGCCAGTCCATACGAACGATTGTCTCACGTTCCAGATAGGAATCAGTGACGTTGGCAGGGTTGGGACGGGCATTATCATCCATCAGAATAAAGTCCGGGCCGATAGCATCTGCCTATGGTCTCACAAACTCATCAAGAATACCATTACAGTACCTCACTGCCATTAACGTTCCGTTTTCAACGACGTACAAATCAGTTTTACCGTTCACGCTTATCCCAGCCCAAACCATGACTGACCCCTTTCCATAGCGATCATGCTCTGCAACATTCAAGTCATCGAATCGCTCTTTAGACATTCGCCACACTAATTGACGTTTATTAGTGAAGTCTAGACAGAATCTGGACACCTCAGTAAACAGGACTGGCGTCAAGTCATGAACCGTCCACATGACGTGAGTTCTGGCAAAATCCAACCGGTCTAGCACGTGCTGTCTCGTCAACCGAACACGTACAGCAGGCCTTATGGCATTAAGTCCGAACTCGTGGAGCCCGTTTCTGACAGTTTGTGTAGAAATTCGTACTCCAGTTCCGTTCCTAAGCTGATTATGCAAACGCCTAGCGTTCAGGAACCGTTGACATCGAGACTGAATCAACAAGAAACGGCCCTGACTTTGAGTTGTAGCCCTTTCTCGACCCCGCCGTGTCTGAGTGGAGGATTTCTGTGGGTAAGATGCCGACTCCACATTCGGGAAACCACGCTCTGAGACACATTCAGAATCCCAGCAACGCGACGTTGAAAGACGCCAGATTCCAACATTCCGACGCCACGATTCATTTCTTCGGGGCTCAGACAGTTTCTCAATTGTCCCCTAGGCATTTTAGTGTTTTACAAATCAAATGAAGTCCTTTTTACGCTTAGTAAAGGAACACTGACAAGTTTGATTGGTCTGTTGGAAAGCAGTGCTACGCAAGATTTTGGGGGTTCATGCATTCATTTGCGAAGTGTGAGAAGTGTGCACTTTTATGAGTACTGAAGTTCACTTGAGTTTTTGCTTAAGATATTCATCAATATACCGAGTACAAATTCTATCAAGAAATTTTAAATTTTCAGTGCAAAATTTGGTATATAAAAAGTGATCCCTATCAAACTTTGAGTAGTATATATCTGGGGCCGAGGTGGTTTTGGGGCCGATGTGTCTAGGGGCCGATTCTATGCGTGCTATGAATCAGCTCTGCGTGGAAGCCGAAAATGCAGTCCAATCTATTTCTCCGAGCACCGATGGGCGGGTGCGTCTTTTTTTACAGTCTCCCAGATCATCATCGAAGTGTATATTTTGTTCCGTGTTCTTTGAGAGCTTTGTGCGTATTCTGAGAACTCATATCATGACATCCTTTAACTATTTCACACGATCTAAGATCACAGTATGGGAGCGGAAGTGAACGGCCATTTGCGATTGAACAACACTTGCGATTTGTACAGTGGACGATCAGTTACTTGCGATATAACATTATCACGTGGTATCTCAAATATGTAAACACAGAAGCCAATAGCGTGAGTTTTTGGTCATTACTTTTATTTGGGTAAGTTGTCAATATATTTGTCACTTTACTGATAATAATTTCGTTGGTATCATTGATCCTATCGGTGGACTTAACGATGGTGACCAGTTGACATGTGTTTCTCTGTTGCTGGCATACGTTACTAAAAGTGGTTTAAATGTCGGATAAATATTTAGAGGCCACTTCTTTTAGTTTCTCTGACATCTTTAATAAACTATAAAGCCTACTGACAAAAGGGATGTTTACACTGATGTAAAATACGGCAGCTAAATCTTAACTTGTATTCCAATCACTTTTGATCATCTGAACGGTCACTTGACATTGGATTGGACAATCCCTTGCGATCTGTAATAATTGAAGTTGAACAGTCACTTGCCAAATTGATCATTGAAATTGAACAGTCACTTGCGATGGTGATTTCACAAATAACATTTTTGTGATTTAGGGTCATTCTAAGAAGTCTGATCAGATACTGACATGAAATAACCAAAACACTTCCTTCTATTACCACTGCAGAAAAGTGTTCAGGACATTGCTACTGTTTCATCAGCAGGGTGCGGAACTCTTTTCACTTCTGCATGTTCAAGCGATAACACACGCTTTATTTGATTTGAGGTGCTACGGCACCGTCAACACTGTTCAGGTCATCTTGCAGACGTTGCTTCCAATGTTGTGGCTTTTAACCGACACTGAGATGAAATGACATCTCAGCCCATACCACCCAAACAAACCAACAGGGTTTATATGCAGGGACGGACCGACACGCACTACTTTGCCAGGGCAGGCGACGACCTTCTGAGCGGTTTACCAGTACTCATTTGCGATCGGTTTCAGCTCTGCCTGGTAGAACACTGCATCCCAGTCTCCGATCGACATAAGCTAAAGACCAGATTACATCTTTTCTTTGACATATTTCAGTAACGTTTAATTACTTTTAATATAACTCACAAAGCATTAAAATTTACTTCATTCATTATGTCAATTGCAAAAAAAAGCTAACACGTATTCTGTTATCGGACTCGGATTTTTTTTTTCAATCAAAATAGTGTGCAAGTTTTCCTTGGCCTGCGTTTTCGCCGGATTTAAACCCAATCGAGCACCTTTGTGATCAGCTCGGAAAACGTGTGTACAGTCGACATCATCCGCAAATCAATCGTCAGCAGCTTGCCATGGCGGTACATGAAGAATGGGACAATATCACACAAGACCAGATACAGCGTTTAATACGAAGCATGTGGCGTTGATGCCAAGCAACACTTGATGGTATGGTGGACATACCCGGTATTACGATATGTGGTTTTGATTTTTGGGTGTATGGACTTATTCGAGTCTCCAATGAAATGCGCTCTGTAGTGAGTCTGTTGATAAGTTAGTGATATTCATTTAACGTGATCAAATGCTGCAACTATTGTGAATCGATTAAAATTTGAGGGGTTGCGTTTTCATTGAATCCGAGTATATCTCAAAGGGTATTGGATATATGGTGACACAAGGCGACCATACTGTTATCTTTGAAGGGGAAACTTGTTTGTTTGTTTGATTTGAGGTTTAACGTCCCCGTCAACACTGTCAAGGTCATTTTGGAGACTTTGCTTCCAATTTTGTGGGACTTTTACCCGACATTGAGATGAAATAGCATCTCAAGCCCTGTCGCCCAATGAAACCAATAGGGTTTATAAGCATGGACGGCCCGACACTCGCACCGCTTTGCCTAGGCAGGCTTAGATCCTCTAAGCGGTTTACCAGTACTCGTGTGCGGGTCGGATTCAGCTCTGCGTGGAAGCATCATGCAGCCCATCTTTTTCTTCAAGCCCCGACAGGCGGGGGTCGATTGAAGGGGAAATAGCTCAAATACAACAATACCAAGAGTTGTGTTTCTTTGTCATGACATGCCTTCTATAACTTGTATTCAATTGTGCCAAATCCCATTAGTATATCTCGAAGATTGTTGGAGTTACGGCCACTATAATGTTATATTGTCAGAGGAGATTACTCCTAAACAGTGCACCCAGAGTTGTTATTCATGCGCATGACACGCCCGCTTAACCCTATGTATATCTGTACCAAGTGACATCGCGGCCCCCGCCCATCAGGGCTTGAAGAAATATATGGGCTGCATGATGCTTCCACGCAGAGCTGAATCTGACCCGCACACGATTACTGGCAAACCACATAGAGGATCTAAGCCTGCCCTGGCAAAGCGGTGCGCATGAGTCGGACCGTTCATGCTTATAAACCTTATTGGATTCATTGGGCGACAGGGCTTGAGAAGTCATTTCAGATCAATGTCGGGTAAAAGTCCCCCAAAATTGGAAGCAACATCTCCAAAATGACCTATACAGTGTTGATGGGGACGTTAAATCTCAAATCAAACAAACAAAAATCAAGGGACATCAATATGTCGCCTAGGTATTGGAGATATGGTGATCACAAGGTAGAGATTCTACTTTATTGGAAGGGGACATAACTCAAACAATCATGGCAACCAGAGTCGTGGTTCGTATGCATGACACGCCGGGTCAGCCTTGTGAACAATTGTGCCAGGTACCATCAATATATCCCAAAGGATATTGGAGTTATGACCAACATAGTGTAGGGACTCTATTGTATTGGAAGGGGAGGTAACTAAAAAATCCATGGCACCCGGAGGTGTTGTTCTTGCGCATGACACCAGTCTCAGCCTAGTGAACAAATGTGCCAGGTACCATCAATATGTCTCAAATGAGGAATTATGGCCATCACAAAGTTGTCATTCTATTTCATTGGAAGGGGAACTAACTCAAAAACTATGGCAAATAGAGTTGTGGCACTTGCGCATGGCACACCGTCTCAGCCTTGTGAACAATCAATGAATCTCTAAGGGTTTTGGAGAAATGACCATCACAAGGTTTCGTCTACGGAAGGACGGACGGACAGACGCCAGGCTGATCGCTATATTGCCCGAACCTATTCGGTCTGGGTATTATAAAAAGACCGTTTGGTCATTGGAACAGCCTACCAGTGACGCCAGCAACAGAATGATGAGCTAATGCCGGAGGTTAGCCTGCATTTTGCCGGTACTCTGGCCTTTGTAAAGACCACCTGGTCAGATATTCTAACTGGCTATGGGACACGGTTTACAGGTCGAAACTGACCACCTTCCATAGCCGCGATGTGCAGCCTGCTATTTTTCTGACCGGTTATCGAAACTTCTGTAACTTACAGACCACTTTCCTTTTATTGCACCGTGCCTGAGACGAGAGTGGTGCAATGGTCCCAATGAATCACTCCGTGCAAAAGCGATTTAGAAAGTGGTACAACTAATCCTGGACATATTCTAGGGGTAGCCCCTATGTGCTTATAGCGCCCCGTTACCTTAAAAACCTGTCATCGGCGACGTGGGTGACTTATGGTTGTACTTCCGTGTTAAACCCTACGTCTATAATGTCTTCTCCAATGGGCGCCTAATGACGAGTACTTGAGTCCATCAGTCACAGGAACGTCGTCTAGAAGGCGTTTTCTTGCGTATACCAGCAATTAAGTAATCTATGCTGTCTAGTCTCCGTGGACAAGAGCACTGACTCTTAATTATTAGGTCTATCAAATCTATAGTTCGAAGATCTCTCGGATTATATGTGAGATTCCAGTTTTGAAACGGAAGGTCATGCGACTTTTCTTCGGGTACCCTGGTATTCTTGTCAGGGCCGTTAAAGAGCAACACAAAAAATAAATAAAAATAAACAGCACTGTGTGTGCGCGCACGTGCGCGTGTGTGCTCTGTGTTTGTTTGTTTGTATTGGAGTTTAATGGACCCGTCAACACTGTTTCAGGTCATTTTTGACCTGGTCAGTTTACCTTTCCAAAATTTTCCTGGGGAGGCTTATACGTAAGCGGCTAACCAGTACAGTGCACATTCTTTCGCCAGAAACTGACAACTGCCCTTCTTGAATCAGCGGAAGGGAGATTGGTTGGTTGATTTGAGGTTTAATGTCCCCGTCAACACTGTAAAGGTCATTTTGGAGACGTTGCTTCCAATTTTGTGGGACTTTTACCCGACACTGAGATGAAATGACATCTCAAGACCTGTCGCCCAATGGAACCAATAGGGTTTATTAGCATGGACGGTCCGCCTCGCACCGCGGTTCCTGGACAGGCTTAGATCCTCTAAGCGGTTTACCAGTACTAGTGTGCGGGCCGGATTCAGCTCTGCGTGGAAGCATCATGCAGCCCATATATTTCTTCAAGCCCCTATGGGCGGGGGCTAGCGGAAGGGAGAGAATGTCCGCTGAAAAGATATCATGATCAATCTCCACGAAAGAATATTATCGAACCCGCGTCCTCCTGACCACCAGTCAGACGCGCATCTGTATTTTACCTCTTTGCCAGAAAAGAGGAGATACTTTGATACGTCAGTACAGTATGAGTGAGTAGCGTGGAGATGGGGAATATAGGTGCGATTTGAACGCGAATGCTTGTTTTTGTTTGATTTGACGTTTAACGTCCCCATCAACACTATGTAGGTCATTTTGGAGACGTTGTTTCCAATTTTGTGGGACTTTTACTCGAACTGAGATGAAATGACATCTCAAGCCCTGCCACCCAATAAAACCAATATTGTTTACAAGCATGGCCAGTCCGACTCGCACCGCATTGCCTGTGCAGGCATAGATCCTCCAAGTGATTTACCAGTACTCGTGTGCGGGCCGGATTCAGCTCTGCGTGGAAGCATCATGCAGCTTAAGCGAATGACTTCAGCATACTAGCAAGCGACTGTTCAATCTAATCGCAATTGACCTGTACAATCCGAATACTTACAAAAGCAAGTGATCTGAACGGTTTGTTTTTTCTCCTGTGTCATACTTTTAACAGTCCTGCGATTTGATTTGCATTTTTGTCGATGTCTTTGATTTCTATTCAATCAGTGATACTATTGGACGACTTAAATTCTAAATAACAAAGGAAATGCTTACTGGAACACGTTTTATGCGTATTTACAGGTGCGTCAACCGGTTATAGCATAACGATAAACAAAGTGATCAACAATCTAGCTCTTCTCATGCCATCCAAAAAAGCATGTTTCTGCGGTTGGAATATGATAAAAACATCCATCTTACCATCAAGACAAATAAATTGCACATAAGCGTTATGTTCGCGGAACAAAAATGAAATTCCTTACCGTGTTGGCGAAAATATCATACCGCAAGTGACTGATCGTCCTCTGTACAAATCGCAAGTGCTGTTCAATCGCAAATGACCGTTCACTTCCGCTCCCATACTGTGAAGATATAACTTTGTCCTTTTACTGGTTAAGGACAGTAAGCTTTAGGCGTCCGTCTTCCGTCCGTCCGAAAATACATCCATGCGTCCATCCATCAATCCATTCATCCATCCACCCATCAATCCAATTAGTAAGGATAATTAAGTTTCATGGTCTTATTTAAATTAATTTAAAAGTATTTAAGAGGTGTGAAGTTATTTCGAATAATTAGATCAAAAGAGCCGAAAAAAAGTAAAAAAAAAAAACAACAACAAACCTGTCATTATGTTAAGCTCTAAAGCATGGCAAAACGCAATTAGAATTATATAAATATTGAAATTGATTTGATTGATTGATTTGAGGTTTAAAGTCCCCGCCAACACTGTATGGATCATTTTAGAGACTTTGCTTCCAATGCTGTGCGACTTTTACCCGACATTGAAATGAAATCACATAACAAGCCCTGACGCCCAATGAAACCAATAGTGTTTATAAGCATGGCAGAAGAAAATTTATATGTCCATTTAAGAAGAATGTGAAATACTTTTGAAAATTCCGCTCTTTTATTTCAATGTATACGGTCCCCCACTGCTTTGTTTATTGTTTCCACCATGTTCCTTAAGTGCTGAAGACTCAACGCTCGTTTTTGGAGTTCTTCCTAATGATTCAATATTTGTCTCTGATTTTTGTTCTACTGTAGGCGGTAGTGATACCATTAGTGGGAATTCCAGATCATTAGTATCATACGAATGCTGATTATCAACCGGTGTGGGCTCACGTGCTGACAGTTGATCCACATGTCGTTTCCAAATTAGGTCACCCACCTTGACCTGATACGTGACTGGCCCAAGTTGATGGACTATGATGCCACCAATCCATTTCTGTGTAGATTCTCTATAGTCCCTAACCTAGACACTGTCACCTTCCTGAAAAGCTCTTACTTTTGATGCGCCAGGAGTTGTCTTCCTCTGAATCTTATTACCAAGATCAGGTCTAAGAATATCCAAACGTGTTCGGATTCGACGACCCAGAAATAACTCTGCAGGTGAAACTTGCGTTGTTGCATGAGGAACTGACCTATATGACAACAAGAATCGAGATATTTTCTGATTTAAGGTTCCCAGCTCACTACTCATTGTTTTCATGGCTGTCTTAAATGTACGTACTGCTCTCTCAGCTTCTCCATTAGAACTTGGATGGTATGGAGCAGAGCGAATATGCTTAATGCCATTTGCCTTCATAAAATTTTGAAAGTCAGCCGATACGAATTGTGGTCCATTGTCTGACACAAGTTCTTCCACTAATCCATATGAAGCAAACAGATATTGTAGAGCATTAATGGTGCTTTCCGATGTAGTTGAATTCATGGTTATTACTTCCATCTATTTAGAGTGTGCATCAACTACGATGAGATAGGTTTTATTCATAAATGGACCAGCGTAGTCTATATGAATACGTTGCCCTGGCTTACTTGGCCATCGCCATGGGTTTGGAGGTGACTTTGGCAATGGCGGTCTATTTTCCTGGCAAGGAACACAGTTTTTTACTTTACCTTCAATATCCGATTCAATATTTAACCACTAGACATGCATTCTAGCAAGCGATTTCATCTTGACAGTACCTGAATGATTTTCGTGAAGTTCACTCCCTAATAAGTCTTGCAACTTTGCTGGAACAACTACTCTGATTCCCCTTAACAAACAACCTTCTTCAATCGTAAAGTCATCCTTGAATTTACAGTACGGCTCATACTCAGAACTTAACTCAAATTTCTGTGGCCAACCGTGCACGGTGAAGCGCATGATACGTGATAAAATAGGATCTTCCCTTGAAGCTTTAGCAATCTTATCAGGAGTAATGGGAAGTGAATTAACCTGTTCCTTGTTTATTTCATTGGTCTCACAGAAGAACCCACTTTCTGAATCGTTCTTGGTAACTGGCAAGGGAAATCTTGACAATGTATCTGCGTTACCATTTTGTCGTGGTATTTCTAAAACAGATATCGTACTTGTACGCTGATAGTTGAATTGCCCATCTTTGTAAGCGTGACGCCGCTAAAACAGGTATTCCTTTCTTTGGTTAAGAATCAATGAAAGAGGCTTATTATCGGTAAGTAAGGTGAAACGCCTTCCGTATAAGAAATTGTGAAATTTCGTTATCCCGAATATAATAGCAAGGACCTCCTTCTCAATCTGCGAGTAATTCCTTTCAGCAGATGTAAGTGTCCGTGACGCATAGGCAATAGGCCTATCATCATTTCCCGACTGGTGTGAAATGACTGCTCCTAATCCATACGATTAAGCATCTACTGCTAATGTTATTGGTTTATCAGGCTGATAATGTACTAACACCTGAGATGATGTTAACCCTTGTCTGATTGTCTCACACGCCTTACTACATGACTCTGTCCAGTTCCATGGTACACTTTGTCCCAGCAAGGTAGTAAGAGGCTGAACAAATGTGACATATTTGGCACAAATTTCCTGTAATAATTGACTAATCCTAGCCATGATTGAAGTTCTTGTTTATTTTGTGGATCAGGAACTTGAAGTACTGCCTCAACTTTACCCTCTGATGGCTGGATACCTTCCTTGGTTACACGTCATCTCTCATGAAATGACACTTGTCAACATTTAACTTAATGTTCATATCGTCTAAGCGTTTTAGCACAGCCTCCAAATTGCGCATTGTCATCAACACCAGTGATAATTATATCGTCCAAAATGCAACCGACATGCTCCATTCCATTTAATATTTTGTCCATTATTTCCTGGAATAATGCTGTCGCACAGGCGACCCCATATGGCAAACGGCAGTAACGGAACAGCCCGAGGTGAGTGTTTATCGTGACATACTTCCTCGACTTCTCATCTAGTAACACTTGTTGATACGCATGAGCCAAATCTAACTTAGTGAATTTCTGTCCGCCATTTAACTTTTGAAAAACATCTTCTGCAGTAGGTAACCTTGATTCCGGTACATTCAAAACGGGATTTACTGTAACATTGTAGTCCCCACAAATTATGACAGTTTTATTTGGTTTCTGAATAGCTACTATCTGTGTAGCCCAGTCGGAATATGTTACTTTCTCAATAATTGCTTCCTTCACCAACCGATCAATTTCCGCTGCAACATCATCACGAAGCGCGCAAGGAACAGTTCTGGGTTTATAAAAGACAGGTCTGCTTCCATCTTTCACTGATAAACTCAAGGTAATACCATTCATTGTTCCAGTCTTTTGCTCAAAAACTGATGGATTTTTTTTACGAAGTCCATTTACTGATTGTAAGCCACTATTTATTGTAGTAAATTTAATATTTCCCAAGTCCAAATTTAATTTCTAAAGCCAATTTCTCCCAAATAAAGCAGGGCCAATTCCTATCACCACTACTAGAGGCAAATCAGCCATCTGATCATGATATTTCACATTTACATCAATTTCTCCTAAAACAGGTACAGTTTCATTTGTATAAGTCTTTAGCACGATGTAGTAGCTTTCAATGGTTTGCTGTAGAAATATTTGTTATAATCTGCTTCTGACATAATAGAAACTGACGCTCCCGTATCAAGTTCCATTTTTCTCTACTGACCATCAATGTCCAGATTTACTGAAATTTCCTTCTGTTTCACTGATTTAATAGTGAAAATTTGCCAATCTGGAACTTCTGACCCCTCGTCAATACTTTCCGTATCTTGTGCCTGTGTATTTTCTACAAACTGAATCTTTGATTTGCCTTTCTTCTTTTTCTGAGGAAACGTGCTCTTTCAAAAAAATGGTGGCTTATGCGATGGCTGTACTGTATATTGTTTTTGAGGTACTGACTGACCACCATACTTTGACTGCTTTTTGGGGCATCGCTTCCCCAAATGCCCAAATTGCTTGCAGGAGTGACACTGACTTCTCTTGTGATAGCAGGAGTCTGGATCGTGATTAGTTTTACCACAACGAAAGCATTCCTTATGTACTGTTGACAGCTTATTTGTAGCCGCCTTGACTTCAACTTCAGGAGCACTTTTGAACTTAACAGTTTCCTTTGCCGCCATTTCCATTGATACTGCAATATCAATAGCTTTCTTTAAAGTAAGTTCATCTTCTGATAACAGTTTCTTTTGAACTGAGGGCGATGCTAAACCACACACAGACCAATCTCTCAGGGCCTGTTCTAGAAAGTCTCCGAACTGACAGTTCTCACTCAGTTTTCTGAGTTCCGCTAAATACTGATTAACACTTTCCCCTTCCCCCTGTTTCCTCTGATGAAACTTAAAACGTTCAGCTATTACCAGGGGCTTGGGCTTAAGATGATTTTTTATTAGTGTTCTTAACTCATCAAAGGTCTTATCTCCGGGCTTAGCCGGGGATGTCAGGTTTCTTATCAAACTGTAAGTCTTGGAACCGACCGCAGACAGCAAAATCGACCTCTAAATTGCTTGATCGTTAATCTGGTTGGCAATAAAATAATGCGACAACCGTTCGTCGTATTCGTCCCAGTTCTCCTCATACAGGTTAAACTCCTCAATTTTCCCGAATACGGCCTACCCGACGTTTTGTTTCCACAATAAACAAACAGTTTATATGCCCGTTAATTTGTTGCTGCCGGTCCTCGTCGCCACTATTGTGTTGGGTCCTTAATATTAACAACTAAACCACGCTGTTTGTCTACGTGACATTTTTATTATTATTTTCAGCCGGAAGAGGAAACTCAAAAGCAAAAAGCGCATGCTCAAAGTTTTATAGGAAAGGTGTACCTATTAAGCGAACGCGGTACAAGGTATTACTTAAACCTGAATAAACGTACAAAACATTCTATAAATAATAAAATATTATATGTGAGCCTTAGACAATTTTTTAGGGGCGAAGCTCGCCCCTATAAAATTGTCGCGGCGAACCGATTATATTTTATTATTAAAGACACTAATCATGTATTTAGTTTATACCGCAATTCAAAACACCCAAGGGTTTTGCAATAATTAAGCAAATTTAAGCAAAAAACACAAATAGTGAGGTATGTTAAAAGACATTCAGTTTCATGGCGCCCACACGTAGTTAGTACAACGTGACGTCAAGGAGTGCAAAGTTTATGACGTCACCCCGCCACATAGACGTTGGAAACAACATGGACACTTGAATAAAAGTTTCTTAGCGCGTTCCATTCTGTATGAAAAGCTACAGATAAATACACTGTAGCTTATTTTAGCTTTAGAATTTATTTTCGAGGTTGAGACGCGACCGCAATAGAAGTGCGCAATTATTCCAACGGACCATTCAAATCAGGAAAGCCCGACAAGGTAAGAATTTAGCTGAAATTTCTGAAAATCTGTTTAACCCTTTCGCTGCCAAGCTAATTCCTATAGGAATTGCCAAATGTGCACGACGTCGACGTCTTCAATAAACAACTTAGATAAACAACTTATAACGTTGACGTATACCTGTTCAGACATTAACGTCAGTAAAATTGACGCCCTTATTTACGCTCGTAATCGCACAACTTCTGAGAGCGACATGCACAAGCGATAACACAAACGGCCGAATATGTGTTAACATTATCAAAAATGGCAGCGTTTGTTTGTTTTGGAGTTTAACGGTCCAGTCAACACTATTTAGGTCATTGTTGAGCCCATCAGTTTACCAATCGGCACTTTTCCTGTGCAAGCTTATCCGTAAGCTGATATCCAGTACTGAGCACAATTTCGCCTGAAACTGATATCTGCCCTTCCTGAATCAGCAGAAAAGAGAAACTGACCGTAGGAAAGATTTCATGATCAATCCCATGAAAGAATGTTGCCGACACCACAAAGTATCGAACCCGCGTCCTTCTGATCACCAGTCAGACGCGTTTCCGACTGAGCTACTTTCGCCAGAAATTCTTAGGAAAAATTTCATGATCAATCTCTACGAAAGAATACTGTATTGTAAAGATTATAACTTGCGGTTTCGTTGTTTCCCCGCGCACAAAAGGTTGATTGTTATTGTTTACACTTGCAAATTAGGGACCTGAAAAGTAGGTCCGGTCTATAAACGGTCAATAGACGCATTATAGGTCAGTAGAATGTATTATAGGTCACTACCAATAATAGCGTGCAGTTTTTCCCCCTTTATTAGGTTACTAGAATGCCTGATTGCGGTACAAAAATTGAAATCAAGGCGTTTTCGTGCTTCAAGTCTGTCTACGTATGATTTTTCCACCCTTTACACTATACTTCCTCATAATCTTATAAAAGAAAAACTTAGTGATTTAATTGAATGGACATTTCATAGGGAAGACTCCCCCTATCTTGCATGTAATACAAGAAATGCCTTTTTCACTTCTGAAGAGCATAAAAATTATACTTTATGGTCATGTCAGAAAGTGTGTGAAGCTCTCACCTTTCTACATGACAATGTTTATTCTACATGACAATATTTACATAAGATTTGGTACTAAGTTATTTAGACAAGTTGTGGGTATTCCGATGGATACTAATTGCGCACCACTTGTGGCTGATCTGTTTTTGTTTTGTTAAGAGAGACTTCATGATATCCCTTTCTGCTGAAAACCAGTCTGAAATCATTGACGCCTTAAGCTCTACTTCTAGATATTTGGATGATTTATTAAATATTGATAATACCTATTTCGATGGTTTGATCAGTCAAATTTATCCCCAGAACTTCAGTTAAATAAAGCAAATTCTGCTGATACCGAGGCCCCGTTTTTTTTTTATTTACATCTATCTGTTATAGATGGGATTGTTTCTTGCAAAATTTATGATAAACGCGATGATTTTGATTTTGAGATTGTAAATTTTCCTTTTTTGGATGGTGATGTTCCTCGTACGCCATCCTATGGCGTTTATATTTGGCAATTAATTCTATTTGCCAGAGTATGTAGTCATGTAACTGACTTCAACACTCGTAATAAATTGTTAACGGCTAAACTTCTTAATCAGGGTTATCGGTACCATAAACTACGCAAAGCCTTTTCAAAATTTTATAGACGTCATTCTGACTTAATTTCAAAATTCAATATTGGAGGACAGTTACTTTCCCACAAAATCTTTTCTGCAACAAGGTCTATCGGAACCCGAATTTTATGGTGACTTAGTATATAAATTCAGAAAAATATATAACCGCAATGACTTAAGCACCCAGTTTCGTAAAATCATTCTTCGGTAAAAAAAGATTCGGTACAACATAAATATTATACGACAGACTACATGCATGGTAGTTTACTCAATCACGATTGGCAACTTTGCTTCCCTCTTTAATTGCACACCGGTGGGTCAGGCCTCAGATTCTATGACGGTTCAAACGTAAAGGCTTACTGAGAATAAGAGCGATCTAATTCAATGTAACGTTGGATGGTGCCTGATACTCTATCTCTGGTTGAGCCCATCGGAGTCTAACTGTTGGTTTTCTTTTGCTCCGGCATTTCAGTGGTTTCTTGCTGTCGAGTCCTAACCGTTGTATCATCGCTATGGTTGTTTGATTTTTAGTTTCAGGGAGATGTTGCACTGATGAGTTAGGAGGCCTTCATGCGGACTGAACAAATTATTTGTCTAAATCGCGACGAAAGTAAGGGCGAGGATTGAGGCCACGTAAAATCGATTTAAAGGTGCATTATTGAGCTATCCGGAAAAAATGCCTCCAAAAATAAAATACATATAGCCGGTATTTTTCTTTAGAACAATACAAATAAATGCATTTTATGCAAAAATGCGAACAATTATGATGACAGGTAAAAGAATTTGAGAGGGAATCCCTAACTAGGTTTCGAACACTAGTTAGATCTGTTTTTAGTTCGTGACAAAAATGAAATCCCCATATATGACGTTTTGCGACGTTCATTTTTGGCCTTGTTTGCTTTGGCCATGCCTGAATCGGAAAAAAATATGACGCTGAATACCATGCAATAAGTATTGACACTCAGAGACGAAACTGTCGCCATGTATGTGTAAAGTGACAGATTTATTTTTAGAACAGAAACTCCGAACACATGTTCAGAGCAAAGGGTAAACACGAATGAAAACGACCATTTTCACAAAGTTCTGAAGCTGTATTTGGCTCCAAAAGTGTACACATGACAAAGGAGTATGCATTGAAGATAAAAACCAGAAAAAAAAAATTGAGACCCGGTAGCTCAATAATGCACCTTTAAGCCCCCCAGTGGAATTCGTTTCTGCTGACCGTTCCAAGGCAGTTCTTCTGTCGCGGTTTATTTTTGTTATGGTTTGTCTTTGGGTGTTTGTGTCGCTTATATTAATTTATTTTGGATAGCCTATTGGCCATTTTATGGGAAAGTAACTGTCCTTTTGGCTTTCCGCTATTGATGTTTCCATTAGGGTCTGTTGTTTCATGTTTATGGTTCTTTCCCTTTGGTGTCTCTCATTGGAGCTGTTGGTTAATTGTATCGATTCCTGATCATTGCCTCCACCTCTATTTTTCAATCCAAGCCAAGGATGTACAGATGAAATTTGGACCCAATCGCCCCAGTGGCTTCAGAGGAGGTCGTTTAAAAGTGTTGACACCAGACATACGACGACATACTACATACGACGACGGACAACTGCCTATCCTTTAAGCTCCCCCGGAGCCTTCGGCTCTGGTGAGCTAAAAACATCATCGGGCATCCAAACCGATCTCCTATTGAAGTGGAACCCAGTGAGAAGCAAAGTAGGGCCGATTGTCTAGGTATATGGGACCGAGGAGTCCAAGGGCCGACCCGTCTTGGGTTTCAATTATATCTGGGGCCGAGGTGGTTTTGGGGCCGATGTGTCTAGGGGCCGATGTGTCTAGGGGCCCGAGGTGGTTTTGGCGCCGAAGTGTCCTGTTACCAGGAACCTACATGACAAATATTAAAGCTCTATTTCAAACAGTATAAAAGTTATGACCAATGTTAAAGTTGCCCAACCAACCAACCAACCAACAAACCAATAAACAATCAAACAAGCCAAAAACAATATGTCCCCGCTATGGCTACCGGGAACATAAACATAGAAGTTTTCGTAAATCAAGGAGCCATAACTCTATGATTAATGGCCCAATATTGCCAGGTTTAGAACTCATCAAAGCTTTTATACCTGACTCTACTGAAAAGTAAGTTTCTAGAAGATGCAATCAAAACTGAAAGGGGTATGGTCGTGATAAGGTCAAAAAATAGGCATTTTGAGCAATCAAGGGGACATAACTAAATGATAAATGGGCCGACTTCGCCAGTTTTCGGACTGACTAAGCCTGATTATACATACCTTTCAGAACGATCAGAACAAAACTGAAGGGGTTACGGTGATGACAAGGTCAAAAATAGGCATTTTCAGCTACCACGGGGACATTACCCTATGATTAATAGGCCCACTTCACTTCGCCAGGTTTCGAACACATCCGAGCTTTTATCCCAAGCCTAATTGCAAATGAGTTTCAAGAAAATCCGATAAAAACTGAAGGTGCTGCGGAGGTGACAAGGTCGAAAATAGGCATTTCCAGCAAGCAAGGGGACATGACTCTATGATTATTGGGCCGAGGTTGCCAGTTTTCCAACTCGTCCGAACTTTTAACCACAGCCTACTTATGTGTAAGTTTCAGAACGATCCAGTCATAACTGAAGGCGCTATGGTAGTGAGTGACAAGCATTTTCTCATTGTAGGTGCCGTGAAAACCACAGTTTCCGTTCCATTTTAGATAAACAGCTTATGTCATCAATCCCCCACCAGAGGCATGCTACAGATGAGAAATGATTGAGATCTGCCTGCAGGTTGCGTGATATAACTGGTCAAAGGAGGTGACGGATGGACGGACGACTGACGGACGGACAGGACGGACGACGAATCGAAGACATTACTATAAGCTCCCATGGAGCCTTCGGCACAGGTGAGTTAATACTGAGTCACTATGGTTTTGCACTCATTTAATTAACATTAAGCAATGTAAACTTGTGAGTCACCATAGTCTTGCGCTCAGTTTCTTTACACTGTGTAACGTAGCTCTAGTGAGAAAGTACAGTTACCATAGTATTGCACTCAGCTATAAAAGTGGCAAAACAGTTCAAAATCATTTATTTTGAAAAACATGCTTGTTTTGCTCTGATATTTTGTAGCGACGTGTATGAACGCTTTTGGCAAAAAAAAAAACAAAAAAAAAAAAACAAGAGGCCCATAGGCCATTACGCTCACCAGAGGTAATGTGGTTTATACCATATACAGGCATGATGCCCATCTTGGTCATGTGACAACAAAAGGCCACCATGCAATCAGTAAAATGCCTTTTTTCCATACAATTGTCTATGTGACCAAATTTGACCGTGACGTAAAAACAGGTCAAGGTCAGCCAAAGGTCATCATTTGAACAATATTGGTAGGGTCCGAGCCCCCAATGCTGCATACCAAGTTTCAATGTCATCGGCCATTTGGTTCCTGAGAAGAATATTTTTAAGGTTTTTACCATATATGGGCATGCCAGCCATATTGGTCATGTGACCCAGTCCTTACGAACAAACTTTCATTCCCCTTCCCATAGAAGCTCGACATTTAATTTGGTTTCAATCAACCTAGCAGTTTGAGTAGAGAAGAAGATTAAAATACTGAATCTATGCCATCCAGGACAAAGGTCAGCAAATCACCTTGACCTTTGGACTTTGGAGTTGAAAAACTTCCATTCGGCTGATTGCAAATATCATTTCTGATGCCACAGGTTACCATGCAATCAGAAAAATCCACTGTTTTGCCCTTTTTCCATACATATGTCTAAGTGACCATATTTGACCTTGATGTAAAATAGGTCTAGGTCAATCAAAGGTCATTGTTTGAACAAACTTGGTAGAGCCTGAGTCCCGATGCTGCATACCAAGTTTCAAGAACATCGGCCATTCGGTTCTTGAGAAGAAGATTTTTAAAAGTTTTTACCATATATGGGCATGACAGCCATATTGGTCATGTGACACAGTCCTCACGAGCAAACTTTCGTTCCCCCTTCCCACTGAGGCTCCACATGTAATTTGGTTTCAATTGGCCAAGTAGTTTCAGAGGAGATGTTGATGACGACGACGGACGACGGACCAATGCCTATACTATAAGCTCCCCTGGAGCCTTAGGCTCTGGTGAGCTAAAAATATGCTGTTTTGACTATTTCCCACACAAAAGTCTATGTGAGCAATTTTGATCTTGGTGTAAAATGGGTCAAGGACATCCTAGAGTCATCATTTTAGCAAACTATAATAGGCCCGAGTCCCCAATGCTACATACCAAGTTTCATCACAAGCAGACCACTGGTTCAGGAGAAGAAGATTTTTGAAGGGTTTCTACCTTATATGGGCATGGAAGCCAGCTTGGTCATGTGACCTGGACCCTGAGAGCAAACTTTCGTTCCCCCATCCCATGAATGCTGCACATGAAATTTTACTTCAATCGGCCCAACAGTTTTTTGACGAGAAGTCATTTGAAAATGTTGACGCCGACAGCGGATCACTGCCTATACTATAAGCTCCCCCGGAGCCTTCCGCTCTGGTGAGCTAAAAATATATGCTATTTTGACTTTTTCCCATATAAAAGTATCTTTGTCCAAATTTGACCTTGCCGTAAATTGGATCAAGGTCGTCCAAGGGTCATCATTTTAGCAAATTATGATGGGCCCGAGTCCCCAATGCCACATACCAAGTTTCATCACAATCGGCCAACTGGTTCAGGAGAAAAAGATTTTTAAGGCTTTTTACCTTATATGGGCATAACGGCCATCTTGGTCAAGAGACCAAACTCAAATTAATTTAAATTTCATTTCCTTGTTCTAAAAAGTTTTCAGACAAAGTTTGGTTGAAAATGGCGTAGTGGTTTCAGTGAAAAACAAATTTTTAATTTTCATATCTGAAAGACCTTTGGCTAAGGTCAGGGAATAATCTTGACCTTGAAAACTAGTGTAGTTTCACTAGCACATTTTGCCCACTGCATTTACTAATTTTCAGATCACAGGCTGCAATAGTTTAAAAAAATGATGCTGTTTTGACTATTTCCCATACAAAAGTCTATGTAACCAAATTTGACCTTGGCGTAAAATGGGTCAAGGTCATCCGAGGGTCATCATTTTAGCAAATTATTATGGGCCAAAGTCCCAAATGCCACATACATAGTTTCATCACAATCGGCCAACTGGTTCAGGAGTAGCAGATTTTTAAGGGTTTTTACCTTATAAGGGAATAGCGGCCATCTTGGTCACATAACCAAACTCAAATTAATAAAATTTCATTTCCTTGTTCTAAAATGTTTTCAGACAGAATTTGGTTGCAATGGCCTAGTGGTTTCAGTAAAAAAAACAAATTTTTAATTTTCATATCTGAACGACCTTGGGCCAAGGTCAGGGAATAACCTTGACCTTGAAAACTAGTGTAGTTTCACTAGCATATTTTGCCCACTGCATTTACTGATTTTCAGGTCACAGGCTGCAACAGTTTAAAACAGTTATGCTGTTTTTACAATTTCCCACACAAAAGTCTATGTAACCATATTTGACCTTGGCGTAAAATGGGTCAAGGTCATCCGAGGGTCATCATTTTAGCTAACTATGATGGCCCTAAGTCCCCAATGCCACATACATAGTTTCATCACAATCGGCCCACTGGTTCAGGAGGAGAAGATTTTTTAAGGGTTTTTACCTTATATTGGCATAGCGGCCATCTTGGTCATGTGACCTGGACCCTACGAGCAAACTTTTGTTCCCCCATCTCATGGATGCTTCACATGAAATTTGACTTCAATCAGGCCAGCAGTTTTGGAGGAGAAGTCATTTGAAAATGTTGACGCGGACACGGACGCGGACGACAGACGACGGACGGCGGACAAAAATGAAGTTACCATAGCATTGCGCTCAGCTGACAATTTGTTCATGGCACAGAAATTCCTACAATATTATTTGTTTACACACTTAAGACTTAGATCAGTCTGCACATCCGCACAGTCTGATCAGTCTTCTGCTTAAGCCTGAAGCTAGTCTGGATCTTGGGTTACCCATAGAGCACAAAGCATCTATGGGTTGACTATAGCAGGGAACGGTCCACATGCACATAACTACATTTTATTGGTCAATATTCTTGGATGGTATGACTCAGTTAGGGACAAGCTGTGACTGAGAATGCCGAAAAGTTTCTCAACTAACCAGCTGTTTTGCTAAATGTTTGGCAATGCACAATAAAGCTGTCACGTCCCTGATACAGCGTATGCTTTACTTAAATGTTTACTGTGAAATATATCCACTGTTGTTTCATGGCACTTTCTCAGGTCAAAGTCACAATAACCGATAGAAAATTTAGTGTCTGTTGCCTTGTATATATCAAGCCCACGTCCAATCTTTACAATCCAACCATTGTTGAACCTGAAAATACATATATGTACATTTCCGAAAATTTTATTTTTCAACGTCCATGATGTGCTGACGATAGTGGTCGGTATTAAAGATTCTAATGCACTTGCATACGTATTAGATAATGTCAAAAGATTCTGTGACATAGTGCTGGAAACCCAACGATATCATGTAATTGCACGTTTCGTGAGGTGACGTCTGCTTTTGCGCAGCTCACAGTGCTTGCCGCTTTGAGCAAAGTGGTACAAGATTTGTACAAAACAACTGAAAAAGTACATTAGAATGGGGATGGATAACTGTATTGAAAATTGTCATCTGCGGAGGAAAAGGGGTGGTTTTATGGTCGGAATCCTGTTTCACGGCGGCGACAGTCACCATAAGACGAAATAAATTTGCCACCTTAGAGCCGCCCAATTATCCACCCCCACACAACACCAAAATGACAATTTTCAATACATTTATCCCCTGACAATATAAACAGGTTTGTTTTTAGCAAAGATCAGTGTCTTCATCAAATGGGCCATGACCTGCAAAAAGGTGACTTCCAGCATATGTGCGCAACGAAGATCAGCTGAGTCTGATCCGAGTCTTGGCTGTGCACTACTTGGATATCAGTTGACGCCAAACTTTTACATGCAGACTAGAAGCTTTTTAAAGGTTTCCATAAGTTCTGAATAGTTGGATCCTTTCAAAGCAAAGAATGACGGGCCTCCGTGGCCTAATGGATAAGAGCGCTGACTCTTAGTCATTAGGTCTCTCACCGCCGTGGGTTCGAGCCTCGCTCGGGTCACGTGTGAGACGCCAAATTCTGCAACGGAAGGTCAGGGGGTTTTTCTCCGGGTACTCCGGTTTTCGCCCACCTATGATTAACGATCGGCTCGATATGAGTGAAATAATCTTGAAAGGGCCGTAAAACCCAAACCCAAACCCCCCCCCCCCAAAAAAAGCAAAGAATACACCAAATAAACGAAATGGCACATGACCAGTACTGCAATGTGCGATACAGGCAACGCCCTCTAGCACCAGCTTAAGCAGAACTCTATTTTCAAAAAGATTCTAAATGAACCCAATGATCCCAAAGGACCAGAAAATATTATCTGCACTATGATGATGCACGGGGAGACTTTTTACTGCCATGTCTATGTTAAACATGTGGGAAAATGGGAGCTTAGTCTGTGGGAGATAAAGAATCCGGGGCGTGGCAAATTTGGACCCTAGTGGCATGGTTGGCAAGCTTGCTACATAATAAATACTTAAGCTCTGGAACTTATGGTTTCAAAGAAGATTTTTAAGTTTGTTTGTTTTTTTCATGGGAAAATGGGAGCTTCGTCTATGAGAGATAATGAACCATGGATGGCAGGATTTATGAAGTGACCACTGCAACATTGCAACACACTAAATATCGATGCTCTGGACCTTATTATTCCAGTTTTTCCCTGGGGAGGCCAATTTGGACCAAAGTGACATAATTTATGTAGATGACTACCTAGTGTTGCTACATAAAAAACAGATATCTAAGCTCTCGGCCTTATTATTTCAGAGAAGTTTTTTTTACCAGTTATAAGTCTATGCGAGCTAATGAGTCCTGGTGCATGGCCAATTGGGACACCAGGGGCATGATTGGCAGGATTCATGAAGGTGCATACTAAATATCGAAGCTCTGGAATTTACGGTTCCAGAGAAGCTTTTTCAGTTTTTTTGCCATTATAAGCACATGACAGCTAATCAGTCCTGTGGCGTCGCCAATTTAAAGCTAAGGGGTATGATTGGTAAATTGGTATGATTTATGTAGATTACTACCTTATGTTACCACATACTTAATATCGAAGCTCTGGGCCGTATGGTTTCAGAGAAGAAGATTTATTTAAGTTTTTCCCACTGTAAGTATATGTGATCTAAAGAAACCTGGGGCGTGGCCAGTTTGGACGCCAGGGGCATGATTGAGAGGATTTATGTAGGAGACCACTAACTTGATACACACTAAATATCGCAGATCTGGGCCTTATGGTTTCAGAGAAGATATTTGAAGTTTTGTCCTATTGTAAAATTGGGAAAAAAAGTCCCACAAAATTGGAAGCAACGTCTCCAAAATGACCTAAATTGTGTTGACGGGGACTTTAAACCTCAAATCAAACAAACAAGATTCCACATGTTTACCTGCCTACAGAGTATATATTACCCTGTGTATAAACCTCCGAATCTCACGAGCAGAGTGTGGTAATTGACCATTTTTAAATTTTATTGATTATAGAATGATTTCTCATTTCCTTTAATCAGCAGCGATGCAGGTTTCAGGAACAACATCTGTAGAACTTCTGTCCCACCTTCACTCATTTTGTCTTAAATGGAATGGACGTGTCATTAAACCCAAACAATCAATCAGTCAAATCTTTAGTTCATAGAGCTGTAGATATGGTGGGTATTTAGTGGTACACTAGCTAAAGTCTCCCTTATTTTTCGATAAAATGTATGGTGTGTATATATTCATTAAGAGCAAGGTGGTTCTAATAAATACCCACAACATATGTTTTACTGATCAGGAAACTTATCCTTTAACTATCAACATATACCCACCTTATCTACATCACTCCATCTAAAATAAACAGTTTTTGGTGCTGATTCTGTGTACTGCAGCGCAGATCCTTAAGCCACCTATATTATTTTCAATAGCCTAGTAGTTATCTAGCCCATGTTTGCAGCTCTGTTTATAACTAGGTCAAACACCAGGGTTCTAACCTCTAAGTGACTTCTATTATACCATGAGAGCCAGAGTCACTGCACAATTTAATATGTATACCTTCTTGCATAACAATATTAGTCACTTCACAGTTTGTTTTGAGTCCTACTGATTCATACCATATTATGCAAGCAGTGACAGAGCTATATATAAAAGTCTATCTTCAACTGCCTGTTGATATTTTGACAGGTCTAAAACCTTGTTGTTTTTATATAAATGTACAATTTCAAAGAGTGATTAAAATGTTTCTGTTTAACCCTTCAGAATTATTTTCTGCTTTGTGTTGGCTGGTTACTTTAAAGTCATTATTGCAAACAGTGTGGATCCAGATCAGACTGGTCCTCTTATGCCCTTTTTGTTGAAATTGGGATTTAATGTCCCAGTCAACACTATTTAGGTCATTTTGAAGATATTTTATCCAATTTTGTTGGAATTTTACCTAACACTGAGAAAACATCTCAAGCCCTGCCACCCAATAAAACCAATA
This sequence comes from Lucinisca nassula, assembly GCA_963580285.1. Classification (NCBI taxonomy): domain Eukaryota; kingdom Metazoa; phylum Mollusca; class Bivalvia; order Lucinida; family Lucinidae; genus Lucinisca; species Lucinisca nassula. The sequence continues at coordinate 56,419,887 of OY757015.1, read as the reverse complement.
TAGTTCATGTGCATAGATGGTCCAAATTGCACCACCTTGCCTGGACAGGCTAGACCTAAAATAATAATATCCAACAGCCATTGTGTTAAGCAAGGGAAACCATTTTAGCAGCTTTGGTAAAAGGTCACCCAACGAACATTTCAGTAAAATTATTTCAAAATCTAGCCACTGGCCTAGGAGAAGCTGTCATCAAAAGGGCTTTTCTATTTTTAACTCTGGGGCCATTTTGTTCAATGGAATAAAACCATTTTCGCAAGTTTGGATGAGGGTCACCCTAGGAACATTTCTGCAAAAGTATGGCAGCCATTTTGTTCAGCAAAGCAGAACCGTTTTAGCAATTTGGTAGAGGGTCAACCAAGGACTGACTCTTTGAAATTATTTCAAAATCAGGCCATTGGCCTAGGAGGAGATGTTGTTTAAAGGTTTTTCTCTATTTTTAGCTCTGGTGGGTGGCCATTTTGTTCAGCGGAGTAGAATTTTTTTTGCAATTTTGGTAGGTCACCCGAAGAACATTTCTGTAAAATGATTTTGAAATCGGGCCATTGGCTTAGGAGCAGATATCGTTTAAAGGTTCTTCTATTTTTTTATCTGGTGGCCATTTTGTTCAGCAGAGCAAAAACATTTAAGCAATTTTGGTAGAGGGTCACCCAAGGAACATTTCTGTGAAATTATTTTGAAATCGGGACAATGGCCTAGGAGGAGATGTCATTTAAAAGTTGTTTTCTATTTTTAGCTCTGGCGGCCATTTTGTTCACCAAAACGAAACCGTTTTAGCAATTTTGGTAGAGGGTCAGACAAGGACCCTCTCTTTTAAATTATTTTGAAATCTTGCATTGGCCTAGGAGGAGATGTGATTTAAAGGTTTTTCTATTTTTAGCTCTGGCAGCCATTTTGTTCAGTCATGCAGAACCATTTTAGCAATTTTTGTAGAGGGTCACCCGAGGAACATTTCTGTGAAATGATTTTGAAATCCGGCCATTGGCTTAGGAGGAGATATCGCTTTAAGGTTTTTCTATTTTTAGATGTGGCGGCCTTTTTGTTCAGCAGAGCGGAACCATTTTAGCAATTTTGGTAGAAGGTCACCCAAGGAACATTTCTGTGAAATTATAATGAAATCGGGACATTGTCCTAGGAGGAGATGTCGTTTAAAGGTTTTCCTATTTTTAGCTCTGGCAGCCATTCTGTTCAGCGGAGCAATTTTGGTAGAGGGTCACCAGAGGAACATTTCTGTGAAATGATTTTGAAATCCAGCCATTTGCCTAGGAGGAGATGTTATTTAAAGAAATTGTTGACGGACAGATCGACGGACGGACGGACGACGGACACAAAGCGATCACAATAGCTCACCATGAGCACTTCGTGCTCAGATGAGCTAGCACGCGATACACAAACTCAAAGACAAACCATACCAAAAATCAAACGTGGCAGAAGAACTAATGTCTATGGCAGCTAATGTGCCCTGGGCCGTGGCCAATTGAACCCCATGCGCATGATAGGCAATATTTAAGTAGGTGACCACTTAACGACGCGTATTACCGAATATCTAAGCTCTGAGCCTAATGGTTTCAGAGAAGAAGATTTCTTTTTACCCTTTTCCCTTTATAACACTAGGGGAGCTAATGAGCCCTGCGGCTTGGCCAATTTGGACCCCGGGGGTTTGGCAGGATTTCTTTAGGTGACCACTAAATATTGCAATATATTTAAAATAGCTAAGCTCTGGGCCTTATGATTCCAGAAAAGAAGATTTTTGAAGCTTTTCCAATTATAAGACTATGGGAGCTAATGAGCCTCTGGGCGTGACCAATTTAGGAACCCGGGCGCATGGTTGGCAGGACTTAAGAAGGTGACCACTAAACATTGCTACATATTAAATAGGTAAGCTCTGGGCCTTACGGTTCCTGAGAAGAAGTTTTTGTTTTGTTTATTTGACTTGAGGTTTAATGACCCCGCTAGTGAGTCCCAGGGTGGCCAATTTGGACCCACGGGGCAAGATTGGCAGGATTTATGTAGATGACTATCTAACGTTGCTATAAATTAAACATCTAAACTATTCTGAGAAGTTTTTGTTTTGTTTCTTTGATTTGAGGTTTAATGACCCCGTCAACACTGTAAAGGTCATTTTGGAGACGTTGCTTCAAATTTTGTGCCACTTTTACCAGGATGAAATGACAACTCAAGCCGCAAAATGAAACTAATAGGGTTTATAAGCATGGATGGTCTGACTCCCACCGCTTTGCCTGGACAGGGTAAGATCATCTAGGCGGTTTACCAGTACCCGTGTGCGGTCGGTTTCAGCTCTGCGTTGCAGCATCATGAAGCCCATCTATTTCTTCAAGCCCCAATGGGCGGCGGCCGGAGAAGTTTTTTTTTGGTAGTTTTTCCCATTATAAGGCTATGGTATCTCATGAGCCCCGGGGAGGAAAATTTGGACCTCAGGGGCATGGTTGGCAGGATTTATGTAGATGACTATCTAGCGTTGTTATATACTAAATATCTAAACTCTTGACCTTATGGTTTCAGATATACAGATTTTCGATTTTTTCCCATTATAAGCCTTCGGCTACGTTAAGCTAACAAGTGGGCCCCGGGTGGGCCATTTTTGACCCAGGGCTATAATTTGAACAACTTTGATAGAGGTCCACTAGCTGAAACTACGTACATGTATAAATATCACAGATATGGGCCTTCCGGTTTTATACAAGATTTTCAAAGGTTTTCCTTATATAAGTGTATGTAAAACAACATGTTGGCCCTGTGGCAGGGCCATTTTTAGACTCAGTACCCTAATATGAACAATGTTTGCAGATGTCCACTAGATTAAGGTGTGTACCAAATACATTTATCAAAGACCTGTGCCTTCTGGTTTTAAAGAAGATTTTTAATTGTTTTTCCCCATATAAGTCTATGCAGAACATGTGGGCCCCGCGGGGGGGGGGGGGGGGATTATTGACCTTGGGCTATAATTTGAACCATCTTTGCAGAGATCCACTAGATAAAGATGCCTATCAAAGGCCTGGGTCATTTGATTTCAGACGAACAGATTTTTAAGGTTTTCCTTATTTAAGTTTACGTAAAAAACATATGACCATATTTGGCCCCGGGCTATTGGAACAATCTTGGCAAAACTTCACTGGGCAAAGCTGTGTCAACAAATATCAAACGCCTGAGCCTTCTGCTTTCTTACAAGATCTTTTAAGGTTTTCCCTATAGATATAAGTCTATGTAAAACACGTGGGCCCATGGACGGCGCCATTTTTAGCCCAACGGCTTTATATGAACATTATCTGTAGATGATCACTAGATGAAGCTACATATACAATATTTTAAAAGAGTTTTAAAGCTTTTCCTTAAAACATGACGGCCCTGCGGTGTGGCCATTTTTGGCCACAGGGCTATAATCGGAACAATCTTGGCAGAGGTCCATTAGACAAAAGACTCAATAAGCCTAAACCTCTCACCTAAGGAAAGTTTTAATAAGCTGTGTTGCTTATGGTTTTAGTGAAGACGCTTTTTTGAAGGTCTTTCAATTAGAAGTCTGTGGGAGCTTATGAATCTCTGCATTTGGCAAATATGGACCCTAAGGGCATTGTTGGCAAGACTTATGTAGGTGACCACTTAAAGTTGCTTCATAATAAATATCTAAGCTCTGGGCTAATGAGCCCCGAGCATGGCCAATTTGGACCCTAGGGCATGGTCGGCTGGATTTATGTAGTTGACAACTTAACGTTGCTACACACTAAACATCTAAGCTCTGGGCTCCATGGTTTCGGAGAAGATTTTTAAAGCTTTCCCATCATAAGGCTCTGGAAGCTAATGAGCCCTGGAGCGAGGCCAGTTTGGACCCAGATGCATTGTTGCATAGGATTGCAGAATTTATATAGGTGACCATTTTACATTGATACATACTAAATTTCTAAGCTCTGGGCCATATGGCTTCTCAGAAGAAAATTCTTAAAGTATTTCCCATTACAAGTCTATGACATTAATGAGCTCCGGGGCATGGCCAATTTTGACCCTACAAGCACCGTTGACAGAAATTATGTAGGTGCCCACATAACGTTGCTTCATACTAAATGTCTAACCTCTGGGCCTTACGGTTTCAGAAAAGATTTTTTTTTGAAGTTTGTTCGATTATAAGTCTATGAGAGCTAATAAGCGCCGGGGCGCCAGGCGCTATCTAGTGGCCATTTGTTCAGAACAGAACATATACTTTATTCTTTCAGATAATTGTGGGGTATACATGCATTTTATAATAAGGACAGGCGGCAACTAAGGTGCTACACGTAACAAAGTTTACGTAACATTGTATTTAATCGGCATAGAGAGAGAGAGAGAGAGAGAGAGAGAGAGAGAGAGAGAGAGAGAGAGAGAGCAGATGATCATGTATTGAATTAGCTTGACTGGTACGCAGATTTGAATGATCTTTAGGACAACTGGTCAACTTGTACCTAAGTCAACTCGTGCCTTAGTCAACTCGTACCTGTTTTTGGTCAACTCGTACCTGTTCTATGGTCAACTTGTACCCCCAAGTCACCTGGTACCTATTTTGGTTAACTCGTACCATGGGTGGAGTGGCGGGTACTCTAAATTTTGCCTGCTACGTGGGTGGGGCTGTTTTTGGGGGGTTCAAAATTCTAAATGTTCGTATTTTTTTTTGGGGGGGGGGGATCTAGGGAAAAACGGTATTTTTATGAGTATAACTTTCACAGGTTATAGCCCTATGGCTGATGACTACAGGAAGCTATTCAGAATTTTGATGTGCCTTACCTCCCCAGGCAGGCGGTGGGCCCAACACTGACCGAGGGTTCAAAATTCATTTTGTTCAAACATAGTCAAGTTGAAGTGTTCAAACATAGTTAAGTTGCGAATCAAATAGAAGGTAGAACACAGATAAGCAAAACAATATGTCCCGGGTGCATGTCTGGGGTGTCACCAGAGCTCAAAAGTTAGGTTTCTGGGTCCTTTTTTGTTTCGATTTTCACACAACTCATAGGCTTTCTGAGCTAGAACCCTGAAACTGCCATTGTTAATAGTCCTATGGATTCGGAATGGAGAAACGTATTCGAAATTTGATTTGACCTGCCCCCAGGGCGAGGCCAGGGGTGGGGCCCAGGGGTCAAAAAGCTATTTTGTTTAAACATAGTCATGTTGCATATCAAATCAAGAATATGGTGGTGCAAAATTTTGCCCAAAACATGTCATCCCCAAGACACGTGTCGGGCAGAAAAGAAGTATTTTGGGTCCTTTTATTTTAACATGATTTTCTCAGCGCGGGGAAATGCGATGGCGCGCCATCGACCTGCTCTAGATATTCTTCTAATCTAGCTATTCTTTCTGAGACTGGTCGTTTTCCCATGTACTTCTCGATCATATATTCAATTATAAAGTACATACATAGACTGGAAAATATATCAAGTACGTTTCCTTAGGATTCATTTGTTTCATCTAAAGCTTTACATAATAGAGGCATTCAAACTTGGTACTCGTCTGCAGTTTATATACTAGAAGTATTGGATATCGATATTTCGGATTGTAGGAATCTAACTGGAAGTCATTTAACCACAATGATTGAAAAGAAGCTTATAAAAGGTTTTAAAGTACTCTGGCAGAATGAAAAGGATGAAAAAAGTACTGATGGAAAACTTGAAACATACTTAAGATTAAGAAGACTTTAATATAGAATCATATTTGTTTTTAGACCAGTTTAATGTGAGAAGGGCTATCTGTAAATTGAGAATAAGTAAGCATAATCTATTTATTGAAACTGGTAGGTATTCAAAACCATAAAGTATTCCTCGTTATGATAGAATTTGTAAACATTGCAATCTCAAGTGCATAGAGAATGAGTTTCATTTTATTTCACAATGTACTTTGTATAATTCTGAGAGGGGAAAATTCTTTGCTAAGATACAACTTACAAACAATAATTTCAATCCGTTAAATGCAGATGACAAAGCTAAATGGTTACTTTTGCAAGAAGAAAAGGGCATACTACATGCACTAGGAACATTTATCCACCATTGTTTTGAAAAGCGAAATAATAATTGCAAGACAGTCTAATCATATACTGAGTCGATCATTCTTGGCCATTACCTCAGTTAACCCGCATTCATCTAGTTATAAGGCCGCTTGCGTCTCCAAATATTCTTCAGTCTGTCACACATTTCCACTCATCATACAGTCATTCATTTCCTGCGTCTGACTTTATGTGTATGTAATGCGAGTTTTATGTTGTCTATTTGTTGTTCTTGTTGGGTTGTTGTAGTTTAGGGTAATTGTCTTATGTGTTTACAATCAAGTTATATGTTTTTAATTTTAATGCCCGCAAGGGTCCGTGATTGGAATGCTATTCTATTACTGTTGTCGTTATTATTATTCATCCTTAATTAACACAGTAAATCCCTGCATCGATTAATATAGGTGTGAAAAAAGAATATCGATACTAGTTTAATCTAATTGCCCTTAATTAAAGGCTGTTTTAATTCCTTTGATTTTGTCGATGAGAGGCGGTTTTTGGTTGTCAAGCAAGAATTTTAAGGTCAAATGCACGTGGTAAGGTTGTTGGTGGACGTCAGCATGCCCTAAGTTGCGATGATTGCGACCGTTGGCAGCATCGTTTTTGCGGGATGTAATCTATTACCTATATTTATGCTAATGTTCATTTTTATTTATTTATTTATTATTTATTTATTTATTGCATATTAACAGGGGAAATCGCATCATGATAACTAATAAGTCCATGTAATGAACACCCCTCTGAAGTAGAAGTAAAACAAAGATCAGGAATCGACACAATTAACTTACTCCACCCATCAAAGACACCAAAGGGAAACAAACACAAACATGAAGCGACCAGACCACAATGGAAACCTAAACAAGAGGGCCATGATGGCCCTGCATCGCTCACCTGATCCATAGAGTAATAAGTGGGCCCCGGGGAGGGCCATTATTGACCCCAGGGTTATAATGTGCATTATGTTGAGGGAGGTCTAAAAAGGTGAAGCTTCATACCAAATATCAACAAAGGCTATAATTTGAACAATCTTGGCAAAGAGCCACTAGATGAAGCTACATACCAAATATCAAAGACCTGGGCCTTGCGGTTTCAGAGAAGAAGATTTTTTTAAAGATATTCCCAACATAAGCCTATGTAAAACCAAATGGCCCCAGGGCGGGGGCATTTTTGGCCTCAGGGCTATAATTTAAACAATCTTGATAGAGGTCCGCCAGGTGAAGCTTCACACCAAATATCAAAGACCTGGGCCTTGCTGTTTCAGAGAAGAAGATTTTCAAAGATTATTTCTATATAAGTCTATGTAAAACCAAAGGGCCTCGGTGCGGGGGCATTTTTGGCCTCAGGGCTATAATTTGAACAATCTTGATAGAGGTCCACTAGATGAAATTTCACACCAAATATCAAAGACCTAGGCCTTGTGGTTTCATAGAAGAAGATTTTTAAAGATAGATAAGTCTTATATAAGTCCCTATATAAGTCTATGTAAAACCAAAGGGCCCCGGGGGTGGGGGCATTTTTGGTCTCAGGGCTATAATTTGAACAATCTTGGTAGAGATCTACTAGCTGAAGCTTCATACCAAATATCAAAGACCTAGGCCTTGTGGTTTCAGAGAAGAAGATTTTTCAAGATTTTCCCTATATATGTAAAACCAAAGGGCCCCGGAGCGGTGGCATTTTTAGCCCCAGGACAATAATTTGAACAATCTTGGTAGAGGTCCACAAGATGAAGCTTCATACCAAATATCAAAGACCTGGGCCTTGCAGTTTCAGAGTATAAGAGTTTTAAAGATTTTCCCTATATAAGCCCATGTAAAACCAAAGGGCCCCAGGGCGGGGGCATTTTTTGCCCCAGCATTATAATTTGAATAATCTTGGTAGGGGTCCACTAGATGAAGCTTCATACCAAATATCAAAGAACTGGGCCTTGTGGTTTCAGAGAAGAAGATTTTTAAAGATTTTCCCTATATAAGCCCATGTAAAGCCAAAGGGCCCCGGGGTGGGGGCATTTTTGGCCCCAGCACTATAATTTGAACAATCTTTGTAGGGGTCCACTAGATGAAGCTTCATACCAAATATCAAAGACCTGGGCCTTGCTGTTTCAGAGAAGAAGATTTTTAAAGTTTTCGGTGAAAAAAATCTATTTTTGGTTTCTGTGACCTACATGTGCAACGGACCAGAACCATTTGAACAACTTTGAAAGGGGACAACCTAAGGATCATTCCTGTGAAGTTTGGTCAAAATCCGATCAGTGGTTTAGGAGGAGATGTCGTTTAAAGAAAAAGTTTACGGACATACGCACGCACGCACACACGCACGCACGCACTGACGACGGACGAAAAGTGATCACAAAAGCTCACCTTGTCACTACGTGACAGGTGAGCTAACAAAGGAAGGCCATAAGGACAGTTACTTTCCCACAAAATGGCCAAATGGCCATCCAAAATAAAAAGACACAAGTGATGCACACAGTAAGTAACAAACAACAACATAAATAAACCGCCACGGAAGAACCGCCTTCGAACGTTCAGTGGAAGAATTCCACTGGGGGGGGGGGGGGGGGGGGGAGGGGGGGGGGGCTTACCTTACCTCTGTCGCGGTATACACTAATTTTGTTTAGTCCGCATGATGGCTTCCCAACTCATCAGTGTAACATCTCCGAGAAAATACAAATCAAAAAACTACAGGGATGAAACAAGGTTGAGGACTCGACAGCATACAACAGAATTGCTGGAGCAAAAGAAAACCGACAGTTAGACTCCGAGTGGCCCGACAAAAGACACCACTTTGTGAAGAGAAAACTCGGGTTTATAGGGGTATGCTTTGTTAATACGAAAAAAATTGTAACCAGTGCTTCAGCTGAAGTGCACGACCCGCCGGATGCTTTTAGCTTTATGAGTGTTACTATATATGTGTATGGCGGCCATTTTGGTCATGTGACATGGACCTAAAACTGGTCCCGCAATAAATGCGCCTTATCGTAAGGAGCAAAAATATATCTTATACTTTAGTACTGTATTCTGAATCGTTTGCAGGATAAAATGCATTCTCACTTTTCCAATACAAAAGCATATGTGTCAAAGTTTGACCTAGGCACAAAGAATGTCAAGGTCAACCCAGGGTCACCATTTTAGCTATTTATGATGGACCTACGTCCCAGATGCTATTTATCAAGTTTCGTGGAAATCTGCCCAGTGGTTCTGGAGAAGACTATTTTTGAAGGGTTTTTGCAATATATAGCTTGGCGGCCATTTTGGTTATGTGACCTGGACCCATTAGCAAATTCTGGTTTCCCTCATCCCATAGAGGCTCCATATGAAATTTGACTTCAATCGGTCCAACGGTTTCCGAGGAGAAGCAGTTCGAAAAATTTTCACATTTTTCGCCTCGGCGAGGCTATACTAAATGGAATGTTAATATTTCGCAAGTCAATTGGTTAGATCTCATTGATATCTATCAGTATGCCAAAAATTGTTTAAATATTCCAAGCGATTAAGTCACTATCACCAATTTTCACAAACGGGTTACGGACGGATAGACAGACAGACCACATATGGCTTGGCGGCCATTTTGGTCAAGTGACCTGGACCCATGAGCAAATTTTGATTTTCCTCATCCCATAGAGACTCCATATGAAATTTGACTTCAATCGGCCCAACGGTTTCCGAGGAAAAGCAGTTCGAAAGTTTTCACATTTTTCGCCTCGGCGAGGCTATACTAAATGGAATGTATTATTTCGCAAGTTCATTGGTTAGATCCCATTGATATCTATCAGTATGCCAAAAATTGTTTAAATATTCCAAGCGGTTAAGTCACTATCACCATTTTCACAAACAGGTAACGGACGGACAGACAGACTGACAGAATGACACGGTGATTTTAGGGCACTCTGAGAAAATCAACCGACTTCAGTCGGTCGCTTTTTCTGCGGGTCGTGCAATCAAATATACTGAAAATTTTATCATTTTTTGTTTGTATTGGGGTTAAACGGCCCAGTCAATACTATTTTAGGTCATTTTTGAGCCGGTCAGAAATCAGAAAACTAATATATACCCCCATGGAAATCCCAGTTTTACTATACCAGTGGGGTTTAAGGGGGACACAATTTTTAAAGGCACGTTTTCGTGATGATAGTTTTTATTTGATAGTTTGTCAGTTAAGCGTTTATAACAAGTGTTTATTATTTGATTATTTAAGTATCAAAATTATATAAGTAACTGGATTTACCTGTACATCTCGCAGTCTTTGTGACCTATTTGACTTTTTTACTAGTTCAGTTATGCCTATGAACTAGCCAGTCACGACATGACGAGAGTAAACTCTGCGTGATCTCATCAAAAAACATTCCTATACCCTCTCGAACCCCAATTTTACACATCAAAACTGGTGTTCGCATGGGTACACGTTATTTTATCTCACATCTGTTCCACAACATAGATTGTGAATTCTCGTGAGAACTGAATTGTCATGACAATTCTAACGAATATACAATATTTATAATAGCCAAAGTTGATGTTTAGAACATATATGAGAAAAATATAATTGTAGAACAGTATCATTGTTTAATCCACCGTCTCGAAGCGGAGCGGGGATTATAGGAATGGTCTTGGTCTGTCCATCCATCCGTCCGTCCGGACCAGTCCGTCCGTCTGTCTGTCTGTTCATAACACTTTCTTGTCCACTCCATATCTCCTGAACCCTTTGGTAGATTTTCATTAAACTTTGGCCAATTATTCGTCTCAGTGAGCTGATGTGCAGAACCCATAAATGAACCATGCCAACTCAAGGTCAAGGTCACAGTTGAAGGTCACGAGTTTGAAAGTTTGAATGTTGTGTCTTTTCCATATCTCCTTTACCCTTGGAAGGATTTGCATTAAACTTTTGTCAAATATTCTTTTCATTGAGTGGATGTGCAGAACCCATAAATGAACCATGCCGACTCACGGTCAAGGTCACATTTGAATGTCACGTGTTTAAAACTTTGAATTCTGTGTCCGTTCCATATCTTCTTTACCCCTCAAAGGGTTTGCATTAAACTTCGGTCAATTATCCCCCTCAGTGAGCTCATGTGCAGAGCGCATAAATGAATCATGCCGAAACCAGGTCAAGGTCACATTGGAAGGTCACGAGTTTGAAACTTTGAATTTTGTGTCGGTTCCATATCTCAATAATACCCTTCAAAGAATTTTCATTAAACGTTGGTCAAATGTCCCCCTCAGTGAGCTGATGTGCATACCACATAAGCAGACAATGCCGAATCAAGGTCAAGGTCAAAGTTGAAGGTCACAAGTTTGAAACTTTGAATTTTGTGTCCGTTCCATATCTCATTTACCCCTGGAAGGATTTTCATTAAACTTTTGTGAAATATACCCCACAGTGAGCTGATGTGCAGAACCCATAATTAAACTATGCCAATTCAAGGTCAAGGTCACAGGTGAAGGTCACAAGGTTGAGCCTTGATACAAAGTGCGGCGAGGGATTTGGGTCTCCCCCAGACTGCTTTCTTATATCAGGACAATTGGTAGCAGTGTGGAACCGGATAAATTGAGCAACATTTAATGGTTCAGTGAACACAGAATTGCAAATGGATGGGGCAATCAGATTGTAAAATCAGTTACTTTTCAACCACCTTACCAATACATCAAAACCACGCAGATTTATTTAACAGATGTCCTGTCATGTAGATTTCACATGAGCCGGACCTGGTAGAACAATTGAACCCTCAACTGAATGTGAGTTCAACTCGAAACAAAACCCTACCTAAAAGTGGGTTATAGATTTGTAGGGTGTTAAGATTCATCTGATGTTTCAATATACTATCCAAGAGAGGGTTATAGATTGTAGGGCGTTAAGATACATCTGAGGTTACAAATTACTACCAAAAAGAGGGTTATAAATTTGTAGGGTGTTAAGATACATCTGAGGTTACTTACAAAATACTACCCAAAAGAGGGTCATAGTTTGTAGGGTGTTACGATACACCTGGGGTTACAAAAAAAACTACCCACGAGAGGGTTATAGAAGAGATTTGTCAGATTTAACGCCTTAAAAGGGTGTTAAGGTACATCTTAGGTTACAAAATACCACCCAATAGAGGGTAATAGAAGAAATTTGAAGAAGCTTAAGGGTGTTAATGTACATCTGTGGTTACTAAACACTACCCAAGAAAGGGTTATAGAATAGTAGGACAGAAGCTACATGATGTTAAGGTAGATCTGAGGCTGTACATATAACCCAAGAGAGGGTCATAGAATAGATGTAACTTAGCTTAAGGTACCATTTGTGATACAAGACAATACCCAAGAGAGGATTAAAGAAGAGATTGAAAAGAAGCTACATTGTGTAAAGCTACTGCCGAGGCTAAAACGCTATATCCAATAGGTTTAATGATGGATTAGATAGACGTTGAAGGTTGTAAAGATAGCACTGAGGCCTCTAAACACTAACGAAGGGAGAAATGAGTGATAAGTTATATCTGAAGCTTCCAAAACTATTCCAAAAAAGAAGGTTATAGAACAGGCTGCACTGAAGCTTACAGGAATATACATACATCTGAAGGCTGTACAGCAGTACCTAAAGGGGTTATAGAATAGGTAAGATGAAGCTTTCTTTTGTAAAGCTATGTCTGAGTGGGGTTTACAGAGCAGATGGCACTGAAACTAACAGCTGTCAAGATACATCTGAGGGTGCAAAATCAGCAACCCAAAACAAATGATATAAAATGAATGGGTCTGGTGCATACCGTTAATTCTTCAGATGTTTTATACATTTTTGGAGTTCACAAACCTGCTTCCAAACGTAGAGATATAAGCGTTAAACATTTCTCGGGTTTCTGAGACAAATTATTCTGGTAAAGATTGACTACAAGTGACAAATGAAAAGCCCATTTCAGGTATCCCCATCATCAATGCATTTACCAAGTTGGGTGACAACCAATTATTGTATTTTGTCCGGAAACTACTATATCTTTGAAAATAAATATATCAGACAGATTAATGAATAATCTCACACAACATTATTGTAACAACACGATTTTGATGTATTGGCATTGTGGTTGAATATTAACTAAATTCACAATCTGAATTACCCCACCCATTTCCCATTCTGTGTTCACTGAACCATGAAATGTAGCTCAAGTAAACCAGTTGTACATCGCTATCAATTGCGCTTGATAAAAATGATACTGTTGTGAAGGAATCATCATTGCTTGCCTCCTACATTACCAGTAACTTCAAAATATCTAATGATTACGGTTAAAAATAAGGAAAAATCCCTGGATGTTAGAAAAATGCATTTGATCTTCCTAAGTCGCAATTTTGTTTCGTAAAAATGTTTCCACACATCACTTCAGACATCCTTCAGTCTACCTAAGAACAAATTAAAGTGAAACAGCACATGGGTGATAACCAAAGTTAACTTTCAAAATACACTACAGTGTCAGGTTAAGCTACCCCACCCACTTTTAAAGGCCTGTAGCTCGAAAAAACCCAAGCTTGAGCGCGACCAGAGGTATGCCATAATAAAATACACATGTTAGGCTGTTTACCTGTAAAAAATAAAAAGATTTGGTACAAGGCCAGACTACCCCCAAATGGGCACCCCCCTACCCCCCCCCCCCCCCCCCACACACACACACTTGATTTACAAATGACATTAAAATGTAAGTATTGCGTAAATATTGTATTTTTCTCGTTTTCTCATTTGCATATGAACTTAATTACCGAATACTCGTATTTAATACGTAGAACATGGTGCTATGCACCAATCACGCCCCGGAAAGGTCCACAACACAGTTCTGATAACTACCCAAATTTCCGATGATAATACATGATTTATTGTATACTGCAAAGTGCCCATCAGGTTAAAAAGTCCGTAATATGTACACCCATGTCTTTGTATAGAGTATACTGGAGTTTACAGAAGTTAAAGCCACATAGGACTTGCTAAGGACAGGGCAACATAAACTTGTGCGCACTCGTTAGAGCGGTTCTAATTAACGAGCACCCATAAACTATGTCTAGGATACAAATCAGAGAATAAATATCATGGCTGCATGGATATAGGTCTAAACATGTGAAAGACGCCATGTGTTATCATAATGCACAGACTATATATCGTCTTTGTCCCCCGGAAAAGGGTCAGGAGTCCTCATAGACTGTAAAGTTGACCTGTATATATGTGTACGAAAGGTTAACTTATACCCCCCCCCCCCACCGCCCACCCCCCTCCCCCAACAAAAAACACACACACAAAAAAAAGATTTTTTAAACTAAAGTACGAGTTGCCTCAAGTACGAGTTGACGAAGGTACGAGTTGACCAAAAATAGGTACGAGTTGACTAAGATTCAAGTTGGACTTAGGTACGAGTTGACCAGAAACCATCTTTAGTACCAGGGGAGCAGATTACAGCATTGTATTTTATTATATTATTTTATCTTAATTGTTACGGATCTGTTCTTGTGTAAGAAAATACACACAGCGAACCTCAATAACTCGAATACTTTTGAAACCTTTTTTATTCCGAGACAGAGGTATCTCGAGGCACGAAGTGTAAACCACAGTAACAAACCATTGGGCGTACGTTATATCTTTCGCTCTCCAGAAGTAACGAATGTTTTGTGCATTCCTTATAATCGCCTCACTGAGGCGATTCTAATGAGTGCACTCTGCATACCTTTTCGAGATAAAAGCAGAAAAAATGATCCAGGCATTGCAGCAGAGCGAGTTCGGATAATCCGTGGTAAAAGGATATTCGTGTTCGAACCATTAAAGTTCCAATGTATATATGTACTCTTGGGTACCATGCATTACTCTTTTATGTTCTAGTGCTAGTGGAACAATCAAAACGTTCACTTTTTAACAAATACAGTCAAGTGTCGATATCTCAAACCACGAGGGACCGGAAACTTCGTCCGGAGACAACAGTAGTCCGAGATAAAGGAGTTTTCAGATGGCAAACATCAATACAATCCAACAATTTCAGTAAATATTCTTAAGCTTTCGTGTATTATGTTTACGTATTTCATTCATAACTGGGTCGGTGTTCACGGTCAACTGCACACTATAAATCTCAATGGCCAATCACCAGTTGCCTGACGATGGAAATCGGTCAATAATAAAGTAGAAGTAAAACAAAGATCAGAAATCGATACAATGAACTTATTCCAACCATCAAAGGCACAAAAGGGAAAGAAACATAAACATGAAGCGACCAGACCATAATGGAAACCTAAACAAAGGAAGGCCATAAGGACAGTTACTTTCCCACAAAATGGCCAAATGGCCATCAAAAATAAAAAGACACAAGTGATACGCACAGTAAGTAACAAACAACAACATAAATAAACCGCCACAGAAGAACCGCCTTGGAACGGTCAGTGGAAAGAATTCCACTGGGGAGTGGAAAGAATTCTACTGGGGGGCTTAAATCGATTTTACATGGCCATAATCCTCTCCCTTACCTCTGTCGCGGTATACACTAATTTTGTTTAGTCCGCATGAAGGCTTCCTACCTCACCAGTGTAACATCTCCGAGAACATACAAATAAAAAAAAATACAGAGATGAAACAAGGTTGAGGACTCGACAGCATACAACAAAAGAATTGCTGGAGCAAAAGAAAACCAACAGTTAGACTCCGAAGGGCCCGACCAAAGACGAAGTATCAGGCGCCAACCAACATAAAGAATACTAAAATCAAATTCCATTTATGTTTTTACGCTGGAACCGTCATATTATCTTATGCCCGACCAATCGGTGTGCAATCAAAGAGGGAATCAAAGATGCCAACCGTGATTGGGTTAACCACCATGCATGCAGTCTGTTTTATAACATTAATGTTGTACCCAATCTTTATATATCGACGAACGATTTTACGAAATTGGGTACTAAAGTCATTACAGGCATGTATTTTTCTAAATTCAGCCATGTATTTTTCTAAATTAATATTCCAAGTCACCATAGAATTCGGGTTCCGATAGGCCTTGTTGCAGAAGTGATTTAAGTCCAACATTTAATTTTGAAACCAAATCAGAATGACGTCTATAAAACTTAGAAAAGGCTTTTACCGCTGGCCAATGTAACGGCAAATAATTTGTCACATGTTCAAGAAAGTTGTTTCATTCACGTTTTTCATTGAGGCACGCGGATTGAAAAAAATGAATGGACTTCTCAAAATTCTTCGGCGACCGGTCAGTGAAGCTAACAGAAATTATGATAAGTAAGATAATTTTAACCTTTGTGGCTTTTTATGAAGTGGAGAGGGCGGCCAATGCCATAAGGAACAAGAATATATATGGTTAAGGGTTGGGGATCATAATGGTTTCTGAGATATATGGCCTTTTATGAAGTGGAGGGGTGGGACAGAGCCCCGGTTTATCCCAGGAGGGGGGGGGGGGGGCAGGTTGGTGTCACTGAATGTGTCTAACCATAAAGAACAAGAATATATATGGTTTAGGGGTGGGGATCTGTAAGGTTTCCAAGATATTGGACCCTTTATGAAGTGGAGGGGTGGGGCAAGGCCCCAGCGCATCCCGAAGGCCCCCGGGTTTGTATCACTGAATGCGTCTTATCATAAGGAGCAAGAATATATATGGTCTAGGGTCGGGGATCTGTAAGAATTCCGAGATATTGGAAATTTTTTTTTAAGTTGAGGGAGTGGGGCAAGGCTCCGGTGCATCCCGGGGTCACCAGGTTGGTGTCACTGATTACGTCTCATCATAAGGAACAAGAATATATATGGTTTAGGGCTTGGGATCTGTAAGGTTCCCGAGATATTGGATATTTTTGGAAGTGGAGGGGGTGGGGCAAGGCTCCGGCACATCCCGGTGCCCCTCAGGTTGTTGTCACTGAATGCGTCTTATCGTAAGGAACAAGAATATATATAGTTCAGGGGTGGGAATCTGAATGGGGTCTGAGATATATGGCCTTTTATGAAGTGGAGGGGTCGGGCAGGGCCCAAGCACAACCTCGGGACCCTCAGGTTGGCATAAAAGCATATGGCTGAGAATAATTTACTCAAGAAACATTTCTATAAAAGTTCTCCCGATCACCAGTCAGACAAATTTGACCTTGGCATAAAACAGGTCAAGGTCAAACTAGATCATAATATTTGCAAACTTGGTAGTACTCAGTCTGCCAATGCTACAAACCAAGTTTCAAGACAATCGGCCCATTGGTTCTGGAGAAGAAGATTTTTTTAAAGGTTTTTACAATATTTGGGCAGTGCGGCCATCCTGGTAATCTGACCTAAAACATTCAAACAAATTTTTGTTCCCTCATTTTCCTTAGGCTGAATATAATTATTTTTATGAAATTGGCCCAGTGACTTCAGAGAAAATGTATTTTTGAATATCAATGGACCTGTAACCCACGTGACCTTCAGCCAAGGTCAACGTGACATTCAGCGAAGGTCACTGAATGACCTTGACATTTAGCATACAAAGACATTCATTTTGTACCCATTCTCATATCATAGACCACAATATTTTCCGAAAAATGCATTGTTTTGCCCTTGTCCAAATTTGTACTTGGCAGAAAAAAGGTCAATGTCAACCTAGGGTCATATTTGCAATATTTGCAAATTGGTAGCACTCAGTCACCAGATGCCACATACAAAGTTTCAAGACAATCGGCCAAGTGGTTCTAGTAAGGTTTTTACAATATTTGGGAATGCCGGCAATCTTGGTCATGTGACCTGGACCATTCAAACAAATTTTCGTATCTCACTGTCCTGAGGCTGCATATAAAATTTAATTGAAATTGGCTCAGTGATTTCAGAGAACGTCCCCGTCAACACTGTATAGGTCATTTTGGAGACGTTGCTTCCAATTCTGTGGGTCTTTTACCCGACATTTAGATGAAATGACATCTCAAGCCGTGTCGCCCAATGAAACCAATAGGCGTTATAAGCATGGACGGACAGACTCGCACCGCTTTGCCTGGGCAGGCTTAGATCCTCTAAGCTGTTTACTAAGACTCGTGTGCGGTCGGTCTCAGCTCTGCGTTGAAGCATCATGCCGCTCATCTATTTTTTCAAGCCCCGTTGGGTGGGGCCCTCATTTTTTATCTATTCTCCTGCAACAGACCACAATATTTTTTTCGGAAAATTGTTCTACCCTTTTCCCATTGAAAAGCTTAAGACATCAAATATGACCTTTGCGTGAAATAGGTCAAGGTCAGCATAAGGTTATCATATTTGCAAGCATGGTAGTTCTTAGTCATCCGATGATACACACCAAGTTTCAAGACAATCAGCCATGTGGTTCGGCAGAAGAAGATTTTTAAAAGTTTTTACTGAATTTGGACAGGCGGCCACCTTGGCCATGCAAACTGGAGCATTCAAGTAATTGTTCGTTCCTGTAAGGCTGCATATTAAATTTAAAAGAAATTGGTCCAGTGTCTTGTGAGAAAATGTATTCGGAAATGTCAATGTACCTTGACCTTGAGCATTCATAGACATTCATTTTTTACCTATTCTCATGTAATGGACCACAATATTTTCCGAAAAATGCATTGTTTTACCCTTTTTCCATTGAAAAGCCTAAGGTACCAAATTTGACCTTGGCTTAAAATAGGTCAAGGTCAACTTAGGATCATCATATTTGCAAATTTGTTAGTACTCAGTCACCTAATGCAACATACCAAATTTTAAGACAATCGGCCCAATGGTTCTGGAGAAGATTTTTTAGGTCTTTGGTCGGGCCCCTCAGAGTCTAACTGTTTGTTTTCTTTTGCTCCAGCAATTCTGTTGTTGTATGCTGATGAGTCCTCAACCTTGTTTCATCCCTGTAGTTTTTTTATTTGTATGTTCTCGGAGATGTTACACTGATGAGTTCGGAAGCCTTCATGCGGAATAAACAAAATTAGTGTATACCGTGACAGAGGTAAGGGCGAGGATTATGGCCATGTAAGAATTTGGACAGTGTAAGATTTAAGCCCTCTAGTGGAATTCTTTCCACTGACCGTTCCAAGGCGGTTCTTCTGAGGCGGTTTAGTTATGTTGTTGTTTGTTACTTTCTGTGTGTATCACTTGTGTCTTTTTATTTTTGATGGTCATTTGGCCATTTCGTGGGAAAGTAACTGTCCTTATGGTTCCGAGCGGAACGGTTTGAGCAATTGTGGTAGAGGGTCACCGAAGGAACATTCTTGTGAAATAATTTTTAAATCCATCCACTTGTTAAGGAGAAGAAGTCGTTTAAAGGTTTTTCTATTTTTAGCTCTGGCGGCCATTTTGTTGACCTGAGCTGAACGGTTTGAGCAATTTAGGTAGGGTTTTACCCAAGAAACATTCAGGTGAAAGAATTTCAAAATCCATCCACTGGTTAAGGAGAAAAGTGCGTTTAAAGGCTATTCTATTTTTAGCTCTGGCGGCCATCTTGTTCACCATAGCAGAATGGTTTGAGCCCTTTTTTAGAGGGTCACCCAAGGAACATTCCTGTGAAGTTATTTCAAAATCCATCCACGGGTTAAGGAGAAGAAGTTGTTTAAAGTTTTTTTTCTATTTTTAGCCCTGGTGGCCATTTTATTCAACCGAGCGGAACGGTTTGAGCAATTGTGGTAGAGGGTCACCAAACAAACGTTCTTATGAAATAATTTCAAAATCCATCCACTTGTTAAGGAGAAGAAGTCGTTTAAAGGTTTTTCTATTTTTATCTCTGGCAGCCATTTTGTTCACCCGAGGGGAACGGTATGAGCAAATTTGATAGAGGTTCACAAAAGGAACATTGCTGTGGAATAATTTTAAAAATCCATCCACTCGTTAAGGAGAAGAAGGTGTTTAAATTTTTTTCTATTTTTAGCTCTGGTGGCCATTTTGTTCACCCGAGTGTAACAGTTTGAGCAATTTTGGTAGAGGGTCCCCCAAGGAACATTCCAGTGAAATAATTTCAAAATCCATCCACTGGTTAAGGAGAAAAAGTCGTTTAAAGGTTATTCTATTTATAGCTCTGGCGGCCATCTTGTTCACCCGAGCGGAACGGTTTGAGCAATTTTGGTAGAGGGTAACCAAAGGAACATTCTTGTGAAGTAATTTCAAAATCCATCCACTAGTTAAGGAGAATAAGCCGTTTAAAGGTTTTTCTATTTTTAGCTCTGGCGGCCATTTTGTTCACCAGAGCAGAACGGTGTGAGCAATTTTGATAGAGGGTCACCCAAGAAACATTCCTGTCAAGTAATTTCAAAATCCATCCACTGGTTAAGGAGAAGAAGTCCTTTAAAGGTCTTTCTATTTTTAGCTCTGGCGGCCATTTTGTTCACCGGAGCGGAACGGTTTAAGCAATTTTAGTAGAGGGGCACCCAAGAAACTTTCCTGTGCAATAATTTTAAAATCCATCCACTGGTTAAGGAGAAGAAGTTGTTTAAAGGTTTTTCTATTTTTAGCTCTGGTGGCCATTTTGTTCACCCGAGCGGAAAGGTTTGAGCAATTTTAGTAGAGGGTCATCCAAGGAACATTCCTGTGAAACAATTTCAAAATCCATCCACTGGTTAAGCAGGAGAAGTCATTTAAAGGGTTTTCTATTTTTGGCTCTGGTGGCCATCTTGTTCACCCGAGCAGAACAGTTTGCGCAATTTTGGTAGAGGATCACCCAAAGAGCATTCCTGTGAATATTAGATCAAAATTTGTCCAGCAGTTTTGGAGGAGAATTTGTTTAAAGGCATTTATTCTGTAACAGTAGAACACACCGTGTGTCCATAATTGTTGTATTGCCCCCTGTGATATACTGACTATAGCAGATCAAAGGCGGCCCTTAATAGGGTGATTAGTAGCTCTTGTTGAATCCCCTGACTGAGACACTTAAGGGGAAAATCAATAATGTACACCAGTCAACAGTAAGTAATTTATTGACTTTCCCCAAGGCGGCCCCTTACCTGTTGAAGACAGAGGACTTCTCTTAAGTGAACACTGAGGGCTACATTATATTATGTAATGAAATAATAGTCCTCAATAATCAAGAATAAATGCCTTTAAAGCAAAAGTTGACGACGGACGGATGCACGCACGCACGCACAGACGACGGACAAAGACCGATCCCAAAAGCTCACCTTGAGCACTTCGTGAACGCGATCGATGGGGATGTATAAGTGTCAAGGCTTGGGGTGGCATCCGCAACAGTGGAAAGACTGACATCGTCTTCTTCGACACTGCCAGGGGACGAGGCGTTACTGCACAAAGTTAGGTTAACATCTTGCAGCCAGTGGTTGTTACGTATATTCGAGCTCATCCTGGCATGATTTTACAGCAAGATAATGCCAGGCCTCACACGGCACTTCATACACGACATTATTTGAACAACCAGAATGTCGACGTGCTTCCTTGGCCATCCCTGTCACCAGACATGAACCCGATGGAACATGTCTGAAAAGGAAGATTCGGCGACGTAACGTGTGTACCAGACTGGGACTGGAGCACGCCACACGACATGAATCGATGAATCTTTCGTTGGCATACATTAGCAGACTTGACCCCCGCCCATCGGGGCTTGATGAAATAGATGGGCTGCATGATGCTACCACGCAGAACTGAAACCGATCCGCACACGAGTACTGATAAACTAATTGGAGGATCTAAGCTTGCCCAGGCAAAGCGGTGCAAGTCTGAGTGCCCATGCTTAAACTATATTGGTTTCATTGGGCGGCAGGGCTTGAGATGTCATTTCATCTCAATGTCGGGTAAAAGTCCCACAAAATTGGAAGCAACGTCTCCGAAATGACCTTTACAGTGTTGACGGGGACGTTAAACCTCAAATCAAACAAACAAACAAAAACATTAGCAGACTGATTTCGTCCATGCCGAGAAGATCCAGAGCTCTGGAAGAGACGCGTGGTGGACATACCCGCTATAAGTGACATTACCGTATTTATTTGGCTTTTAGAAGTCAAGCGGAAGAATTTTGTAACAGCCCTCATCTTTTACTTTAAGACATTTTGCTTTGAGCTTTGACCATTCTGTTAGAAAAAGATGGACTTTTACTTTGTGTGAAATTGGCTTTGCATATTAAATGAATTTAGAATATTTTGAGGCTTTATTTATTAACCGTGCAGAACTTTTGTCGCCGAATATAATTGGACCAGTGTACTGGTTAGCCCTTTGTAGTTGTCAGTGTGCTGGATGTGATAAACTCGGAATCAGGATTGTTGCTTGACACCCATCATAAATTATTAGAAATCATCAAATCACTACTCAGTATATTAAAATGAAGGTCTCCCTGTTTCCCGTCTTAATTCTTGGGTTCACTCTTTGGAAATCAACTTACAGAATGCATCAAGATGATGGAAATCAGAAGTGCAGGATTACAAATAATAAGAGAGAGTGTTTGAGTTTTACAGTCCCATCATCAGTTATGGTCATACGGAGACGAGGCCTCGATTTAAAGACTCATCCTTAAGTCTGGTGAAGCCGGAATCGATCCTGCGACCCCTGGTTTACAGGACGAGAAACATAACCACTACACCACGGAGGCTCCTACAAATAAGGAGAGCAGTAGCAGAGTTTCCCAATCCTTGGCAATTACAAGGACGAATGGGAACAGAAGGTGTTCGGAGGGCTTGCAAAACTTCAAGTCCTCACTCGGTACACACTTGTCTTTACTCATAATCTTGGCCGGAGACATTGAAACTAACCCCGGCCTAAGGTTTCGCTGCGGACTGTGCAAAAAATATTGCAAAGGTTCCGAGAAATGGATAGAATGTGAGGACTGAAACCAATGTTTTCACTCATGTTCTGATTTGGATTTGGATAATAGTCAATTGTTAGAAACTGAATCTTGGTACTGCAAAGACGGAAAAACTGACTGTGGTCATTGCAGTGGTGCTGTCCTTAATAGCCACAAAGTTGTTCAGTGTGATCAATGCGAAATGTGGATACACACTGAATGTTCTTTCATTTCAGATGCGGAATATGGCGATTTGGTAAACTCAAACTGCAACTCGATATGTCCAAAATGTGAGGTTTACAATATCAATATATAGAACTGACTCAACTGAGTGATCCAAACAGGTTTGAACCTCTGTGACAGGATAAGAGAGGCAAATATTTGACTGCTTTTAAAAATAAATCGAATTTTGTAAAATGTTTGAAACTTTGCAGTATAAACATTAATGGAGTAAGAGGAAAAAATCTTGAACTTTTAGCTTTCCTCGAATCTTCGCATCCGCATATTGTTGCTATTCAGGAAACAAAGATTGACAGTTCAATTACCATATCTGAGCTTTTCCCTGAAACTTGTCAGTACTGTGTCTATAGAAAAGATAGCAACTCTCAAGGTAGTGGGGTGATGTTGCTCATTCGCAGAGACATCCCTTACATGCCTTTCATGGGATTGGAAAATGACATCGAATCGGTCTGGGTTAAGGTTTTTGCAAATAAAACTCCCCACTTCATAGCAAGTTGGTATCGACCACCAAATGGTACGGTCGAAAATTTCCAGTTGCATAAAGATCAGCTGGATTGCATTAAGTCGCAGCACAACGGTAAAAAAACTCCCGGCTGTACATGTTCTAGGTGACCTCAACTTCAGAGACATTGTTTGGCCCGACAGGCTCAGCAAACAAGGCACAATGTTGTTAATTTCCCCAATCGTGATAAGAACACATTGGATCTGATCTTTACGACATTGACAGGACAATTCGCAGATATTCATTCCCCAGATAAACTAAAAATTCACATCCCACCAATAAAGAAACCTCGGAGGAAGGTGTATTCATATCAGAAAGGTGACTATGAATCATATTTGCAAAGGAGAAATACTTTAATGGTCATTCAGATGCTCGGTCTGTACAGAAGAACTTTGATTTGATAACTTCTTTCATTCATACTTCGGCCGAAAATCATATCCCCTCAAAAACTAGTAGGTCTGTATCTTCTATTCCCTGGATCACACCAGAGATAAGAAGAAAAATTCGAGGAAGGAATAAGATTCATGCAAAGGCAAAAGGACGAGAAGTGGTAAACTCCAGACAAAAGCTTATTTGTTCCTCTGTTAATAACTTGGTAGGTGACCAAGACTGCTACAAATCCCAGAGACTGTTACAGATGTATCAATAGCCAGAAGAAACACAGGCAAGGTATCCCGCCCATTAATAAAAGAGGAGGGAACGGGGTTGCTGAATCAGACTCTGAAAGGGCAGAGGAACTAGTTGCTCAATTCAATGATACGTTTAATAAAACTGAGTTTATGGAGGTTCCATTTACTGGAAGATCGGTCCCATTCATGAATATTATTGTTGTGTCAGCTACAGGGGTGATCGAGTTACTTCAAGGCTTAAGCCCCATTAATGCCTTAGGACCTGATGAGCTTCATCCTAGAGTTCTAAAGAAAATAGCAAATGGGTTAGGCCAAGTTTTTGCACACTTATTTCAACATTCTCTTGATACGGGTGAAATCCCTAAGGAATGGCACTTAGCAAACATCTGTCAACTCTTCAAAAAAGGAGATAGGGCTCTTGCCGATAATTATTGCCCTGTGTCTCTGACTTGTGTTCTGTGTAAAATGCTTGGACATATAAGTCTGCTCAAACATCATGGCCCACTTGGATGAACGAAAACTTTTGTCAGACAGACAACATGCATTTAGGAAAAGGCATAGTTGTGAAACTCAGCTGTGCACAGTTATTAATGACTGGGCAATAATCTTGGACAAAGGGGGACAGGTGGACACATTTATTCTGAAAGGCTTTTGACACCCCTCCTCATGAACTACTTAAATATAAGTGATTTTGTTACGGAATTTGGGTGGGAGGAGACCCTCAAATGTAAGGATTCGGAGTGGGCTCCATTTTTGTCTGGAGTGCAGCAAGGGTCCACTATTGTTCTCGCTGTATATCAATGATATTTCCACTGACACTGACTCAGAAATAAGACTGTTCGCATATGATTGTGTTTGTTGGGGGAAATTAGAGATACAGATGAGTCACTGAAACTTCAGGCTGACATGGATAGATTAGGATGTTGGGCCCGAAAATGGGGCATGAGATTTCAGCTAATTAAATGCAATATTATGCAGATAACTGGGAAGAGATCTAATAAAGTTGAGGCTTCTTACACCTTAGAGGGAACGGTCATCGGGAATGCTGACTCCATTAAATACCTGGGAGTGACAATCACACACAACTTTAGATGGCATACCTATATTAGCAACATGTGTACTACGGCAAATAGAGCGTTTGGTTTCCTGAGGCGAAATCTTCACCAGTGCCCTCAGGATGAAAGGAGGCAGCATATAAAGGTCTTGTTTGCCCAATCTTGGAATATGGTAGTTGTATCTGGGACCCCAGTTGAGTGGTCCTTAACAATAAAATTTTGAAAGTTCAGAATAGAGCTGCTAGATTTGTAACAGGCAATTAGTGCTTTGAAACTGGGAGCATGACTGGAATACTTGGAAAATTAAAATGAGAGTGTCTCAAGAAAAGGAAAAAAGACAGTAGGCTCATCCTTTAATACAAAGGTCTAAAGGGTGCTGCCAGCATTCCAACAGATGACAGACACTGTAGAAATCACCATTCGTTGGCCTTCCAGACTCTTACTGCAAGAACTGACATTTATAAAGAGTCATTCTTACCCAGAACGATTAGAGATTGGAATGCCCTTCCCGATTCGATTATTTCGACAGCTGAATGTGCTGATGATTGTGTAGCTAAAGGTGCAGTCTCTATAAGGCTATTTTCATGGCCACAACCGATTTCCTTTAAACTTTGTAGCTTCAAATTGGTATGTATTGGCTGTTTAATGGTGAATTTTTAGACACTTTGATGAGGCTTTATTATCCGAAACTACGTTGTATGACCCATCTTATTTCTTATGAGTATTTTCATTGCTCTTAAAGGAACTCATTTTTGTTTTTTATTTGCCTTCACTGCAGCTGGTGTTGTGCCGTGTGGCGGCCGTAAAACGTCTCCCCGTACATCAACCATAGTGCAGTTTATATTTTACTTTTGGTCCTTTGAGATCAGCGTGAATATTCTGAGAAATCAGAAACAAATTATTAGTTTAGACTCAAATTCTAGACAGGTTTTTAATTATTTGGACCTCATTTTGATTTATATCAGTCTTTGAATCGACTGCCTATTCGAAATTCGCAAAATTGCAGTATGCTTCCTCTGGCTTTCGTTGCCGGATCATTACACGGTCACTGATGAGGCTTTATTAGCCGAAACTACGTAGTATGACCCATCTTATTTCTTATGAATATTTTCATTCCTCTTAAAGGAACTCATTTTTGATTTTTATTAGGAGGAGTTTTGGAGACAAGAACTTCTGTTGATAACATGGCATAGACTGACAAAGGGCAATGATGCTGGTAAAAATCAATAAGGCACAACCTATTTAAAATATGATCATTTTCAGGTCATAAGAACAATAATTGGAATGTTTAATCAAAATCTCTTGAACACTGTGGGAGGAGTTGCGGAGACAAAAACTTGTTGATAAAATTGTTAAAACTGACAAATGGCAATAACTCTGGTAAAAATCAGTCTAGCATGACCTCGATAAAATATGATCATCTTCAGGACATGGGAACAATAACTGGAAAGTTTCATCAAAATCCCTTGAAAATGTAGGAGTTGCAGACAGACCGACTGATGGACGGACGGTGGAGTGACGGATGAAAACCATTACTATAGTCCCCTTCGACTAACGTCGGGGAAAAATGGACAGATTGTACATTGTAAGTCAATTCTTCCCCTGACAAAGTGTCTGGTCAGATGTTTAATATGTAGGTAGCAAATGTTTGTAGATAAGTAAAGAATTAGTATTTTTAATTATTCTGCAATACATCTAAGCATTAAGATAACACACCCTTGCAACATAATTTGTAGTTTTTGCATCTTCAAGATAGCTACTTTTTTATGAAAATCCATGATATTTTCCTTATTTATACTGCAAACATAGGTGGCGGGTGCTAGTTAGAACCGCCTCATTGAGGCAGTTCTAATGAGTACCCACAACCCCTGTATTGGAGCAGAAATAAGAAACATAATGTATACCCCTATAAACCTCAGATTTCTCAATACAAAGTGGGGTTTAAGGGGGTGTTCATTTCACGGGCTTGTTCATGTGATGTGAATCCAGTTGAAGAGTACAATCAATATTAACCAAAGGTACATCAACAGCATCAATGTAATATGACATCATAAAAATATACATACATACAAGTCAATCTTTGAAACCTCCACTGTATCAATAGACTATCAGATGCTTTATAATCTTCAAAATTTTTATGCCAACAGAAAGTGTAGTTTCATCTTGTGCACATAAATTCTAAGAAAAAGGATGAAATCATACTCAAAAAATATTTTTAATCTTCCATAAAACTGGAAAACCAAATAAAATATTAAATATTATTAAGGTCCTTTAAGATTAAACTTTTATTTTTCCATGTTGTTTTTTCGAAGGTAACCTATTTCTCACTTCTGAAAGGAAAAAAGAGGACCTATTCCATTAGAATAATGCATCCATATATGTAGTGCTTTCAGTCATGATAGAAAAAATACCATTTTTGAAATGAAAATTTATATATTTTTCTTATTTCTGCTTCAAACAGAGATCATTGTGAGAAAACCTCACTGAGACAGTTCTTAGGAGTACCCACAGTCTATGTTTAGAGTCAGAGAATGGAAAAATATGTATAGAAAATAAAGAATAGCCCTGTAAACTCCACTTTTCTCTATATAAGGAGTTTTACAGGGGTGCTCATTTCCTGATATCTGTAAGTGGTGGCCACCCAATTCTTGCAAAACCACCAGCAATATCTACCTTTAAAAAGGTAAATACAGCATTTTATGTGGTGGGTGAATGCACTGAAAAGTAGCATAAAAATACCTGACACGATTTCCAAGTTGTTATGCAAAAAGTGTGGTACTTATGATCTGACCAATAGATTCCTCTGTTCCAATTTCACCAAAAAAAAAAACAGCAACCTTATTTTGAGAGACTGGTTTTATACATTTAAAACTATGCAGGTGAAAAGTCTTCAACTATTTTTAGATCGGACCAGTATGTTTCACATGTTCCAACTGCACCATCAACATATGAAAATTCAACATTAGAAAATACCAAATCAAGCGTTGTCATATGATCTGTGGTACATTCTTTTATAAGCATTTTGCATGAAAACTTATCACTTAATTTCTTAATAATGCTATGTTTCAGCAAAACATTAATATTGAAATATTCAATTATCATCAATGGCTTTGATGGGGTCAAATATGGAATAAGTTCTTTGTTCAGACAAGAAAGAAGATTACTGTCAGACATTTGAGGTGACTTATACAAAAATACAATCTGACTTTCAATCGAGACATTCCTGGCAGTTATCATAATAAATTCTAATGTATCTGAACTACACTTTCTCTTCTGTATAATAATGATATCATCTTTGACATAAACTGCTAATCCATGAGGAGGTCTTTTGCAAGTATTGTATCCAATTTGGTAATTTCTGATCAAACAACAGCCTTCTATTACATAATCACTATCATTATCAGGCTGATGTAGTCGTGTTTCTGCTAATCCAAATATGTGCGTTGACAACAGATTTCTGTCATGTCTCACATCATCAAAATGAAGATTCAAGGATCTACAATTATTGAAAGCAACTTTGAAATGCGAAACTGGATCTATCAATTCTAAAGATGTATCACACAGTTGAAGCATTGCTGTTTCATGCAACCGCTGCATTTCTGTCTTAACCTGATCATCAACTTTTAATGCTTTCTCATTGAAGTTAAGGATCTGAAGCTTTTCAATTGACCTGACCCTGCCGAGTGCAACATAGTGTAAA
The DNA here is from genome assembly GCA_963580285.1 of Lucinisca nassula. Taxonomy (NCBI): domain Eukaryota; kingdom Metazoa; phylum Mollusca; class Bivalvia; order Lucinida; family Lucinidae; genus Lucinisca; species Lucinisca nassula. Next base: position 56,391,097 of record OY757015.1, on the reverse strand, counting down.
TGTGGAACTTTGCGGGTTTTACGTTGTGTTAAGTCAATGACAACTCTTTCAAGGGTACTACCTTGTGCTCTATGTACTGAACTCCCTGCAGAAGGTTGCAAAGGGAATTGAACTCTCTGAAAGGTCTTTCTGTTGTAAGTAAATGACCTGGTGACATCAAAAATAGGTGTCCAATTTTCATCAATATTGCTATGATACAGTCCACTGTTTTTGTATTTGATTCTTGTTTCCATTCCTGCTTTTTTGTCATCAAACTGGACCCAAATTATGCTTGGACGTCGTGTGGTTTGTAGTTTATACTCAATAAACTTAACTACACATGATGCTCCATTTGCTAGTCCATCTTTTGTTTTTATGTTTATTGTTAAATCATAAATCATGTCAACAACAACTGTTAAGGAGCAATGTAAATTTGCTGTTTGGTTTGAATCTGTTACATTCTTTAGATTCTTGAGTGCACAGTCTATCTTTTCTTTAGATAACTTAGGTGAGACATATGTATCCATGCATGGTATTTCAACCTTTTCTGTTGCCATATTTCTTATAATTTCATCATTAAAAACATGCATGAAATAGTTTTCTGCAAAGAGGTGAGGCGCATTTTTTTGATACTCAGTATCTTTTTTAGTTACTTTACATTGTTTAAACCTAGTCTTGTCTTCAGCAGTCAAGGCATTGATCCTTAATATATTTAACAATTCTGCAAATTCAAGGTCATCTTTTTGTCTCATAATTTCTGTTAATTCAAACATGGTAAATAAGTCTTTCTAGAGATTTTGTGATAAAGCAGCTGCATCATATTTCATGTCATTAAATATCCAATCACCACTCACAGGTTTCAACTGATAGAGATCACCAACAGCAATAACGCTAACACCACCAAAAGGCGTTCTTGTTCCTTTCAATGCTTGAAGTATCTGATCAATAAAATTCAACATAGAATTACTAACCATTGAAATTTCCTCAATAATCACAACTGACAAATCGCGGTATTTTGATCTAAAGGTATTTAGACTGTCACAAGTTAATGTTTGATCCGATTGCTTATACTTTTGTTAAAATGCAGATGAGATGGTAGAACCATTAATATTAAATGCTGCTTTTCCTGTAAATGCACAAAGAAGAACCCTTGTGTGATCCGCATCTTCTCCTTCTTTCAGATTTAATATTCTAAACAAAGTCTGATACAATGCTCGAATAACTAGACTTTTTCCAACACCAGCTCCACCAGAAAGAAATACATATAAGGGGGCATCTTTTGTGTTAATCAAGTGAATCACATGATAGTAAAACTGTTTTTGTTTACTATTTAAACACTGCAGGAGCTTTCTGTAATCAATATCTGAAAGAATATTTTCATTCACATCCATTTGAGGTGCAGAAACGTAACATCCAATTTCAGTCCCTATATCATAGTCTCTATGCTCAATTCTATCAGGATTAAAATATATAAACTCTTCAGACTGAACTGGTTCCATTTCAGCATCATCACCTTCAACTTGTTGTGTACTTGGAGCATTATCATCGAATGCATCATATTCGATTTCTGCTAAATCTCTTGCTAATTCCAACTCATCAGCATAATGTTCGTAAGTGGAACATTTATGATCTATCACATGTTTCATAGACTCATAGTGTTCTTTATATGTTCTAAAATTTCCAAGTAAGTCAGTCTCTTCATTTCTCCATGGGTGAAAAAGTAGAAGTTTCTCTCTATAATAGTTCTCTTCATCTGTTTTGCGATTGAATCTCACATACCTGATTATTTTAGAATTATGACTTCGTCTGATTTTTATGCCATTCTTTAAAGTTAAAATAGTTTCACCATCACCAAAGCATTCTTCATCTGACACTTCTGCATCTTTCTCATAATCTTGCTCCTCCTCATCTCTACTATCATTATGTCCATCGGGGTAAATGACTTCTAACTCAGAAACATAATCGGCTAAGCAATACTTTTCCAATGGTTTGGGACGCTTCGAGTATCTTTTAATTTTTTTGTCTGACATTATATCTGTCGAGTCTGCCGGCAATTCATCAAGTACTGACTTTGGTTTCAGTAACTGTACTCTCTGGGTTGGAAGTGACGTATTTATGAAGACAACACTCCTTGAACTTTTAGTCAATGGCATTTGCAGTACCAAATAAACTGCTTCTTGTTCACTTACTTCAACACTGTTTGAAAACACATTTCCAATATGTCTAACTTGTCTTTTGAGATCCATATTGCCATTTCTTGCTTCTTTTGCAGCTGCATGCAACAAACTACTCATCCCTCTTTGAGATTTACTAATATATGAAACTATATACATAGCACAAGCATATGGATCTAACACAAATTGTATATCAATGTTGGCCTTCCAAGCTTTTAACACACTATCATTGTACAAATTTACACGGATCTCACTCGGATTTCTTTTCAAAAACACTTTTGAAGAGTTTAAAGAACTTCTGATACATTTAATATATTCTTCCTCACTCATTTGGACAACACTTTTCAGAAACTCCTCATAAGACATATCATATCCATCTTTCTTACTGTTCATTGTTTTCTGTAAGTTTTGGTACAATTTATAAAACTTGTCTCTTTCAGTTTCGAGAGGCTGTAAGACCATAATTTTGGAAAGAGGTGGCAAAGGATAACCAAATCGACAGATTTTATCTTCTCGTTTTCTACATGTTCTAGAATGTTTGTGAATTTGAAGTTCTATTAAATGACGAAGATGTGCATTGTCTATAGAACATTTTAAATACTGATCGACATAAGCAGCCAACTCTACATCCGAATCCACATTGAATTTTGGTGCATTCTGTACCCATACAATCATGTGAATGTGTGGCGATCCACGTTGCTGAAATTCCACTCTAAAAAGTAATCAACAACTTTTCCAAGAGGTTCATACTCACTCCTTAGAATTGTGTTGATAAATTCTTTAACTCTATGCTCAAAATATCTAGAACAAGTGACTGGATCCGATTGAATAAGTTTTATCTTTTGTTCCCAAGCCAAGTTTTCAATTTGATCATCAGTGTAGTTGAAATTTTTATTTAAGGTAGCTAACATTTTCAAAAGCTCAGTCCATCTTGTATCAGCCGAGGACAATGACATAAACCAAGTTGGCAAACCTAACTGACGAATCATAGCATAAACATTTTTTTTTTCTAGATTCTAAATATGCTGGAGAATTTCTTAGCTGTTTAAACAAGTAGTAACCTTCATCATTTTTTACAATACTGTCAATACACTCTGAGTTTCTTGCTTGTACAGCAGTAATATTATTTGTTCCCGTTTGACACCTTCTAACAGCAAGGTTTGCTTTATCGTTCAATTGCTTCATTTGTATTTTTTTTCAGTTTAAAAAATATATTAGATACACTGTTAGCAGCACGCCTATCCTGGCTTCTCAATTCCCACTTTGCAATATCACTATAATGTACAGGCACTTTTCTATCATCATTATCTATGCGCCTCTGCCCACAAAATATGGTTGGAAAACAAAGATATTCTGAATCTTTTATCTTGAAATATACTGAGCGGCCTTTGACCTTCTCCAGGAGCAAATGTGAATGTAGATTTTCTGTTTTAAAGATCTGCATCATCCAACAGAGTGTCAATATTTCCCACATTTTCTTGTGCAATTTCTTCTGCATCTGAATCATACAGTTCTTCCACATGAGGTGTGTTATGGTTTGAAATATCATCATTTTTTTTCTAACTGATCGTTTGGACAATTGTCACACATTTCACTAACAACACCATCAAAATCAACAATATCATACTTTGAACATTCTTTTGTACACAACTCAAAAAATTATGTATAACCTCAGCTTGGTTCTGCTTACATGGAATATCCTGAAGACTTTCACCCCAAACACCATCAGAATCATCATTATTTGTTTCAGAGCAGGTTTTTGTTTGTGATTCAAAAAATGCATGCAGTGTTTCATTACTTTCTTCTGTGATTCTCTTTAACCACTGCTGGTCCATTTCAACATTTGCATTTTTGTACAATTCACTACCACTCATTAGCCAATGCAAAGCACAAAGCACTTGATACGTTCGAACATTTTCTGAGAAAACATATGACTTAAATGACATCTTCTTCTTTAATTTCACTGCAACAGTAACATTTTCGTCAAAAGGTCTAAGTAAAGCATTTACAACTGGTTGAATGTCAACAGGTACATTAACAACATTTCCTTTCACTGATAACTGGCGACCTCTAGGTAGTTCTCTCATCTGCATGAACGGTATACGTAAAGCAATAAGGCGTTCTTCAAGTGGAAACAGCTCCAATTCTTTTGGTTTTGGTGGCCACTTCATTCCGTTTACAACAGACAATTTTGGGACTTTACCACACTTAATATTGTCTTTGCATGTACAGCATATCCATTCTTCTTCATTGACTGATTTCACCCCTGTTTTCCTTGTCTTTAGAAACAAGTGTTTTAGCTTTTGATACAGTCTCTTCAAACCATGTCTGTTGACAACAACTACATATACATATATAGACAGGTCAAACTGATATATTCTTGTGAAACTTTTCAATACAAACATCAATATCACTACCACATTTTCTGCGCTTTGTGTTTATCTTTTCAACTTGTGAAAAAGATGGATCTTTACGCTTGGTAGCTTTTCTTTTACTGTCTATAATGTTTTCAGCTTTCTTGTTTTTTTCATTTAGTCTCCACTGTTGTTTTGCGACCCTTTCTTGTTCTAATTTGTATGGATCTGATCTCGCCTTCCTCTTTGATATATTTTGTATTGCAATATCTTTTTTTTCAATTCAAGATATACTCGAGATTCTCGTTTCTTTTCCCTTTCCCATATTTTGTATTCATCTATTAATCTAGCCCTTCGCATACATGCCTTTCTCATAGCTTTGTCTTTTGTCCGGCATTCTTCAGATTGCCAAGCACTCTGCATTGATTTAAAAGTATATTCTCTATCCTTTTTTCGATATTCTTCAGATTGTCTAGCACTCTGCATAGATTTAAATGTATATTCTCTATCCTTTTTTCGATATTCCTCAGATTGTCTTGCATTATGCATTGATTTCAGTGTATATTCTTTATCCTTTTTTCGATAGTCTTCAGACTGTCTAGCACTCTGCTTAGATTTTATTGAATATTCTTTATCCTTTTTTCGATATTCTTCAGACTGTCTAGCACTCTGCATTGATTTTTGTGTATATTCTTTATCCTTTTTTCGATATTCTTCAGACTGTCTAGCACTCTGCATTAATTTTTGTGTATATTCTTTATCCTTTTTTCGATATTCTTCAGACTGTCTAGCACTCTGCATTGATTTTAGTGTATATTCTTTATCCTTTTTTCTATATTCTTCAGATTGTCTAGCACTCTGCTTAGATTTTAGTGAATATTCTTTATCCTTTTTTCGATATTCTTCAGACTGTCTAGCGCTCTGCATTGAGTTTAGTGTGTACTCTTTGTCTTTTCCTTTGAAGTTAGAGTCTTGCCTTCGTTTCTGCATATAAACTCTCATATATTCTTTTCTTTCTGTAGCTTTTGTCTTGTTTATTTTAATTTCTTTGTTCCTCATCTTTTGATTTTTAGTCACATTTGTACTATTCCGTGTATTTTCTTCAAGTTTATGCTTTTGATCCTTAAAGTATTTGCCAATAAGTGTTGCATGATTTTCACTGCTGGAATTAGCAAATAAACCTTCTCTTGCATGTGCATTCCTAATATGGCTATCAGACATCTTTCTCTTGTAAGTTACAGTTTTCCAAGCATAGTCAAATGGAGTGTCAGTATGGCTGCCTGCACGATTTTCAATATCAAACATTGAATTATGCTCTGAATTAGATAAGTCAAAGTCTACAGGAAGAATTTCGAACTGTGTGGAAATTGAAATCATCATACTTTCAAACAATGCATACAGAAATGCAACTAGATCATCTAAACAATTGAAAGCAGCTAGTAATGATTTTCTATCTGGAGCCGATAATCCATTTAAACCATGTGAATGTGAATCAAATATAAAATAATTACAATCTTTCTTGAACACAAAAGAACAAATTGAACCCATCATTAATAAAACACTTGAAGAATTTTGTAGAGTAGTGTACACTGCTTGGTGAAGAGTAGTTAAACTGGTATTGACAAACTGTTCTGTGCAAAGACCTGTCACAATAGCTGATGTTTTCAGAACAACTTCTTTGTTTAAAATTGAAACTAATCTTGGAAGTTCATCAAAGCTTAGTAACTTACTTCTGAATTTATCTTCTGCCTTTAATTCACCAATGATCTTATTATACAGACTATCTCCAGCTAAAAGAATGTTGTCAAGATCTGTACTACAAGCAATGTCTGAGTATGCTGCATATATTAATGAACAAAGTGCATTTGCAGTACATTGACATCCTCTGGACTCATTGCTAAATATTTCTGAACCTTGATGAAAAGATCCCAGTTCAAATTTGACAGAGTTAAATGGACCATTAGAAGGCTTCCATAGCGCTGTTTCAGTTTGTTCCATTAAAGGAAATGCTGTATACATAGTTTTTTTCATCAACTTGTGTAGAGCTTGAAAATACAGTGTTTGTAAATTCTATGGGTGAATGTATTTTGGTATTTTGTCCAAGTTGTTGTCTGTTAGTATTGCCATTTGAACTTTGCAAAACTTCGATATTTTGTTCTGGTTGTTTTCTGTAAATATCTTTGTCATTTCTACTTTGTAATACTGAGTTCATATCTTTGTCATTTCTACTTTGTAAAACTGTAGCATCAGATGTCACGCTGAGGCAGGTCATACCCACATCTGAAGAACTAGATGACCCTGGGCCAGATGATACGCTGGGGCAGGTCATACCCACATCTGACAAAATAATTGACCCTGGCACAGTTGTCCCCATCGCTACAAGCGATTGGGGCTTAGATCCTCCACGATCTATGAGGGGGGTCAGTCCCACATCTGAGATAAATAACCCAGGGCTACTACCATTAGCCCTCACCATGGTCTTTTGCCAATGACTTCTTCCAGTTCTTTTTACGTGGCATACCTCAACCTGAAAGATACAAAAGTAGGTGTCTGCTTTAAAAGGAAAAGGGGAAACGGTATTATCTTTAAATAATTCAAAATCTTGCCTATACTAAAGGAATTTTTGTAAAACACAGATTTTCTTTTCTCGCTTCAGCATAGTAATTTGACAAGGAAATCCCCAAATGATAATCCTCTAGACTTTTATCATTCTGTATTGTTTTGACCAAGTATTTTTAATAGGAGACTACAGATTGGGTACAACATGGATATTATACGACAGACTGCATGCATGGTAGTTAACCCAATCACGGTTGGCAACTTTGCTTCCCTCTTTAATTGCACGCCGGTGGGTCAGGTCTCAGATTCTAGGACGGCTCAAACGTAAAGGCTTATTGAAATTAGAGAGATAATGTTGGTTGGTGCCTGATGCTCTGTCTCTGGTCGGGTTCATCGGAGTCTAACTTGGTTTTCTTTTGCTCCAGCATTTCAGTGGTTTCTTGCTGTCGAGTCCTCACCGTTGTCTCACCTCTGTGGTTCTTTGATTTTTGTGTTCACGGAGATGTTGCACTGATGAGTTAGGAGGCCTTCATGCGGACTGAACAAATTATTTGTCTAAATCGCGACGGAAGGGCGAGGATTGTGGCCACGTAAAATCGATTTAAGCCCCCCAGTGGAAATCTTCCACTGACCGTTCCAAGGCGGCTCTTCTGTGGCGATTTATTTATGTTGTTGTTTGTTACTTACTGTGTGTATCACTTGTGTCTTTTGGTTTTGGATGGCCATATGGCCATTTTGTGGGAAAGTAACTGTCCTTATGGCCTTCCATTGTTTAGGTTTCCATTATGGTCTGGTCGCTTAATGTTTGTATTTCTTTCCCTTTGGTGTCTTTTATGGGTGGAGTAAGTTAATTGTATCAATTCCTGATCTTTGTTTTACTTCTACTTTTCAATGTGAGTTTGAAAGCCAACTAAACTGTGTAAACAGCAGCAACAGATGAGGGTGAAAGTTGTTGCCCTGAAAGATGGTCTTTGGTCGGGCCCCTCGGAGTCTTAACTGTTGGTTTTCTTTTGCTCCAGCAATTCTGTTGTAGTATGCTGTCGAGTCCTCAACCTGGTTTCATCTCTGTTGTTTTTTTATTTGTATGTTCTCGGAGATGTTACACTGATGGGTTAGGAAGCCTTCATGCGGACTAAACAATACTAGTGTATACCGCAACAGAGGTAAGGGTGAGGATTATGGCCATGTATAATCGATTTAAGCCCCCCAGTGGAATTCTTTCCACTGACTGTTCCAAGGCGGTTCTTCTGTGGCGGTTTATTTATGTTGTTGTTTGTTACTTACTGCGTGTATTGCTTGTGTCATTGAATTTTGGATGGCCATTTGGCCATTTTGTGGGAAAGTAACTGTCCTTATGGCCTTCCTTTGTTTAGGTTTCCATTATGGTCTGGTCGCTTCATGTTTGTGTTTCTTTCCCTTTGGTGTCTTTGATGGGTGGAGTAAGTTAATTGTATCGATTCCTGATCTTTGTTTTACTTCTACTTAAACCCTTCCTCACATTCATTATTACTTGACTACCGAAGTTCTTCTTTCATTGCATTGCAAGAATTAAAGAGAATTTAATTCTATGTAATATTGGTTGGTGCCTGATGTTCTGTCTCTGGTCAGGTCCATCGGAGTCTAACTGTTGGTTTTCTTTTGCTCCAGCTTTTAGTGAGTCCTTGCAGTCGAGTCCTCACCGTTGTTTCATCTCTGTGGTTGTTTGATTTTTGTGTCCACAGTCATGTTGCACTGATGAGTTGGAGGCCTTCATGAGGTCTGAACAAATTGTCTAAATTGCTATGGAAGTAAGGACGAAGATTGTGACCACGTAAAATCGATTTAAGCCCCCCCCCCATGGAATTTGGTTTACTGACTGTTCCAAGATGGTTCTTCCGTCCCGAATCATTCTTGTTATGGTTTGTCTTAGAGTGTTTGTATCGCTTATATCTTTTTGTTTTGGATAGCCAATTGGCCATTTAGTGGGAAAGTAACTGACCTTTTGGCTTTCCGCTATTGATGTTTCCATTAGGGTCTGGTTGTTTCATGTTTGTGTTTCTTTCCCTTTGGTGTCTCTGATGGGAGCTGTGGGTTAATTATATCAATTCCTGATCATTGCATTCACATCTATTTTGTTTGTTTCGTTAACCACCCACTCAACACAATCTAGGTTATTTCTTAGCCAGTAAGGTTACCTAACCACACTATCAGGGCACCCTTAAATAAGATATGAAAGTGACAGAAACTGACAACTACCTTTATTGAATAAGCACAAGGGAGGTAATGACCTTATAATAGATTTCATGATTGATCTTCCAGCAATGAATGTTCCTAACCCTAGCATATATCCAATCCGCAACCTCCTGATCACCAGTCAGACAGGCATCCTACTTAGCTACCAAGGCCAGAAGGGAAAGAGCTACTAACTTGGTTTATACCCTATGATTTTATTGTTTGTTAAGAAATGTCTGTTTGTCTTTCCCTTTGATGTTAAGGATAAGCTCTGGGTTCTGTTTCAATCAATTCCTGTTTCAATCAGTCCCTGAAGCATCTTTCAAATTCAGTTTTAATACTTTTCTAGTAGTCCTCCAGACAAGCATTAATTAAAAGAAAAGTATAGTTGTTAAAAAACAGGTTTTTAGTATTCTTTGATACTGCAACACCTCTCGATGACATCTATCATTTTTGCTTATTACTTCAAAAGTGTTGGTTTTTAGATTATAAGTAACCTAACCTCTGACCTCAAACACAATAGCATTTAACATTGCTGGCAAGTTCAATTTATCAGCATGCAATATCAAGGATTTTCATGTTGATAATTGTACTTCGTCTTCATTCTTTTGGGCACTGTATTATACAAACTTTTATTCTATCAAACAAAAGGTGTGATTCACTCTGATTTTGCCAAAATTATTTACCTATTACTTTTTACTATCATTAACAAAACATTCATTTACCTTGAAATACAGTGATGAGCTGTAACTTGTTTCACGCACAGTTTTCCACTTTTTATACACAACACTAAGTTACTAAGTCACAAACACTGTCTATATATCAATCAATAAGTCACAAACACTGTCTATCTATTACTTTGTCAATTATTCAAATGTATAACCAACACAAAAAGAATATTTTCTCTAAAGAAATCGTGTTGATACTACAAAAAAGGAAAGTTGTATTAGACAATTTACTGTAAAAACAAACCAATTGTTTTTAATAATCTGAAAAAATTACTATTTCAATTAATTAAGAAATAAGACATGTTTGTGAAACACTGATGCCCCCAGACAGCGCATGTTAAATATGAAAGCAGTATCACTAAGCAATCGAAAGGTACGGCCAATGTTCAAGACTTAAAAAAGTAGGTCAAGGTCATGGGGTCAAAAATTATGGGATTGATGGAAAGGTCTTGTGACACAGAATGCACATGTGAAATATTAAAGCCCTGTCATTTACCAATCAAAAGTTACGGCCAATTTCTTAATTTTTTTAAAAAAATAGGTTAAACATCAAGGTAAAAAATTATAGTACCTATGAAAAGATCTTGTGATAAAGAATGTACATGTGAAATATGAAAGCCCTATCACTTACCAATCCAAAGTTATGGACTATGTTAAAGTTTTTAAAAAGTAGGTCAAACGTCAAGGTCAAGGTCAAAAATAATGGTACCACTGGAAAGGTCTTGTGACAAGGAATACACATGTTAAATATGAAAGCCCTACCACTTACCAATCGAAAGTTATGGCCAATGTAATTGTTTTTAAAAAGTAGGCCAAATGTCAAGGTCATGATGTCAAAAATTATGGTACCACTATAAAGGTCTTGTGACAAGGAATGTACATGTGAAATATGAAAGCCCTATCCCTTACCAATCAAAATTTATGGCCAATATTAAAGTTTTTAAAAAGTAGGTGAAACGTCAAGGTCAAGGTCATGATGTCAAAAATTATGGTACCACTGGAAAGGTCTTGAATCAGTCACCATTCAAAAGTTATGCCCAATGTTGGAGTTTTTGCGAATGTTAAAAGTTTTTTTTTTAAGAGAAGTAGATCAAATGTCAAGGTCAAGGTCACAAGGTCAAAAATTATAGTATCACTGGAAAGGTCTTGTTACATGAAATAGACATGTGAAACATGAAAGTCCTATCACTAACCAATCAAAATTTATGTCCAATCTTAAGGTTTTTAAAAAGGTCAAAAGAAGGTCAGATGTAAAGGTCAAGGTCACAAGGTCCAAATTTATGGTGCCCCTTGAAAAGTCTTGAGACAAGGAATGCACATGTGAAATATGAAAGCCCTATAAGTTACCATTCAAAAGTTATGCCCAATGTTAAGGTTTTTGTGGACAAACAGACGGACAGACAGTTCAAAAACTATATGCCCCCGAATCTTTGATTCCAGACACATAAAAATAAATAAATTTAAAATACTGATTTGCTAAACATCAGTATACATATTGCAGTTTTAAACTCAAATCTATAAAGGTATTTCAAATTAAATTCATGAAGAATTATCATTATATTTAAATATAAAGTGGATTTGATTTGTGTATGACTGATAAAATTGATTAATTTTCATTCATTCAACAATTAAAAAGGTGACTAAGTATTATAAAATGCTTCCCTACCGGGAGCATATATCATGATCAGCAAGGCAGTTTTTCTCGAGGAAGAGACCCTCTATGCACAGATGAAGGTATAACAAAAGGTAAAAGAGTGTTTATTTAATGTATCTTTAAAACCAACTAGATCTATCACCAAAAGTGATATATCACTAAAAGTGATTAATATCCCACAAAAATGTCTACAGACAGATAAACTGAATTATGATATATACTTCTGTTCAACTTTGTTGCAGGGATTATAAAATTTCAGTTGCTACAGTTTTAATTTTTACAATTGCATTCATACAACAGACATTATCCAAATAAGACTGGAATGTCATTCCAAACAACCTTCATCTTTCTTACCTGGTACGTCTGCGATTACCCCTTTTGTGGATAACCATTGTTAGTACTCTTTTCAGATGAACATGGTTTGTTAATTAATTTTGGGAAGCTGATGGGAGCTGTGGGTTAACTGTATTGATTCCTGATCATTGCCTTCACTTCTAGTTTACAGTCAAGCCAACACTACTTAGTTCATTTTGAGCCAGTTAGTTTAACTAACCACACTTTCGAGACAGGCTTATACCTAAGTGGTTAACCAGTACAGTGCAGTCTTTCACCAGAAGTTGATAACCGCCTTCTTGAATCAGCAGAAGGAAGACCAGAGAAAAGATTTCCTGATTGATAGCCATTTAAGAATGTTGCCAACCTCAGCAGGTATGGAACCCGTAACTTCTTGATCACGAGTCAGGAAAGCACCCAACAGCTACCAGTCTGGCTTAGATGAATCAAAATTTTAAGACGAACAATCGCTATATTCTTTAGCTAGAATAAACAATGTCCCGGGTACGACTATACATAACACCAATATTACTCTTCACCATGCTGGATCTTCATGGATTTCAAATGATGCCTGGAATAAAAAAAAATAACTGATAGTGTCAATGTTAATAAAATAGTTATTATCATTAAATACACATGTACAACAATGTATTGTTTTTTATATTATCATGCACACATCAAAATGCTCTCTAAAGGCTTTGAAGATTTTCAATGATGGTAAACCAAGTAAATAAAAATTAAATATGAGTTCCTTTAAGAGCAATGAAAATATTCAAAAGAAAGAAGATGGGTCATACTACGTAGTTTCGGCTAATAAAGCCTCATCAGTGACCCTGTAATGATCCGGCAAAGAAAGCCAGAGGAAACATACTGCAATTTTGCGAATTTCGAATAGGCAGTCGATTCAAAGACTGATATAAATCAAAATGGGGTCAAAATGATTAACAAGAGGGCCCAGAGGGCCCTGATTCGCTCACCTGTGTGTCACTGTTTCGAGTACATTCTATTTTTAGCTCTTGTGGCCATCTTGTTCATCAGCATAGTGATTTTAGCTTATTTGGTAGGGAGTAACCCAGGCAACATTCCTGGGAACTTTGAATCAAATTGGCCTTAGGGTTTAGGTGGAGTTTCCATTTGAATCAAATTTACAATATTTTTCTATTTTTACCTCCGGTGGCCATTTTGTTCATCCGAGTGGGATTGTTTTAGCCTTTTTGGTAGAGGATAATCTAAGCAACATTGTCGCAAGGAACCTACATGCTAAATATGAAGGCTGTATCTCAAATGCTTTAAAAGTTATGACAAAGTAGGTCAAAAGTCAAGGTCATGGGTCAAAAGTTTTGAATGGCTGAGAAAACCTTGTCACAAGGAACATGCATGCCAATTATGAAGCTCTATCTCATATGGTTCAAAAGGTATGATAAAGTAGGTCACAGGTCAAATCTTTATGAGTGCGAAGCCCTTGTCAGAAGGAACCTACATGCCAAATATGAAGGCCCTATCTCAAACGGTTCAAAAGTTATGACAAAATAGCCTACTGATCTACTTTTTGATTTGACATGACCCATATTCCAACTTAACTGAGATATTGTCCAGATGATCATTCTGAGCAAGTTTTATGATGTTTGACAGAAACTGTGGCCTCTTAGAGTGTTCAAAACGTTTTTCTATGATTTGACCTGCTGACCTACTTTTTGACCCGACATGACCCATATTCAAACTTGACACAGATATTGTTAAGATGATCATTCTGAGCAAGTTTGATGATGATCGGACCAAAACCTGGGCCTCCAGTGTGTTCACAAGGTTTTTCAACAATCTGACCTACTGACCTACATATTGACCAGACATGACCCATATTCGAAATTAACCGAGATATTGTCAAATGATCATTTTAAGCAAGTTTTGTGATGATCGGACCAAAACTGTAGCCGCCAGTGTGTTCAGAGGGTTTTTCTATGATTTGACCTACTGACCTACTTTTTGACCCAACATGACCCATATTTGAACTTGACAGATATTGTCAAGATGATCATTCTGGGCAAGTTTGATGATGATCGGACCAAAACTGTGGCCTCTAGTGTGTTCACAAGCTTTTTCTATGATTTGACCTACTGACCTATTTTTTGACCCGACATGACCCGTATTCAAATTTGACCCGGATATTGTCAAGACTATTATTCTGAGCAAGTTTGATGATGATCGGACCAAAACTGTGGCCTCTAGTGTGTTCACAAGGTTTTTCTCTGATTTGACCTACTGACCTACTTTTTGACCCTACATGACCCATATTCGAACTTACCCGAGAAATTGTCAAGATAATCATTTTGAGCAAGTTTCATGATGATCAGACAAAAACTGTGGCCTCTAGTGTATTCACAAGGTTTTTCTATGATTTGACCTACTGACCCACTTTGTGACCCGACATAACCTATATTCGAACTTGACCGAGATATTGTCAAAATGATAATTCTGGGCAAGTCTGATGATGATCGGACCAAAACTGTGGCCTCTAGTGTGTTCACAAGGTTTTTCTATGATTTGACCTACTGACCTACTTTTTGATCCGACATGACCCGTATTCAAACTTGACCGAGATATTGTCAAGATGATCATTCTGGGCAGGTTTGATAATGATTGGACCAAAACTGCGGCCTCTAGTGTATTCACAAGGTTTTTTCTCTGATTTGACCTACTGACCTACTTTTTGACCCGACATGAATCATATTACAATGTGACCAAGATATTATCAAGATGATCATTCTGAGCAAGTTTGATGATAATTGGACATTAATTGTGGCCTCTAGTGTGTTCAGAAGGTTTTTCTATGATTTGACCTACTGACCTACTTTTTAACCTGACAACACCCATATTCGAACTTGACTGAGATATTGTCAAGATGATCATTCTGGGCAAGTTTGATGATGATCGGACCAAAACTGTGGCCTCTCGTGTCTTCACAAGGTTTTTTTTTTCTGATTTGACCTACTGACCTACTTTTTGACCCGACATGACCCATATTCGAACTTCACCGAGATTTTGTGGTGGTACAAATTGTGTGCTAGTTTAATTAAAATCAAATCATAAATGTAACATCTATCATGCAGACAAGACCAAAATAGGCAATTTTTGCCCTTTCAGGGGCCGTAACTCTGTAACACGTGATGGGATATGGCTGGTTCAAGAAAGGAACCCAGATCTCATAGTGGTACAAGTTGTGTGCAAGTCTGGTTAAAATCAAATCATAAATGAAGATGCTATTGTGCGGACAAGACCAAACTAGGCAATTTTTGCCCTTTCATGGGCCATAACTCCATAACACATGATGGGATATGGCTGGTTCAAGAAAGGAACCCAGATCTCATGGTGATACAAGTTGTGTGCAAGTCTGGTTAAAATCAAATCATAAATGAAGATGCTATCGTGCAGACAAGAAATTGTTTACGCACGCACGGACGCACGGACGGACGCACGGACGACGGACAAAATGTGATCACAAAAGCTCACCTTGTCACTACGTGACAGGTGAGCTAAAAACCTGTCTAGAATATGAGTCTAAACCAATAATTTATTTCTGATTTCTCAGAATATTCACGCTGATCTCAAAGGACCGAAAGTAAAATATAAACTGCACTATGGTTGATGTACGGGGAGACGTTTTACGGCCGCCACACGGCACAACACCAGCTGCAGTGAAGGCAAATAAAAATTAAATATAAGTTCCTTTAAGAGCAATGAAAATATTCAAAAGAAAGAAGATGGGTCATACTACGTAGTTTCGGCTAATAAAGCCTCATCAGTGACCCTGTAATGATCCGGCAAAGAAAGCCAGAGGAAACATACTGCACTTTTGCGAATTTCGAATAGGCAGTCGATTCAAAGACAGATATAAATCTAAATGGGGTCCAAATAATTAAAAACCTGTCTAGAATATGAGTCTTAACCAATAATTTATTTCTGATTTCTCAGAATATTCACGCTGATCTCAAAGGACCGAAAGTAAAATATAAACTGCACTATGGTTGATGTACGGGGAGACGTTTCAATGATTCAATTTTCACTAAAGTATTTTTATACATTCTGATGTCTACAAAACTGTACAAATTAAGTGCCCCTAGCGGGGAGCCACTTTTGCCCCAGTGCTATAATTTGAACAAACTTAGGAGAAGAGGTGCACTATATGAAACTTCATACTAAATACCAAAGACATGGGCCTTGTGGTTTCAGAGAAGAAGATTTAAAGGTTTTCCCTATGTAAGTCTTTGTAACGGGACCATTTCTTGCACCACGGCTATAATTTGAACAATCTTGGTAGAGGTCCAATAGATGAAGCTACACACCAAATATCAAAGACCTGGGCCTTCTAGTTTCAGAGGAGAAGATCTTTTAAGATGTTTCCTATATCAGTCAATGTAAAACTAAATGGTCCCAGGGTAGGGGCATTTTTGGCCCCAGGGCTATAATTTGAACAATCTTGATAGAGATCCACAAGACAAAGATTCATACCAAATATCAAACACCTGAGCCTTCTGGTCTCAGACAAGAAGATTTTTAAAGGTTTTCCCCATGTAAGTCTATGTTAAAACAAAGGGCCCACAGGGCAGGGGCATTTTTGGCCCCAGGGCTATAATTTGAACAATCTTGGTAGAGGTCCACTAGATGAAGCTACACACCAAATATCCCTGACATGGGCCTTGCGGTTTCAGGAGAGGATTTTTAAGATTTTCCTATATAAGTCAATGTAAAACCAAAGGATCCCGGGGTGGGGGCATTTTCAGCCGCAGGGCATTGATTTGAACAATCTTGATAGAGGTCCACAAGGTGTTGCTTCAAACCATATATCAATCAACTGAGCCTTCTGGTTTCCGAAAAGAAGATTTTAAAGGTGGTCCCTATATAAGTCTATGTAAAACCAAAAGGCCCTGGGGCGGACGCATTTTTGGCCCCAGTGCTATAAATAAACAATCTTGGTAGAGGTCCACTAGATGAAACTACACACCAAATATCAAAAACCTCAGCCTTGCGGTTTCAGAGGAGAAGACTTTTTAAGATTTTTCCTATATAAGACAATGTAAAACCAAGGGGGGGGTGCATTTTTGGCCCCAGCGCTATAATTTGAAAAATCTTGATAGAGGTCAACAAGATGAAGCTTCACACCAAATATCAAAGACCTGGGTCTTGGGTTTCAGAGAAGAAGACTTTTAAAGATTTTTCCTATATAAGTCAGTGTAAAACCAAAAGGGCCCTGGGTGGGGCATTTTTAGCCTCAGGGCTATAATTTGAACAATCTTAACAGAGGTTCACAAGACAAAGCTTCATACCATCTATCGAACACCTGAGCCTCCTGGTTTCGATCAGAAGATTTTCAAAGGTTTTCCCTATATAAGCCTATGTAAAACTAAAAGGCCCTGGGGCAGGGGCATTTTTGGCCCCAGGACTATAATTTTAACACTCTTAATAGAGGTCCACAAGACGAAGCTTCATACCATCTATCAAATACCTGAGCCTCCTGGTTTCAGACAAGAAGATTTTTAAAGTTTTCCCTATGTAAGTCTATGTAAAACCAAAGTGCCCTGGGGTGGGGGCATTTTTGGCCCCAGGGCTATAATTTAAACAATCTTGGTAGAGGTCCACACAACAAATATCAAAGACCTGGGCCTTGCAGTTTCAGAGGTGATTTTTTTTAGATTGTGCCTATATAAGTCCATGTAAAAGCAAAGTGCCCCGGGGTGGGGGCATTTTTGGCCCAACAGCTATAATTTGAACAATCTTGACAGAGGTCCACTAGATGAAGCTTCACACCAAATATCAAACACCTATCCATTGCGGTTTCAGAGAAGAAATTTTTTTTAGATTGTTCCTGTATAAGCCAATGTAAAATCAAAAAGGGCTGTGGGTCCGGGGCATTTTTGGCGCATGGGCTATAATATGAATAATTTTGGTAGAGGTCCACTAGATCAAGCTACACACCAAATACCAAAGACCTGGGCTTGTGGTTTCAGAGAAGAAGATTTTTGAAGATTTTTCCTATATAAGACAATGTAAAACTAAAGGGGTCCGGGGCAGGGGCATTTTTTGGCCCCAGGGCTATAATTTGAACAATCTTGATAGAGGTCCACTTGATGAAACTTCATACCAAATACCAAAGACCTAGGCCTTGTGGTTTCAGAGTAGAAGATTTTTAAAGATTTTCCCAATATTACTCCATGTAAAACCAAAGGGCCCAGGATCGGGGGCATTTTGGACCCAAGAGCTTTAATTTGAACAACCTTGGTAGAGGTCCATTAGATGAAGCTTCATACCAAATATCAAAGTCCTGTGCCTTGCGGTTTCAGACAAGAAGATTTTTAAAGATTATCCCTATATAAGCCTATGTAAAACCAAAGGGCCCCAGTGCGGGGGCATTTTTGTCCTCGGCACTATAATTTGAAAAATCTTGATAGGGGTCCTTTACATGAAGCTTCATACCAAATATCAAAGACCTGGGCCTTGTGGTTTCAGAGGAGAAGATTTTTTAAAGATTTTTCCTTTATAAGACAATGTAAAACTAAAGGGGTCCGAGGCAGGGGCATTTTTCAACCCAGGGCTATAATTTGAACCATCTTGATAGAGGTCCACTAGATGAAGCTTCATACCAAATACCAAAGACCTAGGCCTTGTGGTTTAAGAGAAGAAGATTTCTAAAATTTTCCAAATATTAGTCCATGTAAAACCAAAGGGCCCCAGATCGGGGGCATTTTTGGCCCCAGGGCTATAATTTGAACAATCTTGGTAGAGGTCCATTAGATGTAGCTTCATACCAAATATCAGTCCTGGGCCTTGCGGTTTCAGACAAGAAGATTTTTAAAGATTATCCCTATATAAGCCTATGAAAAACCAAAGGGCCCCAGGGCGGGGGCATTTTTGGCCCCAGCACTATAATTCGAAAAATCTTGGTAGGGGTCCTTTAGATGAAACTATATACCAAATATCAAAGACCTGGGCTTTGTGGTTTCAGGAGAAGATTTTTAAAGATTTTTCCTATTTAAGTCTATGTAAAACCAAAGGGCCCCGGAGCGGGGACATTTTTGGCCCCAGGCTTTAATTTGAACAATATTGTAAGAGGTCCACTAGATGAAATTTCACACCAAATATCAAAGACATAGGCCTTGTGGTTTCACAGAAGAAAATTGTTAAAGATTTTCCCTATATAAGTCTATGTAAAACCAAAGGGCCCCGAGGCGGGGCCATTTTGGGTCTCAGGGCTATAATTTGAACAATCTTTGTAGAGGTCCACTAGATGAAACTTCATACCAAATATCAACAAGAGGCTCAATGAGCCTAAACCGCTCACCTGAAGAACTTAAGTTTTAACAATTCACAGACTTGACTACTAAATCTGCTAATAGAATCCAGCCCATTGACCCTTACAGGATATAAGTCATCATTATCGCATTGCATTCCAAGTTTGAGACTTCTAGCTTCTATAGTTCCTGAGAAATCTTTGACGAAAATTTAACATTGGTCAAAATGGAGAGAAAGAAGAATGAAAGAACAGATGAACAAATAAGCTGAGAAAGCCCAATGTCTCTTACACAAAATAAGTCATCATTATTCTATTGAATACCAAATTTGATGCTTCTAGCTTTTATAGTTCCCGAGAAATCTTTGATTAAAAATTTAACATTGGTCTATTATCTCTATATGGAGAGAAAGAAGAATGAAGGAACAAATGAACCAGACTAGCTCCAAAACCTAATGGAGCCTTTCCCCTTGCCCAATGGTGCTACACATAAAATTTAAACAAGATTGGTCGACTGCCTTCTGAGATATGCTTCATTGAAAGTGTGGACGACGGATGGACGGACGACAGACGACGGACTCCGGAGCCTTGGTATACTATCAGGTCACTGGAGCCTTTGGCTCAGGTGAGCTAAAAATTCAAGTCGCTGTTTCTGTCACAACATTTTCCCTACGTTAAGTCAAATTTTTTTGTCTCTCAAGGTCACGTAACTCCGAGGTCAATATTCCGATTCGGCCCAAAATCGAACTTAACCGAGATTTTATGCCTGTCCTCGTTACCTGCAAGTTTGAAGCTGATATGAATAAAAATAAAGTTGCTATCGTGGTCACAACATATTTTTTTATGCTCAAGGGCAGGTAACTCCAAGGCAAATATTCCGATTCGGCCCAAAATCGAACTTAACCGAGATTTTATGTCTGTCCTCGTTACCTGCAAGTTTGAAGCATATCTGAAAAAAATTCAAGTCGCTATTGTAGTCGCAACATTTTCCCTAATTAAGTCTATGGGCAAATTTTTTGTCGCTCAAGGTCACGTAACTCCGAGGTCAATATTCCGATTCGGTCCAAAGTTGAATTTAACCGAGATTTTATGCCTGTCCTCGTTACCTGCAAGTTTGAAGCTGATATGAATAAAAATAAAGTTGCTATCGTGGTCACAACATATTTTTTTATGCTCAAGGGCAGGTAACTCCAAGGCAAATAATCCGATTCGGCCCAAAATCTAACTTAACCGAGATTTTATGTCTGTCCTCGTTACCTGCAAGAAAGCCCAATGTCTCTTACACAAAATAAGGTCATCATTATTCTATTGAATACCAAATTTGATGCTTCTAGCTTTTATAGTTCCCGAGAAATCTTTGATTAAAAATTTAACATTGGTCTATTATCTCTATATGGAGAGAAAGAAGAATGAAGGAACAAATGAACCAGACTAGCTCCAAAACCTAATGGAGCCTTTCCCCTTGCCCAATGGTGCTACACATAAAATTTAAACAAGATTGGTCGACTGCCTTCTGAGATATGCTTCATTGAAAGTGTGGACGACGGATGGACGGACGACAGACGACGGACTCCGGAGCCTTGGTATACTATCAGGTCACTGGAGCCTTTGGCTCAGGTGAGCTAAAAATTCAAGTCGCTATTTCTGTCACAACATTTTCCCTACGTTAAGTCAAATTTTTTTTGTCTCTCAAGGTCACGTAACTCCGAGGTCAATATTCCGATTCGGCCCAAAATCGAACTTAACCGAGATTTTATGCCTGTCCTCGTTACCTGCAAGTTTGAAGCTGATATGAATAAAAATAAAGTTGCTATCGTGGTCACAACATATTTTTTTATGCTCAAGGGCAGGTAACTCCAAGGCAAATATTCCGATTCGGCCCAAAATCGAACTTAACCGAGATTTTATGTCTGTCCTCGTTACCTGCAAGTTTGAAGCATATCTGAAAAAAATTCAAGTCGCTATTGTAGTCGCAACATTTTCCCTAATTAAGTCTATGGGCAAATTTTTTGTCGCTCAAGGTCACGTAACTCCGAGGTCAATATTCCGATTCGGTCCAAAGTTGAACTTAACCGAGATTTTATGCCTGTCCTCGTTACCTGCAAGTTTGAAGCTGATATGAATAAAAATAAAGTTGCTATCGTGGTCACAACATATTTTTTTATGCTCAAGGGCAGGTAACTCCAAGGCAAATAATCCGATTCGGCCCAAAATCTAACTTAACCGAGATTTTATGTCTGTCCTCGTTACCTGCAAGTTTGAAGCTGATCTGAAAAAAATTTAAGTCGCTATCGTAGTCACAACATTTTCCCTATGTTAAGTCTATGGGCAAATTTTTTGTCGCTCAAGGTCACGTAACTCCGAGGTCAATATTCCGATTCGGCCCAAAATCGAACTTAACCGGGATTTTATGCCTGTCCTCGTTACCTGCAAGTTTGAAGCTGATCTGAATAAAAATAAAGTTGCTATCGTGGTCACAACGTATTTTTTCATGCTCAAGGGCAGGTAACTCCAAGGCAAATAATCTGATTCGGCCCAAAATCGAACTTAACCGTGATTTTATGTCTGTCCTCGTTACCTGCAAGTTTGAAGCTGATCTGAAAAAAATTCAAGTCGCTATCGTAGTCACAACATTTTCCCTATGTTAAGTCTATGGGCAAATTTTTTGTCGCTCAAGGTCACGTAACTCCGAGGTCAATATTCCGATTCTGCCCAAAATCGAACTTAACCGAGATTTTATGCCTGTCCTTATTATCTGCAAGAATGAAGTCGATCAGAAAAAAATTGACGGAGCTAGAGTGATGACAAGCTTTTTCCTATGTTAAGTCTATGGGAGCTATATGTTGCCATGGTAACCAGAGTTCCACTCAGATCTGCCTGAAAACCTAATGAAGCCTTTCCACTTGCCCAATAATGAGACACATGAAATTTGATCAAAGTTGGCCAAGTAGTCTTTAAGATATACAGTTTTGAAATTCCCATTAACCCTAATGCAAAAACACACAAGGGCAGGTAACTCCTAAGTGAATGATCCGATTCTGCCAGTTATCGAACTTGACCGAGATTTCATGGCTGTGCTGGTTATCTGCAAGAATAAAGCCAATCTGAAAATAACTGAAGCAGCTACGGTGATGACAACATTCTCCCCATGTTAAGTCAATAGGCAATTTTTTCAACGCTCAAGGGCACGTAACTCCTGAGTGAATAATCCGATTCAGCCCAAAATCGAACTTGATCGAGATTTCATGCCTGTCCTCGTTATCTGCAAGAATGAAGTCGATCAGAAAAAAATTGACGGAGCTAGAGTGATGACAAGCTTTTTCCTATGTTCTTTCAACGCTCAAGGGCACGTAACTCCTGAGTGAATAATCCGATTCAGCCCAAAATCGAACTTGATCGAGATTTCATGCCTGTCCTCGTTATCTGCATGAATGAAGTCGATCAGAAAAAAATTGACGGAGCTAGAGTGATGACAAGCTTTTTCCTATGTTAAGTCTATGGGAGCTTTTTGTTGCCATGGCAACCAGAGTTCCAATCCGATCTGCCCGAAAACAGTATGCAGCCTTTCCCCCTACCTGATAATGCTTCACATGAAATTTGATCAAGATTGGCCCACTGGTTCCGGAGATATACTTCTTTGAAAGTGTGGACGACGGACGACGACGACGGACGACGACGACGACGGACGCCGGCTCGTGGTATACTAATACCTCACATGAGCCTTCGGCTCAGGTGAGCTAAAAACCTGGGCCTTGCGGTTTCAGAGAAGAAGATTTTTAAAGATTTTCCCTATATAAGCCCATGTAAAACCAAAGGGCCCCGGGGTGGGGGCATTTTTGGCCCCAGCATTATAATTTGAACAATCTTGGTAGTGGTCCACTACATGAAGCTTCTTACCAAATATCGAAGACCTGGGCCTTGTGGTTTAAGAGTAGAAGATTTTTAAAGATTTTCCCTATATATGCCCATGTAAAACCAAAGGGCCCTGGAGCGGGGGCTTTTTTGGCCCCAGCATTATAATTTGAACAATCTTGGTAGGGGTCCACTAGATGAAGCTTCATACCAAATATCAAAGACCTGGGCCTTGCAGTTTCAGAGAAGAAGATTTTTCAAGATTTTCACTATATAAGCCCATGTAAAACCAAAGGGCCCCGGGGCGGGGCCATTTTTGGCCCCAGCACTATAATTCGAACAATCTTTGTAGGGGTACACTAGATGAAGCTTCTTACCAAATATCAAAGACCTGGGCCTTGAGGTTTCAGAGAAGAAGATTTTTAAAGATATAAGCCCATGTAAAACCAAAGGGCCCCGGGGCGGGGGCATTTTTGGCCCCAGCATTATAATTTGAACAATCTTGGTAGGGGTCCACTAGATAAAGCTTCATACTAAATATCAAAGACATGGGCCTTGAGGTTTCAGAGAAGAAGATTTTTCAAGATTTTCCCTATATAAGCCAATGTAAAACCAAAGGGCCCCGGGGCGGGGGCATTTTTGGCCCCAGCACTATTATTTGAACAATCTTGGTAGGGGTCCACTAGATGATGCTTCACACCAAATATCAAAGAACTGGGCCTTGTGGTTTCAGAGAAGAAGATTTTTTAAGTTTTCGGTGAAAAAAATCTATTTTTGGCTCCTGTGACCTAGATATGCAACGGACAGGAACCATTTGAACAACTTTGAAAGGGGACCACGCAATGATCATTCCTGTGAAGTTTGATCAAAATCCGATCAGTGGTTTCAGAGGAGATGTCGTTTGAAGAAATTGTTTACGCACGGACGGACGGACGCACGCACGCACGGACGGACGCACGCACGCACGACGGACAAAAAGGGAACCCAAAAGCTCACCTCGTCACTACGTGACGGTGAGTTAAAAAGTGTATACTTTTTATTGCCTCTGAGTATACTTTTAAAATTTTGATCAGAGTTTAAGATGTTTGGGTATGGCCTGACAAACACACACCCAAAAGCAATTTGTCAGGATGTAGGTCTTGTGATGGTAATTATCTGTGTGATGTTTCATAAGAGTAGACAAAATACTTTTGAATTTATCACCGAGGTTAAGGTTTTTGGTTTAGGTGTGACAAACACATGAGTTATTCTCCTTTGTCAGAATGTAGGTCTTGTGATGGTTAGTATGTGTGTGAAGTTTCATAAGAGTAGGGCCAATTCTTTTGAATTAATGACCAAGGTTAAGTTTTTTGGTTAAGGCGTGACAAACACGCGTTCCGAGGCATCTGATCTGGGCCTGCACTGTTTGCCACTTACCCCTTTTGGGGTTTCCGGTACCAAATGGGTTTAACCAAAAGTCTAAGAATTCCCTAGTTAGTGATTTTTAACAAAGACTGCAAAAATAAGGAGAAATGTAAGGCCCCTTCCGTGCAAGGGCGTGTAAATCTTAAACCATAAGACAAAGAAACTCAGTTTTGTGTTCCCTAGTAAGTGATTTCTAATGAAGAATGTCACAAGGAATACATATGTGAAATATGAAAGCCCTATTACCATGGTTATGAAACAACAGGAGATTAATTAAAAAGGGGAGATAATTCAGTGAAAATAAGCAACATAATTATGGCCCTTTTGGGGTTTCCGGTACCAAATGGGTTTAACCAAAAGTCTAAGAATTCCCTAGATAGTGATTTTCAACAAAGACTGCAAAAATTAGGAGAAATGTAAGGCCCCTTCCGTGCAAGGGCGTGTAAATCTTAAACCATAAGACAAAGAAACTCAGTTTTGTGTTTCCTAGTACGTGATTTATAATGAAAAATGTCACAAGGAATACATATGTGAAATATGAAAGCCCTATAGCCATGGTTATGAAACAACAGGAGATTTTTTTTTAAAAAAAAGGGGAGATAATTCAGTGAAAATAAGCAACATAATTATGGCCCTTTGTCAGAATGTAGGTTTTGTGATGGTATGTATGTGTGTGAAGTTTCATGAGAGTAGGACAAATACTTTTAAAATTTTGACTGAGTTTAAGTTGTTTGGTTATGGCCTGACAAACACACACCAAAAAGCAATATAATTATGGCCCTTTGTCAGAATAGAGGTCTTGTGATGGTAAGTATGTGTGTGAAGTTTCATGAGAGTAAGGAAAATACTTTTGAAGTTATGACTGAGGTTAAGTTTTTTGGTTAAGGCGTGACAAACACATGGACAAAAGCAATATGGTTTGTCAGAATGTAGGTCATGTGATTGTTAGTACGAGTGTGAAGTTTCATGGGAGTAGGGATAATACTTTTGAAGTTATACCCGGTTAAATGTTTTGGTTTAGAGGAGATTACTATAGGGCACCCAAAATTCTGTGTGGTGCCCTAATTAAGAAGGGAAGTAATTCCGTAAATACTGTTGGCAGGGTTATGCTTCTTGCATTCTGCGATTTCTCTCATAGGCCCCTATGACTGTATCAAGTTTCACTAAATTACCTTTAAAACTGTTAGAGATATGCTCCGGACAAACTTAATATAGCAAAACCTAAAAAGGAAATAACCCTGTAATTACTTGGGATAGAGTTACAGTTCTTGCACTCTGGACTTCCTCTGATGGCCATCTATCAATGTATCAAGTTTCACTTAAATCCCTTCTATACTTTCAGAGATATGTTCCGGACAATCTTTTCATTGAAATAGTTAAGAAGGGAAGTATCTCCATAAATACTGGTGACAGGGTTATGGTTCTTCTATTCTACGATTCCCCTCATCGCCCTCTATCAGTATATCATGTTTCACTTAAATACCTTTAATACTTTTAGAGATATAGAGTGTGACGGACGGACGGACAGACAGCCGGACGGACGGAAGGTCGGACGGACGGACAAAGCGGCGACTATATGGCTCCCCCTTCGGGGAGCATAAAAAAGCCACTGTTTTGCTTTCATATCCATCCATATGTCTAGGTGACCGTATTTGACATTGTCGTAAAACAGGTCAAGTCAACCAAAGATCAATATTTGAACAAACGTGGTAGAGCCTATGTCCCAAATGCTGCATACCATGTTTCAATGTCATCAACCATTTGGTTCCTGAGAAAGAGGTTTTTACCATATATGGGCATGGTGGTCATACTGGTCATAAGACCCAGTTTTTAAGAACAAAATTTGTTCCCCCTTTCCCAATGAGGCTCCACATGCATTTTGGTTTCAATCAACCCAACAGTTTAAATGGAGAAGATAAGAATACTGAATCTGAGCCATCCAGGACAAAGGTCAGTAAATGACCTTGACCTTTGGAATTGATAAACTTCCATCCAGCTGATTGCAAATATCATTTCTGATGACAAAGACTACCATGCAATCAAAACAAGAGGACCACGATGGTCCTGTATCGCTCATCTGAGCTAACAGCTTCAAAGTTTCAGGAAGTGCCAACCTTTACTGAAGGATTTATTGAAGGACAAGGTGATGGCATGGTAAGCATTTTCTGCAATCAAGTAGAATGTAACTCTATGATAAATCGGCTGACCTCACCCGTTTTCAAACTCATTCAAGCTTTTATTCCTGACTTGCTTGTATGTAACTTTCAAGAAGATCCGATATAAACTGAAGGGGCTATGGTGATGACAAGGTCAAAAGTAAGCAATTTACTGCTGCAATCAAAGGGATGTAACTATATGATAAATTGGCAAACCTCACCAGTTTTCAAACTCCTCCGAGCTTTTCTGCCTGACTTACTTGTTTGTAAGTTTCATGAAGATCCGATCAAAACTAAAGGGGCAGCAGTGATGACAAGGTCGAAAATAAGCATTTTCAGCCAAGCAGGGGACATAACTCCATGATTGACTGGCATTGCTAGTTTTCAAACTTGTCTGAGCTTTATCTCTAACTTACTCACATATAAATTTCAAGAAGATCCGATGAAAACTGAAGGTAAAAAAACAAGGTCTAAATAAGCATTTTCAGCAAAGGACATAACTCCACCAGTAACTGACCCACATCGATAATTTTCAAAATTCATCCAAGCTTTTAAATCGGACTTACTTGAACGTAAGTTTCAAGAAGATCCGATCAAAACTGAAGGGCTACGGTGATGACAAGGTAAAACAAGAGCACCGCAAGCTAGTGCCAACGCTCGTCTGCAGTTTCTTTTAGAAAACAAAAGTTCTAAGTCAAATCAAATTGCAAGATGGAGTTATAAAACTTGTAGGGAATGTAGCTCTTGTGATGGTGAGTATGTGTATGAAGTTTCATGAAGGTAGGCCAAATACTTTTGGAAATATGGTCAAGGTTAAGTTTTTTGGTTAATTTTTCGAAAAAATGGTCAAAGTTCAAAGGTCAAGGTCACAGGTCAAAAAGCGTGGTATGACTGAAAAGGTCTTGTCCCAAGGAACATTCATGTGAAGTTGGAAGGCTCTGTTGTGAATAGTATTGAAATAAGAGACAAAAACAATTTAAAAAAAACGGAGAGAAAAGGGGAGATAATTCAATCAAATTGCAAGATGGAGTTATAAAACTTGTAGGGAATGTAGCTCTTGTGATGGTGAGTATGTGTATGAAGTTTCATGAAGGTAGGCCAAATACTTTTGGAAATATGGTCAAGGTTAAGTTTTTTGGTTAATTTTTTGAAAAATAGGTCAAAGTTCAAAGGTCAAGGTCACAGGCCAAAAAGCGTGGTATGACTGAAAAGGTCTTGTCCCAAGGAACATTCATGTGAAGTTGGAAGGCTCTGTTGTGAATAGTATTGAAATAAGAGACAAAAACAATTTAAAAAAAAACGGAGAGAAAAGGGGAGATAATTCAATCAAATTGCAAGATGGAGTTATAAAACTTGTAGGGAATGTAGCTCTTGTGATGGTGAGTATGTGTATGAAGTTTCATGAAGGTAGGCCAAATACTTTTGGAAATATGGTAAAGGTTAAGGTTTTCGGTTAAATTTTCGAAAAATAGGTCAAAGTTCAAAGGTCAAGGTCACAGATCAAAAAGTGTGGTATCACTGAAAAGGTCTTGTCCCAAGGAACATTCATGTGAAGTTTGAAGGCTCTGTTGTGAATAGTATTAAAATGAGAGCAAAAAATGTGTTTCAGAAAAAAAATTGGAAAAGGGGAGATAATTCAGCCAAAATCAACAATGTTGTTATGGTCCTTGGTCAAAATGTAGCTCTTGTGATGATGAGTGTGTGTATGAAGTTTCATGAGGCTAGGTCTAATACTTTTTAAGTTATAGCCAAGGTTAAGTTTTTTTGGAACGACGACGCAGGACGACGCAAGACGACGACAACGCAGACGCCGGAGTGATGACAATAGCTCGAAAGTTTTTTTTTTCAAAAAACAGACGAGCTAAAAATGGCATTTTCAGCAATCAAAGGGATGTAACTCTATGAAAAATGAGCCGACTTGACCAGTTTTCAAACTCATCTGAGTTGTTATCTCCAGTCACCTTAAATATAAGTTTCAGAAAGATCCGACCAAAACTGAAGGGGCTACGGTGTTGACAAGGTCAAAAGTCGGCATTTTCAGCAATCAAAGGGACGTAACTCTAAGATAAATGGGTCGAATTGGTCAGTATTGGAACTCGTCCAAGGTTTAACCCCAGCCACCTTATGTATAAGTTTCAGACAGACCCGATCCAAACTGAAGGGGCTACCTTGATGACAAGGTCAAAAATCGTCATTTTCCGCAATTAAAGGGACGTAACTGTATGAAAAATGGGCCGACTTGGCCGGTTTTCGAACTCATCCGATTTTGTGTCCCCAGCTTTCTTATATATAAATTTAAGAACAAGATGTGTTTGTGAAACACTGATGCCCCCGGACAGCGCCAATGTTAATGTTTTTAAAAATTTTGAAAAAAATAGGTCAAAGGTCAAGTTCAAGGTCAAGACATCAAAAATTATGGTACCACTGGAAAGGTCTTGTGATAAGGTATACACATGTGAAATATGAAAGCTCTATCTATTACCATTCAAAAGTTATGCCCAATGTTAAGGTTTTTGTAGACAGACAAACGGACAAACGGACAAACAGACAAACGGACAAACAGACAGACAGACCAAAAACTATAAAATTATAGTACCAATAGAAAGGGCTTGTGACAAGGAATGCACATGTGAAATATGAAAGCTCTATCAGTTACCAATCAAAAGTTATAGCCAATGTTAAAGTTTTTAAAAAGGAGGTCAAAAGTAGGTCAAATCTCAAGGTCACGAGGTCAAAAATTATAGTACCAATAGAAAGGTCTTGCGACAAGGAATGCACATGTGAAATATTAAAGCTCTATCAGTTACTAATCAAAAGTTATAGCCAATGTTGAAGTTTTTAAAAAGGAGGTCAAAAGTAGGTCAAATCTCAAGGTGAAGGTCACGAGGTCAAAATTTATGGTACCTCTTGAAAGGTCTTGTGACAAGGAATGCACATGTGAAGTATGAAAGCTGTACCACTTACCATTCAAAAGTTATGCCCAATGTTAAAGTTTTTGCAGACGGACAAACGGACAAACAGACAAACGGACAAACAGACGGACAGACCAAAAACTATATGCCCCCCAGAATCTTAGATTCCGGGGGCATAAAAATCCGATCCAAACTGAAGGGGCTACCGTGATGACAAGGTAAAAAATCGGCATTTTCAGCAATCAAAGGGACGTAACTGTATGAAAAATGGGCCGACTTGGCCGGTTTTCGAACTAATCCGAGTTTTTATCCCCAGACACCTAACATTTAAGTTTCAGAAAGATCCGATCAAAACTGAAGGCGCTACGGTGATGACAAGCATTTTCTCACAGTAAGTCTATGGGACCTTGTGGTTGCCCTAACAACCAAAGTTTTTGAGCGATTTCGAAAAAAAGTTCATGTCATCAATGCCCCACCAGAGGCATGCTACAGATGAGAAATTATTGAGATCAGCCTGCCGCCTGCAGAGATATAGCTGCTCAAAAGTGTGGAAAGACGACGGACGGACCGACGGACGGACGACGGAGGACCCACTATACTATAAGCTCCCCTGGAGCCTTCGGCCCAGGTGAGCTAAAAATCCACCGTGTTAATTTTTTCCCTTACAAGTGTAAAAGTGACCAAATTTAACATTGCCATAAAACCTGTCAAGGTCAACCAAAGGTCATCAATTGACCAAACTTGACAGGGCCAAGTCCCTGATGCTGTAAACCAAGTTTCAAGTTCATCGGCTATTTGGTTCATGAGAAGAAGATTTTTAAAAGTTTTTATCTTATATGAGCATGGCAGCCATATTGGTCATGTGACCCAGTCATCACAAACACACTTTTGTTCCCCCTTCCCATCAAGGCTTTACATGTAATTTGGTTTCAATTAATCAAGCAGTTTAAGTGAAGGAGAAGATTCCATGAGGCCCATGGGCCACTATGCTCACCAGAGCTCAGGGGGCACTGCCCACTGGCAGCCGTGTATTTTAAGAAACCATGGAAGCCGATGAAATTTGGATCCAATCAGTCAAGTGGCTTCAGAGGACTGATGTTGCTTGAATGTGGTGTTGCAAGAAAACAAACAACTGACAGCCGCCCATCTGTGGCAACCAATAGGCCTAAAAGTATATGGCAGATAGACTATTGTTTAAGGAATATTTCCATAAAATATCTTGGAAGGTGTAAATGTCTATATATCATTTTTACAACATTATATGTCTATGGAAACACTTAACTTGCCATACTAACCAAACTTAAGAGCCAAATTACACTAAAAACATAAAATCTGCGAAGGCAAATATGGTGAATATTTGCGTAAGTTCTCATCTTCATAGAGCATATGGTTTATGAGGAGATGATGTTTTAAGCATTATTTTTAAATTAATGTTTGGAAACCAATACAAATGAGCAGTAGGCCTTAAATCATAACGCAGATAGAAGATTGCTTAAATAATAGTTCTATAAAAGTTTTGCGAAAATATCTTGTCAGTAAATGCAAATTTTCAATTTGCCCCGTTATAAGTCTATGGAAACTCTAAGTTGCCATAGCAACCAAACTAAAGAATGGAATTTCATAAAAAAAAAACAATATCTGTTCAGGCAATATGGTGAATATTTCAAAATAGTCCCAGCCTCATACAGTACATGGTTTCTGAGGAGATGATTTTAAGCGTTTTTTTTCTTCTGTTTTTAGGGGCATTTTGGCTTCCATGGCAACCAGTTAAAGTGAGCAGGTAGCCTAAAATCATATGGCAGATAGATGATAGCTTAAAGAATATTATTATGAAAGTTTTGTCAAAATATCTGCAATAGCTTGGTGGTAAATACCATTTTCCAATTTTCCAAATTATACCTCAATGGAAGCTCTAATTTGCCATAGGAACCAAACTAAAGAGCCGAATTTCAATCAAAAACAAGGTTTTGTTTGTTTGATTTGAGGTTTAACGTCCCCGTCAACACTGTAAAGGTCATTTTGGAGACGTTGCTTCCAATTTTGTGGGACTTTTACCCGACATTGAGATGAAATGACTTCTCAAGCCCTGTCGCCCAATGAAACCAATAGGGTTTATTAGCATGGACAGTCCAACTCGCACCGCGGTTCCTGGACAGGCTTAGATCCTCTAAGCGGTTTACCAGTACTAGTGTGCGGGCCGGATTCAGCTCTGCGTGGAAGCATCGTGCAGCCCATATATTACTTCAAGCCCTATGGGCGGGGGCGGTCAAAAACAAGGTATGTAGTGAAACACGAACATGTCACCGGGAATGGTCATTTTTTCCAAAGTTGGTCACAGTTCAAAGTCAAGGTCACAGGTCAAGATTTTTTATTTGAGTGGGAAGCCCTTGGCACAAGGAACTTACAAGCCAAATACATGTATGAAGGCTCTATCCTAAACGGTTCAAAAGTAAAGAACAATAATATTTTTTTCTTTAAAGTAGGTCAAGGTCACAGGTCAAAATATTTTGCATGAATGTGAAGCTCTTGTCACAAGGAACATACATGCCAAATATGAAGGCTCTATCTTAAACGATTCAAAAGTTATGAACAATTGTTCTTTTAAGTAGGTCAAAGGTCAAGGTCATGGTCAAACAATTTTGCATGAATGTAAAGCTTTTATCACAAAGAATTAAGGCGTAACTATACCAAATTTAGTGACACAGAGGCCTTTCTGATATTTAATCTTCATCAGTGTGTCTCAACACCAAAGTGCCGGCCTCAGTGGCTCAGTCGGATGCGCGTCTGACTGGTGATCAGTAGGTCGCGGGTTCGACTCCCGCTGGGGTCGGCAACATTCTTTCGTGGAGATTGATCATGAAATCTTTTCTACTGTCATTCTCTCCCTTACGCTGATTCAAGAAGGGCAGTTGTCAGTTTCTGGCGAAAGAATGTGCACTGAACTGGTTAACCGCTTACGTATAAGCCTGCCCAGGAAAGTGTTGATAGGTAAACTGACCGGCTCAAAAATGACCTAAATAGTGTTGACTGGGCCGTAAAACTCCAATACAAACAAACAAACTCAACACCAAAGTTCTGAAACCGAAACGGATGATGGACAAGTCCACAGCACACTCCCCTCCGAGCACACTTCGATCGACGCAGATCATGAGACAGGTCAACATGAGGCATCAGGCAAGAGACGCCTACATCAGGACTAATAGGCGTCCCCCACTGAACCAACATCAGCAAACATGGCCCACACTCCACGGAAGTCCCGGGCATCAGGAAGGAGATGTCCAAAGTAGCGAGACTTGCAAAATTTTAAAATATAACAAAAAGTGGCAACCAAATCCGCTAAGATACATGTCTCACCTGACAAGTCAGTACCTCAGTACTGACGTCAACACAGCAGTACCGACCTCAGCACTGAGGAACTGATACTGAGCTGATGATACCTTCGGGGACGAATGAATCATCCACCAGCAGAGATACCGACCCAGTGGTTGCAATTAAGGCGTAACTACATCAAATTTAGTAACACAGGAGCCCTTTCTGATATTTAATCTTCATCAGTGTGTCTCAAACCCAAAGTTCTAAAACCGAAACGGATGATGGACAAGTCCCGGCAAACACAGCACATCCCCCTCCGAGCACACACCAACCGACGCAGATCATGAGACAGGTCATCTGGACGCATCAGGCAAGAGACGCCTACATCAGGACTAATAGGCGTCCCCCACCGAGCCAACATCAGCAAACATGGCCCACACTCCACGGAAGTCCCGGGCATCAGGAAGGAGATGTCCAAAGTAGCGAGACTTGCAAAATTTTAAAATATAACAAAAAGTGGCAACCAAATCTGCTAAGATACATGTCTCACCTGACAAGTCAGTCTTCGTTTTAAAAAAATAGAATTTATGCAGAAAAAATTAAAGATATAATATAGTAATTTAAATCAGTACCTCAGTACTGACGTCAACACCGCAGTATCAACCTCAGCACTGAGTAACTGATACTGAGCTGATGATACCCTCGGGGACGAACGAATCACCCACCAGCAGAGATACCGACCAAGGAACCTACATGCCAAATATGAAGGCCCTATCCCAACCGGTTCGAAAGTTATGACCAAAATGTTATTTTTTTCTTTTAAGTAGGTCAAAGGTCAAGGTCACAGGTCAACATTTTTGCATGAATGTAAAGCTCTTTTTACAAGGAACCTACATGCCAAATATGAAGGCTGAATCTCAAACGGTTCAAAAATTATGACTTATGTTAACTTTTTCTTGTATGTAGGTCAAAGGTCAAGGTCACAGGTCAAAACGTTTTGCATGAATGTAAAGCTTTTGTCACAAGGAACATACATGCCAAATATGAAGGCTGTATCTCAAGCGGTTCAAAAGTTATGACCAATGTTATTTTTTTCTTTTAAGTAGGTCAAAGGTCAAGGTCACAGGTCAATCTTTTTTGCATGAATGTGAAGCTCTTGTCAAAAGGAACGTTCAGGCCAAATATGAATACTCTACCTCCAACGGTTCAAAAGTTATGACCAACGTTAAAGTTATCCACATACAAACCAACAAACAAACAGACAAGGCAAAACAATATGTCCCCGCTATCGCTACCGAGGACATAAAAAAACTGTCGGTTTTGGGGTGGGGATCTGTAAGGTTTCCGAGATTTTGGGCCTTTTATGACGTGGAGGGGTGGGGCATGGCCCAGGGCACCCCAGGGGACCCCGTATTGGTGTCGCCGAATGTCCCTAATCATACGGATTAGAATAGAAATTCATATGGTTTAGGGGTGGGGCTCTGAACAGTTTCTCAGATATATGGCCTTTTGTGAAGTGGAGGGGTGGGGCATGGCCCTGTCCTACCCTGGCAGACCCCGAGGTTGGTGTCACTGAATGTGTCTTATCATAAGGAACAAGAGTATATATGGTTAAGGGGTGTGGATCTGTAAGTTTTACGAGATATGAGGCCCTTTATTAACTGGTGGGGGTGGGGCAAGTCAAGGACGCATCCCGGGGTCCCCAGGTTGATGTCACTGAATGCGTACCATCATAAGGAACAAGAATATATATGGTTTAGGGTTGGGGATCTGAATGGGCCTGAGATATATGGCCTTTCTGAAGTAGGGGGGGGGGGGGGGGGGCAGGGCCACAGCGCATCCCATGGGGACCCCAGCTTGGTGTCACTGAATGTGTCTTATCATAAGGAACAAGAATATATATGGTTAAGGGGTGGGTATCTTTAAGGTTTCCGAGATATTGGGCCTTTTATGTAGTGGAAGGGTGGTGCATGGCCTAGGAAACCCCCATGTTGGTGTCACTGAATGTCTCTTATCAAAAGAAACATGAATATATATAGTTAAGGGGTTGGGGCTCTAAACAGTTTCTCAGATATATGATCTTTTGTGAAGTTGAGGAGTAGGACATGGCCCAGGCGCACCCAAGCAGACCACCAAGGTTGGTGTCACTGAATGTCTTATCATATGGAACGCGAGTATATATGGTTTAGGGTGGGTATCTGTAAGATTTCCGCGATAATGGGCCTTTTTTAAGAAGTTGAGGGGGTGGGACAATGCCCTGGTGCATCCCGGGTGCCCCCAGGTTGCTGTCACGGAATGCACCTTATCACAAGGAACAAGAACATATATGGTTCTGGGATGGGGATCTTAATGGTTTCTGAGATATATGGCCTTTTATGAAGTGGATGGGCTGGGGCAGGGCCACGGCATATCACAGGGGGCTCCCACGTTGGTGTCACTAAATGCGTCTTATCATAAGGAACAAGAATATATATGGTTTAGGGATGGGGATCTGTAAAGTTTCTGAGATATTGGGCCTTTTTATGAAGTGGAGGGGGTGGGGCAATGCCCCGGCACATCCCAGTAGCCCCCAGGTTGGTGTCATCGAATGCATCTTATCATAAGGAACACGAATATATGTGGTTAAGGGTTGGGGATCATAATGGTTTCTGAGATATATGGCCTTTTATGAAGTGAAGGGGGTGGGGCAGAGCACCGGATCATCCCTGGGGGAGCAGTTTGGTGTCACTGAATGTGTCTTATCATAAAGAACAAGAATATATATGGTTTAGGGGTTGGAATCTGTAAGTTTTCCAAGATATTGGACCCTTTATGAAGTGGAGGGGGTAAAGCAAGGCCCCAGCGCATCCCGACGGCCCCCAGGTTTGTATCACTGAATGCGTCTTATCATACGGAACAAGAATATATATGGTTTAGGGTCGGGGATCTGTCAGATTTCCGAGATATTGGACATGTTTTGAAGTTGAGGGGGTGGGGCAAGGCTCCGGCACATCCCGGGGGCCCAAGTTTGGTGTCACTGAATACGTCTTATCATAAGGAACAAGAATATATATGGTTTAGGGCTTGGAATCTGTAAGGTTCCCGAGATATTGGACATTTTTTGAAGTGGAGGGGGTGGGACAAGGCTCCGGCGCATCCCGGTGCCCCTCAGGTTGGTGTCACTGAATGCGTCTTATCGTAAGGAACAAGAATATACATGTATATAGTTTAGGGGTGGGAATCTGAATCATGGTTTCTGAGATACATGGTCTTTTATGAAGTGGAGGGGATCGGGCAAGGCCCAAGCACA
The DNA here is from genome assembly GCA_963580285.1 of Lucinisca nassula. Classification (NCBI taxonomy): domain Eukaryota; kingdom Metazoa; phylum Mollusca; class Bivalvia; order Lucinida; family Lucinidae; genus Lucinisca; species Lucinisca nassula. Next base: position 56,354,898 of record OY757015.1, on the reverse strand, counting down.
ACCGCGGGACCCTCAGGTTGGCATAAAAGCATATGGCTGAGAATAATTTACTCAAGAAACATTTCTATAAAAGTTCTGTCCAAATATCAGCAAAGGATTGGCAGTAAATCATACAAAATGCCATTTTCCAATTTTCCCCATTATACGTCTATGGAAACTCTAAATTGCATAGCAACCAAACTAATGAGCCGAATTTCATAAAAATAAATAAATTTTCAATCCCCTGACACAAGGATGTTACAGTTAAAATTTGGGCCCAATCGGCCCAGCGGCTTAAGAAGAGATGTCGTTTGAAAGTGATGACAACGACGACGACGCAGACGACGGACAATGTTCATCCTATAAGATCCCCCGGAGTCTTCGGCTCTGGTGAGCTAAAAATACTGAATCTGAGCCATCCAGCACAAGGTCAGTAACTGACCTTGATCTTGACCTTTGGAATTGATAAACTTCCATTCAGCTGATTATAGATATCATTTCTGATGCCGCAAGCTACCATGCTATCAGAAAAATCTACTATTTTGCCTTTTTTTTTCATACAAATGTCTTAATGATCAAATTTGACCTTACCCCAAAACAGGTCAAGGTCAACCAAAGGTCATCAGTTGAACAAATTTGGTAGGGCCCGAGTCCCCTATACTGCATACCAAGTTTCAAGGTCATCGGCCATTGGAAGATTTTTAAAGTTTTTTTTCCATATTGGTCATTGACCCAATCCTCACGAACAAACTTTCGTTCCCCCTTCCCAAAGAGGCTCCACATTTAATTTGGTTTCAATTCACCAAGCAGTTTCAGTGAAGGAGAAGACAAAAATACTGAATCTGGGCCATCCAGGACAAAGGTCAGTAAATTACGAACTTTGGAATTGATAAACTTCAATTCAGCTGATTGCAAATATCATTTCTGATGCCATAAGCTACCGTGCAATCAGATAAATTCCACTGTTTTGCCTTTTTCCATACAAATGTTTAAGTGACCAAATTTGACCCTGTCGTAAAATAGGTCAAGGTCAATCAAAGGTCATCATTTGAACAAATTCGGTAGGGCCCGAGTCTCCGATACTGCATACCAAGATTCAAGGTCATCGGCCATTCGGTTTCTGAGAAGAAGATTTTTGAAGGTTTTTACCATATATGGGCACGGCGGCCAAGTTGGACACGTAACCCAGACCTCACGAACAAACTTTCGTTCCCCCTTCCCACGGAGGCTCCACATGTAATTTGGTTTCAATTGGCCGAGTGGTTTCAGAGGAGATGTCATTTGAAAATGTTGACCACGCGACGGACCATTGCCTATTTTTTAAGCTCCCACGGAGACTTCGGCACTGGTGAGCTAAAACGTAGGTCATTAAGTCAAATGCTCTTGGAAAACTGTCCATCACAGTTTTGCTTGTCTAAGTTACATTTTTTCATTAAGTTTGTCTTGATAATATCCAGTGTAGTATGGATATGGGTTATGTTTCAAAAAACATCTTTCTTGTTTAAACCTTTTTGTACTGTAGTTCTCTTTTATGCAAATCTGCTGCTATCATTTACGGTTGCTAAACAGGGAAACATTTCAAATCTTATTGTTGGCAAAACCAAAGTGTCATATTTCAAAGTAATTTGGCAGTTAATCTGCCTTGGTTTGTTGATATACATGGCTGCCAGCTGGCAGGGCCCACCTGAGCTCTGGTGAGCATTGTGGCCCATGGGCCTCTTGTTTTCCATAATATCGTCTGCTGAGTGAAATAACGTTGTAAGTGCAAAATGGCAACTTTCAGGAGAGACAAAAAACAAAAAAAAAAAAAAAAAAAACGGTTTTATTAAAGAATGGCATAGAAAACCAAACTATTAGCTGGTTTCTTAACTTCATGGCGATTTCTTTCATTTGTGTGCGATGTTTATTGTTGAATAAATGACATTTGAAAAGAAACATTTAGCATTAAAGGGTTGATACACCATTTCTGCGCCGTGTTTTTGGTGAAAAAAAAACGGTGTAAGTGCATCCAGCGCTAAAACGGTGTAAATGTACAAACCTTATTTCTTTGCCTTTTACCTGGTAAAGCAGTAAATTAAAGACACTGGGTAGGTAACAGGTCACATTTTATACATTCTGCATGGTACTTACATGCTTATTCTGAAATATCAAGCAGCGAGATTCAATATGTTTGAGGTATTAAAAACTTTGCGCAAAAATGGGGTAAGTGCACTTTCACTGTTTTTGCGTCAACTTTTTTTTCTAAATGTCAGAGCAAAAACGGTGTAACTGACAAAAAAAATTCCAAAATGCTAAAATAAATCATGATTGAGGCAGAATCCAGCTGTAGTACTTATTTACCAAGTGTGTCAAGTTCTAAAGCACCCATTTATGCAAAAAAACTATTTTGGCCAAAATGTCAGTTACACCGTTATTGCACTCAGCAGACGATATGTCTGTTTGAGTTAATGAGCCCCTGGTCGTGGCCATTTGGGAGCCTAGGGCATGGTTAGCAAGATTTATGCAGGTGACCACTTAACATTGCTAAATACAAAATATCGAAGCTCTGGGCTTCATGGTTTCAGAGAAGATTTTTTTTTATGTTTATTTTCTGTAATAAGTCTATTGGACATAATGAGCCCCGGAAATGGCCATAATTGCTACATTCTACATAGCTAAGTTCAGAGAAGAAGCGTTTTGAAGTGTTTTCCATTATTTATAAGTCTATCGGAACTAACGTGCCCTTGGGCTCGCCAATTTGGACTCCAGAGGCATGGTTGGTAGGATTTATGTAGGTGACCACTGAATATTGCTACATAATAAATATCTTAGCCTTAGGCTTTATGGTTTCAGAGGAGGAGATTTTTGAAGTTTCCATTACAAGTCTGTTGGAACTTATGAGTCCTGGGGCGTGGCCAAGTTGGACCCTTGGAGGATTTATGTAGGAGACCACTTAATGTTGGTACATACTAAATATCTAAGCTCTGGGACTTATGGTTTGACAGAAAATGATTTTTGAAGGGTTTCCCATTGTAAATAAAAATCAAAAATGAGTTCCTTTAAGAGCAATGAAAACATTCATAAAAAAGAAGATGGGTCATACTACGTAGTTTCGGCTAATAAAGCCTCATCAGTGACCCTGTAATGATCCGGCAAAGAAAGCCAGAGGAAACATCCTGCAATTTTGCGAATTTCGAATGGGCAGTCGATTCAAAGACTGATATAAATCAACATGGGGTCCAAATAATTAAAATCCTGTTGAAGTCTGTTGAAGCTAATGAGCCTATTGGTGTGACAAATTTGGATCCCACAGTCATGGTTGGCAGGATTTATGTAGGTGACATTTGATGTTGCAACGTAATAAATATCGAAGCTCTGGGCCTTATGGTATATTTGATATATTTTTTTACATTATAAGTCTATAGGATCTAATGAGCCCCAGGGCATGTCCAATTTGGACCCCAGGGTTTGGATTTCTGTAGTGGACTGTCTAACGTTGGTAAATACTAAATAGCTAACCTCTGGGCCTTCGAGAAAAAGATTTTTTGAAGTTTTTCCCATTATAAGGCTATGGAAGCTAATCAGTCCACCAGGGGCGTGACCAATTTGGACCCCAGAGGCATGGTCGGGAGGATTTATGTTGGTGATCATTTAATGTTGCAACATACTAAAGATCTAATCCCTTGGTCATATTTCTGACAGAAGAAGTTGTTTCCATTTTAAGTCTATGGGAGATAATAACCCCAGGGAGTGGCTTAGGGGCATGATAGGTAGGACTTATGAAGATGACCAGTTGACGATGCTACATGCTCAATATCTTAAGCTCTTGGCCTTATGGTTTCAGAGAAGATTTTCCTATTGTAGTTGTAGGGACGAATTTTGAACTTTTCCCATTATAAATCTATTGGCGCAAGGGCATGGCCAACTTGGTCCCCAGGGGTATAATTGGCAGGATTGTGTGTGTTCTCGGAGATGTTGCACTGAGTGGTCTCCTACATTAATCCTGCCAACCATGTTCCAAGTGTCCAAACTCACGAGTAAGCAGGATTCATGCGGACTGAACAAATTACTGATCTAAATCGCGACGGAAGTAAGGGCGAGGATTGCAGCTGTGTAAAATCGATTTAAGCCCCCAATGGAGTTCGTTTCACTGACCGTTCCAAGGCGGTTCTTCTGTCGCGGTTTATTTTTGTTATGGTTTGTTTTTTTAGTATGTGTAATTGGTTGCGGCCATTTTGTTGGAAAGTAACTATCCTTTTGGCTTTCGGCTATTGATGTTTCCATTAGGGTCTAGTTATTTCATGTCTGTGTTTCTTTCCCTTTGGTGTCACTGATGGGAGATGTGGGTTAATTGTTTTGATTCCAGGCCATTGTCTTCACTTCTATTCTATGTAGGTGACCACTTGACAGAGCTACATACTTAATATCTAAGTTATGGGCTATGTGGCTTCAGAGAAAAAAATGATATTTAGGTTTTTTCCCATGACAAGTCTATGGGAGCTATCTGTTGCCATGGAAACCAGAATGTCTGCCCCAAAATCTAATGCAGCCCCAACCTTATAATGATTCATAAGACATTTGATCAATATTGGCCATAGGATTTCAGATATACTTATTTGAATTTTGGAAGGACGACACAGGCCAGATGCCAGAGCACTGGCACTCCCATCAGAGACCACAAAGGGAATGAAACACAAACATGGAACAACTAGAAACTAGACCATAATTGGAACATCAACAGCTGAAAGCCAAAAGGACAGTTACTTTCCCACAAAATGGCCAATTCGCTGTCCAAAGCAAAATAATATAAGCGATACACACACTCAAATACAGACCACAACAAAAACAAACCACCACAGAAGAACCTCATTGGAACGGTCAGTGAAATAAATTCCACTGGGGGGTGGGCTTAAATTGATTTTACACGGTCGCTATCATCGCCTATGAAAGGTAATGAGCCCCACGGTGCCTATGTAAGTCTATGGGAGCTAATCAGCACCGTGGCTTGGCCACTTTGGACCCTAGGCATGGTTGGCAGGATTTATGTAGGTGAACACTTAACGTCGCTTCATACTAAATATCTAATCCATGGGCCTAAGTTTTTCCATAATATGTCTATGGGCGTTAATGAGCCCCAGTGCGTGGCTAATTTGGACCCTAGGGGCATTGTTGGCAGGATTAATATGGGTGTCTACTTAACATTGCTATCTTCATAATATCTCTGGTCCTTATGATTTCAGAGAAGAAGATTTTTAAAGGTATTTTTCCCATTAAAATAGAATTGAAGGAAATGTTCAGGAATCGATACAATTAACCCACAGCTCCCAGCAGTGACACCAAAGGGAAAGAAACACAAACATGAAATAACTAGACCCTAATGGAAACACTGAAAGGTTTCAGTGAAAAAAGATCTTTGAAGTTTTCCCCCTTATAGTGAGATAATGAGTCTCGTGGAGTGGCCAGTTCGGACCCCAGATGAATTGTTGGCAGGTTTTGATTATTTTTCGGTTTAACGATACATAAGTCCTTGTTGGCCACAAAGAAAGGGAGAAAAAGAGAAAGTAGGGTAGGTGAAAGTGAGGGACAAGGGAGAAATGACAAAGGAGAAAGAGGAAAATGTATGGTAGTGTTGAAACAGAAAAAATACTAGAGAAAGTGCCCAGTGGGGCACGTGTACCCCCGGCCAGTGCAATCCCCTTTTAGTCGAAATGGCAATTTGTCTGTAGCATTGAACCTTTGCATATAAACTTTCCATTTAGTCCACTGAGAATAACTATTGCAATTCAACAACGAGTGAAAAGACTAAACTTTTATACCCCCTGACATACTTACTATGCCAGGAGTATAAAAAGATTGAACACCAAACTGTGCCATTATCAAAATCACTTAAGTGTTAATTATTGACCTGTAGCCCGATCATGTGGCTTGACTCAGAAGCTTACTGTGTATAAAAGAACATGATTACAAAATATGAAAAGAATCTAAGATTTGGTTACAGAGATATGAGCAATGAAAAAGGTTTAACAGAAGACTTTGACTTAAAAGGAGATGAACAGACAGACGGACAGAGAGCCCGCCAAGGGGCTTAGATAGTCCATATGAAAGGTAATGGTATAGAGATATCATTTACCAAACATGAAGAGAATCTAACATGTCGTTACATAGATATCAGCAATGAAAAAGGTTGAACACAAAACTTTGACGTAAAAGTAGATGAACAGACAGACGGACAGACATCCCACCTAGGGACTTGACCCAGGGGCTTAGATATTCCATATGAAAGGTAATGGTATAGAGATATCGTTTACCAAACATGAAGAGAATCTAACATGTGGTTACAGAGATATCAGCAATGAAAAAGGTTTAATACAAAACTTTGACGTAAAAGTAGCTGAACAGACAGACGGACAGACAGCCAGCCCGCCCAGGGGCTTGACCCACGGGCTTAGATACACCATATGAAAGGTAATGCTATAGAGATATCCTTTACCAAACATAAAGAGAATCTAACATGTGGTTACAGAGATATGAGCTGTCAAAAAGGTTTAACGCAAAACTTTGACATAAAGGTTGACGAACTGGGGGACAGACGGAAGTAGGAACGAACAAACTAACCAACAAACGAACGAACCAACAAACGGACAGAAAGACGAAAACTATATACCCTCTGACAAATTTCGTATGCCGGGGGAATAAATATGATCTCGCTCTACCCTTACCTGCTGCAATGATAGCAGGCCATGACCGGCTGTAAGCCAATATCAGTTGGACCTACCAGTGACGTAAGATACACTTCAACTTTGGAGTTTATGGAGGTGACTACTTCACATTGCTACATTCTGAATATCTAAGCTCTGGTGCTTATGGTTTCAACGAAGAGGATAATAAGTCTCCATTGGACCCCAGAGGCATCTTTGGCAGGATTTATGTAGGTGACCATTTAATGCTGCTACATACTTAACATCTTATTTCTAGGCAATATTCCGAGAGAAGAATTGTTTTTTTTTCATTATAAGTCTATGGGAGATAATGATTTATTTGTTTGATTTGATGTTTAACGTCCCCGTCAACACTATATAGGTCATTTTAGAGACGTTGCTTCCAACTTTGTGGGGCTTTTACCCGACATTGAGATGAAATGACATCTCAAGCCCTGACGTCCAATGAAAGCAACAGGGTTTGTAAGCATGGACTAGCACCGCTTTGCATTGGCAGGCCTAGATCCTCCAAGCGGTCTACCAGCACTAGTGTGCGGTCTGATTCAGCACCGCGTGGACGCATCATGCAGTCCATTTATTTCTTCAAGCCCCGATGCACGGGTCCTATGGGAGATAATGAGCCACAGGGCGTGGCCAATTTGGATTCTAGTGGCATAGCAGGCAACATTTATGTAGGTGACCACTTGATGATACTTCAAACTAAATATCTAAGCCTTGGGCCTTATGGTATTAGAGAAGAAGTTTTTCCCTTTATATGTCTATGGGAGCTAATGAACCCCGGGGCATAGTTGGCAAGATTTATGTAGGTAACCACTTAACTTTGGTACATACTTTATATCTTCGCTATTAAGGCGTAACTATACCAAATTTAGTGACACAGAGGCCTTTCTGATATTTAATCTTCATCAGTGTGTCTCTCTTAGCTATATCAGCAGGTTTTTGGAATTTTGTGCATTGTAAGTCTATGGGATCCAATGAGCCCCCTGGCGTGGCCAATCTGGACCCCAGGGGTTTGGTTAACAGGATTTAGGTCGTTAGGTCGTTGACCACTTAACGTTGCTACATAAATATCTAAGGTCAAGGCCTTATGGTTTCAGAGAAGTTTTTCCAATTAGAAGGGTTTTTTTTTTGGGGGGGGGAAGGGGTTGGTTTTACGGGCCTTTCAAGATTATTTCACTCATATCGAGCCCATCGTTAATCAGAGGTGAGCGAAAACCGGCGTACCCAAAGAAAAACCACCTGACCTTCCGTTGTAGAACTTGGCGTCTCATATGTGACCCGAGCGACGCTCAAACCACAGCGGTGGGAGACCTAATGATAAAAAAAAGTCAGCTCTCTTAACCACTAGGCCACGGAGGCCCGTCCCCATTAGTAGTCTATTGGAGCTAATGCCATGACAACCATAACTCGAATCCGATTAGCCCCGAATTAAATGCAGACTGAACAAATTATTTGTCTTTATCGCGACAGAAAAAAGGGCGAGGATTGTGGCCACGCAAAATCGATTTAAGCCACCCAGTGGAATTCGTTTTCACTGACCGTTCCAAGGCGGTTCTTCTGTTGCGGTTTATTATTGTTATGGTTTGTCTTTGGGTGTTTGTGTTGCTTATATTATTTTATTTTGGATAGCCTATTGGCGATTTTGAGGGAAAGTAACTGTCCTTTTGGCTTTCCGCTATTGATGTTTCCATAAGGGTCTGTTGTTTCGTGTTTGTGTTTCTTTCCCCATGGTGTCTCTGATGGGAGCTGTGGGTTAATTGTATCGATTCCTGATCATTGCCGCCACTTCTATTTCCCCCTACCTTCACATAAAATGCTTCCCATGAAAGGACGAGTTGCATTCTAAGCGTTTTTTGGCCCACGATGGATCTTAATAAACTTGCTATGGAAGACAGCCTGGTGTATCCGGGTTCGCTTGAGCAAATTTTTAAATTTACGACGTCATGTATAGTCACGTGACTTCCGGTTGATTCATCCCGGGGTGGTGGTAACCTGGGTAAACTCTTTTTATGTAGACATACTACAAGTTAAATGCCAATAAGGGCATACTTTTTTCGAAATGGAATGAAATATATAGGAAATAGTTTTGGGTAGATGGCGTTTGGATTTATTATAAAGCTATCACATAATTTATATAATATTTATCTTAAAAACATTCAAACTACTATTTTATAAGAGCTGTTTTCGCCATAATAAACACCATACATTATGTATATATAACAATTTGTTCAAAATATTTCTTGTTTCTCTGGTAACACATATGCTGCTTGGCAAATTTTGTTGCCGCGACCAGGATAATTACAGAAACATTTTTTTTTTGTAAGTATTTGACAAGTGTTTGATCGTTTTGCATTAATCTTTTTGACAGATGGAGATATTTGAACCCAAATCACCATAGGTATTAATGTTTAGCGACGCATTGTAAATATAAATAGGAAGCGCTTCAACAGTCTTTAAATGCAAATAATGAAATTCTTCTAAAAATAAGGCGAGTAAAAAAAACAACATGCCATCACACTCTGAAAAAGCAGTGAACACAGGATATTGAAGAGGAAGATATTTCCTTGTCAGACTTAATGTGAGAATGGTAACTTGGTTGTCCGTCTATGCAAACAAACTGATAAACATAATCTCACAAAATAAAGACAAAGTATTTTCACATTATGTTTTCAAAACTGATGCTAAGACATCTCCAAGATAAAGACATATTTCAGATGTCATTGTAGATGATAAAAAGGATAAAGTCAATTGCCTGTCTTTTACAGCAATAATGAAACGCAAATAAATAAACTTGTCTCTGATTGCCTGGTTTTGATACAGATACCTCCATCACGGTCATTCTTGATACCTTTAATTCCCCAGAGTGAGTACCAAATAAACAGCATAATGAAAGTAGAATCACACAAATGACAATTGTAAAAAGATAGAATAAGAAAGCAAATGTAAAAGTGTTCACTGTGCTGGAAAAATTAAACAATTTGTTTTCTGTTTCGAATATTACATGCGACGGCCATAAAACGGTGAAATCAACAACAACTGAAGTGATAATAAACTGTGATTGCAAACGAAATATTGACCTTATTTGAACAACTCACTTTTTAGACTAAACTCCGTTCAGAAAATCTGAATCATCGATTTTTTTGTTTCTTCCTTTTAATACATATTTTAGCCCATACGTCACTATGGGAAAGTTTTAGAACTCACCCTCCGCCGATTTCTCCAGCAAGTCGTATGCCTCAAGGACAATCAGGAAAGGTTGTGATTATTTGGAGAAAATGCAAATCAAAGAAATGCGAGCATAGACTAAGTCCATTTGACGATGATTGTTAGATAAAGCAATAAATATTCAAATCCATGTGGCGCACTTTATAAATAGATAAGCAATTGCGACACACCTTATATTCGAATGGCTAGATAGAGGCTCACTAGGAATGGGGAGTCACTAGCGCGATGTGCTGTCAACAGTCGTCAAAAAGAACTTTACCGATATCAGATGTGGTGTCACAGCTCATGATTTTCCATGGAGTGATTCGTGCAAATAAAACATGGACGCAAATGTAATGTACAAGAGCAGTAACCACTTCTATATATGGTTTAAAGGGGTGTGTCGAACCTGTCAGAATGTCTTAGTCTGTGAGAGAAAATATAGATTTTGCAATTTTCTCCAAATAATCACAGCCTTTCCTAGCTGTCGCAGAGGCATACGACTTGCTGGAGAAATCGGCGGAGGGTGAAGTCTAAAACTTTCCCATGGTGATGTAGGGGCTAAAATGAGTATTAAAAGCGAGAAACGCAAAACTCGATAAATCATATTTTCTGAACGTAGTATAATAAAATCGCTTTAGAGCATGACTATGTGATCAAGTTTTATAAAGGCTCCTCGGGGATCAGTATTCTGTCCCAATTTGTTGGGCTTAATGGTTGTCGTTTAAGTCTAGTAAACGACTACACCTAAGTTGGGCTTGTCAGATACCTACATGCGCTGTTCCTGTGAAGGGTTAGCCCCTCTAAATCGACAGTCAGGACTTAGTGATAGTGGCAGATGATCTTCAAACAGCCGGTCGAGTCCAGAATTAACTGCCCATCTATAACAATCCCCCAGCGGTCAAAGGATCAGGCATTAGATAAGAAGGATAGAAAAGTAAGAAATAAAAGGCAACTCCCACTTCTGGCCTCTGCTGCAGGCCTATTGGTCTCTTGGTCTACTATTATCATAAGTAATAACACACAAGGAAACTGTAAGTTACAAAACATTATGGCCTGGGCCATCCTTCCAATAAATTCATTGTTTTCCAAAATTGTAAGAATATCCCAGGAAAATACATTTAGACCAATACTTACAGAAGAAACTCCAGAAAACACACATTATTAGCGAGAAATATACCAAAACAAGAGCTGTCATCAGACAGTATAACTCACCTGGGAAAGTCATGGGTATAGGTGGGGGTATTGCCTAGTGAACCTTCGGACCAATCCAAATACCAACGAAACCCATAGCATAGTTAGGAAAATATGAGCTCAAAAAAGTTTAACAGAAATTCAGTCCTTGACCTTGAAGACGTGTACAAGGGCTGGGAATGGCTAAATTAAACTTTGACCGTATCTTATCATCACACCAAAAATGAATCAAATCCATCATATAGTGTGGAGCTCTTAAAAACTTCGTATAGTCTGTAACCGTTACCTTGAGGTCAATGGGTGAAGATATTGCTGAATAAAAGTTGGACCGTTATATATCAACATTCCAGATATGAAACAAATCCACAGTACGGTTTGCAAAATATGACCTTGTTAAAAAACTCAAACATAAAAATTCTTAGTCTGTGACCTAGACCTTGAGGTCATGGACTTGCGTGTGGTATAGCGGAATAAAACTTTGAACCTATATCTATCATCATATCAAATATGAACCAAATCCATCATGTTTAAAAAATATGAGCTGTAAACACTTTATTAGAATTTTCAAAGTCTGTGACCTTGACTTTGAGGTCATTGGCATGGGCCAGGTGTAATGCTATATGAACCTTTGCACCTACATCTATCATTATACCAAATATGAACCAAATTCATCGTATAAAATATGAGCAGTTAAAACCTTTAACATAAAAATTTGGAAACAAAAAACATGAACACTTCATAGTTTCCAGTTCTGTGGTGTACTCCTTGCTTCCAAAGGCTAACCCTTTCTAGAACATATTTTACTATAAAACTTCTAAGCCCATAACCTTGACCTTGGGGCAATCGAATAAAGTTTGGACCTATATCTATCATCATACCAAACATGGACAAAATCCATCATATGGTTTGGATATCATGAGCTCTTAAAAACTTTAAAGTAATTAATGCGGGTCGACTGAAATGCCAACGCCAAGGCTAACGCCGACGCCGACGCCGACGCCGAGGGTAGTGCAATAGCTCTTCCTGGACTTCATCCAGGCGAGTTAAAAAGGTTTGTAAAGTCTTTTCTAAGTTTAATAGACCTCATTCTGATTTGGTTTCAAAATTCAATGTTGGACTTAAAACACTTCCGCAACATGGCTTAGCGGAACCCGAATTCTATGGTGACTTAGTATATAAATTTAGAAAAATACATGCCTGTAATGACTTTAGTGCCCAATTTCGTAAAATCGTTCGTCGATATATTAAGATTGGATACAACATACTTAAATGTTATAAAACATTGCATGCATGGTGGTTAACCCAATCACGGTTGGCAACTTTGCTTCCCTCTTTGATTGCATACCGGTGGGTCGTGCTTAAGATTATATGACGGTTCCAGCGTATAAGCATAAATGGAATTTTATTTTATTTTAGTATTCTTTATGTTGGTTGGCACCTGATGCTCCGTCTTTGGTCGGGCCCTCGGAGTCTAACTGTTGGTTTTCTTTTGCTCTAGCAATTCTGTTGTTGTATGCTGTAGAGTCCTCAACCTTGTTTCATCTCTGTAGTTTTTTGATTTGTATGTTCTCAGAGATGTTACACTGATGAGTTAGGAAGCCTTCATGCGTACTAAACAAAATTAGTGTATACTGCGACAGAGGTAAGGGCGGGGATTATGGCCATGTAAAATCGATTTAAGCCCTCCAGTTGAATTCTTTCCACTGACTGTTCCAAGGCGGTTCTTCTGTGGCGGTTTATTCATGTTGTTGTTTGTTACTTACTGTGTGTATCACTTGTGTCTTTTTATTTTGGATGGCCATTTGGCCATTTTGAGGGAAAGTTACTGTCCTTATGGCCTTCCTTTGTTTAGGTTTCCATTATGGTCTGTCGCTTCATGTCTGTGATTCTTTCCCTTTGGTGTCTTTGGTGGGTGGAGTAAGTTAATTGTATCGATTCCTGATCTTTGTTTTATTTCTACTTTGTAACGACTATGTCTGATCATATCTCTAAAACAACCTTTCAACTGTACTTATTTGAATCAATATTTTTTATAGTTTCTGAATTGAATAGGTAACAATCTCCCGAAAAAGATTTTTTTTCGTTTAATCCTACCCTCTTAACCACGATAAAACTGTGATTTTATGATGCAAATATATATGCCAATTAATCATTTACAAGAAAGAATTTGGTTTAGAGGGTAGAACATGGTAAAATATCCATGTAAATTGGTTAGGGGTGGTTATTATTCCCATAGACTCGATGTTAAATTTCGAAGACGGTATATGTTTTCAACCATAAAATTTTCATAGAATGCATATGAGAATGAGAAAATATAATAGCAGGGTTAAATCTAATTTTAAAATCCAATACTGGACTTAAATCTCTTCTGCAACAAGGTCTATCGGAACCCTAATTTTATGGTGACTTAGTATATAAATTTAGAAAAATTTATAACCGCAATGACTTCAGCACCCACTTTCGTAAAATCATTCTTCGATATAAAAAGATTGGGTACAACATAAATGTTATACGACAGACTGCATGCGTGGTAGTTAACCCAATCACGGTTGACAACTTTGCTTCCCTCTTTAATTACACGCCAGGGGGGTCAGGCCTCAGGATCTATGACGGTGTCAACGTAAAGGCTTATGTTGGTTGGTACCTGATGCTCTGTCTCTGGTCGGACCCATCGGAGTCTAACTGTTGGTTTTCTTTTGCTCCAGCATTTCTGTTGTTTCCTGCTGTCGAGTCCTCACCGTTGTTGCATCTCTGTGGTTGTTTGATTTTTGTGTTCACGGAGATGTTGCACTGATGAGTTAGGCGGCCTTCATGCAGACTGAACAAATTATTTATCTTGATCGTGACAGAAGTAAGGGCGAGGATTGTGGCCACGTGAAATCGATTTAAGCCCACCCCCAATGGAATTCGTTTCCGCTGACCATTCCAAGGTGGTTCTTCTGTCGCGGTATATTTTTGTTATGGTTTGTCTTTGGGTGGATGTGTCGCTTGTATTATTTTATTTTGGATAGCCTTTTGGCCATTTGTGGGAAAGTAACTGTCCTTTTGGCTTTCCGCTGCTGGTGTTTCCGTTGGGGTATGTTGCTTCATGTTTGTGTTTCTTTCCCTTTGGTGTCTCTGATGGGAGCTGTGGGTTAATTGTATCGATTCATGATCATTGCCTCTTCTTCTTTTTTAAAGTAGATGCATTCAGGTACTGATAAAACGTGGTTTTGCGTCAGTTCGATTACTTTGGGAAATCACCATTTCAGTAGGCCAGCTGCCATTATAGATTGCAAGAGGTCCTTTGATCATGACTGGCCAAGGGGTATCAGGGATATATTTATTTGAAATTGTGAACCGACGCTACAAACAACGGGACATGGCCAAACTGATATGTCACATGAGCTTTCATCTCAGGTGAGCTAAATGTGTGGAGGAGAGGGGCGGAGGTGGGGCGGGTAACCAACTTACCTGATTTCCCTGTCATGCAATGTCTGTGAGTAACTGACTTCTAACGACACATTATACTGGAGCAAGCTAGACTGTAACTCTCCTAGTTTACTGTTCTGATGTCGCTGCTGCTCTGGGTGCTGCAAGAAAAGTAAATCCCTTTACAAGAAAACCCGTCTTTGCCGTCATGTTCAGGTAATATAAAATTGCACAGCTCAGCTACACAGACTAGCGTATTCTTGAAATTTTAGTATAGTGTATCCAAAAAGAAGAAGCCTCACAAACCAGGGGTCGTGGGTTCGATTCTGGTGTCCAGTTTAACCGGGGACATGTCATCACATGGTATCTTGCCCCCCTTTGGATTTCTTTGTCCTCGGGAACCAGATACCTTCGGCGACAAGCTACCATAGCCACGGTAACTTGTCGCCGCTCTTATTTCCTCTATTTTTGTCTGTCTGTGCTAATGTTTCTATTCTGTTATACACGATTTCTTCTTTCAACACATAATAAAATAATTTCATGGTTTATCTACGGAAGATCACATTTTTCTCATTAGTAGATTAAATATGCAGAATTCCCTCAAGTTAACATGACAGGCTGTGTAATCAGGAGAAGGTATCTTGTCCCCACAATCATTATTTCTCCTATTTTGGTCTGTCTATAGTAATGTTTCTGTTCTGTTATCACAAATTTTTCTCATTTGCAAATTAAATATACATTTTTCCCTAAGTTAACATTGAGATGTTGCCAATGGGGTGTAATCAGGCCACGACATCTTCTCCTCCCCCTTCCTTTAGCCTTTATTTTTTTTAGTCTATGCTAATCTCTAAGTCTGTGACCTTAACCTTGTGGTCAAGGGCATGGGCAGTGGTATTGCTGAATAAAGCTTTGGGTCTGTATCTATCTTGTATAAACCAAATCCATCGTTTGGATAGGAAAATATGAGCCTTTAAAAATCTTTAACACTATATTCTCTGTGACACTGAGGGGTGGGGATGGGGGGTGGGGTGTAGGGGCTTCCCATATTGGCTATCAAGAAATGATTTAGCTTCTGACGTTAATTTTGATCATCAAGACCACAATAAACCCTTTTTTGAAATGTGTTGCTTTTCGTATTTTCTGATCGTTATAGGCTGATGACCTTGAAACTTGGTTTGTAGCTTTGGGAACTCTGTTCCCAAGAAGATGATTTCCAAAGGTTTTTTTTTCGTATATGGACATGGCAGCCATGTCTTGTTTATGTAACCCCAGTCCAACAACTAAATTTTCATTGCCACATCCCATAGAAGCTTCATATGGAATTTGGTTTCAATCACCCTAGCAGCTTAAGTGGAGAGTAAGAAATACTAAATGGGCCCCCGCCCATCGGGGCTTGAAGAAATATATCGGCCGCACGATGCTTCCACGCAGAGCTGACACCGACCCGCACACGAGTACTGGTAAACCGCTTAGAGGATCAAACAAAGAAATACTAAATATGAGCCATCCTAGAAAAAGGTCAGTAAGTGACCTTGACTTTACAAATGATAAAATTCCGTTCAGCTGACTACAGATATCAATTCTGGTGCCACAGACTAAAATAGAATGGGAAAAATCAACTGTTTTTTTGCCTTTTTCCCATACAAAGGTCTACCAGTTGAACGTGACGTAAAATAGGTCAAGATCAGCTGAAGGTCACCGTTTGAACAAATCTGGTAGGGCCTGGGTCCCCCAATACTGCATACCAAGTCTCAAGGTCATCTTCCATTTGGTATCTGATAAGAAAATTTCCAAAGGGATTTTTCATATATGGGCATGGCGGCCATCGCCAATCCCACAAATAAATTTTGATTGCCTCATCCGATAGAGGCTCTACTCGCAATTTGGTTTCAATTAGCCCAGTAAAGATGATAAAAAACTGAATCTGAACCATCAAGGACATAACGTCAGTAAATGATCTTGACTTTCAGTTGATTGCAAATATCAATTCTGATGCCACATGATTCAAAAGAATAAAAAATCCATTTTTTTTTTTTTTTTTTTGCCTTTTTTCTATATTCATGTCTAAGCCACCTAAATTGACCTTTACGTATAACAGGTCCAGGTCATTCAAAGGTCATTATTTGAATAAACTTGGTAGGGTCCATAACCCTTAAGCTGAATACCAAATTTAAAGTTCACTAGCCATTTTGGTGATGAAGGTTTTTAAAGGTTTTTACTACATATAGAATGGCCAACTTGGTCATGTAACCAAGATCTCATGAACAACTTTTTTCCCCCAACCAAAAGAGA
Source organism: Lucinisca nassula (assembly GCA_963580285.1). Taxonomy (NCBI): domain Eukaryota; kingdom Metazoa; phylum Mollusca; class Bivalvia; order Lucinida; family Lucinidae; genus Lucinisca; species Lucinisca nassula. The sequence goes on along the minus strand of OY757015.1, from coordinate 56,338,120 downwards.
TTCCACATGTAATTTGGTTTAAATTGGCCCAGCAAGTTCTGAGATGTAGATTGAAAATGTTGACAACGCCGACACTGGACACCGGACGCCGAACCACTGCCTATACTATAAGCTCACCCGGAGCGTTCGGCTTTGGTGAGCTAAAACGTCCATCCAGAAATAATAAAGTTATTGCCTGAAAAAAAAGACCCATGTTTTACCTCTGACCTCTAAGTAAGACCTTGACCTTGAAAGTACCGACCTGGGTCTTGCATGCGACAAATAGTCTTATGATGGTCAACATTTCTGCCATGTAATTTCAAAATCCATCTAAGAAAAATAGCCATCGGAAGAGATGGCAAATCCCCCGACCAAAAGCCAATATGGCCTTCTGAAGATTGTTCACCAATAGAAAGTGCACCAGAATTAAACCAGCAATATATCACAAAAGTATTGCAGTTATGACCATCACAAGATTATACTTCAGGCGAGATATCTAAACAAGAGGCCCATGGGCCACTATGCTCACCAGAGCTCAGGTGGGCACTGCCAAATTGCAGCCATGTATTTTAACATGATATCATTTTAATCTTCCAAATGAACCCCCATATCCAAATGAGCATCAATGTGGACTCAGTATATGAAACATTAGGCCTTTTATGAAGTAGAGGGGGTGGGGCATGGACCCAATGGAGCCCTGGTTGGTATCACTAAATGTGTCTTATCACAAAGAACAAGAATATATATGGTTTAGCAGTGGGGATCTGCATGGCTGGAGATATAAGTGGAGGGGTGGGAGCATGCCCTGTCGTTCCCAGGAAAGCCCAAGATTGTTATCCCTAAATGTGTCTCATCATAAGGACCAAGTATATATATGGTTTAGGGGTGGGAATCTGAACGGTTTCCAAGATATCCTTTCATGAAGTGGAAAGGAGAGGACTGGCCCCTGCGGACACACCTACAGTAGGTGTGCTAATAATAAGGAACAAGAACATATATGAATATGGGGTGGGGATTTAATGGTTTCTGAAATATATGGCCTTTTATGAAGTGGAAGGGCGGGGCACATTGCCTCAGCACAAAGAGACCCCCCAAGTTGGTGTGACTGAATGAGTCTTATCATAAGGAACAAGAATATATATGGTTTAGGGGTTGGGATCTGAACTATTTCTGAGATATGTGGCTTTTAATGAAGTCAAGCGGTGAAGCAAGGCCCGGGCATGCCCCGGGGACTCACAAGCTGGTGTCAATGAATGTGCCTTATCATAAGGAAGATGAATATATATGGTTTAGGGGTGGGGATCTGAACAGTTTGTGAGATATAAGGCCTTTTGTGAAGTGCAGGGGTGGGGCAAGGCCCAGGGAGACCCCCAGGTTGGTGTCAATGAAAGTGTCTTATCATAAGGTACAAGAATATATATGGTTTAGGGGTGGGGATCTGTAAGGTTTCCGAGATATTGTGATATTATGAAATGGAGGGGGTGGGGCATGGCCCCAGCACATCCCTGGGGACCCCCAGGTTGGTGTCACTGAATGCGTCTCATCATAATGAACAAGAACATATATGGTTTAGGGGTGGGGATCTGAACAGTTTCTGAGATATATGGCCTTTTGTGAAGTGAAGGGGTAGGGCATGGCTCCGGCGCACCCCGGAAGACCCCCAATTTGGGGTCAATGAATGCGTCTTATCATAAGGAGCAAGAATATATATGATTTAGGGGTGGGGATCTGTAAGGTTTCCGAGATATTGGGCCTTTTATGAAATGGAGGGGCGGGACATGGCCCCGGCGCATCCCGGGGGACCCCCAGTTTGATGTCACTGAATGCGTCTTATCATAAGGAACAAGAGTATATAGGGTTCAGGGGTGGGGATCTGAATGGTTTCCGAGATATTGGGCCTTTTATGAAGTGGAGGGGGTGGGGCATGGCCTCGGCACATCCCGGAGGACCTCCAGGTTGGTGTCACTGAATGCGTCTTATCAATAGGAACAAGAATATATATGGTTTAGGGGTGGGGATCTGTAAGGTTTCTGAGATATAAGTCATTTTATGAAGTACTGGGGGCGGGGCATGGCCCCGGCACAACCTACTGGACCCCCAGGTTGACATAACAGCATATGGCTGAGAGAAGTTTACTAAAGGAACATTTCTATGAAAGTTTTGTCAAAATATCTGCAAAGGCTTTGTAGTTAATGCCATTTTTCAATTTTCCTCATTATAAGTCTATGGAAAATCTAAGAGCCGAATTTCATAAAAAACACAAAACCTGTAAAGGCAAATATGGTGAATATTTCCATAAACATTCAGCCTCATAGAGCATACGGTTTCTGAGGAGATGATTTTTTAAGTATTTTTTTTTTCTATTTTTTCATTTTGGTTTCCATGGCAACCAGTACAAATGAGCAGTAGGTCTAAAATCAAATGGCAGATAGTAGATTGCCTAAGGAATATTTCTATGAAAACTTTGTCAAAATATCTGCAGTGGCTTGGCAGTAAATGCCATTTTTCAATTTTCCCCATTATAAGTCTATGGGAGCTCTAAGTTGCTATAGCAACCAAACTAATGGGCCAATTTTCATAAAAAACACAAACTTTCAATCCCCCAGCCCAAGGATGCTACAGATGATATTTGGGCTGAATCGGTCCAGTGGCTTCAGAGAAGAAGATGTTTGAAAGTGTTGACGTCAGACGACGACAGACGACGACGACGACAACGACGACGACGCCGGACAACTGCCTATCCTATAAGCTCCCCCGGAGCCTTCGGCTCTGGTGAGCTAAAAACCAGGGTACTCAGAACTGTGGTTCTTGCGCATGACATGCCTGCTTAAGCTCATGCGTTTCTGTACAAAGTACCATCAATATATCTCAAAGGGTGTTGAAGATCACAAGCTGGTCATACTGTTATATTGGAAGGGTAGATAACTCAAATATTTATCATAGCACCCAGAAGGGTGGTTCTTAGGCATGAAGCGCCGTCTCAACCTTGTATACAATTGTGCCAAGTACCATCAATATATCTCAAAGGGTATTGGAGTTATGGCCATCAAAAGGGGAGATAATTAAAAAACCAGGGCACCCAGAGTTGTGGTTCTTGAACGTGACACACCTGCTTAACTTCATGTACAACTGTACCAAGTACCATCAATATATCTCAAAGAGTATTGGAGATGTGGCCATCACAAGGTAGTGATTCTATATTATTGGAAGGGAAGATAACTCAAAAACCATGGCACCCAGAGTTGTAGTTCTTGTACATGACACACCATCTCGGCCATGTGAACAACTGTGCCAGGTATCATCAATATATCTTAAACGGTATTGGAGTTATGACCATCACAAGGTAGTCACTGTATTTTATTGGAAGGAGAGATAACTTAAATACCATGGCAGCCAGATTTGTGGTTCTTGTGCATGACACAATGTCTTGGCCTTGTAAACAATTGTGCCAGGTATCATAAATATATCTTAAATGGTATTGGAGTTATGGCCATCACAAGGTAGTCACTCTATTTTATTGGAAGGGGAGATAACTCAAAAACCATGGCAGCCAGAGTTGTGGTTCTTGTGCTTGACACGCTGTCTCAGCCTTGTGAACAACTGTGCCAGGTACCATCAATATAACTCAAAGGGTATTGGAGTTAGGGTCATCACAAAGTAGTAATTCTATTTTATCAAAAGGGGAGATAACTAAAATGCGCATGACACGCCGTCTCAGCCTTGTGAACAATTGTGCCAAGAACACTCAATGAATCTCAAAGGGCACAGGAGTTATAGCCATCACAAGGTTGCGTCTACGGACGTTCTCACGGATGTATACTTATGTGGCTATTTTTGGCAGGATTGGTACTTAAGTTGCTACTTTTAGCCACAGAAAAGAAGTATTTTCGGTGTCTTACGGAATAAATCCCATAGACTTACATTGATTCTGTCCATTTACATAGCCACCTAACTATACATTTGTTGGTGCGGAGGGACGGACGGACGGACGGACGCCAGGCTGATCGCTATATCCCCCGAACCTATTCGGTCGGGGAATAATAAGAAAAATATTGAGCAGACACGAAAAAAGACCCTTTTTACTTTTTACCTCTAAGTACGACCTTGAACTTTGAAGTACCGACCTAGGTTTTGCACGTGACACATCGACTCATGATAGTTAACATTTCTGACAATTGGTAAACAGCTTAGAGGATCTAAGCCTTCCCAGGCAAAGCGGTGCGAGTCGGCCCTTCAATGTTTAAAACCCCTATTGGTTTCATTGGGCGGCAGGGCTTGAGATTTCATTTCATCTCAATGTCGGGTAAAAGTCCCAAAAAATTGGAAGCAGCGTCTCCAAAATGACCTTAACAGTGTTGACGGGGACGTTAAACCTCAAATCAAACAAACAAACAAATTCTGACAATTAATTTCAAAATCCATCCAGAAATAAAACAAGAGGACCATGCTGGTCCTGTATCGCTCACCTGAGGCTATTCATCACCTTGTTTTTGATCCCACATGACCCATATTCGAACATATTCACGATTTTATAAAGGCAAACATTCTTGGCAAGTTTCATGAAGCTTGAACCAAAAATGCAGTCTCAAGTATGATTTTACCAATTTTGTTTGTTTAATTTGAGGTTTATACTATTTAGGTCATTTTGGAGACGTTGCTTCCAATTTTGTGGGACTTTTACCCGACATTGAGATGAAAGGTCCGCCCCTTCATGTCTGACAGCATTTATATTTCTGCAGCCTGAAGGTTGATTTCAATCATTTCTAATCTGTAGCATGTTTATGGTGGGGGAAATTATGAAATAAAAGTAGGTCGAGTGATGACAATGTTTTTTCTAAAAAGAGCCAAAAGAACTTTGACCTTGATCCAAACACCCTGAAAGTCTGAATTGCTTGAGATACTGTATTATCATACAGAACATTTGTTTAAAGTTATAATAACCCCTAAAAGGCGGGAAGGGGTAGCCTAGCAAACAGCATAGGCCCAGATCAGACGTCGCAGAACGTGGCATCTTATCAGGGTCTGCACTGTTTGATAACAGCATTTTCTGTCAAATAAAATACCCCTCCTGACCAAGGTATTACAAAAAGAGGACAATTCTGAGCAAGTTTGATGATGACTGGACTAAAACTGTGGCCTCTAGAATGTTAAACAGGTTTTTCTATGATTTGACCTACTGACCTACTTTTTGACCCGACATGACATATACTCGAACTTGACCGAGATATTGTCAGGATGATCATTTTGTGCAAGTTTGAGGATGATTGGACCAAAACTGTGGCCTCTAGAGTGTTAACAAGGTTTTTCTATGATTTGACCTACTGACCTATCTTTTTGGCCGACATGACCCATAATCGAACTTGACCGAGATATTGTCAGGATAATCATTCTGAGCAAGTTTGATGATTGGATCAAAACTGTGGCCTCTAGAGTGCTAACAAGGTTTTTCTGTGGTTTGACCTACTGACCTTCTTTTTGACCCGAAATGACCCATATTCGAACTTGGCCGAGATATTGTCAGGATGATAATTCTGAGCAAATTTGAGGATGACTGGACCAAAAATGTGGCATCTAGAGTGCTTACAATGTTTTTCTATGATCTGACCTACTGACCTACTTTTTGACCTGAAATGACCCATATTCAAACTCGACCGAGTTATTGTCAGGATAAACATTCTAACTAAGTTTGAGGAAGATTGGACCAAAACTGTGGCCTCTAGAATGTTAACAAGGTTTTTCTATGATTTGACCTAGTGACCTACTTTTTGACCCGACATGACCCATATTCAAACTTGACCGAGATATTGTCAGGACGATTATTCTGAGCAAGTTTGACGATGATTGGACCAAAACTGTGGCACCTAGTGCTAGCAAGGGTTTTCTGGTGTTTGACCTACTGACCTACTTTTTTACCCCACATGACCCATATTCGAACTTGACCAAGATATTATCAAGATGATCATCCTGAGCAAGTTTAAGGATGATTGGACCAAAATTGTGGCCTCTAGAATGTAAACAAGGTTTTCCTTTGATTTGACCTGGTGACCTACTTTTGACCCGACATGACCCATATTCGAAATTGACCGACATATTGTCATGATGATCATTCTGACCAAGTTTGATGATGATTGAATCAAAACTGTGGCCTCTATTGTGTTAACAAGGAAAGTTTATGCATGCACGACGAACGACGCACGACGAACGACGACGCCGGACATCTCACAGTCACAAAAGCTCACCATGACCTTCGGTCAGGTGAGCTAAAAAGTTTTTGACCAGACGCGATTCGCATATGCACATAAACCCTTTTTTGACCTTTGACCTCTAAGTACGACTTGCTCGGCTTCTAGATATTTGTATGATTTATTAAATATTGATAATACCTATTTCGATGATTTGATCAGTCAAATTTACCCTCCTACATCCAGAACTTCAGTTAAATAAAGCAAATTCTTCTGGTACCGATGCCCCGTTTTTTGGATTTACATCTAATGGGAGATGGGTTTGTTTCCTGCAAAATTTGTGATAAACGCCAAGACTTTGATTTTGAAATTGTATATTTTCCTTTCTTGGGCAGTGATGTTTCTCGTGCGGCATCCTTTGGCGCTTATATTTCGCATAATTTGATAAAGTTTATAGACGTCATTCTGATTTAATTTCAAAATTCAATGTTGGACTTAAATCTCTTCTGCAACAAGGTCTATCGGAAACCGAATTTTATGGTGACTTAGTATATAAATTCAGAAAAATATATACTTGCAATGACCTCAGCACCGAATTTCGTAAAAATCAGTCTTCGATATCAAAAGATTGGGTACAACATAAATGTTATACGAAGACTGTATGTATGGAAGTTAACCCAATCACGGTTGACAGCTTTGCTTCCCTCTTTAATTGCACGCCGGTGGGTAAGACCTCAGATTCTATGACGGTTCGTGTGTAAAGGATTACTGAGAATGAGAATTTAATTTTATGTAATGTTGGTTGGATCCTCTGTCTCTGGTCGGTCCCATCGGAGTCTAACTGTTGGTTTTCTTTTGCTCCATTATTTCAGTGGTTTCTTACTGTTGAGTCCTCACCGTTGTTTAATCTATGTGGCTGTTTGATTTTTGTGCTTTTTTCTGCCAAGTAATTTTAAAATCCATCCAGAAAACAAGAGGGCCATGATGGCCCTGGATCTCTCACCTGATCCACACTATAGAAATGAAATGGTAGGTAATATAGTAAGGTGCCTTGTCAGCGGAAACTACACGCAAATATGAAGGCTCTATCTCAAATGGTTCAAAAATTATGATAAAGTAGGTCAAAGGTCAAGGTCACAGGTCAAACTTTTTGTATGAAGGTGAAGCCATTGTCACAATGAATATACGTGCCAAATATGAAGGCTCTATCTTAAATGGTTCCAAAGTTATGATTAAGTAGTTCACAGATCAAGGTCAAGGTCACATGTCAAAATGTTTGCATGAGTGGGTAGACCTCGTCACAAGGAACAAACATGCCAAATATGAAGGCTCTATCTTAAATGGTTCAAAAGTTACGACAAAAACGGTCAAAGGTCAATGGCCGGTCACAGGTCAAAACTGTTGCATGGGTGGGAAGCCCTTGTCACAAGGTACCTACATGCCATATATGAAGGCTCTATCTTAAATGGTTCACAAGTTATGAGAAATAAGGTCAAAGGTCATGGTCACAGGTCAAAATTTGTATAGGTGGAAAGTCCTTGCCACAAGGAACATACATGCCACATATGAAAGCTCCACCCCAAATGGTTCAAATGTTATGATAAAGTAGGTCACATGTCAAGGTCAAAGTCACAAATCATTTTTGTATGAATAGGAAGCTCTTGTCCCAAGGAAACTACATGACAAATATGAAGGCCCTAACGAGCCCTTGTCACAAGGAACCTACATGCCAAATATGAAGGCACTATCTCAAACGGTTCAAAAGTTATGACAAAATAACCTACTGATCTACTTTTTTTTTGACATGACCTATATTCGAACTTAACTGAAATATTGTCCAGATGATTATTCTGAGCAAGTTTTATGATGATTTGACTAAAACTGTGGCCTCTTAGAAAATTCAAAACGTTTTTCTATAATTTGACCTGCTGACCTCCTTTTTGACCCGACATGACCCATATTCAAACTTGACCCAGATATTGTCAAGATGATCAGTCTTAGCAAGTTTGATGATCGGACCAAAACTGGGACCTCTAGTGTGTTCACAAGGTTTTTCAACGATCTGATCTACATACTGACAAGACATGACCCATATTCGAAAATTAACCGAGATATTATCAAATGATCATTTTGAGCATTCCCAGGACTATAATTTTAACAATCTTGGTAGGAGGTCCACTAGATGAAGCTTCATACCAAATATAAAAGACCTCGGCCTTCCGGTTTCAGAAAAGAAGATTTTTAAAGGTTTTTCTCTATATGAGCCAATGTAAAACCAGTGGGCCACGGGGCGGGGTCGTTTTTTGGCTCCAGGGCTATAATTTGAACAATCTTGGTAGAGGTCCACTAGATGAAGCTTCATACAAAATATCAATGACCTGGGCCTTCTGGTTTCAGAGAAGAAGATTTTTATATGTTTTCCCTAAATAAGCCTATATAAAACCACTGGGCCCCGGGCGGGGCCGTTTTTGGCCCCAGGGCTATAATTTGAACAATCTTGGTAGAGGTCCACCAGATGAAGCTTCATATCAAATATCAAATACCTGGGCCTTATGATTTCAGACAAGAAGCTTTTTAAAGGTTTTCCCTATATAAGCCTATGCAAAACCAGTGGGCCCCGGGCGGGGTCGTTTTTTGGCCCCAGGGCTATAATTTGAATAATCTTGGTAGAGGTCCACTAGGTGAAGCTTCATACCAAATATCAAAGACCTAGGCCTTCTGGGTTCAGAGAAGATTTTTAAAGGTATTGTCTTATTTTCCCTTTTTTGTTGACATGGCAACCAGAGTTCTGCATGGAATGGAATTCTTTGAACAACTTTGAGAGAGGACCACCCAAAGATCATTTCTGCCAAGTTTGGTCAAAATCTGTTCAGTAGTTTTTGAGGAGATGTCCTTTAAAGCAATGGTGGACGGACGGACGACGACGATGACGGACGGTGGGAGATCACAACAGCTCCCCCCGGAGCCTTCGGCTCAGGTGAGCTAAAAACACATACTTTCAATCCACCTAGCCCAAGGATGCTACAGATAAAAGTTGGGCTCAATCGGCCCAGTGGCTTCAGAGATGAAGATGTTTAAAAGTGTTGACACCAGACATACGACATACGACGACGGGCAACTGCCTATCCTATAAGCTCCCCCGGAGCCTTCGGCTCTGGTGAGCTTATAAAAAATAAGGAGCCGAATTTCATCAAAAACACACAAATATGTTCTAGAAAGGGTTATCCTTTGGAAGCAAAGAATACACCACAGAACTGGAAAATATGGAGTGTACATGTTTTCTGGGCCAGACTATCTAGTTTCGGCCAATTAGGCCTCATCAGTGACAATCAATTATTTTAAATTCCACAATGGAATCAATGATCCCAAAGGACAAGGAAATATAAACTACAGTATGATGTACAGAGAGACTTTTTATGGCCGCCACACATTCCCAGACACCAGATGTAGTGACGTTAATTATGTTCTAGAAAGGGTTATCCTTTGGAAGCAAAGAATACACCACAGAACTTGAAAATATGGAGTGTACATGTTTTCTGGGACAGACTAGCTAGTTTCGGCCAATTCAAAATTCCACAATGGAATCAATGATCCCAAAGGACAAGAAAATATAAACTACACTATGATGTAAGACAGGGAGACCTTTTACGGCCACCACACATTCCCAGACACCAGATGTAGTGACTTAAATATTTTCTAGAAAGGGTTATCCTTTGAAAGCAAAGAATACACCACATAAGTGGAAAATATGGAGTGTACATGTTTTCTGGGCCAAACTAGCTAGTTTCGGCCAATTAGGCCTCATCAGTGACCCTCATATGTTTTAAAATTCCACTATGGAAGCTAAGGAGACACGGGGCGTGGCCAATTTAGACCACAGGGGCATGATTGGCAGGGTTTATGTAGGCGACCACTCGACGTTGCTACATACTGAATATCTAAGCTCTGGGCCTCGTGGTTTCAAAGAAGAAGATTTTCTAAGTTTTTCCCATTGTAAGTCTATGGGAGCTTATGAGCCCCGGGCGTGGGCAATTCTGACCCCGGGGGCACGATGGGCAGGATTTATGTAGGTGCCCGTATTACGTTGCTGCATACTAAATATCTTAATTATGGGCTTTATGGTTTCGGAGAAGATTTTTGAAGCTTTTTCCCCATTATATGTCTATGGAAGCTAAGGAGCTCTGGGGCGTGGCCAATTTAGACCCCAGGGCCATGATTGGCAGACTTTATGTAGGGGACCGCTCGACGTTGCTACATACTGAATATCTAAGCTCTCGGCCTTGTGGTTTCAGAGAAGATTTTCTAAGTTTTTTCCATTGTAAGTCTATGGGAGATTATGACCTCCGGGGCGTGGCAAATTCTGACCCCAAGGGCATGGTTGGCAGTATTTATGTAGGGGACCACTCGATTTTGCTACATACTGAATATCTAAGCTTTTGGCCTTGTGGTTTCAGAGAAGAAGATTTTCTAACTTTTTCCCATTGTAAGTCTGCGGGAGCTTATGACCTCAGGGGGTGGCCGATTCTAACCCCAGGGGCATGATTGGCAGGCTTTTGTAGGTGACCATATTACGTTGCTATATACTAAATATCTTAGCTATGGTCTTTATTGTCTCGGAGAAGATTTTTGAAGCTTTTTCCCCCATTATAAGTGTATGGAAGCTAAGGAGCCCCGGGGCGTGGCCAATTTAGACTGTAGGGGCATGATTGGGGGACCACTTAACGTTGCTACTTACTGAATATCTAAGCTCTGGCCCTTGCGGCTTCAGAGAAGAAGATTTTCTAAGATTGTCCCATTGTAAGTCTATGGGAGCTTATCAGCCCCGGGCGCGGGCAATTCTGAGCCCAGGGGCATGATTGGCAGGATTTATGTAGGTGACAATATTACGTTGCTACATACTAAATATCTTAACTATTGGCTTTATGGTTTCGGAGAAATTTTTTGAAGATTTTTCCCGATTATAAGCTAAGGAGCCCCGGGGCTTGGCCAATTAAGATCCCAGGGGCATGAATGACAGGATTTATGTAGGGAACCACTCGATGTTGCTACATACTGAATAGCTAAGCTCTGGGCTCTAAGTCTATGGGAGATTATGACCTTCGGGGCGTGGCAAATTCTGAGTGAGTGAGTTTTAGTTTTACGTCCCACCAACAGCTAAGGTCATACGGAGACGGGACCTCGGTTTAAAGACTCATCCGAAAAGTCTGGAGAAGCCCGGGATCGATCCTGCGATCCCTGGTTTACAAGGCGAGAAGCGTAACCACTGCACCACGGAGGCTTCTATGGCAAATTCTGACCCCAAGGGCATGGTTGGCAGTATTTATGTAGGGGACAACTCGATTTTGCTACATACTGAATATCTAAGCTTTGGGCCTTGTGGTTTCAGAGAAGAAGATTTTCTAACTTTTTACCATTGTAAGTCTATGGGAGCTTATGACCTCCTGGGCGTGGCCAATTCTGACACCAGGGACATGATTGGTAGGATTTATTTAGGTGACCATATTACGTTGCTACATACTAAATATCTTAGCTATGGGCTTTATGATCTCGGAGAAGATTTATGAAGTTGTTTTCCCCATTATAAGTCTATGGAAGCTAAGGTTCCCCGGGGTGTGGCCAATTTAGACCCGAGGGGCATGATTTGGAGGATTTATGTAGGGGACCACTCGAAGTTGCTACATACTGAATATCTAAGCTCTGTGCCTTTTGGTTTCAAAGAAGAAGATTTTCTAAGTTTTTCCCATTATGGGAGCTTATGAGCCCCGGACGTGGGCAATTCTTACCCCAGGGGCACGATTGGCAGGCTTTATTTAGGTGACCACGTTACGTTGCTACATACTTAATATCTTAACTATGTGCTTTATGGTTTCGGAGAAGATTTTTGAAGTTTTTTCCCCATTATTAGTCTATGGAAGCTAAGGAGCTCTGGGGCGTGGTCAATTTAGACCCCAGGGGCATGATTGGCATGATTTATATAGGGGACCACTTGAAGTTGCTACTAAATATATAAGCTCTGGGCCTTATGGTTACAGAGAAGAAGATTTTTAAAGTTTTTTCCATTGTAAGTCTATGTGGCTATATGTTGCCATAGTAACCAAACTGTTAAGCCGATTTTCGTTAAAAACAAACTTTCAATCCCCAGCCCAAGGATGCGACAGATGAAATTTGAGCTGAATCGCCCAAGTGGCTTCAGAGGAGATGTCGTTTGAATGTGTTGACACCAGATGCAGACGACGACGACGGACAACTGCCTATCCTATAAGCTTCCCCGGAGCCTTCGGCTCTGGTGAGCTAAAATCTTCTTCTCTGAAACCACATGGTCAAGGTCTTTGCTATTTGGTATGAAGCCTCATCTAGTGGACCTCTACCAAGATTGTTCAAATTATAGCCCTGGGACCAAAAATGCCCCCGCGCTGGGGCCAATCAGTTATACAGACTTATATAGGGAAAACTTTTTAAAAATCTTCTTGTCTGAAACCAGAGGGCCCAGGTCTTTGATATTTGGTATGAAGCTTCATCTAGTGGACCTCTACCAAGATTGTTCAAAACATAGTCTTGGGGCCAAAAATGCCCCCTGCGCGGGGGCCCAATGGTTTCACAAAGGCGTATATAGGGAAAACATTTAAAATATTCTTGTCTGAAACAAGAAGGCCCAGGTCTTTGAAATTTGGCATGAAGCTTCATCTAGTGGACCTCTACCAAGATTGTTCAAAATATAGTCCTGGGGCCAAAAATACCCCTGCGCCTGGGCCCACTGTTTTCACATAGGCGTGTATAGGGAAAACATTTAAAATCTTCTTGTGTGAAACCAGAAGGCCCATATTGATATTTGATATTTGGTATGAACTAATCAACCTCCACCAAGATTGTTCAAATAATGGCCTTGGGGCCAAACTATCCCTGCACCAGAACCCACTAGCTTTACATAGGCTTATATAGTAGAGTAGAAATGCGTCCATAGGACACGGATGCCCCCGCCTGAAAATATGTCTATGTTCGTACTCATCCATGAAAAGTTATTGACCATGTTTCAGTTTTGGACCCTTTTATCACATTTGACCTCTAAGTATGACCTTGACCTTGGAGGTAAGGACCATGGTTTTGTGTGAGGCAGATTGTCTATTGATGGCCAACATTTCTGCAAAGTAATTTCAAAATCCATCCAGAGATAAGAAAGTTATTGACTGTGTTTAAGTTTCGGACCATTTTTTTTTACCTTTGACCTCTAAGTATGACCTTGACCTTGGCGGTACGGATCTGGGTTTGCACGTGACACATTGTCTCATGATGGTTAACATTTCTTCAAAGTAATTTCTAAATCCATATAATCCATATAGAATATATATCGGGTATTTTTTTGTTTAAATAATACAAATGAAAGTGTTTTATGCAATACTGCGAACAATTATGATCACAGGTTAAGTTTTGTAAGACAATTATGATCACAGGTTAAGTTTTGTAAGACGAATTTTCTTATTGGGTTTCGAACACCAGTTGGATCTATTTTTAAATTCGCGACAAAAATATACAACTACGTGAATAATGACGTCATGCGGTAAATACCTAAATACCTAGAAAGGTATGCAGCGGTCATCTCAACGTCGTTACACACAATTTGTTTGACAACTACAGCGGGTCAGAAATCGTAGTAGCATAGTAGAAATTCTTTTATTTATTTATTTTGTTTTTGCGATTTCCAATGTAAAATGGAGAAATTTCGCCACTCTCTCTCTCTCTCTCTCTCTCTCTCTCCCTCTCCCTCTCTCTCTCTCTGATACATGTTGCTCAGTGCTCTCTCTCTCTCTCGCTTTCGGCCCGACGAAGGCACTGATCAGGCGATTTACTCTCTCTCTCTCTCACTCACACTCTCTCTCTCTCTCTCTCCGTGGCCTTCATGTTGCTCTTTAGTCTCTCTCTCTCTCTCTCTCTCTCTCTCTCTCTCTCTCTCTCTCTCTCTCTCTCTGAGTGTGTCGCACATGTAGCAAAGTGAAGGTCTCTAGGTTATGACGGTGCCAGAGATCCCAGTTAGGTCTATATTTAATTTCCCGACAAAAATATAAAACTCCGTGAATGACGTCATACTCCCCTTCTCTCTCTCTCTCTCTCTGAAAGTGATTTTGTTTGAATTGAGGCTTAACGACCCGTCAACACTGTAAACGTAATTTTGGAGACGTTGCTTCCAATTTTGTGGGACTTTTACCCGACAATGAGATGAAATGACATCTCAAGCCCTGTCGCCCAATGAAACCAATTGGGTTTACTGGCATGGATGGTCCCTCTCGCACCGCGGTTCCTGGACAGGCTTAGATCATCTAAGCGGTTTACCAGTACTAGTGTACGGGGCCGGATTCAGTTCTGCGTGGAAGCATCATGCAGCCCATCTATTTCTTTAGGCCCATTTGTGCTCTGAAAGTGCTATGTCCAACATGTTGATCAGTGTTTTTCTCTCCCTCTCATTATGGGCTAGCGCACCACATTGGGCCAACATCGGGCCGACAGCGATACGACGTCGCCATGTCGTATCGCCGTCGGGCCGACGTACGCACCGTTCAGACGATTTACAGACTCTCTCTCTCTCTCTCTCTCTCTCTCTCTCTCTTGCACGCACGCAAGCACCGTGGCCTACATGTTGCTGATTAGTCTCTCTCTCTCTCTCTCTCTCTCTCTCTCTCTCTCTCTCTCTCTCTCTCTCTCTCTCTCTCTCTTCCCTGGCAGCGTTAACGATCTTTCGTTATTTGCAGAGATGCATGCCTTGATCTGCTCCTTCCTTCGGATGAGAATGTTAGCTGGAAATCTCGATCCCGCCCAAACAGCACCAAAAAGATTGTTTTTCTTCTATATTGTTTTTTGTCGAAGTAAAAGCCATACAGGGCTAATGTTATTTGTTAACGGTATAAGACAGAAAATAAATATTCTATGTCTATAACGTCAGACCGATAGACAGAGATAAGACGTTGCCACGACCTCGTATCTCTGTCGGCTCGACGTTTGACCAACATTCTACGCTGACTGGGTGTTTTCCATTAAAGTTAAAGACCCCTAGCTCAGTTTAGTTTTGTGTTGGACTTTAACGGCCCACACTATTTTATGTCATTTTTGAGCCGGTCAGTTTACATGTACACACTTTTCCTGGGCAGGCTTATACGTAGAGCCACGGTTACAAATCACTATTCGAGCCCCGCACGACTACTTGGCGACTGATATAGGGTGAGATCAGGCTGGAGTGCGGCCAGCGTCCCGCTGGATGTTGGGGCGTCGGTGGTGGTCGGGCGGGTCCCGGTGAAAATTTAACTCGTACTTAAAATTCTCCCCGAATTCTCACCGACTTCTAGGTCGGTGTCACATCGATAAGTCCAGCAGAGCTCGTACCGACGTCGGGACGATGTCGATGGCATCGGCTGGCATCCGACGGTGGTAGCGCGGACCCCGACCAATCAGATAATTGGACAGTAATCGGCCGAGGCCCGACAGATGATCAAGTGGAATCCGCTGGACGAATCCCGTTTTCGACTGGCGCCGCTCGATCGCTGATTGACGCTCAACTTTATAAGGGCCCGATCTCCGATGCGTGCCAGTTTCTAGCAGGCCAGTAGGGAGCATTCTAAACGTTTGATAACTGCCCGTGCAAAGGACGGTACTTGATCCCTGGCTTCACCCACCATCGGCGGTAGCAGTTCTTCTTCCGCACACAAGGTTACCACGTTGGTACGATGCCGTGCCCTAAGCAGCCTCTCCTGTAACCTCCGGATCCTTTTCTGGGGCGACGGTAGGTGCAGTTGTTGGCTAAGAGGCATCTTGTTCCGCTTTTCTTCGAAAGTTTTCCTCGACGTCAACCAATTGAAGGATGTTCAACCAGCAACAGAGCTGACCCATTTGTTGTATAGGCAGCAGAGGATGCAGTTTATATACCCCTGGACAACTTGACAATTCTCGGCGGGGGTAAACCCGGTGACGGGGCATGCCCGGCCGGAAACTGGGCGGAGATCTACGGAACATCGACCGATGATCCGGGGCTAGTAACAATGGCCGGGTATACGGTCGGTAACATGCAGTGCACCGGCCTATTTCCGCCCGGCGTATACGCCGATGCTTCCCCGCAAAAATCGGGATGACACCGCCCGATTCCCGGCGAATGTCTCTCCAGGCCCCGCACGGCATACTTTTTGCCCAAACCGAGCCAGACACCCGTTTCTCGGCTTGGGCAGCTCGGCCGACCACCATATCTACTATAGCTCGGCCGGGGTACGCCGAATTTGTGACCGAGGCATAAGCGGTTAACCAGTACAGTGCACACTTTCGCCAGAAAATGACAACTGCCCTCCTTGAATCAGCGGATGGTAGAGAATGGCCGTAGAAAATGTATCTAAACAACGTCTTGTCAACGTCAATGTAACATCATTGAGATGCACTGACGCGGACGCAGCAAAGTCGATGCAACAATAAAGATTACATAGCGTGTAGCATCGGCTCCGGAACTTGTTACTCAAAAGTACCAGATAAATGTGGAAAATGATAACACCGACGGTAGGTAATGGCTTAATTTGGCGTTATTACGTAGTGCCAGAACCTAAAACCACTTCCCATCAGGTGACCAAGTCCGCGAAATAAAGACCCCACTAAACCCCATTTTATATAAAGAAAACACGGGTTTACGGTGGAGAACATTAATTTCCTTATTTCTGCTCCATGACATGATGGGAACCGTTGTTTAGACGTTGTATGCCTGTTGACATGGAGTTATCTGCACTTTACGTTTATATATACTCGATTATTCCTGGCCAAAATATCTCGTATGATAATCGTCGGCCTCAGTACCTCAGTTGGATAGGCCCCCGGCCATAGGGGCTTGAAGAAATATGCTTCCACGCAGAGCTGAATCCTGCCCGCACACTAGTACTGGTAAACCGCTTAGAGGATCTAAGCCTGTCCAGGAACCGCTGTGCGAGGCGCACCGTCCATACTAATAAACCCTATTGGTTTCATTGGGCGACATGGCTTGAGATGTCATTTCATCTCAATGTCGGGTAAAAGTCCCACAAAATTGGAAGCAACGTCTCCAAAATGACGTTTACAGTGTTGACGGTGACGTTAAACCTCAAATCAAACAAACAAAACCTCAGTCGGATGCGCATCTGACTGGGTATACAATATTTTTCTCATTCCTGCTCCAAGACATATGCCTTGGTTACTCGTTAGAACCACTTCGATGAGGCAGTTCCAACGAGCACCAACAGCCCATGTTTTAAGCATAGATGAGAAACTTATCACAAATTTTCACTGGATCTAGACGATGATAATCAATTTGAAATAACAATAATAATAATAATAATAAAATTCTTTCATTGGAAAACAAACTGTAGTAACAATGTATGTTCTACAAGATGTGCCTTATATAGCTAATGACTTATGGTACAAGTCTACTGCACTATATGCGTGGCAGATAGTCGACGGAAAACAGAACCCTGACACCAAACATAAACATAGTCGGAATAGGCCTTATGAATCATCAGTGTTTGGGTAAAAGTAGTTATATGTAGAATATAGAAGTGCAGGCAATGATCAGGAATCGGCACAATTTACCCACAGCTCCCATCAGAGAAACCAAAGGTGAAAGAAACACAAACATGAAACAACAGACCCTAGTGGAAACATCAATAGCAGAAAGCCAAAAGGACAGTTACTTTCCCACAAAATGGCCAATTCGCTATCCGAAACAAAATATTTTTTTTTTTTTTTTTGGTTTGGGTTTTACGGCCCTTTCAAAATTATTTCACTCATATCGAGCCGATCGTTAATCATAGGTGGGCGAAAACCGGAGTACCCGGAGAAAAACCACGAAACAAAATAATATAAGTGATACAAACACTAAAAGACAAACCATAAAAAAAATAAACAGCGACAGAAGAACCGCCTTGGAACGGTCAGTGAAACGAATTCCACTGGGTAGGGTGGGAGAGGGGCCTTTATCTTAAAGAATTTATCTAACCTGTTGTTTATGAGTGAAATGTATTTCTCGCTTAGCATTTAATTTCTGGAAACAATTTTTTTTTTGTATATACAATATTTTGCTAAAACATCGATGTAATTGACCACTTCTGCTTTACAACCGTGTGAAAATAGTATTTTACGATCCTCTAGCGATATTTCTGGATTTATATTTGTGGTCAACCGTGATTAAAGTTCAGTCCAAAACGTTCTTACTTTTAGGCATCTAAAATAAATGATGGATTTTTTCTGGTTGTTCATTACAGTAACTACAAGCCTGATTTTATTAATTTTAAATAGAAATGCATTTGTTACTAAAATTTTATTATTGATTTTGTATTGAAAGTCGCGTAGTTTTGTCTCGTGAAATGTGTTTAATGTTCGATAGTACATTTTCCATTCTTGTTCCACTATATCTCCTTTCTTCCGTTTGCCAGTTTGTTTGTGTAATGTATTCGTTTACTCTAACCAAAATATCATAAAAAGTCTACTCCCTTTCTTTGAACTAAATAAGTATTGAAAATATGTTCTAGAAAGGGTTATCCTTTGGAAGCAAGGAATACACTACAGAACTCGAAAATATGGAGTGTACATGTTTTCTAGGCCAGACTAGCTATTTTTCGGCCAATTAGGCCTCATCAGTGACCCTCAAATATTTTCAAAATTCAACAATGGAAGGACAAGAAAATATAAACTACACTATGATGTAGGGCATATTAAAGTATATGTTACAAACTATATTTCGTTTAGATTCAACGACAAATATACGATGCATGCGAATTGGATCTTTCCATACTTGAGAAATACTATTTACCACATGCTGATAGTCTAAAAATGTGCCCCTTATATCATATTTCGCCTTTAACTGTTCAAAACTATAAAATATCCCTTCCTCACTAGTAAGATCGATAATTACTCTTATGCCCATATCGCACCTATTTCTTAAAAACAATTTCCCATTGCCAATGTGGTCTTTATGCCATAATGGGCATATAAGAATGTGTTTTATGTTTTCTACGGGACAGTTTTACAAAATTCAGACAAGCTTAAATCCTTCCAAAATGGATGTTGTAGGCTGAAACTAAATTTCGCCACATAAAATTTGGTTTGGACATACCTTATGATCACAAAACTCAACAGCCTGGGAGCACAGAGCTTGTGACACTCATGAATGTGATTCAGCTTGTTTATGACCTTACCAGATCATGATTAAATGGTCAACATTTAGATCTTATCTTGGGTTTAGCATGATCTTTGGCTAGGTGAATCACATGAAGCTCCTTCGCAAGCTACTGGTACATGGATTAACCATCAAGTGGATTAAGTCTTTTCAGGTTGAGAGAAGTCAGACAGTTGAACTTGAATGCGAGTACTCAGATGAGGTTCCAGTTACAACAGATGTACCACAAGGATCAGTTCTAGGCACATTGTTATTGTTGTTATACCTAAACGACCTGTCCGACAATGTGTGGTCCCGGGTTCGCTTATTTGCTGATGGCACTGGGGTGTACCTGACCATAATTCTCACTGATTATTCGGCCACCCTCCAGAGGGACTTAGACTGTCTAATCATAGAATCTCACTGGGATATGGAATCCAAACATAGAAGGCGGCATAACGCTGCGTTTGACCAGATCTGCGCTTCTTGTTTAAAATGATTGTATTTAAGTGTTAAACTAACAGTTTTAGATTACAACTAGGATGAAAATTATTTTAGCTGCAACGAAAGTAACCTTTTGTGAACGGAAAAGAAATTTATGAAAGGACATCTTAAGGTTCCTCAATACATTTGCACAAGAAAAATATAGGTGTCGGATTTGCAAGTTAATTTTCTACAAAATATGACCCTGATTTCCTTTTTAAAATGCATGTCCCACAAGAAGGTTTGGAGGTACCAAAGGTTATTACAGCAAGTACTTTCTTGCATTAGCAACATCCCTGTGCCTTTGAAAATAAAGGCAATTCTGTATTTTTCACTTTTACCAGGAAAAAAAGGAAACCGCTCTCTAGACTTCTTAAAAGCTACTAAAACAGCTGCAGATCAATAGTTCACATCAAATACTAGCGACGACTCGGACAAAGCTTTCTATCAAAAAGGCTACCTGAATTGAAAGCCAGATTTTTTGACATGTTTATTCTCCATGGGCGCCGCCATCTCTTTCTTTGCGGTAAATCTGAAATGCTGAGATTTCATCAGCAATGCCTTCCACATTTTATTATCCCCATCATCAATTAAAATACCTTGAAAGGTCAGCTATGTAGTCTTCTTCCCGCATATAGCATAATGACACCGCCTATCTTGGAAGCAGGTCATCACTGATAAATAAGTATAGCTGTCAAATTGAAGATATTTCCATCTTGCCAAAAGCAAAAACGTATTCATACGCCTTGGAACTAATTTCCCAAAAATAACAATAGTACACCATTGTTTTAAAGGGGGGTGCCTATTTGGGGCTTTTTTGGACCCCTACCAAATCTTTTTATTTTTGGCAGATGAATAGCCCATAAGTGCTTTATTATGGTATACCTCTTTTCGCGCACAATTATCCGATTTTTCGAGCTACAGGCCTTTAAAAGTGGGTGGGGTAACTTAGCATGTCACTATAGTCTATTTTTAAAGTTAATTTTGGTTATTATTTGTGTGTTATTTTACAAATTTTTCTCCTTATGCAGACAGGGGGATGTCTGAAATGATATTTAGGCACATTTTTCAAAACAATATTGCAAGTTTTGAAGATTAAATGTATTTACCAAACGTTAAGATACATTTGCTTATTTTTACCCTTAATCATTAAATATTTTAAAGTGTTTGGTAATATAGTGGACAAACAACGGTGATTCTTGGTCAATACTAGTATTTTTATCAGCACAATTAAACGCAGTGTAGAACGGGTGGACTTGGGCTACATATTATGGTTCATTGAACTCAGAATTGACAATGGGTGGGGTAATTCAGACGATGATTTCAGTCACTATTGAATCACCTTACCAATAGATCAAAATCATGTTGTCTTGATACCATTTATACCATGCCCCAGCACAGTAGCATATCCTGTCATATAGATCTTATATGAGCCAACCCCTGTAGTTCACTTGGCACCTCAGTTGAATGTGAGTTTCAGTGTAGATCAGGTGGTCGTGGTTTGTGTTCAAGTCAAATACAGAGAATATTAAAGATTGGTTTGAGGAAGGTGATGTGTTAGTCGTCGATAGGGGATTTAGGGATGTGGCTGACCTGTTGGAAGAGTGTGGAATTAAGACACACATGCCACATTTCATAGGAAAGTCACAGAAAGCCCTATCTACAGAGGAAGCCAATGAAACACGGCTAGTCACCAAGGTAAGGCGGGTGGTTGAGTCAGCAAATGGCAGAATCAAGCAGTGGAAAGCACTGTCCAACATCATGCCAAACTCCCAAATGCCTTACATTGGTGACTATGTCAGGATCATATGTGCCACATGTAATGCATTCAAACCACCACTACTCCAGACAAGTGAGGAGGATGACATTGTTGCTAAGCGCATGTTGGCATTGTCTAAATTGCCAAACCAGCTTAAGCAACAGGTTGAAGCTAATGGCTGGGACACACGAGTTAAGACACATTTGAAAGTCATAGATGAAGCAGACTTAACAGACTTTCCACAGCTCACTGAATCTGAATTACGGGATAAAACAATGGGAGTGTACCAGCTAAAACAAGCTGACTCCTATACAGAAGAGCATACAACTGACTCAGGTCAGTATATAATTATGGTCCATAAAGAAACAGCTGGGATACTTAAGGCGAACATAAGATCAAGACACACATCAGCTGGTTCGTATAACTTGTAAATCTAGTATGGCCCAGGACTTGACCCCATAAAGGGATGGTTTTGTAAATGCAAACGTGGGTCAAGGATAGTGGGATGCTGTGCTCACATAGCATCGGTGATGTGGTTTCTGGTATTCTATCGTCACCAGCAGAATGAAAGCAAGACCCCACAGCTCAAGTCCCATTACTTTTCTTACCTAACAGACGCTGCTAATAAGGACTGGGACACATCAAGCTCAGAATCAGATGACAGTGAATCAGAAAATGTCTGAGTCTGATATATGTAATATGGTTAAGAATAGTAGTCTAGAAGGTAAAGGGTAAAGGGTATGGAGATACACTTCAGGCTGCCAGTGCTGCCTAACAGAAGGATAATGAAGAGGTTTATTTTAGTAAACGATTGAAAAATGCATCCTAGTCTTCAAAACTGAGGTTACAAAACAGTACCCAAGATAGGGTTATAAAGATAGATTGTCAGGTGTAAAAGTAAATCTGAGGTTACAAAGCAATACCCAAGGTAGGGTAACAAAGATACATTATCGTGGGTAAAGGTACATTTGAGGTTACAAAACAGTACCTTAGATAGGCTTATAAAGATAGTTTGTCAGGTGTTAAGGTACATCTGATGTTGGAAAGCAATACCCAAGGTAGGGTTATAAAGATAGATTGTCAGGTGTAAAGGTACATCTGATGTTACAAAACAGTATCTTAGATAGGCTAATAGAGATAGATTGTCAGGTGTAAAGGTACATTTGATGTTAGAAAGCAATACCCAAGGTAGGGTTATATAGATAGATTGTCAGGTGTAAAGGTACATCTGATGTTACAAAACAATACCCAAGGTAGGGTATAAAGATAGATTGTCAGGTGTAAAGGTACATCTGATGTTACAAAACAATACCCATGGTAGGGTATAAAGATAGATTGTCAGGTGTAAAGGTACATCTGATGTTACAAAGCAATACCCAAGGTAGGGTTATAAAGATAGATTGTCAGGTGTAAAGTTACATCTGATGTTTCAAAACAATACCCAAGGTAGGGTATAAAGATAGATTGTCAGGTGTAAAGGTACATCTGATGTTACAAAGCAATACCCAAGGTAGGGTTATAAAGATAGATTGTCAGGTGTAAAGGTACATTTGATGTTACAAAGCAATACCCAAGGTAGGGTTATAAAGATAGATTGTCAGGTGTAAAGGTGCATCTGATGTTACAAAGCAATACCCAAGGTAGGGTTATATATTGGATTGTTAGGTGTAACGGTGCATCTGATGTTACAAAACAGTACCTTAGATAGGCTTATAAAGATAGATTGTCAGGTGTAAAAGTACATCTGATGTTACAAAACAATACCCAAGGTAGGGTTATAAAGATAGATTGTCAGGTGTAAAGGTACATCTGATGTTACAAAACAATACCAAAGGTAGGGTTATAAAGATAGATTGTCAGGTGTAAAGGTAAATCTGAGTTTACAAAACATTACCTAAAGGCGGTATAGAATATGGTACCCAGATCAGCGAATGAATAATCTTGCTGGCATTAAATACACATCATCACTATGAGGTATTTGTAAGTTAGTGGGAAAGTAACTGTACTCATCGTCTGAATTACCCCACCTATTGTCAATTCTGAGTTCACTGAACCATAAAATGTAGCCTAAATCCACCGGTTCTACACTGCTTTTAATTGTGCTGATAAAAATACTAGTATTGACCAAGAATCACCATTGTTTGTCCCCTATATTACCAAACATTTTAAAATATTTAATGATTAAGGGTAAAAATAAGCAAATGTATCTTAACGTTTGGTAAATACATTTAATCTTCAAAACTTGCAATATTGTTTTGAAAAATGTGCCTAAATATCATTTCAGACATCCCTCTGTCTGCATAAGGAGAAAAAATTTGTAAAATAACACACAAATAATAACCAAAATTAACTTTAAAAATAGACTATAGTGACATGCTAAGTTACCCCACCCACTTTTAAAGGCCTGTAGCTCGAAAAAACGGATAATTGTGCGCGAAAAGAGGTATACCATAACAAAGCACTTATGATGGGCTATTCATCTGCCAAAAATAAAAAGATTTGGTAGGGGTCCAAAAAAAACCCAAAACCCAAATAGGCACCCCCCCTTTAAAACATAATATTCATATTTGAAACTGTCTTGCAACTAATTTCACGTACTTTCTAACATAATTTGTTCGTTAATTTAGGAATAGTATGCATTCATTTCTGAACTTGGTTTTACGTGTAACATTGTCCTGTTTGTGTTGTTCTGCCCAGCAGCCAAGTAAACAAGTTGAAAAAAGGTAGATTTTTTAACTTTTTTTCATCAAAACATATTAAAAGCATTGGTCTCCTATGATTTTTACCAGCCTGCACATTGGTTAGTGGGTGACACAACAGGTCATTTTAATTGGATCAGATAAATATAAGCATTGTGCTGTACAGAAGTTCACCTGTCCAAACATCAATTATTTGTTTGTGGTGACTCATGTGAACCAATGTAACAAACCAATGGGTAAAAATCATTGCTATGACATAGCAGTTTGCTATAACATAGCAGTTATTGGTAGTGATCAGAAGCCTTTTGGACAAAATTTCTGGTGCTGAACAGGCTGCTTTTATTCTTTCAGTTCAAATATGGGGATAAACTGTTTTTTCTCAATTTTATTTTTTTTTTTGTTTTGGATTTAATTTCAGTATCAAAGCACCCATCCAGTAAATACAATAACACAGTAAAACTTTGGTGCAGTGATTCATAAATTGTTATAAATTGCATGAATGAAATATATAAAATGAAATACTAAAAGCACCAAAGAAGGTCAATCATTTTACAAGCTAAATGCAAGAGATTTCAACACCTCAACCCAATCAGTGATCTTGTTGCCAAATTAGTAGAACTGGTCATTTTGGCTACCGTACAATGAATTTAAAAATAGTACCAGGTGAAATAATTACATCTTTTAATATTTGAGAATCATTATTTTTCAGTACTATTTAGGTATTTTACTTGAATTTCCACTGTTGCAGTGCCTAAAGGCAACCTTGAGCCACATTTCTATGATAGTATTTTACACATTGTGGTTCTGAGGATTAAGAAATATTTTTTTGCAAAACCAAGGAAAAATGCAATACATTACTAAAATGGTGACTTTCTATAAAAAATCTTTTGCTTTCATATTCTTACATTTACATGGACTTTCATCTGATGAAAAACCTGTTTTAGGTAACCATTTGCAAATATGATTCTTTTTCAGTACCTCAAATGTAGTGAAATAACTGTATTGAGGAACCTTAAATCACCTTCTTTAAAGTAGAGTTTTGTTGTCTGTGTCGTTACTGAACGGTACAAATGTGAAATAGATAGACTATACAAGAACAAGAGGCTCAATGAGCCTAAACCGCTCACCTGAGGAACTTAAGTTTTAACAATTCACAGACTTGACTACTAAATCTGCTAATAGAATCCAGCCCATTGACCCTTACAGGATATAAGTCATCATTATTGCATTGCATTCCAAGTTTGAGACTTCTAGCTTCTATAGTTCCTGAGAAATCTTTGACGAAAATTTAACATTGGTCAAAATGGAGAGAAAGAAGAATGAAAGAACAGATGAACAAATAAGCTGAGAAGGCCCAATGTCTCTTACACAAAATAAGTCATCATTATTCTATTGAATACCAAATTTGATGCTTCTAGCTTTTATAGTTCCTGAGAAATCTTTGATTAAAAATTTAACATTGGTCTATTATCTCTATATGGAGAGAAAGAAGAATGAAGGAACAAATGAACCAGACTAGCTCCAAAACCTAATGCAGCCTTTCCCCTTGCCCAATGGTGCTACACATAAAATTTAAACAAGATTGGTAGACTGCCTCCTGAGATATGCTTCATTGAAAGTGTGGACGACGGATGGACGGACGACAAACGACGGACTCCGGAGCCTTGGTATACTATCAGCTCACTGGAGCCTTTGGCTCAGGTGAGCTAAAAATTCAAGTCGCTATTTCTGTCACAACATTTTCCCTACGTTAAGTCTATGGGCAAATTTTTTTGTCTCTCAAGGTCACGTAACTCCGAGGTCAATATTCCGATTCGGCCCAAAATCGAACTTAACCGAGATTTTATGCCTGTCCTCGATACCTGCAAGTTTGAAGCTGATATGAATAATCAAAGTACTGAAAGTACTGAGGAAAGTTGATTTATGAGGAATAATTATTATATAACAATGTTAGTCGTAGATCAAGCAGTTATCAAGATATTTGTTGAAAAAAATATAGAGACTAACTTCCCATATCACAGGTCCTGGTGTATAAATGACATTTGACGTGTCACCAGTAACAGTTCTGATTCTGGTTCTGATTTGACAAGGTCAAAGTGGGTTAAAAAATTCAACAAAGAAAAAATGATTCATCGATTGTTTTGAGTTTAACGACAGGTCAACCCTAGTGGATCATTTTGTCTTCTCCAAGAGAAAGGGGAAAAGAGATAGAAGAGACAGTAGAGGAGATGATTTGTTTGTTTGTTTGATTTGAGGTTTAACGTCCCCGTCGACACTGTTAAGGTCATTTTGGAGACGTTGCTTCCAATTTGTGGGACTTTTACCCGACATTGAGATGAAATGACATCTCAAGCCCTGCCGCCCAATGAAACCAATAGGGTTCATAAGCATGGACGGGCCGACTCGCACCGCTTTGCCTGGGCAGGCTTAGATCCTATAAGCAGTTTACCAGTACTCGTGTGCGGGTCAGTTTCAGCTCTGCGTGGAAGCATCATGCAGCCGATATATTTCTTCAAGCCCCGATGGACAGGCCCGTTGTAGAGAAGATGAAAGTGATGGACAAAGGAGAAAGTGGAAAATGAATGGAAGTGTAGAAACAGAAGAAATATCAACACTCCCTCACTCTACCGTTACCTGCTGCAAGGACAGCAGGTGTAACCGAACTGTAAGTCATTATCAGCTGGACTCCCCAGTGACAAGATACAAATCGTCATTGCCTCACTCAACTACCCCCCGCGAAGAAAATAAGGAAGAAAGAAAGAAAAATGTGCCTGCCAATTTCTTCATGGTCCAACCATAAATTTCTAAATTAGCTCAGTACAGTCTGCCAATAATCTTACAGAGAATTTCTCCTAGCGGGCACATGATGTCTTAGCGACATCAACGTCGCATTGATACATACGTTGTGCAGCCGCCCTGAGCTATGTTCCTTCGGGCGTCGGGACATAAAAAGGAGAATAGCTTGACAAAAAAGATCATTTTTAAACCATTTGATTTAGACATTATAACTCTGGTCAGACGCCGCGTTTACCCAAGGTGAATTAAAATACGTTTATTCCCACCTGTACAGGGTCCTAAAAACATTAACCCATAAATGTCAATTGTTTCAATACTGTGACATTTGGAAACAGTTAAGATAGAATAGATGCCACTTTGCTAAAGTACGGAACTTGATTTAAACAACACGTGTTTTGTAATATTAGAGCTCTCGAAAGCAGGCGAATTGTAGGTCAGTAAAGGGTTGTGATAAGCTAACTCTTTTAACCCTGTAGACCGGTGCAGACGCCGAGGTAGAAATACACTGTATCTATGCAAACCTTGTAGATCCTGATATGACGGCACGTAGCTAGAACGTGACGCCAGAATCTACATGTACACTGCTTGCCATCCTGTCAGTGAACTAATCAGAAATCCTTTTCTATAAGAATATATTTAAAGCGAGAAGAGTCCTGTTTAGAAATTCAGGGATGAAAGAGTAAAACATAAATATCACCGAAAAGCGCGTAGGAAAATAGTTTCAGAGTACTGTTTTCTTTTCAGAATTCGTCTTTCTGTGCCAATTTATATTCATTCCGTATAGAGTATCGAAAACTGAAATATTTTGAAAGACGTTCCATGCGGGGCCGGCCTGAAAAATTAATTTTCAAGAGTTCATTTGGACTATTTTATGCAGCGAACAAACAGCGGAAGTGGAGCAACGCGGTCCAGTACCGGAAGTAGAAATGTAATAACAAAGAAACTTGATTTAAAAAATCAACTTTCAAAAATAAAGTTGCTATCGTGGTCACAACGTATTTTTTATGCTCAAGGGCAGGTAACTCCAAGGCAAATATTCCGATTCGGCCCAAAATCGAACTTAACCAAGATTTTATGTCTGTCCTCGTTACCTGCAAGTTTGAAGCTGATCTGAAAAAAATTCAAGTCGCTATCGTAGTCGCAACATTTTCCCTAATTAAGTCTATGGGCAAATTTTTTGTCGCTCAAGGTCACGTAACTCCGAGGTCAATATTCCGATTCGGCCCAAAATTGAACTTAACCGAGATTTTATGCCTGTCCTCGTTACCTGCAAGTTTGAAGCTGATATGAATAAAAATAAAGTTGCTATCGTGGTCACAACGTATTTTTTATGCTCAAGGGCAGGTAACTCCAAGGCAAATAATCCGATTCAGCCCAAAATCGAACTTAACCGAGATTTTATGTCTGTCCTCGTTACCTGCAAGTTTGAAGCTGATCTGAAAAAAATTCAAGTCGCTATCGTAGTCACAACATTTTCCCTATGTAAAGTCTATGGGCGAATTCTTTGTCGCTCAAGGTCATGTAACTCCGAGGTCAATATTCCGATTCGAACTAAACTGGGATTTTATGCCTGCGAACGTTACCTGCAAGTTTGAAGCTGATCTGAATAAAAATAAAGTTGCTATCGTGGTCACAACGTATTTTTTTATGCTCAAGGGTAGGTAACTCCAAGGCAAATAATCCGATTCGGCCCAAAATCTAACTTAACCGAGATTTTATGTCTGTCCTCGTTACCTGCAAGTTTGAACCTGATCTGAAAAAAATTCAAGTCGCTATCGTAGTCACAACATTTTCCCTATGTTAAGTCTATGGGCAAATTTTTTGTCGCTCAAGGTCACGTAACTCCGAGGTCAATATTCCGATTCGGCCCAAAATCGAACTTAACCGGGATTTTATGCCTGTCCTCGTTACCTGCAAGTTTGAAGCTGATCTGAATAAAAATAAAGTTGCTATCGTGGTCACAACGTATTTTTTCATGCTCAAGGGCAGGTAACTCCAAGGCAAATAATCCGATTCGGCCCAAAATCGAACTTAACCGTGATTTTATGTCTGTCCTCGTTACCTGCAAGTTTGAAGCTGATCTGAAAAAAATTCAAGTCGCTATCGTAGTCACAACATTTTCCCTATGTTAAGTCTATGGGCAAATTTTTTGTCGCTCAAGGTCATGTAACTCCGAGGTCAATATTCCGATTCTGCCCAAAATCGAACTTAATCCAGATTTTATGCCTGTCCTTATTATCTGCAAGAATGAAGTCGATCAGAAAAAAATTGACGGAGCTAGAGTGATGACAAGCTTTTTCCTATGTTAAGTCTATGGGAGCTATATGTTGCCATGGTAACCAGAGTTCCACTCAGATCTGCATGAAAACCTTATGCAGTCTTTCCACTTGCCCAATAATGTTACACATGACATTTGATCAAAGTTGGCCAAGTAGTCTTCAAGATATACATTTTTGAAATTCACATTAACCCTTATGCAAAAATGCACAAGGGCAGGTAACTCCTAAGTGTATGATCCGATTCTGCCAATTATCGAACTTGACCGAGATTTCATGGCTGTGCTGGTTATCTGTAAGAATGAAGCCAATCCGAACAAAATTGAAGCAGCTACAGTGATGACAACATTTTCCCCATGTTAAGTCGATAGGCAATTTTTGGGGCGCCCAAGGGGACGTAACTCTTGAGTGAATTATCTGATTCGGCCCAAAATCGAACTTGACCAAGATTTTATGCCTGTACTTGTTATCTGCAAGAATGAAGTCGATCAGAAAAAAATTGACGGAGCTAGAGTGATGACAAGCTTTTTCCTATGTGAAGTCTATGGGAGCTAGATGTTGCCATGGCAACCAGAGTTCCACTCAGATCTGCCTGAAAACCGAATGAAGCCTTTCCACTTGCCCAATAATGCGACACATGAAATTTGATCAAAGTTGGCCAAGTAGTCTTTAAGATATACATTTTTGAAATTCCCATTAACCCTAATGCAAAAACACACAAGGACAGGTAACTCCTAAGTGAATGATCCGATTCTGCCAGTTATCGAACTTGACCGAGATTTCATGGCTGTGCTGGTTATCTGCAAGAATAAAGCCAATCTGAAAATAATTGAAGCAGCTACGGTGATGACAACATTCTCCCCATGTTAAGTCAAAAGGCAATTTTTTCAACGCTCAAGGGCACGTAACTCCTGAGTGAATAATCCGATTCAGCCCAAAATCGAACTTGATCGAGATTTTATGCCTGTCCTCGTTATCTGCAAGAATGAAGTCGATCAGAAAAAAATTGACGGAGCTAGAGTGATGACAAGCTTTTTCCTATGTTAAGCCTATGGGAGCTCTTTGTTGCTGTGGCAACCAGAGTTCTCATCCGATCTGCACGAAAACCTAATACAGCCTTTCCCCCTACATGATGATGGTTCATATGAAATTTGATCAAGGCCGGCCCACTGGTTCCAGAGATATACTTCGTTGAAAGTGTGGACGACGGACGACGGACGCCGGCTCGTGGTATACTAATACCTCACATGAGCCTTCGGCTCAGGTGAGCTAAAAATGCAACATGCGTGCACGTGATATCCGATTTCGAAAAAAAACCTTAGAGACGACCATCCTGAAAGCATGCCTATACAATTTTGACCCTCTTAAACTCCACTTTCAAAACCCTTGCATACACGGCTCTTAAGTTATGCCGTACAAATACCCAAAGTGACAAAAGACCATAGCTCATGCCGATGAAGAATTTTTCGGAAGTTAGTTAAAAGTTAATCAGGTCATCTTATCATCACCACCAATCTATTCACTAATTTTGAAGGCTCTAAGTCTTTTGGTTTTTGATATTTTACTGACAAGATTTTAATAATAAAAATTCAAGGCACAATAACTCTTAAAGGGCCATAATCCGGATCAGAAAAAAAATATGTGTCAGCTAATTTTCCATAAGGAATCCATATATGAGATTGCACAACCCTAGCATACACGGTTAAAGTTAGTCTATGCATCACAAGGCATACAATGTACAAATACCCACAGTGACAAAAACCAAAACTCATGACGTAATTTTCTGAATTGAGTCAAAAGTTAACCAGGTCATCTACACATCACCACAAGTATATTCACCAACTTTCTCCAATAGATTCTGAGATATTTTGCTGACAAGATTTTATCAGAAAAGTTTCAAGGGGCAATAACTATTGAAAGTGGCATAATCCGGATGAAAAAAAAATATGCGTCACCTAATTTTCCACGAGGAATACATATATGAAATTTAAAAAAAAAATAGCATACACGGTTCTTAAGTTATGCTATGCATCACAAAGCATACATTGTGCAAGTACCCAAGTGACAAAGGGCCATAACTCATGAAGTATTTTTCGGAATTTAGTCAAAAGTTAATGAGGTCATCTACTAATCACCACCAATATATTTAACAACTTTCAAGACTCTAGCTCCAATAAATTTTGAGATATTTTTATAAACAATTTTTATAAAAAAAATGCTCAAGGTGCAATTAATCTTGAAAAGGGCATAATCCGGATGAGAAAAAACTATGTGTCACCTAATTTTCCATGCCGAATCCATATATGAAATTTCCAAACCCTAGCATACACGGTTTTTAAGTTATGCTATGCATCACAAGGCATACACTGTACAAATACCCAAACTGATGAATGGCTATAACTCATGAAATATTTTTTTGGAATTTAGTCAAAAGTTAATAAGGTCATCTACTCATCAGCACGAGTCCATTGACCAACTTTCAATGCTCTAACTCCAATAGATTTTGGATATTTTGCTGACAAGGTTTTATCAACAAATTCAAGGGACTAATGCTCTTGAAAGGGGCAAAATCCGGATGAGAAAAAAAAAAATATGCGTCTCCTAATTTTCCCTGAGGAATCCAAATATGGAATTTCAAAACCTTAGCATACACAGTTCTTAAGTTATGCCACGTATCACGAAGCATACAATGTACAACTACCCAAATTGACAAAGGGCCATAACTCATGAAGCATTTTTGGGAATTTAGTCGAAAATTATTGACGTCATCACCAATCGATTCACATACTTTCAAAATCCAAGATGGAAGACATTGCAATTCAACAGAGTAAGCACGAGAGGGTAATATATTTTTACTCACAGGGTATTTGGAAAATAATTGCCCTTGCACTGTCCAACCAAAAGAAATGAAATTTCTTTGAAGTATAACAAATACCCGTACGTATGCACTGGGTATGATTATTACACAAAATGGTGGCATTCTTCCTTGTCAATGGTGTATTCACCTGCCCAAACCGTATGTCACTATGCATCACTTTGAGGTTAAAATAATGAAAATGAAATCAAACAGTCATGGTGCGGCATGAAAGAAAAAAGAATGGGTCAAAATTTAAGGGTTCCCATAGGGACTTCCATGTCAACGGTCCTGATGCTGATCAATACATATCCTTGGACTAACAACTCTGATTCTGTTGACATATCATTTAAATTTACACTTACATCATCTTGACCTGTTGTAAGCTTAATACTTTTCACAGGAGCCTTGGATTTCACTAACAGCTCACAGAATCTTAGGAAGTTATACAACTGAAACAGAAATATATTTTGTAATTAAGACAGAGCATTGTAAAAGCTGACCTCTGAAGTCTTTGCTTGTTTGATTTGAGGTTTATTGTCCCCGTCAACACTGTATAGGTCATTTTGGAGACGGTGCTTCCAATTTTGAGGGACTTTTACCCGATATTGAGATGCAGAGATGAAATGACATCTCAAGCCCTGTCACCCAATGAAACCAATGACCTGTGAAGTCAGCAAAGACAGATCAGCCTGTGCCTCAGCGAAGTCTGATCAGCCTTTATTGTTTCATTGAGCTTAAACAGGTTCTGGCGAAGCTTTGAATCTAGCCAGACTTGCCAGACTGCAGGGCTGCAGAATATGGAGTCTATGCTACTTGTTCTGGGGCCAGATGTTCAAAACTTACAATGTCATAAGTTTACATTATGTTAAAACATTGATCATTCAGTATGGCTGAAATGCTAATTTTTGCAGCTTTTACATTTGCAGAAGCTACTCAATATTCCCGAGTTTTAGATATTTTCTTTCCATAATGGATAAGGTTTTGGCTCCGTAGGAGGTTGTTATGCTAACAACGCTATGAATAACAGGACCGAGGTCGTCATGTACATTCTGTCACTATATTGTCACCTATCAAGTTCTTCTACCTAATAAAAGCACTGCAAGCACTGCATCATGCCCTGCCACTACACTTATATCAAGCTGTCAAACAGGATTTACAAGTGAAAGCGGTCTGTCCCAAAATAAAATTGAGATGAATAGACGATATTCCACCTTGAGTATGCTACCAGCAGGGTCGGTCTAAAACGCTGAATTTCTTGCTGAATTCAGCGACCTCTGATCAGCTTAAGGTGTCTAAAACGCTGAATTGCTGATATGCTGAATATTATTATTAACATGTTTTTTCACTGCTTATTTTGCTTGGGTTTTGGTTTTTGTTATTGTGAAGTCCATAAATGTAGGAAACTATGATTAAGAAAAATGATTATACATATTTTTACATGCCTATATATTTTTGACCCCCCCTCGAACCCCACTTTTATATAGTAAAATCTCTGGATGGAGGGTTTATCATTATTTTTTCTTATTTCTGATCGAAACATAGATTTTGTGTACTCGTTAGAACCGCCTCCAATCTAGGTTTTGTGCAGAAACATGAAAATGTTTTTATATGGGTTTGTTCATTTTTAGGCAATAAAATTTTCATTGAGTTTGAATAGGCGTGTTTTCATTATGTGGATACCAGATAAGTCTGTGGCCCCCGCCCATAGGGGCTTGAAGAAATATATGGGCTGCACAATGCTTCCACGCAGAGCTGAATCTGGCCCGCACACTAGTACTGGTAAACCGCTTAGAGGATCTAAGCCTGTCCAGGAACCGCGGTGCGAGGCGGGTCCGTCCATGCTAATAAACCCTATTGGTTTCATTGGGCGACAGGGCTTGAGATGTCACTTCATCTCAATGTCGGGTAAAAGTCCCACAAAATTTGAAGCAAAGTCTCCAAAATGACCTTTACAGTGTTGACGGGGACGTTAAACCTCAAATCAAACAAAAACAACAAAAAAAAACAGTTAAGTCTCAGGCTTAACTCTAAGCATAGTCAATTAGGCCCATATGCCTATGTGGTGCCTCTTTACATGAGGTTTAGGTGAAAATTTTAGATACATATTTTTTATTAATTCCGATCGTGTTGTTCACAAGAACACTCTTTCTAGACTATTCTAATGAACCATAATGAAGCAGTTCTAAAGAAAACCGGTCAAATCTTGAACACACATCAAATATCATTTATACGCACGTAAATATGTTCTATAAAAGGGTTATCCTTTGGAAGCAAGGAATACACCACAGAACTGAAAAATATGGAGTGTACTTGCTTTCTAGGCCAGACTAGCTAGTTTCGGCCAATTAGGCCTCATCAGTGACCCTCAGATATTTTAACAAGAGGCCCATGGGCCACTATGCTCACCAGAGCTCAGGGGGCACTGCCGACTGGCAGCAGAGTATTTTAATTAACCATGGAAGCCCTGCGCCCCAGGATGCTACAGATAAAATTTGGACCCAATCAGCCTAGTGGCTTCAGAGGTCTGATGTCGCTTGAATGTGTTGTTGCAGGACAACAGATGACAACTGACAATTTCCCATCTGTGGCAACCAATAGGCCTAAAAGAACATTATTAAAGGAACATTTCTATGTAAAGTAGAAGTAAAACAAAGATCAGGAATTGATACAATTAACTTACTCCACCCATAAAAGACACCAAAGGGAAAGAAATACAAACATTAAGCGACCAGACCATAATGGAAACCTAAACAAAGGAAGGCCATAAGGACAGTTACTTTCCCACAAAATGGCCATATGGTCATCCGAAACTAAAAGACACAAGTGATACACACAGTAAGTAACAAACAACAACATAAAATAAATCGCCACAGAAGAGCCGCCTTGGAACGGTCAGTGGAAGATTTCCACTGGGGGGCTTAAATCGATTTTACGTGGCCACAATCCTCGCCCTTACTTCCGTCGCGATTTAGACAAATAATTTGTTCAGTCCGCATGAAGGCCTCCTAACTCATCAGTGCAACATCTCCGTGAACACAAAAATCAAAGAACCACAGAGGTGAGACAACGGTGAGGACTCGACAGCAAGAAACCACTGAAATGCTGGAGCAAAAGAAAACCAACAGTTAGACTCCGATGAGCCCGACCAGAGACAGAGCATCAGGCACCAACCAACATTACCTTGAATTAGATCTCTCTAATTCTCAATAAGCCTTTACGTTGGAGCCGTCATAGAATCTGAGGCCTGACCCACCGGCGTGCAATTAAAGAGGGAAGCAAAGTTGCCAACCGTGATTGGGTTAACTACCATGCATGCAGTCTGTCGTATAATATCCATGTTGTACCCAATCTTTTTATATCGAAGAATGATTTTACGAAATTGGGTACTGAAGTCATTGCGGTTATATATTTTTCTGAATTTAAATACTAAGTCACCATAAAATTCGGGTTCCGATAGACCTTGTTGCAGAAGAGATTTAAGTCCAATATTGAATTTTGAAATTAAATCAGAATGGCGTCTATAAAATTTTGAAAAGGCTTTGCGTAGTTTATGGTACCGATAACCCTGATTAAGGAGTTTAGCCGTTAATAATTTATTACGAGTGTTGAAGTCAGTTACATGACTACACACTCTAGCAAATCGAATTAATTGCGAAATATAAACGCCATAGGATGGCGCACGAGGAACATCACCATCCAAAAAAGGAAAATTTACAATCTCAAAATCAAAGTCATCGCGTTTATCATAAATTTTGCAAGAAACAAATCCATCTACAATAGATAGATGTAAATCCAAAAACGGGGCCTCGGTATCAGAAGAATTTGCTTTATTTAACTGAAGTTCTAGGGGGTAAATCTGACTGATCAAACCATCAAAATAGGTATTATCAATATTTAATAAATCATCTAAATATCTAGAAGTAGAGCTAAAAGCTTCAATAATTTCAGATTGGTTATCAATGGAAAGCGACAAAATGAAGTCTCTTTCATAACAATACAAGAACAGATCAGCCACAAGAGGTGCGCAATTAGTACCCATCGGAATACCCACAATTTGTCTAAATAACTTAGTACCGAATCTAATATAAATATTGTCAAGTAGAAAGGTGAGGGCATCACACACTTTCTGACATGACCAAAGTGTATAATTCTTATGCTCTTTAGAAGTGAAAAATGCATTTCTGACATTACATGCAAGATAGAGAGAATCTTCTCTGTGAAAAGCTAAGTTTGACCAAATATCTTTAAAGGCATAAATGTCATTTTTCCATTTTCCCCATTATAAGTCAATGGAAACTCTTAACTTGCCATGGCAAACAAACCAAAGAGCCAAATTTCAGAAACCGGAGCTCAGATGGGCATTGCCCAATGGCAGACATGTATTTTAACATGGTATGATTTTAATCTACCATTTATAAAGTCTCCAAATACCCAAATGAGCACTCATGTGGACTGTATCTGAAATATTAGGTGTTTTATACAGTAGAGAGGGTGGGGCATGAACCCAATGGAGCCCTGGTTGGTGTCACTAAATGTGTCTTATAAAAAGAACAGAGACATATATGGTTTAGCGGTGGGATATGTATGGCTCCTGAGATGTAAGGCCTTTAAACAGTGGAGGGATTCGGGCATGGTGGATTCCAGAAAAGCCCAAGATTGTTGCAACCTAATGCTGAACAGTTTCTGAGATATGAGGTGGATGGGAGAGAAATAGCCCCTGCAGACCCCACAAAATGGGTTTACTGAATGTGTCTAATAACAATGAACAAGAATATATGTGATTATGTGGTGGGAATTTGAATAGTTTCTGAGATATATGGCCTATTATGAAGTGGGGTCTTATCATAAGGAGCAAGAATATATATGGTTAAGGGGT
Organism: Lucinisca nassula; assembly: GCA_963580285.1. NCBI lineage: Eukaryota > Metazoa > Mollusca > Bivalvia > Lucinida > Lucinidae > Lucinisca > Lucinisca nassula. The sequence goes on along the minus strand of OY757015.1, from coordinate 56,301,069 downwards.
GGGGATCTGACCGGGTTCTGAGAAATAGGCCTTTTATTGAAGTAAAGGGGTGGGGCATGTCCCGTGGCACCACAGGGGGGGGGGGGGGGGGGTCCATGCTGATGTCACTGGTTGCATCTTATCATAAGGAACAAGAATATATATGGCTTAGGGGTAGGGTTCTGAATAGTTTCTCAGATATATGGTCTTTTGTGAAGTTGAAAAATGGAGCATGGCCCGGGCGAGCCCTGAAGGAACCCTATGTTGGTGTCACTGAATGTGTCTTATCACAAGGAACAAGAATATATATGGTTTAGGGGTGGGGATCCGTAAGGTTTCTGGAATATTTGGCCTTTTATGAAGTGGAGGGGGTGGGGCATGACCCCGGCACATCCCGGGGGACCCTCAGCTTGGTGTCGCTGAGTGCGTCTTATCATAAGGAACAAGAATATATATGGTTTAGGGGTGGTGATCTGAATGGTTTCTGAGATAAATGGCATTTTATGAAGTGGAGGGGGTGGGCATGTCCCCAGACCATCTGGGGGGACCGCCAGGTTGGTGTCACTTAATGCTTCTTATCATAAGGAACAAGAATATATATGGTTTAGGGGTGGGGATTTGTAAGGTTTTGGAACATTTGGCCTTTTATGAAGTTTTGTTTGTTTGTTTGTTTGATTTGAGGTTTAACGTCCCCGTCAACACTTTAAAGGTCATTTTGGGGACATTGCTTCCAATTTTGTGGGACTTTTACCCGACATTGAGATGAAATGACATCTCAAGCCCTGCCTCCCAATGAAACCAATAGGGTTTATTAGCATGGATGGTCCGCCTTGCACCGTGGTTCCTGGACAGGCTTAGATCCTCTAAGCGGTTTACCAGTACTAGTGTGCGGGCCGGATTCAGCTCTGCGTGGAAGCATTGTGCAGCCCATATATTTCTTCAAGGCGCTATGGGCGGGGGCCAACATTTTATGAAGTGGAGGGGGTTGGGCATGTCCCTGGTGCATCCTGGGTGTTCCCGTGGTTGATGTCACTGAATGCAACTTATCATAAGGAACAAAAATATATTTCATTTAGGGGTTTGGATCTGTTAAGTTTCTGGAATACTGGGCCTGTTGTGAAATGGAGGGGTGGGGCATGGCCCAGGCACATCCTCGGGGACCCCCAGGTTGGTGTCACTGAGTGCGTCTTATCATAAGAGACAAGAATATATACGCTTTACGGGTGGGGATTTGAATGGTTTCTGAGAAAAATGGCATTTTATGAAGTGGAGGGGGTGGGGCATGTCCCCGGCACATCCGGTGGGATCCCCAGGTTGGTGTCACTAAATGTACGTTATCATAAGGAACAAGAATATATATGGTTTAGGGGTGGGGATCTGTAAGGTTTCTGAGATATAAAGCATTTTATGAAGTACTGGGGGCGGGGAATGGCCCCGGCACAACCTACTGGGCCCCCAGGTTGACATAAAAGCATACTGCTGAGAGAAGTTTACTAAAGAAACATTTCTATGAAAGTTTTGTCAAAATATCTGCAAAGGCTTTGTAGTTAATGCCATTTTTCAAATTTCCCCATTATAAGTCTATGGAAAATCTAAGTTGCCCTAGCAACCAAACTAAAGAGCCGAATTTCATAAAAAACACAAAACCTGTAAAGGCAAATATGGTGAATATTTTCATAAACTCTCAGCCTCATAGAGCAAACGGTTTCTGGGGAGATGATTTTTTAAGTATTTTTTTCTATTTTTTTCAATTTTCATGGCAACCAATACAAATGAGCAGTAGGCCTAAAATCATATGGCAGATAGTAGATTGCCTAAGGAATATTTCTATGAAAGTTTTGTCAAAATATCTGCAGCGGCTTGGCAGTAAATGCCATTTTTCAATTTTCCCCATTATAAGTCTATGGAAACTCTAAGTTGCCATAGCAACCAAACAAATGAGCCGAATTTCATAAAAAACACAAACTTTCAATCCCCCAACCCAAGGATCCTACAGAGGAAATTTAGGCCCAATCGGCCTAGCGGCTTCAGAGGAGATGTCGTTTAAAAGTGTTGACGTCACCAGACGCAGACGCAGACGCAGACGACGGACAACTGCCTATCCTATAAGCTCCCCCGGAGCCTTCGGCTCTGGGGAGCTAAAAATTCTACAATGGAATCAATGATCCCAAAGGACAAGAAAATATAATCTACACTATGATGTAGGGCAGGGAGACGTTTTACCGCCGCCACACATTCCCACACATCAGCTGTACAAGGTTAAATATGTTCTATAAAAGGGTTATCCTTTGGAAGCAAGGAATACACCACAGAACTGAAAAATATGGAGTGTACTTGCTTTCTGGGCCAGACTAGCTAGTGACCCTCAGATATTTTCAAAATTACACAATGGAATCAATGATCCCAAAGGACAAGAAAATATAATCTACACTATGATGTAGGGCAGGGAGACGTTTTACCGCTGCCACACATTCCCACACATCAGCTGTAGTGAGGTTAAATATGTTCTATAAAAGGGTTATCCTTTGGAAGCAAGGAATACACCACAGAACTGAAAAATATGGAGTGTACTTGCTTTCTGGGCCAGACTAGCTAGTTTCGGCCAATTAGGCCTCAGCAGTGACCCTCAGATATTTTCAAAATTCCACAATGGAATCAATGATCCCAAAGGACAAGAAAATATAATCTACCCTACTGGTAAAGTAGAAGTAAAACAAAGATCAGGAATCGATACAATTAGCTTACTCCACCCATCAAGACACCAAAGGGAAAGAAACACAAACATGAAGCGACCAGACCATAATGGAAACCTAAACAAAGGATGACCAAAAGGACAGTTACTTTCCCACATATAACCAAATGGCCATCCAAAATAAAAAGACACAAGTGATACACACAGTGAGTAGTAACAAACAGAAGAACCTCCTTGGAACGGTCAGTGGAAAGAATTCCACTGGGGGGCCTAGATCGATTTTACGTGGCCACAATCCTCGCCCTTACTTCCGTCGCGATTTAGACAAATAATTTGTTCAGTCCGCATGAAGGCCTCCTAACTCATCAGTGCAACATCCCCGTGAACACAAATAATCAAGGAACCACAGAGGTGAGACAACGGTGAGGACTCGACAGCAAAAAAACACACTGGAATGCTGGAGCAAAAAAAACCAACAGTTAGACTCCGATGGGCCCGACCAGAGACAGAGCATCAGGCACCAACCAACATTACCTTGAATTAGATCTCTCTAATTCTCAATAAGCCTTTACGTTGGAACCGTCATAGAATCTGAGGCCTGACCCACCGGCGTGCAATTAAAGAGGGAAGCAAAGTTGCCAACCGTGATTGGGTTAACTACCATGCATGCAGTCTGTCGTATAACATCCATGTTGTACCCAATTTTTTTATATCGAAGAATGATTTTACGAAATTGAGTGCTGAAGTCATTGCGGTTATATATTTTTCTGAATTTATATACTAAGTCACCATTAAATTCGGGTTCCGATAGACCTTGTTGCAGAAGAGATTTAAGTCCAATATTGAATTTTGAAATTAAATCAGAATGGCGTCTATAAAATTTTGAAAATGCTTTGCTTAGTTTATGGTACCGATAACCGTGATTAAGAAGTTTAGCCGTTAATAACTTATTACGAGTGTTGAAGTCAGATACATGACTACACACTCTAACAAATCGAATTAATTGCGAAATACAAACCCCATAGGATGGCGCACGAGGAACATCATCCAAAAAAGGAAAATTTACAATCTCAAAATCAAAGTTATCTCGTTTATCATAAATTTTGCACGAAACAAACCGATCTACAATAGATAGATGTAAATCCAAAAATGGGGCCTCGGTATCAGAAGAATTTGCGCTTTATTTAACTGAAGTTCTGGGGGGGGGGGGTTAAATCTGACTGATCAAACCATCGAAATAAGTATAATCAATATTTAATAAATCATCTAAATATCTAGAAGTGGAGCTAAAAGGTTCAATAATTTCAGATTGGCTATCAATGGAAAGCGACAACATGAAGTCTCTTTCATAACAATACAAGAACAGATCAGCCACAAGAGGTGCGCAATTCGTACCCATCGGAATACCCACAATTTGTCTAAATAACTTAGTACCGAATCTAATATAAATATTGTCAAGTAGAAAGGTGAGGGCATCAAACACTTTCTGACATGACCAAGTGTATAATTCTTCATTACATGGACTTGCTTAATTAAATGTCAGCTAGAATGATGTTCATAACTGCTTGATGCAGAATAGCAAACTGGAGCACTTTTTACTATGTAACATTACTCCCCGCTTATTAAATAATCTTGACTGGGCCATTAAACTCTACTAGCCAAACACCAGCAGCTGCTAATGAATAAATAGAGAAAGTGCCCAGTGGGGCACGTATACCCCCGGCCAGATCCATCCCCTTTTAGTGGAAATGACAATTTGTCTGTAGCATTGAACCTTTCCATATAAACTTTCCAATTAGTCCACTGAGAATAACTATTGCATTTCAACAACAAGGAGTATAATGAAAACAGTTAACACAAAACTTGGACGTAATCAAAATACATAAGTCTTAATTATTGAACCCTAGCCCCAACCAGGGGCTTGACCCAGGAGCTTAGATATTCCCTATGAAAAATAATTATATAGCTATATTCTGTACCAAATATGAAGAGAATCTAACATGATGTTACAGAGATATGAGCAATCAAAAATGTTTAACACAAAACTTTGACGTAAAAGTTGACAAACGAACGGACAGCCAACCCAGGGGCTTAGATATTCCATATGTAAGGTAATGCTATAGAGATATCCTTTACCAAATATGAAGAGAATCTAACATATGGTTACAGAGATATGAGCAATCGACAAGAATTCCGCAGAAGGCGGCGTCGCACCTGCTAGGGGGCAAAAGTCACAGGCGCCACAATCAAAACACTGTTATTAAATAAGTAAATTTCATTCTTAGCAGTTGGTAGTTGATGTAAAATGTGTCAAAGTCACTGGACCAAAAAAAATAGGCCATGGTCACCAGGTCAAGGTATGTGCCAAATCAGTACATCGAGGAGAAGCACTATGCAAGGCTTGGTGGCTGTAGGCCATTTATTTTTGGACATATAGAACATTGACGTAAAATGTGTTAAAGTCACTAGAGTGCATAATATGGGTCAAGTTTACCAGGTCAAAGTACTCGCAGAGTGAGTAAATGTAAGAGAAGCACCATGCAAGGTTTGGTGGTTGTAGGCCTTATAGTTAAGAAGATATGGCATGCCAACCTATAATGTGTAAAAGTCAATGGAGTTCGATAAATAGTTCAATGTCACCAAGTCACGGTACATGCACAGTCAGTACATCTAGAAGCAGCATTATGCAAGATTTGATGGTTGTAGGCCTATTATTTGCAGAGATCTGGAACTTCGACGTAAAATGTGTCAATGTCGCTGGAGCGTAAAATATAGGTCATGGTCACCAGGTCAAGGTACCTGCAGAGTCGGTTCATCTAAGAGAAGCATTATACAAGATTTGATGGTTGTGAGCCTTTTATTTGAGGAGATCTGGAACTGTGACGAAAAATGTGTCAAAGTCTGCGGAGAGTAAAATATAGGTCAAGGTCACCATGTCACGGTACCTGCAGAGTCAGTTCATCTAGGAGAAGCAATATTTTATGGTTGTAGGCCTTTTATTTGACAAGATCAGGAACATCACTTTAATTTGTGTCAAAGTCACTGGAGCGTAAAATATAGGTCAAGGTCACCGGGTCAAGGTGCTTGCCTAGTCAGGAGCTTAGGATGAAGTTTCATGAAAGGTTTGATAATTGTTTAGTCGTATAGTTGATTACAATACAAACTTCGACGTAATGTCGAAGTCACTGGAGCGCAAAATATAGGTTAAGTCACCAGGTCAAGGTGCCTACAAAGTCAGAAGGTCAGGGAGATGCTTCATTTAAGGTTTGATGGTAGCTGAATCTTGTAGTTGACATAAATAAAAACTTTGACATTAATGTCAAACTTCGACGTAAATGTTAACAGACGGACTGACGAACGGACGCAAAATATAGGTCAAAGTCACCAGGTCAAGCTGCTTACAAAGTGAGAAGGTCAGGGTGATGTTTCCTGTAAGGTCTGATGGTAGCTGAGGTTTGTAGTTGACTTAAACAAAAACGTTGACGTAAATGTCGAACTTCGACGTGATGGTCAAAGTCACTGGAGCGCACAATATAGGTCAAAGTCACCAGGACAAGGTGCTTACAAAGTCAGAAGGTCTATGAGATGTTTCATGTAAGGTTTGATGGAAGCTGAGGTTTGTAAAATAAAAACTTTGACGTAAATGTCGAACTTCGACGTAATGGTCAAAATCACTGGAGAGCAAAATATAGGTCAAAGTCACCAGGTCAAGGTGCTTACAAAGTGAGAAGGTCTATGAGATGTTTCATGTAAGGTTTGATGGTAGCTAAGGTTTGTAAAATAAAAACTTTGACGTAGATGTCGAACTTCGACATAATGGTCAAAGTCACTGGAGCGCAAAAAAATAGGTCAAAGTCACCAGGTCAAGGTGCTTACAAAGTAAGAAGGTCTATGAGATAATTCATGTAAGCTTTGATGGTAGCTGGGGTTTTCAAAAATAAAAACTTTGACGTAAATGTCGAACTTCGACATAAATGTTAACAGACGGACGGGCGAACAGACACACAGACGGAAAATCGGACGCCTATGTTGCACCCTGCTACAACAGGTGCGACAAAACGGTTTAACACAAAACTTTGATGTCAAAGTTGACGGGCCGACAGCTCACCCAGGGGCTTAACCCAGGGGCTTAGGTATTCTATATGAAAGGTAATGCTATAGAGATATCCTTTACCAAATATGAAGAGAATATTACATGTGGTTACAGAGATATCAGCACTGAAATAGGTTTAACACAAAACTTTGACGTAAAAGTAGATGAACCAACAGACGGACAGACAGACAGCCCACCCAGGGGCTTAGATATTCCATATGAAAGGTAATGCTATAGAGATATCCTTTAACAAACATGAAGAGAATCTAACATGTGGTTACAGAGATATCAGCAATGAAAAAGGTTTAACACAAAGATTTGACATGAAAGTAGATGAACAGACAGACGGACAGACAGACAGCCCTCCCAGGGGCTTGATCCAGGAGCTTAGATATTCCATATGAAAGGTAATGCTATAGAGATATCCTTTACCAAACATGAAGAGAATTTAACAACGTGTTACAGAGGTATGACGTATCAAAAAGGTTAAACGCAAAACTTTGACGTAAAGGTTGACGAACGGCGGGATAGACGGAAGTACGAACGAACGAACGAACGAACGAACGAACTAACTAACTAACCAACAAACGAACGAACGAACCAACGAACGGACGGAAAGACGAAAACTATATACCCCCTGACATACTTCGTATGGCGGGGGTATAATTAAATGGGGGCAAAAGAGAGCTGCCTCCTGATATACATTCACCGTAGCAGACGAAATGTTTACTAGTGAATGGTGGGTTTGGCAAACCGACAAATAAGAAAGAAGGGCTATCCCTACACAGATCCCCACACTTTAACTGTATAGATGTAGAAACAAGAGGGCTTTGATGGCCCTGGATCGCTCACCTGATCAATAGTTTAACCTCTGCACCGTTGCTTGCCGGCTTGTTCTTGTGCTTGTGTGGGGCGGGGTTTGTGCGAGGTCTCCTCGGGGCGGGCGGGGGCGCCTTGTGCAACAATGCGATTTCGCCAACAGATATATAGATGATTTGTGGTCTCTGAGGGGTGCTGAATTCGCAGAGTACTTGGAGTTCATCTGTCCGCGTGGGCTTGAAATTAGGGAAACAGCGGGGGCTGCAGCCTCCTCCTCGTGCTTGGATTGTTGTCTCTGTGTTGGCGGCGGGAGGCTTGCTGCTGGGCTGTACGGTGGGAGGGATGACTTCAATTTTCCCATTGTTAACTTTCCCTTCCTGGGCTGTGGTGTCCCGTCTGCACAAGCATACGGAGTTTAACTTTCACAGTTAATCCGTTATGCTAGAGCCTGTTCCAAGTATCGTGAATTTATGGAATGTGGGAAGGTGCTCACTACCAGGTTGTTATGCCAGGGGTATCAAAAAACCAAACTGATATCAACACTAAAGAAGTTCTATGGGAGGCTCCGTTGTTCAAATTATAGCCCTTGAGCCAAATATGGCCCCGAACGAACGAACGAACGAACTAACTAACTAACCAACAAAAGAACGAACGAACCAACGAACGGACGGAAAGACGAAAACTATATACCCCTGACATACTTCGTATGGCGGGGGTATAATTAAATGGGGGCAAAAGAGAGCTGCCTCCTGATATACATTCACCGTAGCAGACGAAATGTTTACTAGTGAATGGTGGGTTTGGCAAACCGACAAATAAGAAAGAAGGGCTATCCCTACACAGATCCCCACACTTTAACTGTATAGATGTAGAAACAAGAGGGCTTTGATGGCCCTGGATCGCTCACCTTATCAATGGTTTAATCTCTGCACCGCTGCTTGCCGGCTTGTTCTTGTGCTTGTGTGGGACGGGGTTTGTGCGGGGTCTCCTCGGGGCGGGCGGGGGCGCCTTGTGCAACAATTCGATTTCGCCTACAGATATATAGATGATTTGTTGTCTCTGAGGGGTGCTGAATTCGCAGAGTACTTGGAGTTCATCTGTCCGCGTGGGCTTGAAATTAGGGAAACAGCGGGGGCTGCAGCCTCCTCCTCGTGCTTGGATTGTTGTCTCTGTGTTGGCGGCGGGAGGCTTGCTGCTGGGCTGTACGGTGGGAGGGATGACTTCAATTTTCCCATTGTTAGCTTTCCCTTCCTGGGCTGTAGTGTCCCATCTGCACAAGCATACGGAGTTTAACTTTCACAGTTAATCCGTTATGCTAGAGCCTGTTCCAAGTATCGGGAATTTATGGAATGTGGGAAGGTGCTCACTACCAGGTTGTTATGCCAGGGGTATCAAAATACCAAACTGATATCAACACTAAAGAAGTTCTATGGGAGGCTCCGTTGTTCAAATTATAGCCCTTGAGCCAAATGTGGCCCCGAACGAACGAACGAACGAACTAACTAACCAACAAAAGAACGAACGAACCAACGAACGGACGGAAAGACGAAAACTATATACCCCTGACATACTTCGTATGGCGGGGGTATAATTAAATGGGGGCAAAAGAGAGCTGCCTCCTGATATACATTCACCGTAGCAGACGAAATGTTTACTAGTGAATGGTGGGTTTGCCAGAAGGGCTATCCCTACACAGATCCCCACACTTTAACTGTATAGATGTAGAAACAAGAGGGCTTTGATGGCCCTGGATCGCTCACCTTATCAATAGTTTAATCTCTGCACCGCTGCTTGCCGGCTTGTTCTTGTGCTTGTGTGAGACGGGGTTTGTGCGGGATCTCCTCGGGGCGGGCGGGGGCGCCTTGTGCAACAATTCGATTTCGCCTACAGATATATAGATGATTTGTTGTCTCTGAGGGGTGCTGAATTCGCAGAGTACTTGGAGTTCATCTGTCCGCGTGGGCTTGAAATTAGGGAAACAGCGGGGGCTGCAGCCTCCTCCTCGTGCTTGGATTGTTGTCTCTGTGTTGGCGGCGGGAGGCTTGCTGCTGGGCTGTACGGTGGGAGGGATGACTTCAATTTTCCCATTGTTAGCTTTCCCTTCCTGGGCTGTGGTGTCCCGTCTGCACCAGCATATAGAGTTTAACTTTCACAGTTAATCCGTTATGCTAGAGTCTGTTCCAAGTATCGGGAATTTATGGAATGTGGGAAGGTGCTCACTACCAGGTTGTTATGTCAGGGGTATCAAAAAAAACAAACTGATATCAACACTAAAGAAGTTCTATGGGAGGCTCCGTTGTTCAAATTATAGCCCTTGAGCCAAATATGGCCCCGGCCCGGGCCCCACCGGTTTAACATGGACAGGAAAAAAAACTGGTACCAACACTAAAGAAGTTCTATGGGACGCACCATGATCTTGTTGATCCGTACAATGTGGCCTTTTCCAGAACTATTTCTGATATGTTTGCCAATGGAAAGCCATAGGAAGACTTACAAAATCTCGGACAGACCCTTCTCGGAATTTACATCTTTTCTTCGTTCGGGTCGATTGGCATGGTGGGCGAAGCTTGCTTACCAAGTAATGCTTACTATCCGCGGACGCCTGATTACATTCTTCTGAGTCCATGTCTGTTGATCTGAACATTGATATTTGCCATTTTGTCTATGGACTAATGATTTTGTATTAACACTTTGTTATTACGACCTTAACTACTTTCTTACTTTCTAATCCCAGCTTTGCTTTTCGCGTGCGCTGCTCGTCCAGACGAATACAGATTGAAATCTACACTAAGTCAGCTGGCCTGATGGACACCCTCCTGACTCGAGTTTGGCAAATTTTGTTTAACAAATGGAATTTTTTATAGCCGGATTTGTGTTCAGGAGGATCTGCTGCAAATATATTCGGAACAGCGGCACAAGTGGTTTGGTTATATCCTCATGTGGACTTTTGTGGTAAATACTCCACTATTTCCAAGTCATATGACATTGCCTTTCTTTTGTATTCAAAACGCGTTGAAGGGAAATCGTAAATTTTACAAATTGATCGAGCAAACGTATAGGCTTTAGTAAAAGCCATACTTTTTCTAAACAAACTAGCCTACCTATTTAGTATACAAGTACTAGTCACATGGCTAATCTGCTTATTGTTGAGCGGTGGGGACACTGAGTCTAACCCAGGGCCTGTTTCAAGTACAAGTTCCAGTTCATATCTTACCATATCTAGCGAGTCTCTTGCACCATACGATTTGTCATCTTAACATACAAAGTATTTTGCCCCAAACTGACATACTACAGCACTAAACGCAACCGTTTGACATTTTCGTATTCACAGAACCATGGCTCAATGTAGACATTAGCAACACAGACGTAAACATTGATAACTTCAGGGCACCCTTTAGGTATGATCGAGATGCCCGATTTGGATGAGCAGCTATATATGTTAAAGAGAATATACAAGCTGTCAGACGCGCAGATTTAGAAGTAAGAGGACTTGGGTGTGTTTGGATACAAGTAAAACTTCGCGGGCACGATATTCTTATCTGTTGTATGTACAGGCCGCCTAACTCAAACCAACAATATTGGAACTTGGTGCAAGAATCACTTAACATGATCAAAAAGAACACATCTATTGAAGACATAATTATCTTAGGTGACTTTAATAATGATCTGCTCATTGACAGTAAAAGCAAAATTCTTCAAGACATGATCCGAGCATATAACCTAACCCAGTTAATTGAAGAAGCCACTCACTTCACAGAAACATTGTCTTCACTTATTGACGTTATTTTAGTTAGTGGCACAAAAATATCTTAGCCAGTGAAGTTTGTGATCCATTCATACCTAACCTAATGCGATTCCATTGTCCGGTAGCAGTCCTAATGAAATTTCTCAAACCTAAAGCAAAATGCTACAGACGGAAAATCTGGAAATTTGACCAAGGCGATTTTCTCATTATAGACAAGCTCTTGCAGATTTTGACAAGAATGACATTGTTGACAGCGAAGCTGCACTCGTGTTCGGAAATATATCTTGTAAAATATTAGAGGCCGCCCCAGAGTCAATTCCTAGCAAAATAACAACAGTAAGACCCACAGATTCACCATGGATGCACTATGGAATTCGTCGTCTGTGGCATCGCTGTGGGATACGCCCGGCTTGGCAAGATGGTGATGGTGGTAGCCCCACGAAGCTAGACTTCACACCCCGAGATGTGGGCATGGTCATAATTGACGTCGCACTCGCCATGGCAACCAAAGATATGCTAATTAAACAGGGGCTTATACCTGCTGATATCATGAAGTAACCGTCACGAAGTAACGATAAAATGGCAAGTATTGCTATGCTCGTTGGCGGTGCCCTGGTGAACGCCCTGGCATTCTCGGGATCGAACTACTTGTTCTCCATTTTGAAGAGCTCTGGTGCCGACGACGAGCGCAAGCGTCACGATAAAGCAGTCCAACAGTTACAGGCTGCACAGGCAGAATGGTCTCGAAAACGGACCGAGCGTATTGATTTCATCACCGAGGAACTCCGCCGCCAAGGGCACGCCGTTCGAACCTTCAACGGCGTCGATGAAGCGATGCGCCTGTATGCGCAGGTCGCCGGGCATAACCTTGACCCCCTGGGGCCCGAGCCCCTACTCTCCGACTTTTACCACCCGAGTGACGACCAGAAAGACCGCGATATTGCCTTCGTCATCCTGGGGATGGCCGCGGCCGGCCTTGTGGCCTACAAACTCGCCAAGTAATCGATTAATCAGCTTAAAAATGATTACTTAAGTAATCACCGGTGTTTTGCAAACTCCATTTGCGGCCATGCCGGTGTCGTTGCCGATCAAAATAGTGAGGCGAGTTTTAGTTTTTCATTCTTTTTGGAGACTTATCTGTCTGTTGGAAAACATTAGTAGCAATGGCCGACAGTAAACCCTCTCTGTCATATACTATAGCCCAAAGGGCTACTGGAAGGGGCTCGCTGCCATTGAGAAGATGGCGTCTGCAGCCAAGGTGAGTGAACAACGGGCTAAGGACTGGCTCAAAAGACAGGCTATCTGGCAGATCTACTTCCTACCCCACGGCACATGCCACGGCCGAAATTCGACATCGCCACACCGAACGAAGTACACCAGGCGGATCTGCTCTTTCTGCCACACGACCGAGTTGGGCGGAAAACCTCCCGCTACGCTCTAAGGATTGTATACGTCGCCAGCCGTTACAAATAGGCTGAGCCCTTGATCAACAAGACTGCGGCAGAGGTCGCCGATGGCCTGGCTCGGATTTATAAACAGAGCCCGTTGAAATGGCCCAAATTGCTCCAGGTTGACCCAGGCCGTGAGTTACTGGGCTCTGTCAGCCAGCTGTTGGCAAAGCACTCTGTCCAGGTTCGGCGCGGTCGGGTTGACATCAATCGGGACATTGTTGAGCGCTTCAATCATACCTTGGCTTAAAAATGATTACTTAAGTAATCACCGGTGTTTTGCAAACTCCATTTGCGGCCATGCCGGTGTCGTTGCCGATCAAAATAGTGAGGCGAGTTTTAGTTTTTCATTCTTTTTGAAGACTTATCAGTCTGTTGGAAAACATTAGTAGCAATGGCCGACAGTAAACCCTCTCTGCCATATACTATATCCCAAAGGGCTACTGGAAGGGGCTCGCTGCCATTGAGAAGATGGCGTCTGCAGCCAAGGTGAGTGAACAACGGGCTAAGGACTGGCTCAAAAGACAGGCTATCTGGCAGATCTACTTCCTACATCACGGCACATGACACGGGCGAAATTCGACATCGCCACACCGAACGAAGTACACCAGGCGGATCTGCTCTTTCTGCCACACGACCGAGTTGGGCGGAAAACCTCCCGCTACGCTCTAAGGGTTGTTGACGTCGCCAGCCGTTATAAATAGGCTGAGCCCTTGATCAGCAAGACTGCGGCAGAGGTCGCCGATGGCCTGGCTCGGATTTACAAACGGAGCCCGTTGAAATGGCCCAAATTGCTCCAGGTTGACCCAGGCCGTGAGTTACTGGGCTCTGTCAGCCAGCTGTTGGCAAAGCACTCTGTCCAGGTTCGGCGCGGTCGGGTTGACATCAATCGGGACGTTGAGAGCTTCAATCGTACCTTGGCTGAGCGGCTCTTTGGGCACCAGTACGCTCAGGAGATGGTGCAGCCTAGTCAGCGGTCTACAGAATGGGTGAAAAGGTTGCCTGCCGTTGTGGCAGCCTTTAATGGCGAGGTCACCCGACTGATCGACAAAAAACTCTCTGAGGCCATATGGGTGCGATCAGTGACAAAAAAAAACCCTCCTCTGTTGTTTCTGGTCGTCCTGTTGGTCTCGAGGAGACAAAAATCCCCTCTGGTGTCGGCGTTCGCTATTTGTACCAGCCTGGTGAGCTTGAAGGGGGGCGCCGGCGAGCGACTGATCCCATATGGTCCCTGGATGTGCACCGGCTCGGGCGCAGTGACCGAGCCCGTGGTGCATTACTTGCAGGATGGACCTCAGCGCGATTTTGTGCGCGAAGAACTTCTTGTTGTGCCTCCCGACACTCAGCTTCCTCCGGACGGGGTTCTCAAGCGCTGAGCGCAGCCGCTCCTCTCTTTAGGTTGCACTCGAGACAGGTAAGCCTGATGTTGTCGCGGATGTGGCCCACGGAGTTGTCTAACTGGTCAACGCTGAACTGCTCGGTGTCCTTTGGTTGGTAAGCCCATAGGAGCTCAATATCGCACGCGGCACAGTGATTGTTCTGTGCCTCCTTGAGTTCTAGGATTTGACCAACCTTCAGGTTAAACCAGAGCCCCTTGGCTTGGTCCTATCGCTTGTGGGCCACAAGCTTCTTCGCAATAACCTTGCAGAGCTGCTGCTCGGTGAGTATGGGTGGCCCCTCAGAACCCTCCTCTGGGGGACAGACTACCCTTTCGAGCTGGTGCATGTACTCCACCCTTGACACTGCCAAATATGCGAGACTGGACCACTGCAGGAAGTCATCGATAATCCAGACTTTTTGGGGGTCTGCGATGGTGAGACCTTGGCTTGAGTGGACTGTGATGGCATAGCCAAGAGCCCAGTCCTGGCCCATATGCCGTCGAGGACCTCACGGGCGGTTTGCAAGGAAACCTCGACAACGTCGTTCAGAACGAGCTCCTGCTGGTCTCCCTATCCATCTAGCACAAAGGGCCCAGGGATGGTGACCATTATGTTTTGCCGCAGAGTATCCTTGGGACGATATAGCAGAGGAACGGGGAGGTCAAGGAAATGTTTCTCATTACTCTCGAACAGTCGCGCCTGGGCCCGGTCGCGAACCTTCTGCCTCGAGGTCAGGATCAAGTCCGCCGGCTTCCAAGCTTCCACGAATCTGTCCCATCCAAGGCGGGCCGGCAGCGCTTGTCTCAAAGCCGGACACTGTACTCGGTCTGGTTGGAGACATTTCCCTTTTAAGAGTTTTAAGAGCCGGTTCTTTTGCCCTGTGGTCAGCCAGGACCTCTCCATAGTAGTCGGCTCTCCGCTGCAGCCAGTTGTGCGGTGTTTCTCTGGCGACTGGGGGCGGCTGCCCCTGGTCGCCACAGCAGATGACCTGGACACCCCGACCATCGAGCCAGTCAAGGAAGGTTTCCAGATTGGGGCGGGGCATTGTGCAGACCTTGTCCCAAATTATCACGCGGGGAATGAACTCTGTCCCATCCTTTCGGGTGTCAAGTCTGTCTGGCCACTCCAGCGGAAGAAGCTGTGATAGGTCTGGGCCTGGACGCCCCTGGCCCGCATCTCTTTGGCCAGGCGATGGGTCTGGGTGAAGACGAGGGGGTTCTTGTCGCGGAAGAGCTCGATCGCTCAGGTGGTCTTGCCGCTGCCCCCGCCACCGTATAGATGGTGGCGCAGACGAATCGGGCAGGTCTTTGATGTTTGCTATATATTCAGGGTCGGGGCGTAGACCGCGTGCAACAATGACATGCAGAGTTGTTCACCCTTGTCACACCACTGAGCTGGGGCAATCACGTCTCGTGGTGGGATTGGTGTCTCCTCGTCGTGGCGGGTGTAAGAGATGCGACATTTTCCTTTTGGGTGGATTTCAGCACCCTCTAGTTTATAGAGCGCCGCTTTCAGGACATAGATTTTGTTTGTTTGATTTGATGTTTAACGTCCCCGTCAACACTGTAAAGGTCATTTTGGGGACGTTGCTTCCAATTTTGTGGGACTTTTACCCGACATTGAGATGAATTGACATCTCAAGCCCTGTCGCCCAATGAAACCAATAGGGTGTATTAGCATAGACGGTCCGCCTCGCACCGGGGTTCCTGGACTGGCTTACATCCTCTAAGCGGTTTACCAGTACTAGTGTCCGGGCCGGATTCAGCTCTGCGTGGAAGCATCATGCAGCCCATATATTTCTTCAAGCCCCTAATGGCGGAGGCTGGCTTCCCGACACAGATAGAATCGGTAGCCACTCGGACGGCCTCATCGGGTTCAAACCTTGAAAGCATGGATTTTTCATTTGATTTGAGGTTTAACGTCCCCGTCAACACTATAAAGGTCATTTTGGAGACGTTGCTTCCAGTTTTGTGGGACTTTTACCCGACATTGAGATGAAATGACATCTCAATCCCTGCCGCCCAATGAAACCAATAGGGTTTATAAGCATGGACGGGCCGACTCGCAGCATTTTTCCTGGGCAGTCTTAGACCTTCTAAATGGATTACCAGTACTAATGTGCGGTCGGTATCAACTCTGCGTGGAAGCATCGTGCAGCCCAATCAATTTCTCCAAGCCCCGATGGGCGGGGGCGGTTTAAAGCATGGAGATTAGATTGATGTGGCCAGCATGCTCGCCCTCAGGTGAGCGTACTGTGGTTGGCAGCCATCATAATACGTGAGAATATAGCCTAGAGGACACTTTTCGGGAGCTCCGACCAGGTGCCGCTTTGGTGGGTGTCTCGCACGAGGAAGTCGAGTTCTCCTCGGTTGGTCACAAGCCTTCGTGTCAGTCTTTTACCGCCAACTCCGTTGGTAGCTCCGTTGGCAGCTTTTGCGCCCTGGGTGAACTTGCCGATAACACTGCTGCCTTGGTCACGGTCTTCTGGGAGCCACACATTGGTTTGCTTCTTAAAAGGCGATGATGACTTCCTGAACCTTGAGGCTCTTCAGCAAACCAGACTCTTATGAGAGAGGCAAGGAGCTGTGTCGGGGCCCAACCACCGCTTTCGGAGGCGAAATGCTTCCCGAACCAGACAGGGATAACAGGGTGGCAGGTCGCATCAAACTCCCATTCTTGGATCTCGGCGAAGCCTGTGCCAACGTCTTCGGGGAGAGTGCCACTGATGGCTACACGGACCATCCGGTGGATTGGGTGTCGAATCGCTCGAAATAGGGTTTGGCTTCACCCATGCCCTGGAAGGATGCCAGATAGCAAGCCTTCATGTCGATGCTGACAACTTCCCTCGTGTCATAATTCATCGAATTCCAGAGGCCGCCGTGACCGTGCTCCACACAGGCCTTCTCGACGTCTTGAAGAAGGTTGGCTGGGGTTGGCTTCCAACCATTCCTTTCCTTTGCCACAATGCTGGCCGCGTGATTTTCGCCGAAGGCTCTCTCAGCAAGTTCAGGGTTGCCAAGTTTGGCGCAGATTGCTTGGAGTCGCTCTTGTGCCTCCCACGTCCTGTAGGTGTAGCCGTCCTTGAGCACCAACTGGTCAGCTGAGAGCTGTCGGTCTTGGCCGCCCAGGAGCCAGACCGAAATCGGCTCTCCAGGGTTGCTTCTCGAATAGCCTGCCAGACGTCGCCCTCGTAGATGTGAACCTCTCTACTCTCGGGAAAGTGGAGGTCTTGGGACCAAGCGTGGCCGTTGTGGCAGATGAGTTCTACGGATCTTTGGCCGCCTTTCCCACCTCTACCATATTTACCACTGTTGAAAATGTCCTCTCCAGCAATGTCCCTCAGGATGATTGCTCTTTTGAGGATCTTTTCCAGTTTGGCAACGTCACGAACAGTTGCGCCACCTCTGTGGACTCTCATCTCCCATTCTTGAATTTTTTGGGGACGTGTTGGTGTCAAACCCTGACCCCTCAGGGCGCCTTCAACGTGCTCCACAACTCTCTGGGCCACACAGTTGAGGTCGCCATCTCTTAGTGGGGCGAGGTCGGCCGGGTCTGGGTCTCTGTTTGGGTAGAGGCCGTAGACAACTGCAGTGACAGGGTAGGCGTTCTGGTAGAAAACTTAATCGATTCCAGTCAACACGCCAAGCCTTATGTCCTGCGAGATCTCAATGATGGTCTCTCCCCTCCTCTCCGCATGGACTTGGTCAAATTTGTCTTCAACGACCCACTCGCCTTCCTGTTGTTCACGGAGAAACTTGAGTTTCAGAAGAAACTCGCCCTCCGGAAGGTTATCAAGCAGCATTGCCGCTCTCTCTTCTGTCATGCAGGCATCCAGAGCCAGTTGGCAAGCTCTGGCATGAATACCATCAGCGATCTCGATATCGCCGATGTCAATGTCTTCTTCCACCCTCGATGAAGAGAAGACTACAGAGGCGCCGTCGACTTCGAACTCATCTTTGGCGTCGTTATGCATCTCGACCCACTGGTCGGCTGGAAACCCCACCGGGTTAGGGACCTGGCCATCCAGGTCGGTAAATTCGCTGCCGTGGGCAGCAGCTTGCTCGGGCATTTCTTCAAGGATGTCATCGATCATTTCATCAATGTTGCTGAATGGGTATGCGATTTACACAGATATCTCTAAATGGGATTTCGAACAACAATGAGCTCACACACTACCTGATCAAACTGTTTCCGGGCTTTCTTCTCCAAGACTATGTGCCGGGAGCGTATTTTATCTCGTCCACAACCCCACAGATTTCTACTTCGCTTTGAACACCTTTCCCACATTTTCTGCCGGAAGTGGGGATTTTCTTGCCTTTGCGGATCTTGGTCGAATGAACCTTGCAGTACGTCTTACAACATCTCTTCTCACAGGTCCCAAACATACCTACCTTCAACCATGCACAGTAGTCGAATCCCTTCATTATCGGAGTATACTATGTGCATAAATACTTCTAAATGCAAAAATTATCCTTGGGGCCCGCAAGATTCCCTGGCCGGCGAAGGTGGCGGGCCGTCCCCTGGGGCCCTAGGTTTTTGCCCGCGTTGTTATACGAGTCACTCGGTGGGTGCCCTTGGTATGTCGCAGCCAGTTGGGGTGGAATTTTTTAAGGTTGGGAGGCTTAATTTGCCAAATAGAGGATATTGATGTTTTAGGGTTGGGAGGCTTAATTTGCCAAAGAGAGAATATGTTTGGGTCAAAATAAGCCGGGAGTCTTAATGGGCTGAATGCGGCTTCTGGGGTCAAAATAAAAAGGCCATCCCCCCCCCCCCCTCCGCGCTGCTCGCGGAAACGACTCATTCGAGCAATTACTCTGCTGAAACTATACACAAAATGCAAAATGCCATGTCATAAAAACCACGCTAGAGCTTGTCAACATAAATTCACATACTAAATAAGTCTATTGAAAATTGATGCAAAAAGCTGTGTAACAATACCAAATAAGAGACTGTCAATATCAATTCGTATGCAGAATTTTATCAAAATGCATCCATTTGTTTTCAAGACATTGAGTGGAAATGACAGACGGATGGATGGACAGACAACGTGAAACAGTTTACCCTCCATACATCGTATCCGGGGGACACATGGACTATCTCAATATATGCAGCGACCCTGATGTTTGGTATAGCCAAGATTCGTAATGGCTGTTGTACTGACCTGATGAGTTGATCTAACATAAGGATCCTCAACATGAGCTTCTGTCAGATGTTCATCCAGAAATTTTCCCAGAAGTCTCTCATAGCTATGACCAGTAGAGTTGTGTTCAATGTGAATCTGCTCATGGTACCTTTCAGCTGAAGATCAACACAATAACCAATCAGAGATGGAAAACCCATGATTGGACCTTAGGTTTATATCGGATACCATGTTCTGTGGCATCTGATCAGGCATTTCACTGTCTGCAAACAGTTAAGTCATTTTCTAAACACATTTATGGATAATTCCCTGTATTTTGCAATGGATTCCTGCATTATATATGGTGGCTGAAGATTTCATCTGGGACAAATAGGCGTGTGGCTAATATGTTTATACCATCACATACATGGGGAATCCTTTGTATTGTTTCAAATAATATTTATTAAATGAGTGAATAACTCTTATGTTCTGCAAGTCATATAAGGAAAGGATTGGAACAGTAAAATGGTATGAAAGGAACATGATTTTAAGATGCTGATCATCATATGACAATAAAATCGAGTTTTATATTGGCAGTGTTGCATTCTCACCATGCTGAATATTTCAAAATGCTACACTCCTCCCCGATGAGTATAATACATTGCAATCAAATTTGGGCCCCTCGGGTAAAAGTGGCGGACACCAGAGTTAAACAAGAGGACAATGATTGCCATGGATCGCTCACCTGATCAATAGAGTAACATGTGGGCCCCGGGGAGGGCCATTATTGAACCCAGGGCTATAATATGCATAATGTTGAGGGAGGTCTAAAAAGGTGAAGCTTCATACCAAATATCAACAAAGGCTACAATTTGAACAATCTTGGCAAAGGTCCACTAGATGAAGCTACACACCAAATATCAAAAACCTAAGCCTTGCGGTTTCAAGATTTTTATAAAGATATTTCCTACATAAGCCTAAGTAAAACCAAATGGCCCCGGGGAGGGGGTATTTTTGGCCTCAGGGCTATAATTTAAACAATCTTGATAGAGGTCCACTAAATGAAGATTCACACCAAATATCAAAGACCTGGGCCTTGCTGTTTCAGAGGCGATTTTCTAAGATTATCTCTATATAAGTCTATGTAAAACCCTAGGGCCCCGGGGCGGGAACATTTGTGGCCCGAGGGCTATAATTTGAATAATCTTGGTAGAGGTCCACTAGATGAAGCTCCATACACAATATCAAAGACATGGGCCTTGCAGTTTCAGAGAAGACGACTTTTAAAGATTTCCCTATATAAGTCTATGTAAAACCAAAGGGTCTCGCGGCGGGGGAATTTTTGGCCACAGGGCTATAATTTGAACAATCTTGGTAGAGGTCGACTAGATGAAATTTCACAATAAATATCAAAGACTTAGTCCTTGTGGTTTCACAGAAGAATTTTTTTTTAAAGATTTTCCCTATATAACTCTATGTAAAACCATAGGGCCCCGAGGCGGAGGCATTTTTCGTCTCAGGGCTATAATTTGAACAATCTTGGTAGAGGTTCACTAGATGAAGCTTCATACCAAATATCAAAGACCTTGGTCTTGTGGTTTCAGAGAAGAAGATTTTTCATATAAGTCTATGTAAAATTAAAGGGCCCCGGAGCGGGGGCATTTTTGGCCCCAGGGCTATAATCTGAACAATCCTGGTAGAGGTCCACAAGACGAAGCTTCATACCAAATATCAAAGACCTGGGACTTGCGGTTTAAGAGAAGAAGATTTTTAAAGATTTTCCCTATACAAGCCTATGTTAAACCGAAGTTCCCCGGGGCGGGGGCATTTTTGGCCCCAGCACTATAATTTTAACAATCTTGGTAGCGGTCCACAAAGACCTGGGCCTTGCAGTTTCATAGAAGATCTTTAAAGATTGTCCCTATATAAGCCCATGTAAAACAAAAGGGCCACCCGGGCGGAGGCATTTTTGGCCCGAGCACTATAATTTGTGGTTTCAGAGAAGATTTTTCCTATATAAGTATATGTCAAATCAAAGGGCCCCGGAGCGGGGACATTTTCATCATATTTTCATGAACATTTATAAAGTAGAAGTAAAACAAAGATCAGGAATTGATACAATTAACTTACTCCATCCATAAAAGACACCAAAGGGAAAGAAATACAAACATTAAGCGACCAGACCATAATGGAAACCTATACAAAGGAAGGCCATATGGACAGTTACTTTCCCACAAAATGGCCATATGGCCATCCAAAATTAAAAGACACAAGTGATACACACAGTAAGTAACAAACAACAACATAAATAAATCGCCACAGAAGAGCCGCCTTGGAACGGTCAGTGGAAGATTTCCACTGGGGGGCTTAAATCGATTTCACGTGGCCACAATCCTCGCCCTTACTTCCGTCGCGATTTAGACAAATAATTTGTTCAGTCCGCATGAAGGCCTCCTAACTCATCAGTGCAACATCTCCGTGAACACAGAAATCAAAGAACCACAGAGGTGAGACAACGGTGAGGACTCGACAGCAAGAAACCACTGAAATGCTGGAGCAAAAGAAAACCAACAGTTAGACTCCGATGAGCCCGACCAGAGACAGAGCATCAGGCACCAACCAACATTATCTCTTTAATTTTCAATAAGCCTTTACGTTGGAGCCGTCATAGAATCTGAGGCCTGACCCACCGGCGTGCAATTAAAGAGGGAAGCAAAGTTGCCAACCGTGATTGGGTTAACTACCATGCATGCAGTCTGTCGTATAATATCCATGTTGTACCCAATCTTTTTATATCGAAGAATGATTTTACGAAATTGGGTGCTGAAGTCATTGCGGTAATATATTTTTCTGAATTTATATACTAAGTCACCATAAAATTCGGGTTCCGACAGACCTTGTTGCAGAACAGATTTAAGTCCAATATTGAATTTTGAAATTAAATCAGAATGGCGTCTATAAAATTTTGAAAAGGCTTTGTGTAGTTTATGGTACCGATAACCCTGATTAAGAAGTTTAGCCGTTAATAATTTATTACGAGTGTTGAAGTCAGTTACATGACTACACACTCTAGCAAATCGAATTAATTGCGAAATATAAACGCCATAGGATGGCGCACGAGGAACATCACCATCCAAAAAAGGAAAATTTACAATCTCAAAATCAAAGTCATCGCGTTTATCATAAATTTTGCACGAAACAAATCCATCTTCAATAGATAGATGTAAATCCAAAAACGGGGCCTCGGTATCAGAAGAATTTGCTTTATTTAACTGAAGTTCTAGGGGGTAAATCTGACTGATCAAACCATCAAAATAGGTATTATCAATATTTAATAAATCATCTAAATATCTAGAAGTAGAGCTAAAAGCTTCAATAATTTCAGATTGGTTATCAATGGAAAGTGACAAAATGAAGTCTCTTTCATAACAATACAAGAACAGATCAGCCACAAGAGGTGCGCAATTAGTACCCATCGGAATACCCACAATTTGTCTAAATAACTTAGTACCGAATCTAATATAAATATTGTCAAGTAGAAAGGTGAGGGCATCACACACTTTCTGACATGACCAAAGTGTATAATTCTTATGCTCTTTAGAAGTGAAAAATGCATTTCTGACATTACATGCAAGATAGAGAGAATCTTCTCTGTGAAAAGCCCATTCAATTAAATCATTAAGCTTTTCTTTTATAAGATTATGAGGAAGTGTAGTGTAAAGAGTGGAAAAATCGTAGGTACACAGACTAGAAGCACGAAACTGTCTAGATTTCAATTTATTTAAAACCTCATTCGAATTTTTTATAGACCAAAACAGATTTCTTCTTGATCTTTCAAAGACTTTATCACAATATTTAATTACATGCGTTTTAATAGCAGTAAGACAGGAAGTTAATAATTTAGAAAGTTCAGTGGTAGTGCAAGCCTATGTAAAACCAAAGGGACCCGAGGCAGGGGCATTTTTGGCCCCAGCACTATAATTTGAACAATCTTGGTAGGGGTCCACTAGATGAAGCTTCAAAACAAATATCAAAGACCTTGGCCTTGTGGTTTCAGAGAAGAAGATTTTTTTTAAGTTTTTGGTGAAAAAAAATCTATTTTTCGCTCCTGTGACCTAGATGTGCAACGGACGGGAACCATTTGAACAACTTTGAAAGGGGACCACCTAAGGAGCATTCCTGTGAAGTTTGGTCAAAATCCGATCTGTGGTTTAGGAGGAGATGCCGTTTGAAGAAAAAGTTTACGAACGCACGGACGACCGACATACTAAAAGTGATCCCAAAAGCTCACCTCGTCACTACGTGACAGGTGAGTTAAAAACAAGAGGCCCATGGGCCACTTGTTACGAGCCAGGCGTAGCAGAAAGAAAAAGTAAACAAGCCTTTTGGAAAAATTTAACAAAATTTATTTACAAAGTATCTTTAACCTGTAGAAGTAAGCTCAGCTCTGTTATGAAATATCCTTGAATGAATCTATTTTCCTTGATCCCACAGAATTCACAGTCCGAAATGAAATATAATATCCTTTAAGAATCCAACACATAATTCAGAAATAACTTTTCTTAACAAGAGGACCATGATGGTCCTATTTCGCTCACCTGAGCTAAGCGATTAACATGTAGGTCACAGGTTGGTGCAATTTTTGGACCCAGGTCTAAAATTTGAACAATCTAAGCAGAGGTCCACTGGTTTTCCCTGTATAAGCCTATGGAAATGCGTGTGTGGATTTGGGTTTAGCGTCGCTTTCGGCAATTTTTCAGTCATATCACGACGGTGTCTGGTTTATAAAGTAGAAGTAAAACAAAGATCAGGAATTGATACAATTAACTTACTCCACCCATAAAAGACACCAAAGGGAAAGAAATACAAACATTAAGCGACCAGACCATAATGGAAACCTAAACAAAGGAAGGCCATAAGGACAGTTACTTTCACACAAAATGGCCATATGACCATCCAAAACCAAAAGACACAAGTGATACACACAGTAAGTAACAAACAACAACATAAATAAATCGCCACAGAAGAGCCGCCTTGATAAGCCTATGGAAAACCAGTGGGCCCGGGGCGGGGCGTTTTTGGGCCCACGGTTATAATTTGAACAATCTTGGTAGAGGTTCACTTGATGAAGCTTCATACCAAATATCAAAGACCTTGGCATTCTGGTTTCAGACAAGAAGATTTTTATATGATTTCCCTAGTATAAGCCTATATAAAACCAGTGGGCCATGGGGCATGGCCGTTTTTGGCCCTAGGGCTATAATTTGAAAAATCTTCGTAGAGGTCCACTAGATGAAGCTTCATACCAAATATCAAAGACCTGGGTTTTCTGGTTTCAGACAAGATTTTTAAAGGTTTTCCCAATATATGCCTATGTAAAACCAGTGGGCCCCAGCGCGGGGGCATTTTTGGCTCCAGAGCTATAATTTGAACAATCTTGGTATAGGTCCATCAGACGAAGCTTCATATCAAATATCAAAGACCTGGGCCTTCTAGTTACAGGGAAGAAGATTTTTAGTGATTTTCCCTATATAAGCTATGGAAAACTATTCGGCCCCTGTGCGGGGCCGTCTTTGGCCCCAGGGCTATAATTTGAACAATCTTGGTAGAGGTCCACTAGATGATGCTTCATACCAAATATTAAAGATCTGGGCCTTCTGGTTTCAGACGAGAAGCTTTTTAAAGGTTTTCCCTATATACCTATGTAAAATGATGATGATGATGATTTCGTGTTTAACGACATGTCAACCCTCTTTGTGGGTCATAAGCATCAAGCGGCTTATGACTAAACGCGCGTCTATGTAAAACCAGTGGGCCCTGGTGCGGGGGCATTTTTGGCCTCAGGGCTTGAATGTTAACAATCTTGGTAGAGGTTCACTAGATGAAGATTCATACCAAATATCAAAGACCTGGGCTTTCTGGTTTCTTATATGTTTTCCCTATATAAGCCTATATGAAACCAATTGGCCCCGGGGCAAGGCAGTTTTTGGCATGTCCACTAGATAAAGCTTCACACAAAATATCATAGACCTGGGGCGTCTGGTTTCAGAGAAGAAGATTTTTAAAGGTTTTCCCTATATAAGCCTTTGTAAAACCAGTCGGCCCCGGGGCGGGGTCAGTTTTGGCCCAAGGGCTATAATTTGAACAGGCCCTAGGGCTATAAGTTGAACAATCTTGGTAGAGGTCCACTAGATGAAGCTTCATACCAAATATCAATGACCTAGGCCTTCTGGTTTCAGAGAAGAAGATTTTCAAAAGGTTTTCCCAATATAAGCCTATGTAAAACCAGTGAACCTGGGGCGGGGTCAGTTTTGGCCCCAGGGCTATAATTTAAACAATCTTGGTAAAGGTCCACTAGATGAAGCTTCAGTTCATATATTAATGACCTAGGCCTTCTGGTTTCAGAGAAGATGTTTATATGTTTTCCGTATATAAACCTATAAAAAATCAGTGGGCCCCGGAGCGGGGCCGTTTTTGGCCCAAGGGCTTTAATTTGAACAATCTTGGTAGAGGTCCTCTAGATGAAGCTTCAAACCAAATATCAAAGACCTCGGCCTTCTGGTTTACAGAAAATAAGATTTTTAAGGTTTTCCCTATATAAGCCTATGTAAAACCAGTGGGCCTCTGGGCGGGGTCGTTTTAAGCCCCAGGGCTATAATTTGAACAATCTTTGTAGAGGTCCACTAGATGAAGCTTCATACCAAATATCAATGATTCTGGTTTCAGAGAAGATTTTTATATGCTTTCCCTATATAAGCCTATGTAAAACCAGTGGGCCCCGGGGCAGGGCCGTTTTTGGCTCCAGGGATATAATTTGAACAATCTGGGTAGAGGTCCACCAGATGAAGCTTCACACCAAATATCTAAGACCTGGGCCGTCTGGTTTCAGAGAAGATTTTTAAAGGTTACCCTATATTAGCCTATGTAAAACCAGTGGGCCCCGGAGCGGGGTCAGTTTTGGCCCCAGGGCTATAATTTGAACAATCTTGGTAGAGGTCCACTAGATGAAGCTTCATACCAAATATCAATGACCTAGGCCTTCTGGTTTCAGAGAAGAAGATTTTTATATGTTTTCCCTATATAAGCCTATATACAACCAGTGGGCCCCGGGGCAGGGCCATTTTTGGCTCCAGGGCTATAATTTGAACAATCTGGGTAGAGGTCCACTAGAAGAAGCTTCACACCCAATATCTAAGACCTGGGCCGTCTGGTTTCAGAGAAGAAGATTTTTAAAGGTATTCCCTATAAAAGCCAATGTAAAACCAATGGGCCCCGGGGCGGGGTCAGTTTTGGCCCCAGGGCTTTAAATTGAACAATCTTGGTAGAGGTCCACTAGATGAAGCTTCATACCAAATGTCAATGACCTAGGCCCTCTGGTTTCAGAGAAGAAGATTTTTATATGTTTTCCCTATATAAGCCTTTATAAAACCAGTGGGCCCCGGGGCAGGGCCATTTTTGGCCCCAGGGCTTTAATTTGAACAATCTTGGTAGAGGTCCACTAGATGAAGCATTATACCAAATATCAATGTCCTAGGCCTTCTGGTTTCAGAGAAGAAGATTTTTTATATGTTTTCTCTATATAAGCCTATATAAAACCAGTGGGCCCCGGGGCAGGGCCGTTTTTGGCCCCAGGACTATAATTTGAACAATCTTGGTAGAGGTCCACTAGATGAAGCTTCATACTAAATATCAATGTCCTGGGCCGTCTGGTTTCAGGGAAGAAGATTTTTAAAAGATTCCCTACATAAGCCTATGTAAAATCAGTGGGCCCCGGGGCGGGGTCGTTTTTGGTCCCAGCGCTTTAATTTGAACAATTTTGGTAGAGGCCCACTAGATGAAGCATTATACCAAATATCAATGTCCTAGGCCTTCTGGTTTCAGAGAAGAAGATTTTATATGTTTTCCCTATATAAGCTTATGTAAAGGTTTCAGACAAGAAGCCTATGTAAAACCAGTGGGCCCCGGGGCGGGGTCAGTTTTGGCCCAAGGGCTATAATTTGAACAATCTTGGTAGAGGTCCCCTAGATGAAGCTTCATACCAAATATCAATGTCCTAGGCCTTTTGGTTTCAGAGAAGAAGATTTTTAAAAGTTTCCCTACATAAGCCTATGTAAAATCAGTGGGCCCCGGGGCGGGGTCGTTTTTTGGTCCCAGGGCTATAATTTGAACAATTTTGGTAGAGGTCCACTAGACGAAGCATTATACCAAATATCAATGTCTTAGGCCTTCTGGTTTCAGAGAAGAACATTTTTATATGTTTTCCCTATATAAGCCTATATAAAACCAATGGGCCCCGGGGCGGTGCCGTTTTTGGCCCAAGGGCTTTAATTAAAACAATCTTGGTAGAGGTCCATTAGATGAAGATTCATACCAAATATCAAAGTTCTCGGCCTTCTGGTTTCAGAAAAAAATATTTTAAAGGTTTTCCCTATAAAAGCCTATGTAAAACCAGTGGGCCCCGGGGCGGGGTCGTTTTTGGCCCCAGGGCTATAATTTGAACACTTTGGTAGAGGTCCACAAGATAAAGCTTCATACCAAATATCAATGACCTAGGCCTTCTGGTTTCAGAGAAGAGATTTTTATATGTTTTCTCTATATAAGCCTATATAAAACCAGCGGGTCCCATGGAATGGAATTCTTTGAACAACTTTGAGAGAGGACCACATAAGGATCATTTCTGCCAAGTTTGGTTAGAATCTGTTCAGTGGTTTAGGAGGATATGTTGTTTAAAGAAATTGTGAACGGACGGACATACGGACGACGACGACGACGGAAGGTGACCCACCACAATAGCTCCCCAGGAGCCTTCGGCTCCGGTAAGCTAAAAACAAAAACATCAATCTCCAAAGTCTCCAAGAGAAATATCAAGCTCTTATATAGACCCCAAGATTTCTCTAGAACATTCCAGAGGGCTGTGGAAGAAGATTAGGTAATTTTCTAAAAATAATGCCACCCCGAACTTACTGGAAGATTGTAAAGTACTTTTCCTTGTAAACAAGCTGTATACCAAATAGAATTAATCTGTGACTCATTTCTTTCCAGAAATCTTTAAGAAGAGTAACCATGAAGTTATTAGGTCACCTAGTGGGGTGAAAGTGGGAATCAGAAAAATAAATTCTTATGCATAACACTCCCCCTCTTCGAGGAAAAGAAAGTTTTACGCAATAAAGCTTTCTTTTAATTAAGAATAATAAAATATTGAACATAGCATATAAAATTACATGCATCTACAATCCACTTCAGTATGAAAGACAAACACATTCCTGGCATCGCTCAAGCTCTTGAAAGAGCATCAGGGATAATGTTATCTCTCCCTCGGATATGTCTTATGTCAAAATTATACTCGTGTAGCATAAGACTCCACCTGAGCAACCGCCGATTTTTGTTTTTCATTTTATGCATGAAAGTCAGTGGAATGTGATCACTGAAAACAACAATCAGTGCAGTAGTAGGATTAAGATAAACTTCGAAATGTTGCAGAGTGATTCTTGCTCTGCATCTGTCTGTTAGAGAATTAATCTTTCTAAGAGTCTGTAAACATTTTTGTCCCTCCATGTTCTGATATAAGAATACTAGGAGAACTCCATTCCAGTCATTGTCCAGCAAATACTGAATTTCTTCATTAAGATATTTCTGTTTCATAGGATTCATCCTGTATAGGTGTTGTTTTACAGGTTTGGAACCATTTATGTCCACACCGTGAAATATTTTGTCTGTCCGTGTTGGAATGTCGGGAAATACGTGTTCATATTCAAAAATCAGCTGTTTCAGTTCATTACGCTGATTTGGCTCCAGATGTGAGAGTATCTGGTCGAGATTCATCAGAATGTCAGAATTCTGAAGTTTTGATGATGTGGGATCAGATGTTACTGAATTAATATCCTCACAGCCATTGTCACATGAACTGAGTAGAACAGAGCTAACTAGATTGACTGATGCTGAAGATGCATTGTCCCTATCTATGTATTCCTTAATCATGTTAATATGACACATCTGCTTTACCTTGCGCCTCCCAGGAGTGTTCATTATGTAATATACGTCACAGAATTTTTTGTCTACTGTGTATGGACCATAATACCCGGCTTTCAAAGATTTTCAAGGAATAGGCAAAAGAGCTAGTACCTAGTCACCTGGTTTAAAATTTCTTTCTTTTGTCCCTATGTCATATAGCTGTTTCATTTTTCTTTGGGGTGACTGAAGATTGGTCCGAGCAGCGTCACAAGCTTTTGAAAGTCTAGTTTTGAAATTTGACACATACTGAAGTAAATTCAATGAAGTGTCATCATTAAAGAGAAATTTCTCTTTCAGAAGTTTCAAAGGACCACGAACAGTATGGCCAAATACTAATTCAAATGGACTGAAGCTAAGATTCTTGCACAGATTCTCTAACAGCAAATAAAAGCAAATGGATGCCTTCATCCCAATCCTTCTCTGTGTCAAAGCAATATGATCTTATCATGTTTTTCAATGTTGGATGGAATCTTTCAAGGGCACCTTGACTTCTAGGATGATAGGCCGATGACTGATACTGTACAATGCCTAGTTCATGCATTACTTGTTGAAAATTTTCAGACATTTAATTTGAACCTTTGTCTGACTGAATAGATTTGGGAAGTCCAACAAAGATGAAAAACTTCACTAAGGCCTTGACGATTGTCTTAGTTTTGATATTTCTTAGTGGAATGGCTTCAGGGAAACGTGTGGAAGCACACATAATAGTCAAAAGATATTCACAGCCAGACTTAGTTCTGGGCAAGTGACCAACACATCTATAATTATTCGACTGAAAAGTTCATCAAAAGCAGGTATAGGCTGCAAATGAGCTTTAGGTTTTGTCTGATTGGGTTTTTCTAGCATTTGGCATGTATGGCAGGACCTACAATGCTGAGAAACATCTGATTTTAATCCAGGCCAGTAAAAATGAATAAGAACCTTGTGACAGGTTTTAACCATCAACATAGTGCAGTTTATATTTTACTTTTGGTCCTTTGAGATCAGCGTGAATATTCTGAGAAATGAGAAATAAATTATTGGTTTAAACTCATATTCTAGACAGGTTTTTAATTATTTGGACCCCATTTTGATTTACATCAGTCTTTTAATCGACTGCCAGTTCGAAATTTGCAAATTTGCAGTATGTTTCCTCCGGCTTTCGTTGCCGGATCATTACAGGGTCACTGATGAGGCTTTATTAGCCGAAACTACGTAGTATGACCTTATGAATGTTTTCATTGCTCTTAAAGGAACTCATTTTTGATTTTTATCTATTTACACCTAAATGTCCTGACATGGACGTTCCATGTGCCAAGTTTAATATTTCGGGACGGTAAACCCGTGGAACCACTATCTGGTGGTTGACAGTCCACTCGTCTTCTGCTGAGACGTCTGGTGGACGCCATTTTCTCATAATAGAAGTAGAGGCAATGATCAGGAATCGATACAATAATGACTAACGAGTACCCTCAACATATGTTTTGGAGCAAATAAGAACCAGAGATTCAACTTCGGTTAAGTTGATGTCCCACCTGCTCCCCACCTGCCCCAAACAAAAAAAAAATACAATTTTATTTCAGGCAGAAGAAATGAATATAGGAATTTGAGAATAATCCATAGCCCATATATGTGAGGTAAAAAAACTGACTAAGTTCACAATGTGATAAAATGAACTTAAATGATCCAAGAATTATATCCAAAGCACATGAACATCCTCATATCATGGACAAAACACATGCAAAGTTTCAAAATGATCGGTATAAAACCGAAAAAGGCGTTGCGATGACAAGAGGTACCTATCATACACCAATTAAAGGTTAAAATGACTCAGTTCACAGTGTGGAAAAAGTGATAAAAATTGAACTGAAGAAAAAGTCCAAACCACATACACATCCTCATACCATAGCAAAAACACACACGAAGTTTCAAAATGATCGATATAAAACTTGTTGCGATGACAAGAGGTACCTATCATATATCATATCAATAAAAGTTTAAAATGACTCAGTTCACAGTGTGGAAAAAGTGATAAAAATTGATCAGAAGAAAAAGTCCAAACCACATACATATCCTCATACCATAGCAAAAACACACACGAAGTTTCAAAATGATCGATATAAAACTTGTTGGATGACAAGAGGTACTTATCGTATATCAACCGAAGCTTAAAAATGGCTAAGTTGACAATGTGCAAAAAGTGACAAAAAATATTCTGAGAATTCTCGAAACCACATACACATTCTCATTACATGGCGAAAGCACATGCAAAGTTTCAAAAATGATCGGTATAAAACTGCAAGAGGAGTTGCGATGACAAGAGGTACCTATCATAAATCAATTGAAGGTTAAAAATGACTATGTTCACAATGTGGATAAAGTGACAAAAATTTATCCGAAGATAAAGTCCAAACCATATGCGCATCCTAATACCATGGCAAAAACACACACAAAGTTTCAAAATAATTGGTATGAAACTGTAGGAGGAATTGCGACAAGACACCCAGTGTAAAATGTAGACGGAAAAACGGATATTCGGATGGACGGACAATTGGAAGGATGGACAACCGGACAGATGGATGGATGGATGGATGAACGGACGGAGACTTGCATGCCAATGTCTTCCTGCTAAAACAGGGCGATAAAAAATGACTTAATTCACAATGTGGAAAAAGTGATTAAAACTGATCCGAAGATAAAGTCCAAACCACATAGACATCCTCATACCATAGCAAAAACACACACAAATTTTCAAAATGATCGATATAAAACTGTAAGAGGAGTTGCGATTACAAGAGGTACCTATTGTATATCAACTGAAGCTTAAAAATCTGAAGCTTAAAAATGGCTATGTTCACACTGTACAAAAAGTGAACAAAATATTCTGAGAATTATGTCGAAACCATATGCACATTCTCATACCAAGGCGAAAGCACATGCAAAGTTTCCAAATGATCGGTATAAAACTTCAAGAGGAGTTGCGACGACAAGAGGTACCTATCATATATCAATTGAAAGTTGAAAATGACTAAGTTCACAATGTGGAAAAAGTGACAAAAATTGATCCAAAGAAAAAGTCCAAAGCACATGCGCATCCTCATACCATGGCAAACACACACACAAAGTTTCATAATAATCGGTATGAAATTGTAGGAGGACTTGCGAGGACAAGACACCGAGTGTAAAATGTTGACGGTAAGACGGACATTCGGATGGATGGACAACCGGAAGGATGGACAACCAGCTTGACGGAGGGACTGAAACTTGCATGCCTATGTCTTCCTGCTAAAGCAAGTGCGACAAACAAATGGTAAAGCAGGTGCAACAAACAAATGAATAAGTTCACAATGTGGAAAAAGTGATTAAAATTGAACCGAAGATAAAGTCCAAACCACATGTACATCAGATGGACGGATGGATGGATGAACGGACGGATGGAAACTTGCATGCCTATGTCTTCTTGCTAAAACAGGGCAATAAAAAATGACTAAATTCACAATGTGGAAAAAGTGATTAAAACTGATCCGAAGATAAAGTCCAAACCACATAGACATCCTCATACCATAGCAAAAACACACAAAAAGTTTCAAAATGATCAATATAAAACTGTAAGAGGAGTTGCGATGACAAGAGGTACCTATCGTATCAACTGAAGCTTAAAAATGGCTAAGTTCACAATGTGCAAAAAGTGAAAAAAAATATCCTGAGAATTATGTCGAAACCACATGCACATCCTCATACTCATACCATGGCGAAAGCACATGCAAAGTTTCAAAACGATCGGTATAAAACGGCAAGAGGAGTTGCGATGACAAGAGGTACCTATCATATATCAATTGAAAGTTATAATGACTAAGTTCACAATGTGGAAAATGACAACAAGAGGGCCCAGAGGGCCCTGGTTCGCTCACCTGATCCAAAGCATAACAAGTGGGCCCCGGGCAGGGTCAATTTTGGCCCCAGGGCTAAAATTTTAACAATCTTGGTAGAGGTCCACAAGATGAAGCTTCATATCGGATATGAAAGTCCTGGGCTTTCTGGTTTCAGAGAAGAAGATTTTAAAGGTTTACCCTGCATATAGAAGTCTATGTAAAACAAGATTTTCCCTATATAAGTTTGTGTTAAACCAAAGGGCCCCGGAGCGGGGGCATTTTTGGCCCCAGGGCTATAATTTGAACAATCTTGGTAGAGGTCCACTAGCTGAAGCTTCATAACAAATATCAAAGACCTAAGCCTTGTGTTTCAGAGAAGATGATTTTAAAAGATTTTCCCTATATAAGTCTATGTAAAACCAAAGGGCCACATGGCGGAGGCATTTTTGGTCTCAGGGCTATAATTTGAACAATCTTTATAGAGGTCCACTAGCTGAAGCTTCATAACAAATATCGAAGACCTAAGCCTTGTGGTTTCAGAGAAAAGATTTTTCAAGATTTTCCCTATATAAGTCTATGTAAAACAAAAGGGCCCCGGAGCGGGGGCATTTTTGGCCCCAGGGCTATAATTTGAACAATCTTGGTAGAGGTCCACAAGATGAAGCTTCATACCAAATATCAAAGACCTGGGCCTTGCAGTTTCAGAGAAGAAGATTTTTCAAGATTTTCCCTATATAAGCCCATGTAAAACCAAAGGGCCCCCCTGGGGGGGGGGCATTTTTAGCTCAAGCACTATAATTTGAACAATCTTGGTAGGGGTCCACTAGATGAAGCTTCATACCAAATATCAAAGACCTGGGCCTTGCAATTTCAGAGAAGAAGATTTTTAAAGATTTTCCCTATATAAGCCTATGTAAAACAAAAGGGCCCTGGTGCGGGGGCATTTTTTGCCCCAGCACAATAATTTGAACAATCTTGGTAGGGGTCCACTTGATGAAGCTTCATACCAAATATCAAAGACCTGGGTCTAGCGGTTTCAGAGAATAAGATTTTTCAAGATTTTTCCTATATATATTTAAGCCCATGTAAAACCAAAGGGCCCCCGTGCGGGGGCATTTTTAGCTTCAGCACTATAATTTGAACAATCTTGGTAGGGGTCCACTAGATAAAGCTTCATTCCTAATATCAAAGACCTGGGCCTTGGGGTTTCAGAGAAGAAGATTTTTAAAGATTTCCCTATATAAGCCCATGTAAAACCAAAGGGCCCCCGGGGCCAGGCATTTTTGGCGCTAGCACTATAATTTGAACAATCTTGGTAGGGGTCCACTAGATGAAGCTTCATACCAAATATCAAAGACCTGGGCCTTGCGGTTTCAGAGAAGAAGATTTTTCATGATTTTCCCTATATAAGCCCATGTAAAACCAAAGGGTCCCCGTGCGGGGGCATTTTTAGCTCCAGCACTATAATTTGAACAATCTTGGTAGGGGTCCACTAGATGAAGCTTCATACCAAATATCAAAGATCTGGGCCTTGCGGTTTCAGAGAAGAAGATTTTTCAAGATTTTCCCTATATAAGTCTATGTAAAACAAAAGGGCCCCGGAGCGGGGGCATTTTTGGCCCCAGGGCTATAGTTTGAACAATCTTGGTAGAGGTCCACAAGATGAAGCTTCATACCAAATATCAAAGACCTGGGCCTTGCAGTTTCAGAGAAGAAGATTTTTCAAGATTTTCCCTATATAAGCCCATGTAAAACCAAAGGGCCCCCCCCGGGGGGGGGGGGGGGGCATTTTTAGCTCAAGCACTATAATTTGAACAATCTTTGTAGGGGTCCACTAGATGAAGCTTCATACCAAATATCAAAGACCTGGGCCTTGCAGTTTCAGAGAAGAAGATTTTTAAAGATTTTCCCTATATAAGCCTATGTAAAACAAAAGGGCCCTGGTGCGGGGGCATTTTTTGCCCCAGCACAATAATTTGAACAATCTTGGTAGGGGTCCACTTGATGAAGCTTCATACCAAATATCAAAGACCTGGGTCTAGCGGTTTCAGAGAATAAGATTTTTCAAGATTTTTCCTATATATATTTAAGCCCATGTAAAACCAAAGGGCCCCCGTGCGGGGGCATTTTTAGCTCAAGCACTATAATTTGAACAATCTTGGTAGGGGTCCACTAGATGAAGCTTCATACCAAATATCAAAGACCTGGGCCTTGCAGTTTCAGAGAAGAAGATTTTTAAAGATTTTCCCTATATAAGCCTATGTAAAACAAAAGGGCCCTGGTGCGGGGGCATTTTTTGCCCCAGCACAATAATTTGAACAATCTTGGTAGGGGTCCACTTGATGAAGCTTCATACCAAATATCAAAGACCTGGGTCTAGCGGTTTCAGAGAATAAGATTTTTCAAGATTTTTCCTATATATATTTAAGCCCATGTAAAACCAAAGGGCCCCCGTGCGGGGGCATTTTTAGCTTCAGCACTATAATTTGAACAATCTTGGTAGGGGTCCACTAGATAAAGCTTCATTCCTAATATCAAAGACCTGGGCCTTGGGGTTTCAGAGAAGAAGATTTTTAAAGATTTCCCTATATAAGCCCATGTAAAACCAAAGGGCCCCCGAGGCCGGGCATTTTTGGCGCTAGCACTATAATTTGAACAATCTTGGTAGGGGTCCACTAGATGAAGCTTCATACCAAATATCAAAGACCTGGGCCTTGCGGTTTCAGAGAAGAAGATTTTTCATGATTTTCCCTATATAAGCCCATGTAAAACCAAAGGGTCCCCGTGCGGGGGCATTTTTAGCTCAAGCACTATAATTTGAACAATCTTGGTAGGGGTCCACTAGATGAAGCTTCATACCAAATATCAAAGATCTGGGCCTTGCGGTTTCAGAGAAGAAGATTTTTCAAGATTTTCCCTATATAAGTCTATGTAAAACAAAAGGGCCCCGGAGCGGGGGCATTTTTGGCCCCAGGGCTATAGTTTGAACAATCTTGGTAGAGGTCCACAAGATGAAGCTTCATACCAAATATCAAAGACCTGGGCCTTGCAGTTTCAGAGAAGAAGATTTTTCAAGATTTTCCCTATATAAGCCCATGTAAAACCAAAGGGCCCCCCCTGGGGGGGGGGGGGGCATTTTTAGCTCAAGCACTATAATTTGAACAATCTTGGTAGGGGTCCACTAGATGAAGCTTCATACCAAATATCAAAGACCTTGGCCTTGCAGTTTCAGAGAAGAAGATTTTTAAAGATTTTCCCTATATAAGCCTATGTAAAACAAAAGGGCCCTGGTGCGGGGGCATTTTTTGCCCCAGCACAATAATTTGAACAATCTTGGTAGGGGTCCACTTGATGAAGCTTCATACCAAATATCAAAGACCTGGGTCTAGCGGTTTCAGAGAATAAGATTTTTCAAGATTTTTCCTATATATATTTAAGCCCATGTAAAACCAAAGGGCCCCCGTGCGGGGGCATTTTTAGC
Source organism: Lucinisca nassula (assembly GCA_963580285.1). NCBI lineage: Eukaryota > Metazoa > Mollusca > Bivalvia > Lucinida > Lucinidae > Lucinisca > Lucinisca nassula. The sequence goes on along the minus strand of OY757015.1, from coordinate 56,264,452 downwards.
TTCAGCACTATAATTTGAACAAACTTGGTAGGGGTCCACTAGATAAAGCTTCATTCCTAATATCAAAGACCTGGGCCTTGGGGTTTCAGAGAAGATTTTTAAAGATTTCCCTATATAAGCCCATGTAAAACCAAAGGGCCCCCGAGGCCGGGCATTTTTGGCGCTAGCACTATAATTTGAACAATCTTGGTAGGGGTCCACTAGATGAAGCTTCATACCAAATATCAAAGACCTGGGCCTTGCGGTTTCAGAGAAGAAGATTTTTCATGATTTTCCCTATATAAGCCCATGTAAAACCAAAGGGTCCCCGTGCGGGAGCATTTTTAGCTCCAGCACTATAATTTGAACAATCTTAGTAGGGGTCCACTAGATGAAGCTTCATACCAAATATCAAAGATCTGGGCCTTGCGGTTTCAGAGAAGAAGATTTTTAAAGATTTTCCCTATATAAGCCCATGTAAAACCAAAGGGCCCCCGTGCGGGGGGCATTTTTGTTCCCAGCACTATAATTTGAACAATCTTGGTAGGGGTCCACTAGATGAAGCTTCATACCAAATATCAAAGACCTGGGCCTTGCGGTTTCAGAGAAGATTTTTTAAGTTTTCCGTGAAAAAAATCTATTTTTGGCTACTGTGACCTATATGTGCAACGGACCGGAATCATTTGAACAACTTTGAAAGGGGACCACCTAAGGATCATTCCTGTGAAGTTTGGTCAAAATCCGATCAGTGGTTTAGGAGGAGATGTCGTTTGAAGAAAAGTTTACGGACGCACGCACGGACGCACGCACGGATGCACGACGGACAAAAAGTGATCCCAAAAGCTCACCTTGTCACTACGTGACAGGTGAGCTAAAAATTGATACAAAGAAAAAGTCCAAAAGCACATGCGCATCCTCATACCATGGCAAAAACACACACAAAGTTTCAAAATAATCGGTATAAAACTGTAGGAGTTGCGATGACAAGACACCCAGTGTAAAATGTTGACGGAAAAGACGACAGACGGACGGACAACAGGACGGATGGATGGAAACTTGCACGCCTATGTCTTCCTGCTAAAGCAGTTGCGACAAAAATAATCTATACCCCCATAAACCACAATTTTCTCTATATGAAGTGGTTTTTTTTTTATTTATTTATTTAATAACCGATATGAACATCGCTTTAGTTTTGACGGTATCACAACCTTATTAACCAAAATGAGTATTACAAATACATTTAAAATATCAATATCACCCCTTAGGTTACACTCTGCTTCTTCTGTACGGATTCCCCATTCTATTAAGAACTTTAATACTATGTTGCCTTCGGTATTGGTAAGACCCTTAAATTTGTCTTCTGTAACTTCAGTTAATCTCAAAGGAGCAGGCAATACCAATGTTTTTGGGAGTAGTCTTCGTATAAGACTATCTCCTCTCAAATCGCCCATCCTTCGAAAATATACTAATCCGTGGAAAAGAAGTGGAATGTATCCTAGTATTTCTAAGTGCAATGCCAAGAGGTGCAGATGTTGTTCGCATTTAAGCACTGCGTCTACCGTTACTTCATCTGTAAACGGTAGACGCTTCTCTGTAGTTAACATGTCTGATTTGACATGACAGTCTACAGATTTAATTTATCTAATTACTTGACGTGCTGCAAACTGTAATATGCAGTACGTCGGTCAAACTAACCGCATGCTTAAAACTAGATTGAACGAGCATTATCGTAGAATGAGTAAGCCTAAGAAAACTGACACTTTCTTGTACCGTCACTTTCGACGTACAGGTCATTCTGTAAATAACATTGTTATACAACCAGTGGAAAAATTTTATTACGATGCAAATTCTACATCTAGATTCAAAATAATCAAAAGACATGAAGCTGAACTGAAATGGATTAAATTTTTACAGACCCCTTTTCCACTGGGATTTAATGACAACATTTCTCATGAGGGTAATATTTCCAGAATGCCGGACTTTGATATTTTTTCACTCCTGGAATGTCGAAAACGCAGAACTAGATCTCACGGCACCAGGAAAAATGGTAACTTTAAACTTAAATCACGTGCGTTTAAACGAAACAATACTAGACTGAAGTGACTGTCAATTATATTATTAAATCATGGACGCCACTCTATGCTTTCATTTTTAATTTCATTACCCGTTTCTGTTTTATGTCTCGTGGACACCGAGGCGAATAAATTCTACGATAGTTCTCATCAGTTATATGATGCGGCTCGCTTTACTAGAGGCTATACTCAGCATACTCTCCGTCCTTACATTGATTCTGAAATTAATCATAAACGCCATTTTTTCAAAATATCCTTCATTAATAAGGGTATCGATTTTATAGATTTGCCCAGTATCTTCCGCGACAGATCGGTGCTTTCTTCCATTCCTGCTTATTTTCAAAATACTGAAACACCTATAGTTTGCTATTAATATAACAAACCTGTTAGATCTATCATTTTTAATTTCAATAAATTTGTTTCGGATCTTGATATTGATACTAATACTCCTGATTCATGTGATTGTAAAAACTCAAAGTAATGCTATCCTGCTGCTGGTCATGTAATTACTGGCAATTTGAAAATTATTCCTGATTCTAGGATAAGGAATATAATTTCTAAAGGACCGAAATATCGGTTTCCTTCTACAATTGATTTCAGTAAATGTAGAGATGAAATCGCTGCTTCCTTGAATGAATTCGGTAACCGATGGTGTAAGCGAGAGTATGTTGAGCATAAAGCCCTTAAGGACTGGAAACTTAGCATTTTAAAACTAGTGAATAAACGCATTTCTTTCTATTCTCAAAATACTAACTTATTACCTCCTAAGCCCAAGACGTCTTTACGTCATCTTAAACTAGGTATTCAAGAATTTCATAAGAAATTTGTTTTGGCCCCTGCAGACAAGGCCGCTAACAACGTCGTCGTTGTGTGACGGCTCCACTATGTTAACACGCTTAAGCAGGAGCTTGGTGATACTAAGGCCTATGAACTTCAGCCTTTAGCTGAAGAGAGAGCTATAGTAGATAAACATGTTTGTCTTTCAGCCACCAAGTTTGCTGTGTGTGTTAACGAAGGCCAAGACAAGCTTCCTACGCATTACTGGTAACCAACCGGCCCCGATAGCTCAGTTGGTAGAGTGTCTGCTCCGGGGAACGGGAGGTCTCGGGTTCGATCCCGGGCCGCGACATACCAAAGTCGTTAAAAATGGTACTAGCTGCTCCTCGCTTGGCACTCAGATTTACGGGGTAGAGCTAGGACTGGTCGATCCAGTGTCAGGATAATGTGACTGGGTGTGGTATCATGTAATGTGTCTGGGACATGATACTTCAGTGAGGCAGCACTATAAACGTGAGCATTGAGCTCCCTGTCGCAACCAGACACCGTCGTGATATGACTGAAAAATTGTTGAAAGCGACGTTAAACCCGAATTCACACACACACACACACACACACACACACACACACACACACAATACTGGTAACCAAAACTTCATAAAAACCTTACAAAGCACGGTTTATTGCAATTTCTAGCTCTTGCACTACCACTGAACTTTCTAAATTATTAACTTCCTGTTTTACTGCTATTAAAACGCATGTAATTAAATATTGTGATAAAGTCTTTGAAAGATCAGGAAGAAATCTGTTTTGGTCTATAAAAAAATTCGAATGAGGTTTTAAATAAATTGAAATCTAGACATTTTCGTGCTTCTAGTCTGTCTACCTACGATTTTTCCACTCTTTACACTACACTTCCTCATAATCTTATAAAAGAAAAGCTTAATGATTTAATTGAATGGGCTTTTCACAGAGAAGATTCTCTCTATCTTGCATGTAATGTCAGAAATGCATTTTTCACTTCTAAAGAGCATAAGAATTATACACTTTGGTCATGTCAGAAAGTGTGTGATGCCCTCACCTTTCTACTTGACAATATTTATATAAGATTCGGTACTAAGTTATTTAGACAAATTGTGGGTATTCCGATGGGTACTAATTGCGCACCTCTTGTGGCTGATCTGTTCTTGTATTGTTATGAAAGAGACTTCATTTTGTCGCTTTCCATTGATAACCAATCTGAAATTATTGAAGCTTTTAGCTCTACTTCTAGATATTTAGATGATTTATTAAATATTGATAATACCTATTTTGATGGTTTGATCAGTCAGATTTACCCCCTAGAACTTCAGTTAAATAAAGCAAATTCTTCTGATACCGAGGCCCCGTTTTTGGATTTACATCTATCTATTGTAGATGGATTTGTTTTGTGCAAAATTTATGATAAACACGATGACTTTGATTTTGAGATTGTAATTTTTTTTTTTTTTTTGGATGGTGATGTTCCTCGTGCGCCATCCTATGGCGTTTATATTTTGCAATTAATTCGATTTGCTAGAGTGTGTAGTCATGTAACTGACTTCAACACTCGTAATAAATTATTAACGGCTAAACTTCTTAATCAGGGTTATCGGTACCATAAACTACGCAAAGCCTTTTCAAAATTTTATAGACGCCATTCTGATTTAATTTTAAAATTCAATATTGGACTTAAATCTTTTCTGCAACAAGGTCTATCGGAACCCGTATTTTATGGTGACTTAGTATATAAATTCAGAAAAATATATAACCGCAATGACTTCAGCACCCAATTTCGTAAAATCATTCTTTGATATAAAAAGATTGGGTACAACATGGATATTATTCGACAGACTGCATGCATGGTAGTTAACCCAATCACGGTTGGCAACTTTGCTTCCCTCTTTAATTGCACGCCGGTGGGTCAGGCCTCAGATTCTATGACGGCTCCAACGTAAAGGCTTATTGAGAATTAGAGAGATAATGTTGGTTGGTGCCTGATGCTCTGTCTCTGGTCGGGCTCATCGGAGTCTAACTGATGGTTTTCTTTTGCTCCAGCATTTCAGTGGTTTCTTGCTGCCGAGTCCTCACCGTTGTCTCACCTCTGTGGTTCTTTGATTTTTGTGTTCACGGAGATGTTGCACTGATGAGTTAGGAGGCCTTCATGCGGACTGAACAAATTATTTGTCTAAATCGCGACGGAAGTAAGGGCGAGGATTGTGGCCACGTAAAATCGATTTAAGCCCCCCAGTGGAAATCTTCCACTGACCGTTCCAAGGCGGCTCTTCTGTGGCGATTTATTTATGTTGTTGTTTGTTACTTACTGTGTGTATCACTTGTGTCTTTTAATTTTGGATGGCCATATGGCCATTTTGTGGGAAAGTAACTGTCCTTATGGCCTTCCTTTGTTTAGGTTTCCATTATGGTCTGGTCGCTTAATGTTTGTATTTCTTTCCCTTTGGTGTCTTTTATGGGTGGAGTAAGTTAATTGTATCAATTCCTGATCTTTGTTTTACTTCTACTTTTCATTTCACAGACTTGTTCACGTGATGAAACTTTCCATCCCCCAGCCCAAGGATGCAACAGATGAAAGTTATGCCCAATTGGCCAAGTGGCTTCAGAGGAGATGCCGTTTGAAAGTGTTGATACAGACAATGACAGACGGAATACGAGGATGGCGATCGACAACAACCTATCCTATAAGCTCCCCTGGAGTCTTTGGCGATGGTGAACTAAAAATTGAAATACAAGAGCAATCTATTTTCTTTAAGAGAGGACCCCTACTGATAAGACAACCAAAACGGATTTTTTCAAAACTTCTACTTTGAATGAAATGTTACAACACGAGACTGTTGACTGTTTTGGAATTTAACAGCCCAGTCAACATTATTTTTGTTCTGATAGAGGTTGTCAGTTTACCTAACCACCTTTTCCTAGACAGGCTTATACATAAGCTGTTAACCAAGCTGAGTACAGTGCACATTCGTTTGCCAGAAACTAATTACAGCCTTTCATGAATTCGCAGAAGAGAGAATGCTTATAGAAAATAATTCATAATCAATTCATACAAAATAATCTGTGACCTCATCATCAGTCATATATGAATGAACCACCGAGTCCAGCTTCATGTAAGTTATCTCCCCTACACATTAAAACATACCATCTTTATCTTCTTTTACTCTCTGTTTGATCTGTTCAGCTCTGGACATGTATTCTTTCACCTTAGCTCGGATACCTTCTTTCTTGTCTGCTGGAGCATCTGTGGAGGAGTATAAAGGAGTACCAAAGAAAATTTTGTGAGATGTAATCTATTCTTTCTTATTTCTTTATAGAACATATGACATATCTACAGTACTTTTAATTTTTTCATTAAAACACAGTTATCATGGCACTCCTTAAGTAAATGCCTAATACATTGAAACACATTTGTCAGGGTACTCCATAAATAAATGTCTAATACATTAAAACATATTTATCATTTTGACATTGTTAGGAAACATATAAAACACATGTATTGTGAAGAGACAGTGTAATATACATGACAAAATGTTACGTCAAATATAAGAGAGTGATATATCCAACACTGTGTTGTCACAATTTAAGCAGCATTATAATGAGACCTCAATCTAATGAGATTCCTTGAATGCCATTTCTCACCCAGACAAGATTGATACCTCTAGTGGACATGCAAATCTAAACCATACAGACTTATCTTGACCAGTCAGAGACAGACTGATACTGATTATCACTAATGAGGGGCTGCCGATGACATCACATACACCACATTCCTTGCTAGAGACACACAGGCTGATTTTCAATAGAATTTTAAGCATTTAGTTTCGTTCTTGACTTAAGGAGAATTATATTGAAACAATATTTTTTATTCTTTTATACCTGTAGATTAATTATGACTAAATTTTAATTCCCTTAATCTGTTCGGTGAAGCAATGAAAATGATCAAAATTGTGCACAGAAACGTGTCTGGTGTCTCAAACATGTAAAATCAAGGAAGATTACAAAACTGCATGGTACAACCTCTGTATTGTATGAATGCAGCCTTGCATTACCTTCTAGAGGGGTCCTTGGTTCCACAGACTGTCGGATGTCAGAGTAAAGCATACTACAGCCCTACAGTAATTTCTACTTACCGTTCCAAGTCGGTGCTTTTGCTGTGGTTCCTTCTTGTTTTATATGTCGGCTCTGATTCTTTCCCTAATTATGTATGTTGTTATGCTGGTGATTCTGATTCTTTCTCTAGCTGTTCATTTTATACCTGTTTAATGTTTATCATGTTGGTTGTTCCAATTCTTTTGCCCATTTTGTATGCTGTTAATTTTCAGTTCCCTTTGCATATTCTGAGTCACCACCGGTTTGGGAAAGAGCTGCTGACTGTGTTTAACCAGTGATCTGTTTTGTTTACTGTCGTCACTTCATGTTTCGATTTCTTTCCCTACTGATGATGTGGGGAGGATTTGGTATCTGATTGTATCAGTTCCTGATCGTTTCTCTTTTCAATTTTAAACCGAGGTCGAAACTCCCTAATAGCTAGTTGTTGGTGGGAGATAAAACACACACACACACACACACACACACACATACACACACATTACCTTTCAAATATTCAATGAGAAGTTGTAAGCCTTCTTGGTAACATACAACTGCTTCGTCTAATCTGTTGGCTGTATCAAGTTCAATGGCTCGTTTCAGAACACTGATTGCTGAGGAATATATTCCTGCTTGCTTGTCTGTCATTTCTTGTTCACACTGAAATTATTTAAAAATGGAAAAAATAAAACTCCTCACGTTAGGATGATACATGTGCTTTCTTTCGTGGCTCTAAAATAGCAAGTAACCCGAACATACTTGTAGATTGATTGATTGGCTGATTTATTTATTTATTGACTGACTGTTTGACTGGTTGATTGATTGGTGTTTAACGAGAGGCCAACCCTTGTGGGTAAATTTGTAAAAGGGTGGAACGAGACAGAAGAGACAGTATAGTGAGAGACAGGAAAAAGAACGAAAACAAACGGGGCATCCGTGCCCTATGGACACGTTTTCTAGTTGAGTCTACCCCTTTCTACAAGTATGTGGCGGTGGGTTAGACAGGTTTCGTTTATCTTAAGTCACTGGGGCGGCCGGCCAACTCATATTTGCTTAGGCAAGACCTGCTGTCTTTGCAGCAGCTAAGAGTAGAGTGGGGGTTGTGGTTTCTTCTGCTCGTCCCATGCCGTCTGATCTGGATCAATAAGGTTTGCATCGGTATCTGCAGCGATATACAGGGTTGAAAGGTTGACACACTTCTCTGTGATTAAATGATCGACATCAAACATAGTATTCGGACTTTTGTTTGTTTGTTTGTTTGTATTGGAGTTTAACTACACCACGAAGGCCTTGATAACAAACCTCATCAAATGTACCCATGGAATCCTGTGCACAGTTTTCTTTCTGTCTGTCTTGTCTAATTTTGTATTGCTGCTAAGGTTGTGTTGAGATTTAACATCCAAATCAACAGCATACCAGTCATTTTGATGTAGCTTCAGATTTTGTGAGATTTTTTATCCGACTTGAGATAAATGACTCTCAAGTCTAACTGTTGTTTGATTGGTTATCCCTGAATGTCCATTTAAACTGCAAAAGGTCAGAGCAGTCAGTAACACTTGAGAATACTTTTAATAGACATACTTTGTGCCACTGAATGGTTTTCAGTATTTGTATCTGCACCAGGCACACGTCAACCTATCTTTTCTATTATTTTTTGTCTAAGAAGAATATCATAAAACAAGAGGACCATGGATGGTCCTGTATCGCTCACCTGAGCTAACAGATTCAAAGTTTCAGGAAGTTCCAGTTGTTACTCAAGGAGTTATGCTGCTGACAAGGTCAAAAACAGGCCAAAACAGGATTTTTCTGCAATCAAAGGGACGTTTGTTTGTTTGTCACTGCTCGTAATGCTCAGATGTGAGCGAGTAGCAGTAAATTGGAGAAAAAATACCGCTGCACTGAGTCTGTCATATCACTACCTTGGCCTCCCTACAATTGCCAATTTATTGGGAAACCATTTGCCGTAAGACAGTGGCTAGCCGACCTACAAGTATGCCCGTCCGGTACAGCCAACGGGTCTGCTCGTCCGGTACCGGGCGGCTACGGACGGCTAGCCAACCCACGAAGGAATGGCTAGCCGTCCGGTAGTAAATTTTAGTCTCTCATTTCATATACGGTACGAATGCTGAATAGCACTTTAATCATTTTTTGGAGTCCTGGATGCTAAATACTTCCTACTTTTGAGACTGTGCAAATGTCATCGAGATCATTTTAAAAATAAGGCAAATAAACACAGCCATATCGGTAATGCATGATATCGTAACAATTATGCCTGTGATAATAAAAGCTGTAGTCGTGTTTACTTATTTCTAATACTATTACTACCAATAATATATTTATAAATAACTACCAATCGGTAATATAACTTAATTTTTTTTTATAAGTTTATATATTTTATGTAGATAAAAATCAAAAATGAGTTCCTTTAAGAGCAATGAAAACATTCATAAGAAAGAAGATGGGTCATACTACGTAGTTTCGGCTAATAAAGCCTCATCAGTGACCCTGTAATGATCCGGCTACAAAAGCCAGAGGAAGCATACTGCAATTTTGCTAATTTCGAATAGGCAGTCGATTCAAAGAATGATATAAACCAAAACGAGGTCCAAACAACCAAAAACCCGTCCAGAATTTGAGTCTAAACTACTAATTTATTTCTGATTTCTAAGAATTTTCACGCTGATCTCAAAGGACCAAAAGTAAAAAGACTGATATAAATCAAAATGGGGTCCAAATAATTAAAAACCTGTCTAGAATATGAGTCTAAACCAATAATTTATTTCTGATTTCACAGAATATTCACGCTGATCTCAAAGGACCAAAAGTAAAATATAAACTGCACTATGGTTGATGTACGGGGAGACGTTTTACGGCCGCCACACGGCACAACACCAGCTGCAGTGAAGGCAAATAAAAATCAAAAATGAGTTCCTTTAAGAGCAATGAAAACATTCATAAGAAAGAAGATGGGTCATACTACGTAGTTTCTGCTTCAGGAGCAGTCTGATCCGGGACTGCATTATTTGCCGAAGCATACCTGTCCCAATATATAGACTCATTACGGTAATTGCTCTACCCATGGAGTTTCGGATCGTTGCCTTTATGTGTGCCCTGCTAACAAGATAATTACACCTAATTGATATTTCTTTGTATCTACCATGTTGAACTGATAGGTTGAATAAATATGCTTCCCAAATTTAACATTAATCTATCACGATTAAGACCATGCTCAACATCGGAGAAACATTTGTAGATTTACCGTTATACTAATTATATCAGTATAACTGTAATTTTTTTGCGGTGAAAGTGAACAGGTGAAAGTGTCAGGCCTTGTGTGTTCAGAAGTGACATGTCATCGGACAGAATACCCCAAGTGTCAAGGAAACTTGACATTGATCTTTAAAAGTAAATCAAATGCCTGGAATATATTTCCATGTTCATAAAGGTATAGATCTATTCTTCGTTTATACTGATTGATAGTCAAAATTAATTATAAACAAGAGCACCGCAAGCGGCGCCATGCTCGTCTGTTTTTCCATGTCACATAGACAAATCAGTGAAATTGCATCATAATTGGAAAAGGGGAGATAATGCAGCCAAAATCAATAATATATTTATGACCCTTGGTCAAAATGTAGCTCTTGTGATGATGGGTGAGTGTGAGTATGAAGTTTCATGAAGGCAGGCCAAATACTTCTGGAAATATGGTCAAGGTTAAGTTTTTTGGTTATTTTTTCGAAAAATAGGTCAAAGTTCAAAGGTCAAGGTCACAGGTCTAAAAGCGTGGTATGAATGAAAAGGTCTTGTCCCAAGGAACATTCATGTGAAGTTGGAAGGCTCTGTTGTGAATAGTATTGAAATAAGAGACAAAAACAATTTTAAAAAAACGGAGAGAAAAGGGGAGATAATTCAATCAAATTGCAAGATGGAGTTATAAAACTTGTAGGGAATGTAGCTCTTGTGATGGTGAGTACGTGTATGAAGTTTCATGAAGGTAGGCCAAATACTTTTGGAAATATGGTCAAGGTTAAGGTTTTCATTTAAATTTTCGAAAAATAGGTCAAAGTTCAAAGGTCAAGGTCACAGATCAAAAAGTGTGGTATCACTGAAAAGGTCTTGTCCCAAGGAACATTCATGTGAAGTTTGAAGGCTCTGTTGTGAATAGTATTAAAATGAGAGCAAAAAATGTGTTTCAGAAAAAAATTGGAAAAGGGGAGATAATTCAGCCAAAATCAACAATGTTGTTATGGTCCTTGGTCAAAATGTAGCTCTTGTGATGATGAGTGTGTGTATGAAGTTTCATGAGGCTAGGTCTAATACTTTTTAATGTATAGCCAAGGTTAAGTTTTTTTGGAACGACGACGCCAGACGACGACAACGAAGACGCCGGAGTGATGACAATAGCTCGAAAGTTTTTTTTTTTTTTTCAAAAAACAGACGAGCTAAAAAATGGCTTTTGGCTACATGAAAGTAATAAATAGACAGACTCGACGAATGTGATGGTAACCATGTAATTATGTTAGGGTTCTTTTAAGTGTTTAATCAATTACCCTGGCAAACAGTGCAGACCCAGATCAGAAGCCGCAGAACGCGGCCTCTGATCAGGGCCTCCACTGTTTGCATAAAGTTCAGCCATTTTCCAAATAAATTTGAATAAAACACAGCCAGACACCCCTAAATTTTGAAATGGACTCCGGCTATATATAAGGAGGTGATTGCAGGCCCTGATCCGCTTCGGTCGTCTGTCAGGGTATTTCTCCCGATTCGGAAAATTGTATGAGGACAACTGTTTATCCTGTTGAAGATGGTGATTTGTACAACCACCTGCACTGCATATTTTAGGCAGTTTCTTTTCAGTCCCTCAGAATTTTACGTGTGAATATCGTCCCTATTCAATTAAAAGGGAACTCGAAATGGCGTAGCTTTTCACCTCCGGTTTTGGTTGCTATGCAGAAAGTCACGTGACTATCGAGAATACCCGGATGACCGACTCCATTAATACAGTTAGAGTAAATTAGAAATATTTTTTATTACACCATAGAGTGGATAATATTGTTTGGGATGCATACCCTATATAAACTGATAGACCTAAATTTACTACCAGACGGCTAGCCATTCCTACGTGGGTCGGCTAGTCGTCCGGTACCCGATGAGCAGATTCGTTGGCTGCTCGTCCGGTACCGGACGGGCAGAGTCGTAGGCTGATCGTCAGGTACCAGACAGCGGGTGAGTCGAAAAACCCAAATCTACCCAAATCACATTCAAAAGAAATAAAGAATGCTGAAATAAATACCTACATGAGGGCATACATGATACGTTTAATAGGAAGGAAGAAAGAACTTGGAGACAAACGGACATAAAATAAACGCATTCTGGAAACACTCCTATCTTTTTATATAGTAAAATTGGGTTTTACGGCGAAACTGGTTTTGAGCAGCAATACGAAAGCAAGAAAGATGAACACCTGCCTCTTCACCTCTGCCTCTAAGTTCTACGTTCTCGTCAACAAAAGTTCCTTTCATTTGAAAGAAAGAACGAAAGACTGAAGCTGAAATTAATGAATAAATGTTGGTATAAAGAAAGGAAGAATAAACAAACAAAAAGATAGATAGAAAGAAAGAAAGAAAAAGAAATAATACCTGCCTCTTCGCCCCGTCTGTATGGTCTACGTTATCGTCGATAATACATCAGTTCATTTGAATGAATGAATGAATGAAAACTGATAGAAAGAAGATTGCTCAATTGTAGATTTTTTCCGAAAGGGAATAATAATAACCAAACACTTGTTTTCCTTTTACTCTTTCCAAACTTTCGATGGTCTTCCCCTTTCATCAGGGTTATATGGACACAGTACTTTGCATCTTTAATAACTTTACCACATGACGTCGTTGATATGCAGTGGATAACGTCATGTAATAAATATCGTATTACCACACGTGTAATAACGCTTTGGCGGGAGCAAGAAACCTCTTGACGATGTCCATGCCAACCATGCACTATCTCATTTGAAATGACCATATGATAAACTTACACTCGTGGTCATTTCATATGAAATTTCTGAAACTCGCCAAAGGCTCGTTTCATAAATTTCATATGAAACGACGAGTGTAAGATCCTCTATTTATCATATGACGTCGCATCTGAGAATGTAACAACGCCGTGTAAATACCGTAATCCAGTAGTGGGTTAAATTGAGGAAATTATTTAGATACGCCCCGAAACGTTACATGCATTTTAATGACGTAGCGTTTACTAATGGGAGATATGGACATTTCCGTAAACGAATCTCGAATAAATAGAGGATATTTACTTTTTTGAGGTGGATACCAAAAATATTTCATCGAGTGTGTTGAAAACATCAAAATTTTCACGAGTGCGAAGCACGATTGAAAATTCGGATGTTTTCAACACACAAGATGAAATACTTTTGGTATCCGCCGAAAAAAGTTAATGTTCTTTTTATTTTATAATTTATTTGGACACTTACGGTAATTGAACGACCCGAGATGGTGACGTCACAATTCTGACCTAGCTTCATGACGTTAAAATGTTTTTCCGACGTTGTATGCCCACTGGAAAAGTACATCCGTCAATATCAATTACCGGTATATCAAAATAAACGATCCGTACATTGTTGTATGGGTTTGTTTGTTTGATTCGCGTACACACTGTTAATGCCATTTTGGAGACGTTGCTTCCAATTTTTTGGACATTTACCCGACATTGGGATTAAATGACAACTCAAGCCCTTCCACCCAATGAAAGCAATAGGGTTTATATGCATGGACGGTCCGACTCGCACCACTTTGCCTCGGCCGCTTTAGTCCTTCTAAGCGGTCTATCAGTACTCATTTTTGGTATTTATCTTAAAAAAAAGTAGACGGCCCCGGCCCCTCGGGGCTTGAATAAATATAACGGCTGCATGATGCTTCCACGCAGAGCTGAATCCGACCCGCACACGAGTACTAGTAAACCGCTTAGAGGATCTAAGCCTACCCAGGCAAAGCGGTGTGAGTTGGTCCGTCCATGCTTATAAACCCTATTAGTTTCATTAGAAGACAGGGCTTGAGATGTCATTTCATCTCAATGTTGGGTAAAAGTCCCACAAAATTGGAAGCAACGTCTCAAAAATGACCTTTAAAGCGTTGACGGGGACGTTAAACCTCAAATCAAAAAAAAAAAAAGAGCAAATATCCTCTATTTTTGTTTACCCCTTCTCTATATGAAGTGGGGTTTATGGAATGTTCATTTTACGGACTTGTTCACGTGAGTAAATGAATGAATGAATGGCTGTTCGCCGACTCAGTTTCAATCCATTTTGTTATGAACATAAATCAGATTGTGAAGAGCAGAATGTGCTTGACCGGTGCTTCAATATATATTTTTATTAATATGTTCGAGTTTGTCAAATTCTTTTCGGAAGTAATAGTATCTGATACTGTACGACACACAAAGAGTGTCGGATCAATGTCGGGCCGATAGCAATAGATGGCAACGTCGTATTTCTGTCGGCCTCACTGTTCAGGTCTGGTTTTGACGATATTGCTGTTATAATTAAATATTATAAGATGAAAAATGGACACGTGATGATGGTTATTTTCGATTAATGTTGTACTTAATTGAAGTTGTGAATTATTATTATTATTAGTATCAATAATTTTTAAATTTGTAAGCCTGACTCACGATGCGGCTCCTCTCTGGGTGGCCTCCAAGCGGCAGGAGCTGGACATCAACGAGAATTTGTTGCATTACGAAAATACGCCTATTCAAATAAATTGTAAATGTACCAAGAAAAATGAAACTTCTCTGATAAGAAGTATGCTATTTTTCATATTTCTGCTCGGAACATGGGTTGTTGGAACTCGTTAGAACCGCCTCCGCGTGGTCGTTCAAAAGAGTACCCACAATGTGTATTTACCGGAAATAGGAAAAATGATCATTACCCCTGTAAACACCAGTTTTAATGTATAATGGTAAGTTTAAGGGGGTTAAAATACTATAGGCATGTTGCGTGTTTTCGTAATGTCAAGTTTAATAGCTACATTTTCGTCGATGACTGACTGACAGTAGCAGTTATGCAGACTCCCCAAGATTTAATACGTTTAGACAGAAATGTTATTACACATTTCCAAAAAGTTCCACAAAGTGCATTTGTATCCATTGCATTTACTCAGCCTGTATATAACTGCTACTGACTATGAGCCCAGCAGGTAAGTTCCTTTCCGTTTTTTTCTGAGTCAGGCAAGAATTATTCTAGTGATTCTGACTTGAAGTACCAATATTCATCACAAATAATGGTGATAATAAATATAGAAATCAAAGCGCCAAAGGCACTGAAATGACAGATTCTATGAGAAAATCATAACACTGTGAAAACTTACAGAATACCTTTCTAAAACGATCTTAAAATTTAGAAAGGTAGTTCTGCAAATTCCAATATATGATATGTTTGCAGATGTCTATAGACCGATGGTATTATGAAACGCCATTCGATGTTTCAAATTTTGGAAAGAAACTATTTACGTTTTCAAAACCAAACATTAAAATTCAAGTTTTAACAATGCTACTGTCCATAAGTAACAGTTTTTGTCTGGTCGGTTGTGGACACCACTATTCTGAATATTCTTAATGATAGTACGCTGTGTTCGCTAACTACATGCAATAGTTCGTCACACAATAACGCTTATTTCACCCGATATGTCATACTCTATCAAGCACGCGTCTCCTCGGCATACCTTACACCTATACGTTGAAACACCCGGAAACGGCAATCGGCGTGATTTACGCCGAAGTGCGATTTGTCTCTGAAACGCAGATGTCAGTCGCTTAGACGACAATTTACGTATTTCATGTACTAGCGTAAGTGTTCCGTACTGTGTCGACGTGTTTACTTTGATCACGACGGAGACGTCTAGCTCTCAAACGTGCGTCGCATAAGGGCGTCGATCAGTGTCAGTACTTATTAGTCGATAGTTGAGACCCCTTGTTTATCTACAGGTACAGTGTAGCAGCTGCCGGCGGAAATCTGTTTCGCATAAGCGTCTGACGGTTGAATCACTCTTGACGTACTGACGTCGGTCTTCTGCTACGTCGACGTCCACTAACGTCTTCTGTATATAGTAAGATGTCGCTCCAATAGACAATAGTTCAGACACCTGTGGCACCCAAACTTAGAGTCAACGTCATCCGCTTTCCGACCAGCTAACTTTCCAGGAGCACGCTTACAATCCTTTAATGAAATATGTTGCAATACGCTCTCACTTAATGCTTTTTGGAGAACAAATTTCAGTTTCTTCTCTTCTAGGCACGACCTTTCATTACACATCAAAAGTTTTGTCCTGAGCATGTGGTTTCTATCTGTACTGGTGTGAAGGTGGTGCACAGGATCAACGTGGCCGGACTGGTAACCAGACGTCACGGTTGATTGATTAAACCTTTTTTGCTTAAGGGCATTTGTAATCGTTTGGTTTCAGAACCAAAGCACTGAGATAGCGCGTAGGTTGGAGTTATAGTCCTGAGCTGAGATTTAAACTGTTTCATTTAACTTTGAAATTCCAAACAAATAGTGAAGATTTTGATAAGAAGACGCGTTCTACAGCATCTGATCATGGTTTACACTGTTTGCCAAGGTCACCCTTTAATTCCAGGATAACCCTCTTCTTATGGAATACCCGGATCTCACCGCGGCCATTTTCTACAAGACAAAAAGTTTTTCTGACAAGTCAGTGATAGTCACGTAGACATTAGCACTGAAGCGCTTTTCTTATTAGCAACTTCAGGTCGAATGCCAAACAATCAACCCAAACATAGCCGGGTCGTTTTTCAGTGTTGGGTACATATACGTGTTATCTGTAAAATCTGCACATGAATCAAATGTTGGATCTGGCAAATAATGTAAACTCGGATAAAACGCCAAAGAACACGGTGCTGATTTTGTTCTACAATTTTTTGCATTAGTAACTAACATCTTCAGTTGAACGAATCAGTTCAAGTCCCCGTTCATGACCAGCCTGCAATTAGAGACAATCGGCAGTGCTTTGATTTATTCACTGCCTTGAGTTTCTCGAGGTTACTCTTCCATCACTACGGCCCCGCCCATAGCGGCTTGAAGAAATATATGGGCTGCATGATGCTTCCACGCAGAGCTGAATCCGGCCCGCACACTAGTACTGGTAAACCGCTTAGAGGACCTAAGCCTGTCCAGGAACCGCGGTGCGAGGCGGACCGTCCATGCTAATAAACCCTATTGGTTTCCTTGGGCGACAGGGCTTGAGATGTCATTTCATCTCAATGTCGGGTAAGAGTCCCACAAAATTGGAAGCAACGTCTCCAAAATGACCTTTACAGTGTTGACGGGGACGTTAAACCTCAAATCAAACAAACAAACTCTTCCATCACTGAAGTTGGGCACGTCCATTCTGCTAATTATATGGCACCTAGAATTATATCACAGGACCTACACTAATTATCTGTACCATAATCCAGGGTTGAAAAGGACAGGCTTTCTTTCCAATTTCTCCACGCAAAGTCAATATACAACCAAGTTGTAACTGACCTAAACTTGACCTCGACAGTCAGAAAGAAAACCCATTAATATTCTTGTATGCAGCTGACCAGATCCAACGGCAGGCTGGTCTTTAAGGATTAAAAATTGACAACACTGACAGAAATCAGTGTAAAACCTGAGCAGACTGCTGCGAAGACGCCGCATTGATCTGGGAATAAAGTCTTCGACAAACCCGTCGCATGATGCAGCTGATTCATATGAAATGCTGAATCGTAAGACAATATCGTCAAGTCGTCTGCTTCAAAGTTTGTATTACGCTTACAGGATAACTAATACGCTTGTTCAATTTTGATTACTGCGCCAAACCGGACTACATTTTGTGCGGACTCATATTTCTTTGGCGGTCAAAGCCGGAAGAAAGCCTGAATTACTTAAACGTGCAGCACAGCAAGAATAGACAGATGGAATCTGTCATTAATAAAAATAATATGTTCACCTATAAACCCAAGCCTTGCTTTATAAAAAGTTGTGTTTTAGCAGAACTAATAAAAATAATATGTTCCCCTGTAAACCAAAGTATGTTCCCCTGTAAACCAAAGCCTTACTTTATAAAAAGTTGTGTTTAATAAGGTCGTATATTCTGCGGTATATTCTGCATGTTTTTTTGTTGTTGTTGTTTTTTTTTTCACTCAACTGTCAAACATCCACTTGTCTATTTATTTTCCTTCCCTTTCTTTCTTTCTTAATAAAAAATAAATAAACAAATGAAGAAATAAATAAATAAATATGTTTGAGGTTTACAATTATCTAACATCATTTATAATAGACATGTATGAACTATGATTATTACATTGGTAACCCTAGGCAACCAACTGAAAGATGTTTCGTCACACCGGTTTCTGGTCACCTCGTACCTAAGTCAACTCGCACCTTAGTCAACTCGTGCCTGTTTTTGGTCAACTCGTACCTTAGTCAACTCGTACCTTAGTTCAAAAATAATCTATTTTTTGGATAAATTGAACTTTGGCACACATATATAAATGTCACCTTTACAGTCTATGAAGACTCCTGAATGAAGACGATATATAGTGTGTGCATTTAAAACGATAATATGACCATGCTCTAAGTTCGCGCCATTCATATGTTTGGACCTATATCCATGCAGCCATGATTTTTATTTTCTGAATTGTATCATAGACATAGTATATGGGTGCTCGTTACTTTGAACCGTTCTAACGTGGGCGTACAATCTATGTTGCTCTATTCTCAACAAGTCCTATAGGGCTTTCTATCGACGTCTATGATGATAGTTTCTGTAAACCCCAGTATTCTCTATATCAACACATGGTTGTACATTATACGAACTTGTTAACCTATGTAGTAGATAAGAAATCATGTATTATGATCAGAAACTTGGGGTGTAATCAAAAAAAGGGCTATGGAACCTCCCGGGATATGGTTGGTGCATAACACCTTGTTGAACGCAAGACGAACATTCCGTAAGTCCATATGCAAATTAGAACACGGAAAAAATACAATTGTTGAACTTACATTTTAAATTCATTTGTAAATAAAATATAAGTTTTACAATTATATTTTTAAAACCTGAACGTTGGCTAACGTAAATGTTGTATATTTGTTAGAACTGTTACGACAATTCGGTTCTAACGAGTACTCACAATCTATGTTGTAAAGAAGATGTGAGGAAAATAACGTGTACCATGCGAACATCAATTTTGATACCTAAAATAAAATTTTTACATGTAAAATTTGTTTCACTAAGCATACTTACCATGTTATGTATTATTTGCTTTAGTCTATTACCCACCATCAGAAAAAATTGACAGTCTGGACTGAGTACCGTTCTTACCGTGCTCCTTAACGCTGATCGTGCTAATAGTCACGTATAGCCGGGATGCACGCATGCGCAAATGATTCATAATTTTTCTTCCCAAGTATAAATATATATTAATAGGATATATATATTTGAAGGAAGAGGGGAGGGAGGTAGGGCCCTCTGTTACATAACATGGTAAGTATGCTTAGTGAAACAAATTTTACATGTAAAAATTTTATTTCACGTTACGCATATTACCATGTTATGTATTATTTGCTTTAGAATCAAAATATTGGAGGGAGGTTCCTTCCCTAATTCTCAGTCCAAACTGGCAATAATACTTCCAGGAACAAATACAGAAGATCTTAGAAGAACCATGATGTGAAGCATCTTTAGGTTAAGATCTTAAGATGTGCAGGATATTAATGTGAAGGGAACTTCTAATATCCTCCATCTTTCTTCCTGGAAGTGGCTGTTCAATACTCTCCAATTACCTTTAAGTTCTGGTGACATTGGCAACGAGAAGCATTCTTGTGGATTTATAGTTCTTCACGGGCAGGAACCGGAACTTCGGTCCCCCCACCACTTTTTGGGCTACCACTAATGAGCCCAGATCTTTTAGGTTTGCTTGTTGTACACGAAAGTCCCTTAGGTAGAACTTAGCAAAGGTTGAAGAACTTGACCAAACAGCTGCCTTAATGACTTCATCAAGGGGAATGAAGTTAAAATAAGCCCAAGAAGCTGAAAGAGCTCTTAACTCATGTGCTCTGGGTTTCAATAAAGGCATGTTTCTATTGGAAATGGATTTGTAAGCCTTTTTGATAGTGAACTTGACCCAAGAGGAAATAGTAGACTTATTGATGTCATGGTTTCCTTTAGTGGGTATGAAGAGTCTAGTTCTAGTACCTCTGATAGACTTAGTCCTTTTGAGATATAATTTGACTGCTCTGACAGGACTTAATAGCCTATTAAAAACATTGTTTCTACAACTGTTAGAAAGTCTTGGAATATGGATAGAATCTGGGGCTTAAGAAGGAAGCTGATTCTTCGCTAAAAAGCCTACTTGAGTTCTAACAGTTAGAGAACCATCAACTGAACTGAATCTGAGATGTTCTTTGTCCATAGCAAATGCATGTACTTCACTCACACGTCTGGCTGTGGCCATGGTGAGGAGAAATGCTGTTTTCATTGATAAATGAATCAAAGATGCTGCATTTAATGGTTCATAAGGTTTTTTACAAAGGAACGTAAGAACAAAAGCAAGGTCCCATTTAGGGGCCAGAGGTCTGTTTACTGGTCTTTGCGTTTGAAATGACTTGATCAGTTCTGAAAGGACAGGATCATTTCCTATGTCAAAGTAAGAACTGAATTTTAAGGTATTAGATATCATAGATCTGTAACCTTTGATAGTGCTGACTTGACAATTTTTATCCTTAAAAAGATATATGAGAAAATCAGCAATTATATCTGGAGTGGCCTTGCTAGGATTGATTTTCCTCTTATCTGCCCAACTGGCAAAAATTTGCCATCTTGAATTATAGACTTGTCTCGTGGAAGCTCTTCTTGCCTTAGAGACATGGTCTGCAACTTCTCTTGAAAACTTCTTATTTCTAATGGATTGTTTGATAATTCCCATGCGTGAAGTGCAAGAAGTTGAGTGTTTTGATGTAGAAATTTTCCTTGCAGCTGTTCCAGAAGATCTGGAGTGTAAGGAAGAATTATTGGTTGAGATACTATCAGATTTAGCAGTTTTGGGAACCAAGATCTGTTTGGCCACAGAGGTGCTATTAGAACAATTCTGCATTGAGACTGACGTATTTTGTTCAGCACACTCGGTATCAGATGAAATGGAGGGAAAGCATAAGCGTGAATGTGATTCCAGTTCATCGTTAGAGCATCTATTGCTAGGGCTTTTTCGTCTGGTATCGGTGACACGTATAGAGGAAGTCTGTGATTGAGACGTGTTGCAAAAAGATCTATGTTGGGAAATCTGGTCATGTGAAAAATTGCATTGGCAATGCTTTGATTGAGAGACCATTCTGTGGAGATCGGTTTGTTTATTCTGGATAATCGATCTGCCAGAATGTTGAATTTCCCGGGAATGTGTCTCATTGTGAGTCTGATCTTGTTTTGAAGACACCAATTGAGTAGA
This sequence comes from Lucinisca nassula, assembly GCA_963580285.1. Taxonomy (NCBI): domain Eukaryota; kingdom Metazoa; phylum Mollusca; class Bivalvia; order Lucinida; family Lucinidae; genus Lucinisca; species Lucinisca nassula. Next base: position 56,243,006 of record OY757015.1, on the reverse strand, counting down.
TTCCAAACTTCTAGACAGAGATATGGGGAATGAGTTCCTCCCTGTCGAGAAAGGTAAGAAATTACAGTGGTGTTGTCTGAGGACACTAGCACAGTTGATTGTGAAATGTGATGAAGTGATTCCTTCAGAGCAAGTGAAATTGCTATCATTTCTAGAAGATTGATATGGAGTTGAGATTGTTTTTGAGTCCATACTCCATGAAATAGTATTCCTTCTGGTTCCAGATGAGCTCCCCAACCCGACAGACTGGCATCTGTGAACAACTGGTGAGAATGAGAGGAGATCCTGATTGGAACTCCTTGGTTGTATATATGATGACTGTTCCACCAAGCAAGATGATGACGAATATTGTGTGTGATCTTGATTGGATGACAAAGAGGAAGTTTGTGAGGTCTCCATTGAGCTAACAGTGACATTTGCAGAGGGCGAAGATGAAGTCTGCCTAGTTCTACAAAGTCTGCTGCTGCATTGAGCTTTCCCAGAAGAGACAGAAACTGTCTGGCAGAAACTGTCTTTAGTTGAAGGAACAGATTTATTAACTGAAGTAGTGGTGGAATTCTGTCCTTTGGAACTCTCACTAAGTTTTGTAGAGTGTTAAATTCCATCCCTATGAATACAAAGTCTTGTGATGGAATTAGATCCGATTTGTCGAGATTTATTATCAGGCCTAGAGCCGTGATCAGGTGAATGGTGAATTGTCTGTGTTGCAACAGAATCTGACGATTTTGATTCCTTGACAGCCAATCGTCTAGATATGGAAAGAGGGAAATAGCTTTCGTGTGAAGGTGGGAAGCCATTGTCGTCATGAGCTGAGTGAAAACAAAAGGACTGGTTGACAGCCCGAATGGGAGAGCTCTGAATTGAAATATCTTGTTGTTTATTGTGAAACGAAGATATTTGCGAGATGCTGGATGTATCAGGACATGCAAATAAGCATCCGTCAGATCTAACGAAAATTCCCAATCTTTGGGTTGAATGGAGTTTCTGACTTTTCTTTGAGTCTCCATTTTGAAGCCTTGTGTCAGGACATAATGATTCAGAGTTGACAGGTCTATTATCAATCTGAGCTTTCCATTCTTTTTTGGAACCAGAAATATCCTCGAATAAAATCCTGGTGATTCCGGAAATATTTCCTCCACTGCCCTCTTTTGGAGGAGATTGTTGACCTCTTCTGCCAGTTCTGGTCTTCGAGACTGGTGAAAGAAGATAGGATGGTTTGAAAGAGGTGGAAGTTCTTTGAATGGAATTTTGTAACCTCTTTTTATGATAGAAAGGACCCATTGGTTTGATGTTATGTTTTGCCAATAATGGGCAAAATGGGCCAACCTTCCTCCAACCGGAATCATGGTTTGAGGATGGAGCAGTGGAGATGGAACTTCATTGTCTTGAACTGTTAGAGGCCCCTCTACGGGAGGGGACACCTCTAACAGACTTGCCAAAACCCCTAGAATAACCAGTACCGCCCCTGGAAGGACCAGAGGATCTGCTGGGCTGATTTTTCTGTTGGTCCCTTCTTGGTCTGGACGTTTGAGATTTAGAATGGGTTTTTTTTTTAAATCAGATCTTCTGTTCTGTGAATTGACAGAAGAACCAGATGACTGTTGATTTCTGTTTTGGGAAGTTACAGTCCTGGAAATGAGATTGCTTGTCAAAGTCTCAGTATTTTCTTTATATATCTCATCGATCTTGCCAGCAAACAGAGATTCAGAGATAATAGGAGCAGACCTAAGTCGAATTTTTGCGAGATCCGACAAAGACTTAGGAGCTGAACGAATAGCTGCTTCTCTTCTTGCCTGTTGAACTTCAACAGTAAGATATGAGGCAAGAGAAACAGAATGGTTAATTGACATGGCGAGTGACTCGAGGATTCTTTTGAGCATCGGAGGATCCAACTTTTCCAGACATAGACTCTTATATGCAGCGTAAGAGAAAATGTCTGCATGCGAAAGATTCTGTAGAAGATTTCTCAGTTGGCTTTCAAAGGAATTCAAGTTTTTGACAGGAATGGGTGTAGTGCCAGAAAGTGACAAATTCAGCTTATTGGCGTCCTGATCAAGAGGAACCTCCTTAGAAATCGGTACATTATTGTTGTGAGATTGGTAGAATTTGGTTCTAACTAAAGAATTCATGTCTTTTCTCTGAACCACCCAATCTTCAGGAGTATGATCTTTCTTAATCTGATCTTGTATGAAATTCATAGTGTTCACCAATAATTGAGACTGAGGAAGAGAGACTGAAGGCGATTCTTCCTTTGCAATGTCTTCCTCGATACTGGATTTTGGTTTGGGAATCGAAGATGAGGAAGAGTGTTCTTCTCTAGGGAACTTTTCTTCCGGGAGTAATTTATAGATTTCTTCAATGACTTGAGGAAATTTTATTCCAACAGAAGTTTCGTTTTCCTCACCAGAAGATGGAGAACGAGAGGCTCTAATAGTGTTGTGAGTATCATTTCCACATCAAAATCATTATTCCTAACCCTAATAGATAATTCTCGAGATGTATCATGTAGGGCAGGAGAAGAATGTTGACGTTTATGGTGCAAAACGGGAGATCCAGTGGATTGAGTCATAGTCACAATTTTCCTTTTTTGAGAAACAACTCTCGATTTATGACCCTTGGGACTACGAGAGTACGAACTAGATGAAGATCTATGTCTTTTGTGAGATCTTTTGTAAGAGTGTGGTGATCGTGATCGATGTAGACGTTTCCTCCTATGATGGTAATGTGGAGACGTCGATGATGATGAAGATAAAGAAGAAGAAGAAGAATATCTTTTTCTCTTATCAGATTTGTGTTTGTGTCTCCGTGATTTCTTTGTATGAGAACGAGATCTCCTGTTCTGAATAGAATTTGAATGAGATCTCGACCTCGAACGTGAGGTAGAGATAAATAAGGAACGAACTAGTGGAGGAGTATGTTTTCTACCCCTTTGAGAGTCCCTAGAGGTCGTGGCTCTATGACGGGAATTATTTATTAATGACCGATCATTATTTGAATGATTTTCCGGTTCATTAATAAGAACACTGTTGCTACTGGTGTTATGTGGTGTGGAGGAACGATTTTCCGTGAAACCTCTGCTATGTCCGGATCTGTTCTGACTATTTCTATGGTGTCCAGATCTGTCCGGCTGTCCGGTTTTGGTCGAATGTCCGGGACTGTCCGGTCGTCCGGAGTTGGCCGATTGTTTGCGTCCGGTCTTGTCCGTTTGTCCGGTGCCGGGAAATGATCTATTCGGGGTCTTATCCTTATGTCCGGTGCCCTGTGATGAATGTCCGGTGTTTCGGTCGGTACCGGAAAATATCTCAGTAGTGGACCTGTCCGGACGTCCGGTATCCAGTAAAAGTCCGGTGTCCTGTTGGGAATGTCCCGGGACATTTTGTCCGGAAGAGGTCTTAGACTCGACCTTCTTGGATGGTCCACGGTCCGGTCTATTGAGCGAGAGTGTAGCACCCGAATGGTGGCTGTTACTCTGCCCAGATGACCGATCCAAACCACTCAGTTGTGGGCCTATAGCCGCCGAACGTGAAGTGGAGGATCTGAGCTGATCACATGGACCCTGTTGATCGTCTGTACCAGAGAACTCGCCGTAAGAATCATAGATTTCTTCTGAGTCGGTAGCTTGAGTCGTTTGGCTGGATCTGCTAGAGAAGCCCGACTTTTTACCAGAAGAGGAGACTTTTCTTTTCGCCATCTTCTCCTTGTAGGTTCTGCGAGAATCAACTAAATTCCAGCGATCGAGAGACCAATCGACACAGAATTTGCAGTTATTGAACCTGGAACATAAAGCACAGGAAATACATGTAGGATGTGTGTCCCAATTAGCTTTAAAATGACCGCATAAGCCTTTGATTTGAGGCATGTAGCGAGAGAAGAATACGGCGAAAATTGACAAAATAGTAATGAGGAAATTATTTCCGAACGTAAGATATGATCGAAAAGAAAACAAAGAAAAAGGAAATCTTTGCCGAAGATCTTTGTTAACAAACAAAGACAAATCGATCATGGAAATCGGAAAATAAAGCACAAATTTCCTAAATAAATGAATAAATATGAAATAGAAGGTGGGTAACGAATATGGATGTACGAAAAAATACGATTACGACTTCGATAATGAAGGATGATTCCAGATTTTAAAATCGAATCTTCTTCAGTGATGTCTATCGTACACCATCAGAAAAATTATGAATCATTTGCGCATGCGTGCATCCGGGCTATACGTGACTATTAGCACGATCAGCGTTAAGGAGCACGGTAAGAACGGTACTCAGTCCAGACTGTCAATTTTTTCTGATGGTGGGTAATAGACTAAAGCAAATAATACATAACATGGTAATATGCGTAACGTGAAATTGGGGTTCGAGGGGTATAGGAATGCTTTCTTGGTGAGATCACGCAGTATTTACTCTCGTCATGGCTAGTTCATAGGCATGTTAACGGACAAATATGTCAAAAATATTGCGAAATGTACCGGTAAATCCAGTAACTTATATATATCTTAATACTTAATAATCAAATGAGTCCCGCCAAGCGAATTTGTGTCTTCGAGCATTCTGTCATGACAAATTTTAACTGCGCATGCCCAGCCATTCAGAGGGGCCAGGGATATGGCTTTCTGTCTGAAGGTTCCTCTTGATTCACTGCCTAAATGAGCGAGCCGCGAAGGTTCTGGCGAGACTGTGCGGTTGCGCAGGCTCGCCTGAACCTTCGCTGCTCGCATAGGCGATAAGTACCAAAATCGCTTAACGGGGCCCAAATAATAAACACTTAATAAATGCTCAACTGACAAACTATCAAATAAAACAATCATCACGAAAGCGCGCCTTTATAATTTTGTCCCCATTAAAAATAGAAGTGGTGGGCAAGGCCGTTCGTAGTTTATGGTACCTATAACCCTAATTAAGAAATTTAGCCGTTAACAATTTATTACGAGTATTACGAAGGTTGGAATGTCCTTCCAGATTCGATTATTTCGACGGCTGAAGGTGCTTAGGATTGTGTAGCTAAGTTTACCTCTTTGGTTAGAGCTAGGGACTAACTTCCCATATCACAGGTCCTGGTGTGTGAATGACATTTGTATACATATGCAAAGTGGTGATTCTGGGACATAGTTGAGTCCATAACCCCTATACAGTTATGTATAAACGCAATCTTGTATATATCCCCTACACAGTTATGTACAAACGCAAGTTTGTACATAATCCCTAAACAGTTATGTACACATCCTCACAACCAGTATATTCCAGCCATCACCAAGTTATCCCCACCATAATCTTTCAGGTAGGGATTTTTTTCTTTCATCTCAAGAATCTATTTCTCAGTTTTGATAGGCAGTGTTATTTATAACACCATGCATTTTTGCATCACACAGCTAATTTTATCCAATAGCTCAATTGTAACAAATTCATATTAAACAAATAAAATTTAGTCAATTTAAAAAAAAACAAAAAAACAATGGCAAATATTGAAGAAGAAATTCAAATGGAAAATTTCTCAGAAGCCGATTATGAAAAAGTGCTTGAAGAACAAACACCACAATACAGCAAATGGAGTGACTTAGAAATTAACAAAATATACGGAGTCACGGGCATAAAAATGGTAAGTACACAAAAAGGCTAATCGATGGTTTTATCTTTATTAAATAATGGCAAAGTATGGGCACCTGATCATCTCAAAACTAGAATTATAGACAATGATTTTAGGCCACCTTTATATGTAAGACCTCTTGGATTGAAACCATGTAAAAAGAATCCTGCAAATAAATATCATGCATATGATTTAGTAGCTTGGAAGAAGTCAACTCATATGTAAAAAAAAATCTTGGTTTTAATTATTTTTTTTTTATTTCCTAATAAAAAAATAATTAGAACCAAGATTTTTTACATATGAGTTGCCTCACGCCTTTTTGGTTTTAATTATTTTTTGTGTGTTTCCTAATAAAAAATAATAGCAATTCTGAAAAAAAAAATGTTACTTGAACTATTAGCAATTGTCTCTGCTTGTGTGAATATTTCAGTTGGGTGTTTGGTATTTTACATTTATTTAAGTTTTAAAAAAATAATGATCCAATTAATAAAAATGAACGCTGAAGAACTATTAGATATTTCACAAGCTATACCAGATGCTACTGATGCCGCGGAGCAACAAGAATCAAAACGAGAAAGGCTATCAGCATTGTTGCTGGAGGTGGAAGTCGCCAATACTTAGGACGTGAGGTACAACTCTCAGACATAGATAAAATGTCCACAGAAGAAATTAACAAACTTTACTGCAGATACGAAGCCAGACTTGGTGCAAGTATAACAAAAACATTAGGCAACTCACTAATTAATTTGTATGTTATGGGTGTGTCAAGATATTTCAATGTGGACAACCCACCTAAGCTAATAGAAGATTTAGAAGAAGATCCATTTATTAATCATGCTTTAACAAGTGTTTGTTGTGAGTTGTATTACAAGTATGGTATGTACATGGCTCCATTTACAGCAATGTAACAACTGCAAGGCATATTGATTTTAATAAAAATTAAAATATTGTGGATAATAAAAAAGATGGAAAATCAAAAGAATCAGGAGACTCAAGTGGGCAATCAACCACAGGATCAAAAAGTGAACAATGATCAACCACAGGGTCAATAACCAAAAAAGAAAAGAACCCAAAAAGAGTCGCAGCTGGAAAAAAGGGTGCCGAAGCGAGATGGAAACAAAACAAGCACGACAAGAAGCCCCGCATGAACAAGAAGCTCCTAGGGAGCAGGAAGTCACAATAGTTACAAGACTAGAAATGCGTCCATAGGACACGGATGCCCCCGCCTAAAAATATGTCTATGTTCGTATTCATCCATAGAAAGTTATTGACGGTGTTTAAGTTTTGGACGCTTTTTTCACATTTGACCTCTAAGTATGACCTTGACCTTGGAGGTAAGGACCTTGTTTTTGTGTGAGGCAGATTGTCTCATGATTGCCAACATTTCTGCCAAGTAATTTCAAAATCCATCCAGACATAAGAAAGTTATTGACTGCGTTTAAGTTTTGGACCCTTTTTTGACATTTGACCTCTAAGTATGACCTTGACCTTGGAGGTACGGATCTGGGTTTGCACGTGACACATCGTCTCATGATGGTTAACATTTCTTCAAAGTAATTTCAAAATCCATCCAGAAATAAGTAAGTTATTGACTGCGTTTAAGTTTCGGACCCTTTTTTTGACATTTGACCTCTAAGTATGACCTTGACCTTGGAGATACGGACCTGGGTTTTGGACATGACAAATCGTCTCATGATGGTTAACATTTCTACAAAGTAATTTCAAAATCCATCCAGAAATAAGAAAGTTATTGACTGCGTTTAAGTTTCGGACCCTCGTTTTTACCTTTGACCTCTAAGTATGACCTTGACCTTGGAGGTACGGACCTGGGTTTTGCATGTGACACGTCGACTCATGATGGTTAAGATTTCTGCCAAGTAATTTTAAAATCCATCAAGAAATAAGGAAGTTATTGGCTGCGTTTAAGTTTCGGACGCACAGACGGACGGACGCACGGACGAACGGACGGACAGGGGCAACGCTATATGCCCTTTCCACCATTCTTCGAATGGCGGGGGCATAAAAACCACAAGAGACAGAATCTACATTAAAAGTGAATGTTTATAAAAATTACTTTCCACTTTGCGCTGTGCTGATTGGAGTGGTTGGTGTAGGCATTTAATTGTCGTATAATAAACCAGTTTCAAAACAAAAAGCAACAGTTACACAGCCTCCACAACAATCCACCCCAGATCCTTTTGAATTTAATTAATTTTTATTTGAGAAATTTTCACTTATAAAAATAAAAAATGGCGGCTATTGATGGAAAAGAAATTGTAAACATATTATACCATGCTGGTGTTGAAACAGTATTAACAGTTGGATATGCAGAGATTGCTAGAAGACTATTAAGAAGGCCAACGCCCAAAGTTGATTTCAACATGGGTGATGTTGGGATGTTGTCTTTGGATATATTGTTAGCTATGGCTACCAGGGATATGCTGATTAAACAGGGCATTATCCCAGCTGATATTATTAAATAATTTTTCTAGATTATTTTATTTTTATCATTCATACTACGGCCGAAAATCATATCCCCTCAAAAACTAGTAGGTCTGTATCTTCTATTCCCTGGATCACTCCAGAGATAAGAAGAAAAATTCGCAGAAGGAATAAGATTCGTGCAAAGGCAAAAAAGACGGGATGTGGTAAACACCGGACAAATTTGAAAACTTGAGACGTGAAATCAAGCCTGATATAAAAAATCAGCATGATTTGTATGTGAATAACTTGGCAGGTGATGTAAAGGCAAATCCCAGAGACTTCTACAGATATATCAATAGCCAGAAGAAAGACAGGCAAGGTGTCCCGCCCCTTAATAAAAGAGGAGGGAACGGGGTTGCTGAATCAGACTCTGAAAGGGCAAAGGAACTAACTAATTCAATGATGCGTTTAATTAAACTGAGTTCACGGAGGTTCCATTGACTGGAAGATCGGCCCCATTCATGAATAATATTGTTGTGACAGCTGCAGAAGTGATCAAGATACTTCAAGGCTTAAACCCCAGTAAGGCCTTAGGACCTTATGCGCTTCATCCTAGAGTCCTGAAGGAACTAGCAAATGAGTTGGGTCCAGTTTTTGCAGACTTGTTTCAACAGTCTCTTGATACGGGTGAAATCCCCAAAGAATGGCTCTTAGCAAATATCTGTCCACTCTTCAAAGAAGGAGATAGGGCTCTTGCCCATAATTATCGCCCTTTGTCTCTGACTTGTGTTCTGTGTAAATTGCTGGAACATATAGTCTGCTTAAACATCATGGCCCACTTGGATGAACATAAACTTTTGTCAGACAGACAACATGCATTTAGGAAAAGGCACAGTTGTGAAACTCAGCTAAGCACAGTTATTAATGACTGGGCAAAAATCTTGGACAAAGGGGGACAGGTGGACACATTTATTCTGGACTTCAAGAAGGCTTTTGACACCCCTCCTCATGAACTACTTAAATCTAAGTTATTTGGTTATGGAATTGGGGAAAGACCCTCAAATGGATAGATTCCTTTCTTTGCTACAGAAAGGCAGTGGCTATTCGTACGGCCCCGTATGAATAGCTTGTATTGGCTAATCGTATGGCCCCGTACGTTTAGCCTGTATCGGCTAATCGTACGGCCCCGTATTGTTAGCCAATATAGGCTATATTGGCTAATCGTACGGCTATTCTAAAAAATATAGTTTGCGAATATTAAATGTGTATTGGGCACTATGAAACAGAATTATATTATTTAAGTACATATACTTATATATTTTACTAAATATTAAAATCAATGGTATATACATGGCAACAGAAAAGATTTAATTATTTAATATTATTATCAATTGTCAGTTTGTTTAGGGTTATTGGTAAGTTAATGAAATTAATTGCTTCAGTTATCGTTTTCGATAAGAATTGGCGGTATTCTTGCAAACAGTGCAGGCCCAGATCAACCGCCGCAGAAACGTGACGTCTAATCAGGGCCTGCACTATTTGCTGACAGAATTTTCCGTCAAAAATAGAATAAAAAATGAATAAGTGTGTGTGTGGGGGGGGGGGGCTCATATGACAAATGGACTTGTCCAACATATAGCAATGGAAGAGTCCACAAGCATACACTGGGTTAAAGGCTGTGTTAGTCCAACATATAGCAATGGGAGAGTCCACAAGCATACACTGGGTTAAAGGCTGTGTTAAAATACTTATGTACGTATAATTGAAATTATCATTTTTGTTCGCTTAATATAAACAAGGTAAGCTACAAGCAAGATGTCATTTCTCCTAGAAAGGAGATATCATTGAGTATGGGTGAAAAATTTCCAAGTTGTAGTGCTGCGGAAAGCAAAATTGAACAATGTCAGCGTTCTAGCTGCGTTCAATTTTAGAACCGCAGTTCACACACTATTGCGGATGTCCTAAAAATCTCTTAAGGTGTCGCATTACGATAACACACCTGTGCGACATAGTGCATTTGTTCACATCTCACATTTGCTATTTTTTTGATGAAAATCCGCGATATCTTTGATATTTTTTACTGCAAACATAGGTTGTGCTGTTCGTTCGAATCGCCTCATTGAGGGGGTTCTAACGAGTACCCACAACCTATGTCTTGGAGCAGAAATAAGAAAAATAATGTATGCCCCAGTAAACCCCAGTTTTCTCTATATAAAGTGGGATTTAGGGGGTTGTTCATTTTAGGTGTTTAACGGCCCTGTCAACTGACAACAGCTAAGGTCATGTCTGGTCGGGCTATTACATTTTCACTGTTCCTGTAAAGGCTTAGACCCTCTAAGCGGTTTACTAGTTCTAAGTGACATTTTCCCCACTCACCTAACAGTAACTGACAACAGGCGATGTGTCAATGGCCCACTAACAACTAAGGTAATATGGAGACCAACAAACCTAAATTATATTCCCAACTGCAGCCAAAAAGGGAATCGATAAATAGGTTATTAAAAAATTTAAGGTTGGCTGTCCATATTTCTAATTAAGGCCATGCCTGACTATAAATAAGCACTTTACAAGACTTTAAAAGTACACGTAGCCACATAGGAATGGCTAGTCTTTCAAGGCCGTACGATCAGCTGATTTTTCTTACCACCAACATTATCACTTTCTTGGTACCGAACTAGAACAGCCGTACGATTAGTCAATATAGCCTATATTGGCTAACAGTAAGGGGCCGTATACAGGCTAATCGTACGGGGTCGTACGATTAGCCAACACAGGCTATTCGTACAAGGCCGTATGAATAGCCACTGCCCTACAGAAAACAGTGGGTTGTTGTTAATGGTGAATCTTCAGAGTGGGCTCCAGTTTTGTCCAGAGTCCCGCAAGGGACTGTTCTTGGTCCACTTTTGTTCTCCCTGTACATCAACAGGGATTTTCCTAGTGCAACTTTGGGGCCGGTAATCGGCCCCTATTTTTCCCAATTAAGAGACAGATATTCCCAAATTTTATAACAAATATCCCAATTTCTGACGTTGTGCTAAAGTTTGATAAAAATTTCATGAAAATTGACCCCAAATTGACAAAGTTAAAGCTGATTTAAATTGCCAAATATAAATATTAGCGAGCTGTTTTTCCCAAACCCTGCGGCCCCTGGACCCTGATTCTGAAGGGTAGGAAAATCACTGATCAATGATATTTCCACTGACATTGACTCAGAAATAAGACTGTTCGCAGATGACTGTGTTTGTTACCGGGAAATTAGAGATACAGCTGACTCATTGAAACTTCAGGCTGACATAGATAGATTAGGATGTTGGGCCCATAAATGGGGCATGAGATTTCAGCCATGTAAATGCAATATTATGCAGATATCACAAAAGGTCTTGATAAGGTCTCTGTCCATTTTGACAATATTATGGTGACAGGTGACCTGAACTATGACTGTCTTGAACCCTCTAAATCTAAAACTCTTACTGATATCTTTTATCCTCAAAAATATGGTCAAATCAGCTACGTGCTTCATGAAAAATTGTAATCCATCACTTGTAGATGTTATTTTGACTAACAGGCCCAGGTATTTAGTCAATACTGTAAACATTGGCTGTGGCATCAGTGATTGGCACAACCTGATTGGTGGTCAAGGGTGCCACTGCCAGAGTTGAGAAGCGCCGTATAAAATATCGCAGCTACATGTTGCTCAGATACCATTTCATGCGGCATATGTCTTCGACGGTGTCGACGACATTTATTGGGCCCATGAGAGGCTTCTGACGGACATCATCAATGAACACGCCCCTGTCAAGGAACGGGTTACCAAAGTGAGGAAGCCTGCCTACATGAACGGCAACCTCAGGCGTGCTGTTTTTAAAAAGCACATGCTCTTTAATAAATACAATAAGAGTAAAACCTCTGCTGATTGGGAACAATACCGCAAGCAACGTAACTATGTTACCAAATTGAAAAAGACTTCCATGCGGGTATATTTTTATGAAAGATGTGCTGGTGGTCCCAAATCAAAGGATTTCTGGCCCACAATCAAACCCTTTTTATCAAAGAAGGGGTCTGATGGTGGCTCAGAAGTGATCCTGTGTGAAAATGACAAAGTCATTTCTAATCAAGCTGAGGTTTGCACAGTTTTCAACACATTTTTTGCAAATGTGGCAAAAGATATTGGCAAAGATTGCCATTTATCAAATTTGAAGGAACACCCTAGCATTGAAATGATATCTGAAAATTTACCCTCCAATAAAACAGAATTTTCATTTCGACCTGTAACTGACTCTGAAGTGAACAAAATTTTATCAAAGATTGACCAAAAAAAATCTACAGGGGTAGACAACATATCTGCAAAGGTGATTAAATCATGTACCAGTTCAATACATGGTACGATTGCGAACCTTATTAATACCACCTTGACTAAATGTGAATTTCCTTCATGTCTAAAGGGAGCACAAGTGGTGCCCCTTCATAAAAAGAACGACCCCTTAGACAAAGAGAACTACCGTCCAGTCAGCATTCTGCAAATCATTTCAAAAGTGTATGAGAGGGTCATGCACAACCAGTTGTCAGAATTTCTGGACGGTATATTTCACCCTTATTTGGCAGCCTTTCGTAAAGGCTTCGGATGCCAGTCTACCCTGCTGCGCCTTCTCGAGGATTGGAGAGAGGCCTTGGACAACCATCAGCATGCTGCTGCAATCCTGATGGATTTGTCCAAGGCCTTTGACTGCCTGCCCCATAATCTCCTGATCGAAAAATTACAGGCTTATCGGTTGACCTCAGATGCAGTCGCCCTCCTGAGTAGTTACCTCAGGGATAGGTTTCAGCAGGTGAGACTGGGATCTCATACTAGTACTTGGGAGAAAATCGTGAAGGGCGTACCTCAAGGATCGATCCTAGGGCCACTACTTTTTAATGTGTTTATTAATGACATCTTTTACTTTGTAAAACAAGCATCTATCTACAATTATGCAGATGACAACACTTTATCTTTTATTCATAGTAACTTAGGGACACTTAAAAATGTTTAAGAAGAAGAGAGTTTTATTCTTATAGATTGTTTTTTTAAGAACTTCATGAAAGCCAATCCTACCAAATTCCAAGCAATTTGTGTTGGAAAGGCTGCACATGAAAATATTACTAGTTTTAAAATAGATAATGTGGAAATAAAATGTGATGACAATGTAACTCTTTTAGGTGTAAATATTGATTTTATGCTGAGTTTTGATGACCATGTGTCTGATATATGTAAAAAGGCATCAAAACAACTAGCAGTGTTAAAACGTATTGGAAGATTTTTAACGAAGCAAGGTAAAATGACTATCTACAATTCATTTATCATTTCTAATTTTAATTACTGTCCGCTAGCCTGGCATTTTTGCAGTAAGTTCAGTACCGACAAGATGGAAAAAGTTCAAGAGAGGGCTTTACGATTCATCAACAATGATTTTAGGTCATCTCTTCAAGATCTCCTGTGCTCTACACATACTAGCCCCTTGCATATAAGGCGGATGAAACAAATGGCTTCTGAGGTATTCAAAATTGTTAATAATATGTCTCCTGAATATATTAAGGACCTCATTACGTTACATAATTCTTCATATAATTTCAGGAAAGAAAATCAAGCCACCATTCCACAAGTGAAAAGCACTAGTTTAGGGCTAAGGTCATTTCGTTATGAAGCCGCCCGTATATGGAAATGTCTCCTGAACGACCTGAGAAAGGCTGAGTCCTACTCGCAGTTCAGGAGGCTGCTCCACGCCTGGGACGGCGTCATATGTAAGTGTCCTTCGTGTTCTTTTTGATTTCTTTTAAGCATTTCCTTGTTTTAACCCTTTTACTTCCTTTGTTTTAACTTATTTCATCAAGACCTGGTAAGCACAAGTCTTATCATGCCTCTCTTGTTGAATTTTTGTTTTTTTCGCGCAAAGGTTGTATCTTTGGGTCGATGCTTTTAGAAGTCTTTCTCTAGCCCTGCCTGAAGTATGTTTTTCTTAAAGTTTTCCAAATAGTATTTTATTTTCGTTTATATTGTTATTTTTTTTTTTTTAACAATTATATAAATTTAAACCGAAGTTTAATCTGAATTACATAAGAATATATCTAGTGCTGTGATAGGCCCCTAGTTCTTAGATACTTATATGTTATATGTTGCATGCTGTGATATATGTTTCTTCTCGGTCCATAGAAATACCAAAACGCACCAAAACACCAAAACGCACCAGTATTTACCAAAACGCACTGCCAATATTGGATTTTTCTAAGAACGTCGCTCTGATGCGGAAAAAGTATTTCCGAATGCGCAGTTTTTATTGGTCTCAGTGGGCCCCGACAAGTGTACAAGATCAGGGTCATAGTCCCAGGAATGCAGTCTGATCCATCATGTTAACAAGTCTGTGTATTAAAGTTCAAGATAAAAGGTAAGCTTATCAATGCACATCAAATCCCAATAATGGCAGTGCGTTTTGGTAAATACAGATGCTATGCCACTGACATCTTTACACCATTCAAGTAAGAGAACGCAACTCGACAATAAACAATTACCAAAACACACTAGAAATACCAGTTTATGTGCATTAAAGATACATTATCTACAACCCAAAATGAACATCTGAGTATCAAAGTTCAAAATAAAAGGTTCACATTATTAAAAGAAACCAATGACCCTCTAATATCTAATGGCCATTTACGAATAAAAATGAGCTGGGACACAGCATTACTTACCATTTACATTTGCGCCCAGCGAAAACTCAGAAAAGCCTGCGCATGTGCGCAGTCTGATTAGTCTTTGTTGTGCACGCTAAGCTTGGATAGCTAAGGGCCAAATGCTCCTTCATGCAGAAGTCTCTGGTCAGACATTAACATGTATATTAATTTATCAATATATTATTATTATATATATATTTCTAATCCTCTTTTGAAAAACTGCTGAATTTCGGGTAGGTATAATATGCGAAATCAAGTTGATTTCGCGAAATCAGCCCGATTTAGCGAAATCAACTCATAAAATCAACAGTTTTAAAAACAGGCAAAAAATTGTTATATTGTTATATATTCACTCCTGTATATCTATCCATCTATCTATCTAGCCGTCCGTCCATTCGTCAGTCAGTCAGTTCGTCCGTCTGTCTGTCCGACGATGCACCCGTCAAATTAGTGCTTATTTAATGCATTTTTATTAGAAATAATAATAATAATAACAACAATTTGATAACGCATCCGTGATAAATAACACGGAAATACGCAGATTCAATTATATTGAACATTTTGCCACCTTACAAATGAAAATATTCTGGCGAAAAATTCCGATATTCTTCATATTTGTGCTCTAAACATAGATTGTGGGTACTCCTTCTGACTGGACCAGTGAGGCCGTTCTAACGAGTCATATTCTATGTTTTGAGCAAAAACTAGAAAAATAATTTACGGCCCTGTAAGCCCCAGTTTTTCTGTATACAAATGGGGTTTGAGGGGATCGAAATTATACAGGCGTGTTTTGGTGATGTATCGCCCGGTCTTTCTAATGATATTTTCCTTTATCTCAGCTTCTTCTTTGTTTTGGTGATATAACGCCCGAAACAAAAGCTAGAACTCAACATCAATATTTTCTCATAAAACGGTGGCTCATAAATGTAGAACAACATTCTTAACCCTTTTTTGTATCAGATGGAATCTTCCTCATTATATATAACAGGAGTCCATCTAAAAATTTAGGGGTGTCAGGCTGTGTTTTCTTCTATTTTTTTTTTGCAAACAGTGTAGCAGAACGCGGCGTCTGATCTGGACCTGCACTGTTTGCCAACTACCCCCATTAGGGGTTTCCGGTACTGAATGGGTCAATACACATGTATAAAGCGTTTCAGTTGGTTTTGGGGAAAAGGGTTATTTTATTATACATTGATTTCGCTAAAATGAGTAGATTTCGCACATGATACTGCAAGAGAAATCATGTGGCAGAATACATTTTCCTATCAAAAACCTACTAAATGTTCAAATTTCATCATGAAACTTGGCTCAAAAATGATTAATAATATCTTTAATAATATGCACACATATGTTTTAATCAGTTTTGGGAAAAAAGATATTTTATACATTGATTTTGCTAAAATGAGTTGATTTCGCACATGCGATTGCCAGCGAAATCAAGTGGCAGAAAAGATTTTCCTCTCAAAAACATACTAAATATTCAAATTTCGCCATGAAACTTGGCTCATAAATGATTAACAACATTCTTAATAATATACATCAATATGTTTTATTCAGTTTTGGGAAAATGGTATTTTATACATTGATTTCGCTTAAATGAGTTGATTTCGCACATGTGATTACCAGCGAAATTAAGTGACAAAATAGAATTTCCGATCAAATACATACTAAATATTCAACTTTTCTCATGAAACTTGGCTCATAAATGTATAGTAACATTCTAGATAATATGCAATAACAATTTTTTGCCTGTTATTAAAAATGTTGATTTTATGAGTTGATTTCGCTAAATCGGGCTGATTTCGCGAAATCAACTTGATTTCGCATATTATACCTATCGCTGAATTTCCCTCTAGCATACATAGAAAAATCCAATATCGACAGTGTGTTTTGATAGCGTTTTGGTAGGAATTGCTGTGCCCTGGCTCAAATGTTAATAATATGCACATCTATAAAAAAACAAATCTATAAATGAGTGCATGCATACGTCTAACTTGTTGGACTAGCCACTGCCTTGCCGTAAGGCCATTACCTCTTGAAGCTATGAGCCAGAAGTGCCTTTAAGGAATTGGGGTCTGTTGTGGGTGCCCTGTTGTGTTGGTTGCTGAATACTGGAGCTTCATCAATAAATATTTACAGAAAATTGAAAGTGACTAATCTTCCAAAAAGAAAGTAGAAACTAAACCGGATGTACTATTCTGGCAGTTACCTCCCCTCGCTCTGTTAATTAGGAGGCAGTTCGATCATCGACCATGGTAGCGGAAGTCAAACTGCGCGGGTAGATTGGTACCCTTGACGTAAATGTCTCCGCTAGGTGGCTACAACATATGTGCGTACCGAAGGGGAGGTAATAACGAAGGGGAACCAATCTACTGCGCGGGTCCCCTTATTTGCAGACAAGAACCGACAAGAACAGTCAAGAATCGTCAAGCTTTTATTTAGTTATTTATCAAAAAAATATAATTTAAAATGTTAGTTTAAACCAATTTTGATATATTTCGGTGTGATTAGATCGTGTTTTATACATGCATGAGAAGCTGGAACACAACGGGAGTCCTATACCTAGTCCTATACCTAGTCCTAGTGGAGCGTGATAGCTCAGTGGTTAGTGCACTTGCCTCTGATGCTAGAGGTCCCGGGTTCGATCCCCGGAAGCGGCGATAAAATTTCGGTGTCCGAACACGCTCCATTGGCATCATTTGCAGGGATGAATGTCATAAAGTGCACCGTCCTTCGGATCGGGACGTTAACTGGCGGTCCCCCTGTGCAGGGAGAACCATCCCCTGTGTAGGTTAAAGATCCCTACCGTAATTACATGATTACTGTGTAGGCTTTCATCCTGCAAAACCTGGAGTGTATGTAATATACACCTGCGGTTATGGTCAAATGTGACCGACGCAGTATCAGAAGATAGATAGATAGATATACCAAATACTGACAAGAAGAATTTCCTAAGCGCACGTAATCTAAACAGCTTATAGCTATAGATTATCTAAGACAAAATTTTTGCGAATATCATATATGAAATACTACTTAGAGAATAGGATAACGGGATAATGTAAGATAAAAACAATTGCAATTAGCATGTATGCTATAAAACAAAGAGAATTTCTCTTACCGGTATTTACCGACAAGAAAAACGACTTGACAGTATTTGCAAGATTTTGTTTCTTGAACCGACAAGAAGCTTTTATTTAGTTATTTATCACAAAATATATTTTAAAATGTTAAGTTAAACCAATTTTGATATATTTCGATGTGATTAGATCGTGTTTTATACATGCAAGAGAAGCTGGAACCCAAGGGGAGTCATATACCAAATACCGACAAGAAGAATTTCCCAGGCGCACAAATCTAAACAGCTTATAGCTATAGATTATCTAAGACAAACTTTTTGCGAATATTATATATGAAATACTACTTAGAGAATAGGATAACAGGATAATGTAAGATAAAAACAATTGCAATTAGCATGTATGTGTCACCGAGCGGATAGGGCTCCAGTGTATTGTATGAGGAATAAACGCTTGTAGTGTCTTGTGGTGTCTTGGGGCTTTCAGACCTTTAGGTTTCCTTTAAGAGCAATGAAAACATTCATAAGAAAGAAGATGGGTCATACTTCGTAGTTTCGGCTAATAAAGCCTCATCAGTGACCCTGTAATGATCCGGCAACGAAAGCCAGAGGAAACGTACTGCAATTTTGCGAATTTCGAATAGGCAGTCGATTCAAAGTGATATAAATCAAAATGGGGTCAAAATAATTAAAAACCTGTCTAGAATATGAGTCTAAACCAATGATTTATTTCTGATTTCTCAGAATATTTACGCTGATCTCAAAGGACCAAAAGTAAAATATAAACTGCACTATGGTTGATGTACAGGGAGACGTTTTACGGCCGCCACACGGCACAACACCAGCTGCAGTGAAGGCAAATAAAAATCTAAAATGAGTTCCTTATAATCTGAGACTGCATAATCTATTAATTTTACTAGATTTGAAAGATCGATTGTGAACCTATGCCGCGATCGATTTATTTGGTACATGGCTTTAACATGGCCTGTTGCAGTTCGTTGACAAGAGCCATGATGCGCCCGTAAACTTCTCTAGGATCTGATCTCGTCGATAAATCGTTTCCGCCAACATTGACAAAGACTACATCTGGACGTAACTGTCACCGTACAATGCAATAGTCATATGCATCTTGTAAGTGACAATGATGAGCATAATTTTATGGTAGTCTTTAAATATCAACCGAAATTGCGCTAATAAGTTGAGTATATACAGTGCTTTATGTGACTGTTTTAGGTCGCAAACAGCGTCTCAATTTTGTTAAATATTAATTTTAAATAGTTTTAGGTATTGACAAGCCTTCTTTATAAACAATAAATTTTGGTGTCTTGGGGTGTCTTGGGGTGTCTTGTGGTGTATTGGGGCTTTCAGACTGACCGCTATATAAGCCTTTGTTAAACCAGTGGGCCCTGGCGCGAGGACATTTTTGGCACCAGGGCTATAATTTGAACAATCTTGGTAGAGGTCCACTAGATGAAGGTTACCAGGCCGTTTTCGCCCTGGTAAAATTAGTTATCTACAGTCCTCTATTCATTAATAGATGGTCTGTGTAGCAGTCTACCGGGTTACTCGAGTACATACTTCGGCCGAAAATCATATCCCATCAACAACTAGTAGGTCTGTATCTTCTATTCCCTGGATCACTCCAGAGATAAGAAGAAAAATTTGCAGAAGGAATAAGATTCATGCAGAGGCAAAAAAGACGGAAGACCTAGCTCAACATCGGACAAACATTTGTAGATTTTAATAATGACAATAATAATATAAAAATAGAAATTATAACATTGACATAATAATAATAATAATGACTGTCACAGTGCCCGGACAAGGCTTTGAGTATAACAGTCTATTGCATCAGGGTCAATTACAATTATGCCCCTTACTGAAATTTAGTGAAAAAAATTGTCGCTCCTGGCGACAAACAGGAGATAAGAATAGAGTTAGAGTAAATTAGAAATATTTTTTATTACACCATAGATAATATTGTTTGGAACGCATACCCTATATAAACTGATAGACCTAAATTTAGGTGCACACTAATGTCCGGGAATTGTCCGGGAAATGTCCGGGAATTCGCCGGGAAATGTCCGGGAAATTGGAGGTAGTGGTGTGTTGTCGCTAATGTCTCCACTTCGGGTTGTCAGAAATTAATTAAATTAGTATCAAATAAAATTTTTAGCTCTATTATAAAAGATAAAAAAAATAATAATTTACTTTTTTAACGTTTTAGGGGTCCATTTTTTAAGTTAATTTGTCCGGGAAATTCTCGGATTTTGTCCTGGATGTTGGGGTATTGATGCGTTAACCCTAATATCTCGACTTTAGGTTGTCAGAAATTAATAAAATTAGTATCAACTAAAAATTTCTGCTCAATTTTAAAAGATAGTTAAAAAGTATTTTTCATTTTGAATATTTTTGGGGTCCATTTCTGAAGTTAATTTGTCCGGGAAATTCCCGAATGTGTCCTGGATCTTGCGGTAGTTAAGCGTTTTCATAATATCTCGGTTTGTGGTGATCACTTATTGATAACAATTCATATATGTTAAAATTTTAAGTTCAATTCTAAAAAAATATAAAAAAATCTCTTTATACACCTCAATGAGGCAGTTCTAATGAGTACCCACAACCCGGATTGTATACAGGATGCCGGGGTATTGGTTCGTTTTCCTTAATATATCGACTTGTAAGAACGAAAGAAAGACTGCACACCCCTTGTAAATCCTACTTTTCTCTGTATAAAGTTGGATTTACATGGGTTTCCATTACACAGCTTTCTAACGATGTCACACATGTTGCTGCTCACAAGACGGACACTGCCGTGGATTTGATGCTGAATTCAGACCTAAACATATTCTATAAAACCAAATTTTGCACTTACGATTTTCACAGCAAATCATGTTATCAATTTACTCAGGCATTTTGCAGAATCACAAGACTGGAATTTTTACGATTTTACAAGTGAATTAATGAAGTCTTTCTACTATTTCAATCCAGGTAAGCAGCACACGCCAACTTATTATGAGTTAAAGCAATTAACTTAACACATTTTTAATCTCGTTAGAAAATTAATGGCCCGTAAAATCGCATAAAGTCCGTACACCTAATTCAACGTCAGGAAGAAATGGATGCGCTTAAATTTCGTTGTTTATTTGTTTGATTTGAGGTTTAGCGTCCCCGTCAACACTGTAAAGGTCATTTTGGAGACGTTGCTTCCAATTTTGTGGGTCTTTTACCCGACCTTGAGATGAAATGACATCTCAAGCCCTGTCGCCCAATGAAACCAATAGGGTTTATTAGCATAGGCGGTCCGCCTCACACCGCGGTTCCTGGACAGGCTTAGATCCTCTAAGCGGTTTACCAATACTAGTGTGCGGGCCGGATTCAGCTCTGCGTGGAAGCATCATGCAGTCCATATATTTCTTCAAGCCCCGATGGGCGGGGGCCGTATTTCGTTGTTTAAGCAAACAGTATAGAACCAGATCAGATGTCGCATTTCGCGGCCGAGATCAGACGCCCAGTTTTGCAGCGTCTGAGCATCATGGTCCGTCAAATCAGTCAAAGTCCGTACATCTAATTCATTGCCAGCAAGAAATGGTTGCGATTAAATTTCGTCGTTGATTAAGCAATCAGTGTAGACCGAGTTCAGACGTCGCACTTAGCGGCCCAGATCAGACGCCAAGGTTTGCGCAGCTCTGATCATAATGGTCCGTCAAAGTCCGTACACCTAATTCATTGCTAGCAAGAAATGGATGCGGTTAAATTTTCTCGTTGTTTAAGCAAATAGTGTAGAAATGGACCCCTAAAATATTCAAAATGAAAAATATCTTTTAATAATCTTTTAGAATGGAGCTAAAACTTTTATTTGATACTAATATTATTAATTTCTGATCACCCGAAGTTGAGATATTAGGGTTAAAGCACCACTACCCCAAAATCCAGGACAAAATCCGAGAATTTCCCGGACAAATTAACTAAATAAATGGACCCCTAAAACGTTTAAAAAGTAAATTATTTTTTAATAATCTTTTAGAATGGAGCTTAAAATTTTATTTGATACTAATTTTATTAATTTCTGACCACCCGAAGTGGAGATATTATGGATAACGTATCACTACCCCCCATTTCTCGGACATTTCCCGGCGATTTCCCGGTCAATTCCCGGACATTAGTGTTCGCCCTAAATTTACTACCGGACGGCTAGCCATTCCTACGTGGGTCGGCTAGTCGTCCGGTACCGGACGAGCAGATTCGTTGGCTGGTCGTCCGGTACCGGACGGGCAGAGTCGTAGGCTGGTCGTCCGGTACCGGACGGTCCGGTACCGGACGGCTAGCCACTGCCCATTTATAAAGAGTCGCTCTTCCCCAGCACCATTAGAGATTGGAATGCCCTTCCCGATTCGATTATTTCGACAGCTGAAGGTGCTGATGATTGTGTGTAGCTAAATTTACCTCTTTGGTTAGAGCTAGGGACTAACTTCCCACATCACAGGTCCTGGTGTATGAATGTCATTTGACGTGTCACCAGTAACAATTCTGATTCTGATTTGTACGCATGCGCCAAATTTCATCCCGCGTAACACGAGTAGCGGTAACGAATACCCTCTACACAATTGTTGTCAGTGGTGACAGGTATCAACAAAGTTGGAGGAAAATTGAAACGTGAAAGTTGAGACGTGTTAAAAGATGTCAGGTCTTCCAAGAGAAGTTTTGAAGTGGATTCAGAGCCTAGACTTGACTTGGCAGGTGAAAACACCAAAATGGTATGTTAAATTACGATTTGACAAGATTGTCAATTATCTCTAGCTATCTTCTGATACTGCGTCGGTCACATTTGACCATTACCGCAGGTGTATATGCCGCCACTCCCGGTTTTCGATGATCAAAATTTTACCACTTATGTAGCGGATAAAAGGAAAATAATTAACATTACTGTGGTGCGCTAAAATATAAAATACACTTTTTATACCAGGTACAACCAGTCATTGTAACGGTTCATGCCGCTTTGCTTTGCTACCGGACGCCATATTTGATCACATGGCATGCCAAAATGTCATGACGTCATCGCTCAGTTTTCGACGATGGACAATTAGCATCATCATAAATGTGGAAAAGCATGTATAAATAACTATTTTTTATCAGTCCATACAAAATAAGTTATAATAACCACCAGATAATGCCGTTCTGCAAAACCCACTCATTTGGAACACCACCGAATTTATCATTTTGCGTACAATGGCTTGGTTTGTGTTTTTGGACAGAATCCAATTACTAAAACAATTGCAGGCAATTAAAAAAGTGTAATTAATCTGATAATATTTACAGGCTTGATGTATATTTTCGGTTATTCTTTAGGACAGACAGATGGAATTTCCTTTAGTTTGATATAAGAACCCAAGTGACGTCACAAATCACGCAAAAATCTCGCAGCCGCTTATATCGTCGAAAACCGAGTGTAGTCGAAAACTGGGTGGGCGACCATATAACATACACTCCAGGTTTTGCAGGATGAAATCCTACACAGTAATCATGTAATTACGGTAGGGATCTTTAACCTGCACAGGGGATGGTTCTCCCTGCACAGGGGGCCTCCAGTTAACGTCCCGTTCCGAAGGACGGTGCACTTTATGACATTCATCCCTGCAAATGATGCCAATGGAGCGTGTTCGGACACCGAAAATTTATCGCCGCTAACGGGGATCGAACCCGGGACCTCTAGCATCAGAGGGAAGTGCACTAACCACTGAGCTATCACGCTCCGATTATGGAGGCACATAGTGACATAGCAAACCCGGCACATCATCCACATGACAAACTCGGCACATATCGATATATCGTTGAGTGACCAGTTTCAGTGACTGTAAGGACTTTCTTTTTTATAATGATTAAATGGCATACAAATAAATAAAAAATGCATTTTATCTTTTGTTTGTTTTATTCCCTATCCACCCTGACACATATTGTTTTCAAAACATCAATAGTGCATTGGAGGCAGCCAGTGTGGTCGGGTATAGACAGATCCAATGTTTGGCCACGTGACCTTGTGTACTTGTTACTGCGCATGGGCAAAACTACCTTTCCCTTTGACAAAGATCTTTCGTGGTTGGCAAAAAGCCGCTGGTTCCATATAAACACATTGCTTATAGGTTTAATATTACGGGCATATTTTAATTGACTGTTACAGATAATCGATCGAATTACATTTTAAATGAGGTAATTATCATCAAAACATCTTCAAATATTCTAGAAACCAATAATTACTAGCTAAGACATGTCTATTTTAAAAGTTTAAAGGTTAATTTTGTCGTTTCGATTCCAAACAAAATACAAGTTTACAGAAAATAACATCGCATTTACAATGGCGACAAACGACCAAAGACCTTTTTGCCCACCACCAGTAAGTCCCGGCAAATAGTATTATTGAGTGATGACGTAGTGTTTGGATGTGTCTATAAAAGCCAAGGTCGTGCCAGGCCGAGCCGAGTCGCCGAGCCAAAAATGCCAATCTGAAGATTTTATATTTCTTCTCTTGTTATAATTAAGATGGCAGTGGCTATTCGTACGGCCCCGTATGAATAGCTTGTATTGGCTAATCGTACGGCCCCCTACGTTTAGCCTGTATTGGCTAATCGTACGGTCCCTTATGGTTAGCCAATATAGGCTATATTGGCTAATCGTACGGCTATGCTAGTTCGGTACCAAGGAATATGTTAAAAATATATTTTGCAAATATTAAATGTGCATTGGGCAGTATGAAACAGAATTATATTATTTAAGTATGTTTACCAGTTATATATTTTAGGGGAAAGTATAAAACCCGGGAGTAACGGCCGGGAGTAAAATCCGGTAGTAAATTTTGGCAATCGAATAAAGGAATTATACAATCTCAGATCCGGATGAAATTTGGATCAAAAGTAGAACATAGACTCTTCTTTAAAATGCATATATATATGTTTTATATTTCTTATTGAGTAATTTTCAAGATATGAACCGAAATATATAACCATGTCGCAAAATTTTCGCCCGGGAGTAGCTTTTTGCGGTATTGGCGATGTCAAGCATTTTGCAAACTATGTTCAGTCTCGGATTGCTACAAGAATTAGTTTATGTATTATCAATTAAAAACATATCAAAGATTAGAAAAATGCAAAAATAAAGTTATTACATCGCTCCGTGAAGTAGGTAATTAACCCGGGAGTTGGCCGGGAGTAATTTCTGGGTTGAAATCGGCGTTTGTTTGCGTTATTGTCTATGTCACATACATTGTATTTCTTAAACGTTGTCGTACTACTCTGACAGCTAATAGCAAAGACACTGATCAGACTGCGGGGTCTTTTCTACATTATACGGCCATAAAACAAATGGCGCCAAATATAAATGTGCCCGGGTCACATAATCAAACACCTCTTAAATCATTATATATATAGGAACTGGGGGTTCTGCGGTAAAATTGTTGATTCATCCAGAACCTATATATACGTAAGTAAATTTGTACATAACTACATAGTAGTTATGTACAAACCTCCCACAACTGGAGCACTCCACCCCTCACCAAGCTATTCCCACCACAGACTCTCAGGTAGGGATTTTTTCTCTCATGCCATGAATCTATTTCTCAGTTTTGATAGGCAGCGTTGTTTTAAAAAATCATGTATTTTTTCACTGAACTGTCACATAACAATTACCAAAATCTATTAACCTGACAGTAAAATGTTAACAAACAATGATACTAGTACACTGATAAAAATACTATGGAATGTTTATTTAATGACGTATAGGACACACATGTCCTTTACATCACAAAAGGGGCGTTTTGCACTTTTGCTGATATCTAACCAGTAGGTAAATGATCACCGTCTTAACGAAGTATTTATAGAATCGCAGGTCAAAATAGACTGTTGCAAGGGAGGGGTAAATATCATCATCCCACTTGTTTTGGTTAAGGTTATTTTGAACATCATGCATTTTTATACCCCACCACACGATAGTGGCGGGGTATTATGTTATACCCTCCGGTGTTCGTATGTCCGTCCGCACCATTTCCGATCGATAACTTGAGTAATTTTTAATGAATTTTTTTCAAATTTTGCATACATGTATATATCGGGAATGAGTGGTATGGGATTGTTAATGGGCAAAATCCGTTAACATTTGACAGAGTTATGGCCCTTTTTAGTTCAAAATAAGGGGTTTTGGGGCGTTTCCGATCAATAACTTGAATATTTTTTCACGGATTTTCTTCAAATTTTGTATACACATTGGCATTGGGTATGAGTGGTTTGGGATTGTAAATGGGCAAAATACATTAACATTTAACGGAATTATGGTCGTTAAAAATTCCGATTAAATGGTTTTTGGGGACTTATTCCTTTACTATATGGAATATTTGGATGAAACTGCACTGATGTATAAACGACCATAATAAGCAGGTTTTGTGTTGTGAATACACAAAATGCGTTAACATTTAACGAAAAATTGGTCGTCCATTAAATAGTTTCTGCGCATTTATTCCTTTAATTTATGAAATATATTGATTGTCACTGCCAGTGTATTGGTTAGAGTGCTGGACTACAAATCCTATTGTTGACTATGAATCTGAGGGGCGTGAGTTCAAATCTCCGTCGAGGAATGGAAATTTTTTTTTTTTTTTCTTTTTTTAGCTCACCTGACCGAAGGTCATGGTGAGCTTTTGTGACAGTAAGATGTCCGGCGTCGTCGTGCGTCGTCCGTCGTCCGTCGTCCGTCGTGCGTAAACTTTTTCTTGTGAACACACTAGAGGCCACAGTTTTGGTCCAATTATCATCAAACTTGCTCAGAATGATAATCATGACAATATCTCGGTCAAGTTCGAATTTGGGTCATGTCGGGTAAAAAAGTAGGTCAGTAGGTCAAATCATAGAAAAACCTTGTGAACACTCGAGAGGCCACAATTTTGGTCCAATCATCATCAAACTTGCTCAGAATGATCATTGTGACAATATTTTAGTGAAGTTTGAATATGGATCATGTCGGCTTAAAAAGTAGGTCAGCGGGTCAAATCATAGAAAAACCTTGTGAACACCCTAGAGGCCACAATTTTGGTCCAATCATAATCAAACTTGCTCAGAATGATCATCATGACAATATCTTGGTCAAGTTCGAATATGGGTCATGTCCGGTCAAAAAGTAGGTCAGTAGGTCAAATCATAGAAAAACCTTGTGAACACTCTGAAGGCCACTGTTTTGGTCCAATTATCATGAAACTTGCTCAGAATGACCATTGTGACAATATTTCAGTCCAGTTCGAATATGGGTCATATCGGGTTAAAAAGTAGGTCAGCGGGTCAAATCATATAAAAACCTTGTGAACACCCTAGGGGCCACAATTTTGGTCCAATCTTAATCAAACTTGCTCAGAATGATCATCATGACAATATCTCGGTCAAGTTTGAATATGGGTCAAATGGTTCCGGTCCGTTGCACATCTAGGTCACAGGAGCCAAAAACAGATTTTTTTCACCAAAAACTTAAAAAATCTTCTTCTCTGAAACCACAAGGCCCAGGTCTTTGTTATTTGGTATGAAGCTTCATCTAGTGGACCCCTACCAAGATTGTTCAAATTATAGTGCTGGGGCCAAAAATGCCCCCGCACGGGGGCCCTTTGGTTTTACATAGGCTTATATAGGGAAAATCTTTAAAAATCTTCTTCTCTGAAACCACAAGGCCCAGGACTTTGATATTTGGTATGAAGCTTCATCTAGTGGACCCCTACCAAGATTGTTCAAATTTGAGTGCTGGGACGAAAAATGCCCCCGCCACGGGGCCCTTTGGTTTTACATTGGCTTATATAGGGAAAATCTTTAAAAATCTTCTTCTCTGAAACCACAAGGCCCAGGTCTTTGATATTTGGTATGAAGCTTCATCTAGTGGACCCCTACCAAGATTGTTCAAATTATAGTGCTGGGGCCAAAAATGCCCCCGCCCCAGGGCCCTTTGGTTTTACATAGGCTTATATAGGGAAAATCTTCAAAAATCTTCTACTCTGAAACCACAAGGCCCAGGACTTTGATATTTGGTATGAAGCTTCATCTAGTGGACCCCTACCAAGATTGTTCAAATTATAGTGCTGGGACAAAAAATGCCCCCGCCACGGGGCCCTTTGGTTTTACATTGGCTTATATAGGGAAAATCTTTAAAAATCTTCTTCTCTGAAACCACAAGGCCCAGGTCTTTGATATTTGGTATGAAGCTTCATCTAGTGGACCCCTACCAAGATTGTTCAAATTTTAGTGCTGGGACAAAAAATGCCCCCGCCACGGGGCCCTTTGGTTTTACATGGGCTTATATAGGGAAAATCTTTAAAAATTTTCTTTTCTGAAACCACAAGGCCCAGGACTTTGATATTTGGTATGAAGCTTCATCTAGTGGACCCCTACCAAGATTGTTCAAATTTTAGTGCTGGGACAAAAATGCCCCCGCCACGGGGCCCTTTGCTTTTACATTGGCTTATATAGGGAAAATTTTTAAAAATCTTCTTCTCTGAAACCACAAGGCCCAGGTCTTATATATTTGGTATGAAGCTTCATCTAGTGGACCCCTACCAAGATTGTTCAAATTATAGTGCTGGGGCCAAAAATGCCCCCGCCACGGGGCCCTTTGGTTTTACATAGGCTTATATAGGGAAAATCTTTAAAAATTTTCTTCTCTAAAACCACAAGGCCCAGGACTTTGATATTTGGTATGAAGCTTCATCTAGTGGACCCCTACCAAGATTGTTCCAATTTTAGTGCTGGGGCCAAAAATGCCCCTGCCCCGGGGCCCTTTGGTTTTACATAGGCTTATATAGGGAAAATCTTTAAAAATCTTCTTCTCTGAAACCACAAGGCCCAGGACTTTGATATTTGGTATGAAGCTTCGTCTAGTGGACCCCTACCAAGATTGTTCAAATTATAGTGCTGGGACAAAAAATCCCCCCCTGCCACGGGGCCCTTTGGTTTTACATAGGCTTATATAGGGAAAATCTTTAAAAATCTTCTTCTCTGAAACCACAAGGCCCAGAACTTTGATATTTGGTATGAAGCTTCATCTAGTGGACCCCTACCAAGATTGTTCCAACTATAGTGCTGGGGCAAAAAATGCCCCTGTCCCGGGGCCCTTTGATTTTACATAGGCTTATATAGGCAAAATCTTTAAAAATCTTCTTCTCTGAAACCGCTAGGCCCAGGTCTTTGATATTTGATGTGTAGCTTCATCTAGTGGACCTTTGACAAGATTGTTCAAATTTTAGCCTTTGTTGATGTTTGGTATGAAGCTTCACCTTTAAGACCTCCCTCAACATTATGTACATTAAAGCCCTGGGGCCAATAATGGCCCTCTCTGGGGCCCACTTGTTACACTATGGATCAGGTGAGCGATCCAGGGCCATCATGGCCCTCTTGTTTTTGTGTGTGTTCTTTTTTCTTTTTCTTTCTTTTTCATTTTGGCAATGAATTTATTTTTTTTTTTTTTTTTTTTTTTTAATTTTCCTCATTTTTGGTTTTTCATTCCTTTTTTTTCCCTTTTTTTTTTTTCACCCTTTTCTTCTTTTTGTTATACCCCATCACACGATAGTGCTGGGATATTACAATATACCCTCCGGTGTCTGTCCGTCCCCACCATTTCCAACCAATAACTGGATTAATTTGTGCTATGAATCTGAGGGGCGTGAGTTCAAACCCCCGTGGAGGAATGGAATTTTCTTTTTTTTTTCCTTTTTTTCTCGTTTTTTCTTTTCTTTTTTTTCCGTTTATTTTTCTTTTCTTTCTTTTTGCAATGAATTTTTTTTTTTTTTTTGTTTTGTTTTTCTCATTTTTTGTTTTTCATTCCTTTTTTACCTTTTTTTTTTTTTTTCCTTTTCTTCTTTTTGTTATACCCCATTACACGATAGTGCTGGGATATTATAATATACCCTCCGGTGTCTGTCCTTCCGTCCGTCCGTCCATCCCCACCATTTCCGACCGATAACTTGATTAATTTTTCACATTTTTTTTTTCAAATTTTTCAAATTGTGCCTACATGTTTATATCGGGAATGACTTTTTTTTCTTTTTGTTATACCCCATCACACGATAGTGCTGGGGTATTATAATATACCCTCCGGTGTCTGTCCGTTCGTCCGTCCATCCACACCATTTCCGACCGATAACTTGATTAATTTCTCACAATTTTTTTTTGGAGTTTGCGATCAATAACTTAAGAATCTTTTCATGGATTTTCTTCAAATTTTAAAACACTAAAGGACACATATTGCCAAGGACAGTCACTCTGCTTTTCTGGTTATTGTATTATCTGCCCTTTTGATATACATGTATGTAGTTCCTTTACTATATTGAATGCCTTAGTGAAGTTTTACAGATGACTATAACACTTAAAAGTACCACTATTATGGGCAAGGCTATAACCATATTATCTTGCAGTGGTGGGGTATCATGTAGTGTTAGCGTGCTTTTATTTTCATCGCAATGCAGTGTACAACTTTATGTAAGTTTTAGCAGACGAAAAAAGTAACAGTACTGTTACCTCAGTAGGCCACTTATATCATTAACAATAAACTAAAAAGGTTATTTATAGTTAATACATAGTTCCATGTACAGTATGTAATGTTATATGTTTATTAATGTGCAGTCATTTCCAAGTCTGCCTCTTCGTCCACAAACTCCCGACTTTCCACTATTTCACATAGACTTTCATCAGATGTGGAATATTCGGCGCGGGCATCACGAAACTCCCAGTCCGGGTCTGTACTTAACCGCATGTCCATTGTCTTCATGTCTGTTCGCTCAAATTTCAGTGTTTTCCCTTGAGCCTCTATTTCCATAGACAATGCTAATTTTGAGCTTAAATCTTGTCCGTCATCTCCCATCAGGAGATGGGTAAACACCTTTACGAAGAATTGTATCCGTTTTATTACCAAACTCACGCTTTGTTATTTTGAAGTCAGATTTGTCAGTGGCATCCACTAATTTCTCTAATGAAGATGCCATAAACTGAAAACTATCTAAAAGCTTCAGTTGTCCAATGCCAAAAGAGATATACTTTTCTGCATTGTTTGGAATACAGGTGATGTTGCCTTTTGCTTTTTGTATTTTCTGCATTACTAAATGGCTGTCATAGCCTTTAAGGTTATGGAATATTATGGGGATTTGTGTCTTGCCAGGTTTGATTTTGAGTTTAAGGTTACAAGATTTGTGTGCTGCACCTCTGTTTTCTGACAGTGGTCTCTTACTTTTGGGTTGTTTTTGTAATTTCCTATTTCTTGTTCGCATATCCAACATTTGGTGGCATTTTCATAGTCTTCAGTGTTTTGCTCTGTCATAATTAATTGTTTAGGATGAGCAAAGATGTTATTGATATTGCTAACCTCACATTCTAAGTGATTCAAAAATACTTCAACAACATCTTTACCTCTGTAGATTACAGGTTTTTCAGCTTGACCATCATATCTGACAACTTGATAACCAAATCCACAAGCTTCATGTTCACTTGTTATTTCTGTTTTGTCTCCTTTTTGTTATGTTTTAGGTTTGATTATGCTTTCAAAGTCGGCATAAATGACATATGGAACAGGCATTTGGTTTTGATGGTTCTTGAATCTGATATGATCTTTACCTGCAGAAGGCATTTCTATTCTTGTTGAATTTTTATTGATGCCTTCACAGTCTTCTTTGTGTTTGATAAGTAAATAAAAATCAAAAATGAGTTCCTTTAAGAGCAATGAAAACATTCATAAGAAAGAAGATTGGTCATACTACGTAGTTTCGGCTAATAAAGCCTCATCAGTGACCCTGTAATGATCCGGCAAAGAAAGCCAGAGGAAACATACTGCAATTTTGCAAATTTCGAATAGGCAGTCGATACAAAGACTGATAAAAATCAAAATGGGGTCCAAATAATTAAAAAAACCTGTCTAGAATATGAGTCTAAACCAATAATTTATTTCTGATTTCTCAGATTTCAAAGTCTTCTTTGGTAAAACCGTATAGACATCGATCACAAAAGTAGGTTTTACACTTATGTTTGTTTTGATCATAGAGTAATCTATTCAGGTTTTTAATCCAACAGTAGTGATGCTTTGTAGATTCACCAGTATCTTCACTTATAAAAAGAAGGTTGATTCTTTGCATTGTGGTTGGTTGAGCTGATATGTAATAGGGAAAAATGTTAACCTTTTTTAATTTAGATGATACTGTAGCACCATAGACGTTTATTGCTAGGTTGTTTTGTTTTTCTATTTTTGGTATTTGAGAGATAGGAGTGGTGTGTGTGTGTGTGTGAATTCGGGTTTAACGTCGCTTTCAACAATTTTTCAGTCATATCACGACGGTGTCTGGTTGCGACAGGGAGCTCAATGCTCACTTTTATAGTGCTGCCTCACTGAAGTATCATGTCCCAGACACATTACATGATACCACACCCGGTCACATTATCCTGACACTGGGTCGACCAGTCCTAGCTCTACCCCGTAAATCTGAGTGCCAAGCGAGGAGCAGCTAGTACCATTGTTAATGACTTTGGTATGTCGCGGCCCGGGATCGAACCCGTGACCTCCCGTTCCCCGGAGCGGACACTCTACCAACTGAGCTATCGGGGCCGGTGAGATAGGAGTGGGAAAGTCAATACCATTCATATTTAATTTACCTATATATTTCTTGTAACTTTATGTTTTACTTGGATTATTTTCATTGAGGTATAAAGCTGACAACAGAGCCCATTCCAAACACCTGTTATCATCATTTTGCAAATTTATTATTGCCTTTTTGTTTGCCAATTCTTCAGGTAAAGGAATATATGATGAACCTTTCATGCAGTGGTTCATATTTTGCTATGTTCAAGTACAGCTTAATGCAATGATCAATTTCTAAACCAGAAGCAGTGTTTGTGAATTTTTCAATCCATGTATGTAAATAAGCGGTTTGCTTATCATAAAATTCATCTACATTATTATCATCAAGAACAGCACTTTGTTCTCCATGATTATACCCCCGCAAACGAAGTTTGAAGGGGGTATATAGGAGTCAGCTTGTCGTCTGTCGTCGTCGGTCCGTTACAAAAAACTTTAACATTGCTCATAACTTCCTTATTCTTTGACCGATTTCTTTAATATTCACACACCTTGCCACTAGTACTTAAGATTGATATACACAAACCTGACCTTGACCTTTACGTTGACCTTCCTCAAGGTCAAATACTTGTAAAAATTTGTCGTCGTCGTCGTCGGTCCGTTACAAAAAACTTTAACATTGCTCATAACTTCCTTATTCTTTGACCGATTTCTTTAATATTCACACACCACACACCTTGCCACTAGTACTTAAGATTGATATACACAAACCTGACCTTGACCTTTATGTTGACCTTCCTCAAGGTCAAATACTTGTAAAAATTTGGGGTATATAGGAGTCAGCTTGTCGTCTGTCGTCGTCGGTCCGTTACAAAAAACTTTCACATTGCTCATAACTTCCTTATTCTTTGACCGATTTCTTTAATATTCACACACCACACACCTTGCCACTAGAACTTAAGATTGATATACAAAAACATGACCTTGACCGTTATGTTGACCTTCCTCAAGGTCAAATACTTGTAAAAAATTTGTCGTCGTCGTCGGTCCGTTACAAAAAACTTTAACATTGCTCATAACTTCCTTATTCTTTGACCGATTTCTTTAATATTCACACACCACACACCTTGCCACTAGTACTTAAGATAGATATATACAAACCTGACCTTGACCTTTACGTTGACCTTCCTCAAGGTCAAATACTTGTAAAAATTTGTCGTCGTCGTCGGTCCGTTACAAAAAACTTTAACATTGCTCATAACTTCCTTATTCTTTGACCGATTTCTTTAATATTCACACACAACACACCTTGCCACTAGTACTTAAGATTGATATACACAAACCTGACCTTGACCTTTACGTTGACCTTCCTCAAGGTCAAATACTTGTAAAAATTTGTCTGACAACGCATGCGGGGGTATAATTGGCGCCCGTTAGGCGGCAGCTCTAGTTTTGACCAATAATCTGTTTTCGTTTTCCATCACCTTCATCATGAAAAAACTCTACAGAAAGACCAGCTGAGAACTTGATACCATTATACTCTTTTATGTCTTGATTGATTTGCTTGGTGATCATAGATTTTTTATCACTAAACAAAGCAGAAGGATGTTTATATGTGTGTGCATCAATTTCATATGTTTTGAAATAATTACACAATGGTTTGTCAACAAGTTTTAATTTAGAATTATCTTTAGCAGTCTTTAGCGGCTGTTCATGTTTCTTTTTCAATAGCTTTTCTTTCTTCTTCTTATTACGTTTAGCACGTCTACTTTCTGTTTGAACTTTAGACGGTACATCCATCTTTGGTGGTAACGGTGCCTCCGTCTTTGGTGGTGACGGTACTTCCGTCGGTGATAATGCAATCAAGGCTTTGTCTAAGGCCTGATCGCTAATTTTTCCTTCTTTATGAAGCTTTATTAAATATCCTATTTCTGAACTCATACTCATTTTTTATAAAAAAATATATATGTTTTTTTAAATAAAAAAATAATTGTTTAATAGAAAAATATAAATAAAAAAATGGAGTGTGCATTTCAAAAAGTTGGAAGCGATGTTCCTTGTCCTAAGAAGCCTGTAAAACATTCACAATACTGCGCAATGCATAAGTTTTTAATGAAAAATAGTAACGTGAAACCTTGTACGTGTTGTGGCAAGAGAACATATTCTAAATTACAAATCTGTAATAGATGTGGAGCTAATAAAATAAGAGTTAGGCTTAGGTACTATTATGCTCTTGAGTGTAAACGATTGATAAATATTAATATAGATTGACACAACGTGTGTATATTAATCCTGGGGCTTTTAGGACAAAAATACATTAAACTCAGTATTTAAATACGTGTTGACTTCTTACCAATTACCAAATCATATGCATGAAATTTATTTGATGGATTCTTTTTACATGGTTTCAAGCCAAGCGGTCTTATGTATAATGGTGGGCTGAGATTGTTTCTTATAATTCTAGTTTGTAAATGATCAGGTGCCCATACATCACCATAGTTCAATAAAGATAAAACCATTGCTTCACCTTTTTGAGTATTTACCATAGTTGTATTTGTGACTGTGTATATTTTATTAATTTCCAAGTCACCCCATTTACTATATTGTGGTATTTGTTCTTCAAGCAATCTTTCAAACTCTGCCTGTGAGATATTTTCCAACTGGATTTCTTCCTCTATATTTGCAATCATTTTTTCTTTTTCTATTGATAAAATTTTGTTTTGTTTAAATAAAATATTTTTTGATTGGTTGACTTGATAAAATTAACAGTGTGATGAAAAAATGTATGATTTTTAAACGAATTCGTGGGATGAAACTAAAAAAATCCCTACCTGAGAGTCTGTGGTGGGAATAGCTTGGTGAGGGGTGGAGTGCTCCAGTTGTGGGGGGGTGGGGGGGGTGGGGGTTGTACATAACTACTATGTAGTTATGTACAAATTTACTTACGTATATATAGGTTCTGGATGAATCAACAATTTTACCGCAGAACCCACAGTTCCTATATATTCATAGGGGCAGGATAAGGGCGTGAGGTGGGTAGGGGTTTGGATGTGTGTCGAGCCCCGATATGACAAATAAATGCATTTACTCCATGCTGAATCTCAGCTTTACTTCTGACAAACGTTTAAGAAATACAATGTATGTGATATAAGCAATAAGGCCGAGAATAAGGCAAATGTTTTTTCAATGTATAATTGCTATGAAAGTTGTTCTCCATTGTATTTTTCATATGCAGTTTTGTCTGTCTTTGTTCGTCCAACATACTTGTGACCTCTTACAGTTTGATGTGATTTTTTTCTTAGTAAATTGTAGAAACTTATCTTTCCTTATTTTAACCTGGAAATAAAATCTCTAAGCGTGATAAATATTGTGGAAAAACTCATTTTAACCCATTTAGTACCCGAAACCCCAAAACGGGTAGTTGGCAAACGGTGCAGGTCCAGATCAGACGCCGCAGAATGTGGCGTCTGATCAGGGCCTACACTGTTTGCAAAAAGTTCAGCCATTTTCCAAATAAATTTTGAAGAAAACACAACCTGACACCCCAAAATTCTGAAATAGACTAATGCTATATATAAGTAGGAAGATTCCATTTGGTACAAAAAGGGTTAATGAAACTTTGTATTTTACTGACTTTGTCCCACCGGCCCGATAGCTCAGTTGGTAGAGTGTCCGCTCCGGGGAACGCTAGGTTACGGGTTCGATCCAGGGCCGTGACATACCAAAGTCGTTAAGAATGGTACTAGCTGCTCCTCGCTCGGCACTCAGATTTACGGGGTAGAGCTAGGACTGGTCGACCCAGTGTCAGAATAATGTGACTTGGTGTGGTATCATGTAATGTGTCTGGGACATGATACTTCAGTGAGGCAGCACTATAAAAGTGAGCATTGAACTCCCTGTCACAACCAGACACCGTCGTGATATGGCTGAAAAATTGTTGAAAGCGACGTTAAACCCAAATTCACACACACACACACACACACACACACACACACACACACACGCTGACTTTTTCCCAAGAAAGTTGCACTATAGCAAATAAGTACCCATATCTAAGTCTGGGCCTTACGGTTTCATGAAGAAGTTTTTTTCCATTTTCAGTCAATGGGAGCTGATGAGCTCGGGCATGGCCAATTTTGACCCCAGGGGCAGGGTTAGCATGAATATGTAGATGACTATTTTTTGTCGCTAGATACTAAATATCTAAGCATTGTGCTTCATAGTATCAGAGAAGAAGATTTTTAAGCTTTTTTTTCCATTATGAGTCTATGGGAGCCAAGGAGCCCCGATGCGTGGCCAATTTAGACCCCAGGGACATGATTGGCAGGATTTATGTAGGTGACCACTTGCCGTTGCTACATGCTAAATATCTAAGCTCTGGGCCTTGTGATTTCAGAGAAGTAGATTTTTGAAGTTTTTCCCCTTATAAGTCTGTGGGAGCTGATGAGCCCTGGAGACATGGCCAAGTTTGGCCCCAGGGGTATGGTTCGCAGGATTTATTTAGGTGACTATTTTATGTTGCTATATACTAAATGAGCCAGCGCATGACAAAACCTACGGTGAGACATGTGCGCCCAACGAAGATTCAGATGCAGTCTCTTCATTGTGTGCTCTAAGGATAGCGAAGGACACAATGCTCCTTCCTGCAGCAAGAGAAGTCTCTGGTTAGACTATATGGATGCGCAGGCTGATCCGAGTCTTTGATGGGTGAACATGTCTTATTGTAGGTTTTGTCGTGTGTTGGCTCAAATATCTAAGCACTGTGCTTCATTATTTCTGAGAAGATTTTTGAAGCTTTTTTTTTTTCATTATAAGTCTGTGAGAGCTAAGGGGCCCCAGGGTGTGGCAAATTTGGACCCCAGGGACATGAAGTTAATTTTTTTATTTATTTTTTTTTAATTTTTCCAATTGTAAGTATATGGGAGCTATATGTTGCCAAGGCAACCAGAATTCCAATCTGATCAGCCCAAAAACCTTATGCAGCTTTTCCCCCTACCTGATAATGCTTCTCATGAAAATTGATCAAGATTGGCCATGGGGTATTAGAGATATTCTTATTTGAAATTGTTTACGGATGCACGCACGGACACACACACACCAGACGGATGTACCAAAAGTGATTACAAAAGCTCACCGTCACTACGGGACAAGTGAGCTAAAAATAATAACTTTTGATCTCTTCTCTGAAATCATAAGGCCCAGAGCATAGATATTCAGTGTGTAGCAACATTAAGTGGTCTCATACATTAATCCTTTAGTGCGAACAATTTGACCTGATACTCACCTTTATGCAAGGAATAAATTAGTCAATGCTATCGCCTAATGCGTTGGCTTTCGTAAACATCTCGTGAATTTTCGGCATCACGTGAATAGCGGCCCATTTACCGACCTCTATATATTGTATAACAATATCGCCATCTTCGGAACACGACGGAGATAAATATATGCATTCGACTCTTAGTCATTAGGTCTCTCACCGCCGTAGGTTCGAGCCTCGCTCGGGCCACGTGTGAGACGCCAAGTTCTGCAACGGAAGGTCAGGTGGTTTTTCTCCGGGTACTCCGGTTTTCGCCCACCTCTGATTAACGATCGGCTCGGTATTAGTGAAATAATCTTGAAAGGGCCGTAAAACCCAAACCAAAAAAAAAAAAAAAATATATGCATTCAGTCGGGTGTGAAATTATGATAATAGAGTTCACCAGTCTCAGGTCAGTTTGTTCGAACTATACCAACCATGCCCTTAGGGTCTAAATTGACTAAACCATGGGGCCCATTAGCTCCTATTGCGGCCTTAGTGGTGTAGTGGTTATGCTACGTGCCTGATAAACCAGGGATCACAGGATAGGCCGTGGGCTTCTCCAGACTACCGGATGAGTCTTTAAACTGAGGTCCTGTTTCGTATCACCTTAGCTGTTGGTGGAACGTAAAACTGAGGTAAAACACATTCACTCATTAGCACCTGTAGACTAATAATACAAAAAACTTAACATAATAAGGCCCTGAGATTAGATATTTAGTATTGTTGCACCCACATAAATCCTGCCAGCCATGCATATGGCATCCAAATTGGCCATATCCCTCCCACTTATAATTGGAATAACTTAAAAAAATCTTTTGCTCTGAAACCATGAGACAAACTGTGAGCTTACTAAAATGTTCATCAGGTAAAGGGTTAGGCCGCATTGAGCCTCTTGTATTATTTAGAAGCAATACACATTAGTTTTTCAGATCTATAGGGAAAACGGCAAAAATGATGTAAAAGTATTTTTGAGTCCTTTTAATCCTGCAAATTTATAGTATATTCAAGCAAGCTACAATTTATTGACAAACAGGGGTACAATTCATCATGAGTGTTATGTGAAAGTGAAGCAAGTTAGATTCCTCTTTAAGCTTATCCTCAGAGGTGTTATAGGGGTATATATCACTTACAACAATCTACTGTGTGAAACTTCAATATCCCCTATGTAAATCTGTTAACTCGGGTGAGTAATATAGGATCATTATCATCCTCTCTGTTATTTTAGGGACCTGACCAATGGCTACCTGGTGGCAGAGATTTTCTCCTGGTACTTCCCTCAAGATATCCAGATGCATTGTTATATCAATGGTAAATCTTTGGAATCTAAACAGAAAAACTGGGACTTACTAAACAATGTGAGTGCTCCTTTTCGTGTATATACAAGGGTGACAACCTACGTCATAGCAGAGATGTCGTACCCATTTCAGTAGCGGCCATATTGGTTTAAATAGGGTAGATAAAATGCTTCAAATTAGACATGTATATTTCGAGTCTTCAGAAAACATACTTCAACTGGTAACGAACAATATTTGCATCCCATCGGTGAGCTAATTTTACCTACAAACATTGAAAAGGTTTCGATAGCTTTGCCACAAGATTTGATTCGGCGCTGTAAACAATGGTAGTTCCGACATCATTGCCAAATTAGCTTGTGTCGAGTTATTCAAAGAATGAGCCACATTTCTGAGACAGATTTCAGTATGTTTGAATCTTTTATGACCAAATGCATCGGCTGCGCTTACTTGTTGTGACAAATGCATTTTGTGTGGTAAACGCCGGCAACCCTACTAATGGTTATGGCGTCACTACTCTGACGTAGGTTGTTCCCCCTGACATACATGCTAACTTTCTTCAGGGAATTTAAAAGCAGTATTACTATAGTGATCAGTTTTTATATATACCCAATTAAGCCTCTTTATACTGACATCTGATATAATGAACTACAGTTTCAATGGAACAAGTGGCATTTGAAGAGAATTACTGAGTGGGGACTGAGAAAAAGGAAAATGAAAGTTGAAAAAAAAAAGAAATTATAGAAAACATTCACTCTCTATTCTGTGCGAAGACAGTAGGCCTGGCCCATCAGTAAGCGAGTATGCAACGTACCTATGAGAATCTATACTGAATGAGGCTCTAGCATTGCCTCATTGACCAAAAGATAAAATTATTTGGTCCGTTATTAGCTATTGCAAATTAATCAATGAAACTGGCAGAATCTGGAGTGTATATAACAGACAATGTCTCACAGTGTTCCCTCCCAGGGTTAAGGCGAAATTGGAAGAAAGAAAGAATTATAATACCCCCGGCATACGAAGTATGTCAGGGGGTATATATTTTCGTCTTTCCGTCCGTTCGTTCGTTCGTTGATTCGTTAGTTCGTTCGTACTTCCGTCTGTCCCGCCGTTCGTCAACCTTTACGTCAAAGTTTTGCGTAAAACCTTTTTGACAGCTCATGTCTCTGTAACCACATGTTAAATGCTCTTCATATTTGGTAAAGTATATCTCTATAGCATTACCTTTCATATGGAGTATCTAAGCCCCTGGATCAAGCCCCTGGTTGGTCTGTCTGTCTGTCTGTTCATCTACTTTTATGTCAAAGTTTTGTGTTAAACCTTTTTCATTGCTGATATCTCTGTAACCACATGTAAGATTCTCTTCATGTTTGGTAAAGGATATCTCTATAGCATTACCTTTCATATGGAATATCTAAGCCTCATGTCTCTGTAACCACATGTTAAATGCTCTTCATATTTGGTAAAGTATATCTCTATAGCATTACCTTTCATATGGAGTATCTAAGCCCCTGGATCAAGCCCCTGGGTGGTCTGTCTGTCTGTCTGTTCATCTCCTTTTACGTCAAAGTTTTGTCAAACCTTTTTCATTGCTGAAACCTCTGTAACCACATGTTCTCCTCATGTTTGGTAAAGGATATCTCTATAGCATTACCTTTCATATGGAATATCTAAGCCCCTGGGTGAAGCCCCTAGGTGGGCTGTCCGTCCGTTTGTCAACTTTAATGTTTTGTGTTAAACCTTTTTGATTGCTCATATCTCTGTCACCACATGTTGGATTCTCTTCATATTTGGTACAGGATATCTCTATAGCATTACCTTTCATTTGGAATATAGTTGGCCATCCAATCCCCAAAAAGATTGATATTTTTACTTTTGATGGCAAAATTGAGTAGAGTATGGCACCCATGCTAAATGTAATCCTTGATGTGTGTCAACAATCATAGGGGTGGATGCCACGTCTGGAAATGCGTCTGGGGCTCAAAAGTAGGTCAAAGGTCAAATGAGTGCAAAATAAACATAAAACTACTCATAACTCTCTTTTAACACATATTTGGGGAAATTGCTTGCTTAAAATCACCACAAAACTATTCAGGTGCAGTGAACAATGAAAAATTATTTTAAATGTACCCTCAAAGTATGTCAGTCTTACAGGTCAGGGGTCATTTAAGTGCAAAACTCGTGAAAAATGGATGTTTTTTGATCAAATTTTGTCATATTCAGTATAAAGATGTGTTAATGACCAGTATTTATTATAAAAATATTAAAAATACATTTTTTACGTTTATTTGATTAGAAAATCTGCCTGAGAACGTGGATATGGGTTAAATAGGATAAAAAGGGATAATAATGTTACAGACTTGAATCATCGATGATCCACGATATTGATATAGCACTGGATTCTTTCTTTGTGACTTTGTTTCTGCCATGGGTCTGAAACATTGCCTTTGCGCAACTAAGTCAAAGCGCGACTCCCGGTGAGCTATCCTGTCCGTCGACATGTCTTTTTAGTCAGTCCCCACCCCAGCTGACTTAACCGGGTCGCCAGGCCGGTTTTAATCTGATTTATCTTTTACAACATAGACAGCCATTGTTAAAACAGAAAAAGGCGATATAAAACGATTTTACAAGCATTAAACTGTTACTCTATTATGAGCAGGACCAATTTAACACATTTCTTTGTATTAGACAATTAGACGTCAAACTTTAACCTTACCCCCTTAATTAAAATGTCGCATCTCGGATAATCGGCAATAGATAAACCAATTGACAATTTTTATGCGTGACTAAGCAGATGCAAAAAAGATTGATATTTTTACTTTTGATGACAAAATTGAGTAGAGTATAGCACCCATGCTAAATGATGTGTGTCAACAATCATAGGTGTGGGTGTCACGTCTGAAAATGCGTCCGAGGCTCAGAAGTAGGGCAAAGGTCAAAGAGTGCAAAATAAACATGAAATTACTCATAACTCTCTTTTAACGTATATTTTGGGAAAGTGCTTGCTTAAAATCACCATAAAACTATTCAGGTGCAGTGAACAATGAAAAATTATTTTAAATGTGCCCGCAAAGTATGTCAGTATGACAGGTCAGGGGTCATTTAAGAACAAAACTGGTGAAATATGGATGTTTGCTGATCACAGTTTGTCATATTTAGCATAAGGCTGTGTTGATGACAAGTATTTATCATCAAAAAAATTAAAAATACATTTGTTACGTGTATTTGATTGTAAAAGACAGATTTGAATTCCTTAAGTTGGTATCAAAGATGGCTGTAGGACAGTTATTCACTTTCCTTATAAAATAGAAGTGAATGCAATGATCAGGAATAAATTCAATTAATCCACAGCTCCCATCAATGACACCAGAGGGAAAGAAACACAAAAATGAAATAACTAGACCCGAATTGAAACATCAATAGCGGAAAGCCAAAAGGACAGTTACTTTCCCACAAAATGGGAAATTGGCTAGCCAAAACAAAAAATTATAAGCAATACACGCACTCAAAGACAAATGAAAAACAGATGAACGGCCTTGGAATGGTCAGTGGAACGAATTCAACTGACGGGGGGGTTAAATCAATTTTATGCAGCTGCAATCCTCGCCCTTACTTCCGTCGCGATTTAGACAAATAATTTGTTCCGTCCGCATGAAGGCCTCCTAACTCATCAGTGCAGCATCTCCGAGAACACAA
Organism: Lucinisca nassula; assembly: GCA_963580285.1. Taxonomy (NCBI): domain Eukaryota; kingdom Metazoa; phylum Mollusca; class Bivalvia; order Lucinida; family Lucinidae; genus Lucinisca; species Lucinisca nassula. The sequence goes on along the minus strand of OY757015.1, from coordinate 56,200,366 downwards.
AAATCAAACAACCACAGAGATGAAACAACGGTGAGGACTGGACAGCAAGAAACCACTGAAATGCTGGAGCAAAAGAAAACCAACAGTTAGACTCCGATGGACCCGACCAGAGACAGAGCATCAGGCACATACCAACATTACATAAAATTAAATTCTTTCTAATTGTCAGTAGGTCTTTACGCTGGAACCGTCATAGAATGTGAGGCCTGCCAAGGCAAAGTTGTGCGAGTCTGATCGTGCAGGCATATAAACCCTACATTGGTTTCATTGGGCGGCAGGGCTTGAGACTCCATTTCATCTCAATGTCGGACAAAGTCCCACGAAATTGGAAGCAAAGTAGAATCTGAGGCCTGACCCACCAACGTACAATTAAAGGGGGAAGCAAAGTTGCCAACCGTGATTGGGTTAAATCCCATGAATGCATTCTGTCGAATGACATTTATGTTGCACCCAATCGGGCCGTGAAGAAAAAGATGGGCTGCATGATGCTTCCACGCAGAGCTGAAACCGCCCGCACGTGAATACTGTTAAATGGCTTAGAGGACCTGGGCCTGCCCTGGCAAAGCGGTGCGAGTCAGACCGTCCATGCTTATAAACCCTATTGGTTTCATTGGGCGACAAGGCTTGTCATCTCGATCTGTGGTTGTTTGATTGTTTGTCTTCACAGAGATGTTGCACTGATGAGTTAGGAGGCCTTCATGTGGACTGAACAAATTATTTGTCTAAATCAAAGGGCGAGGATTGTGGCCACGTAAAATGGATTTAAGCCCCCCAGTGGAATTCGTTTCCGCTGACCGTTCCAAGGCGGTTCTTCTGTCTCGGTTTATTTTTGTTAAGGTTTGTCTTTGGGTGTTTGTGTCTCTTATATTATTTTATTTTGGATAGCCTATTGGCCATTTTGTGGGAAAGTAACTGTCCTTTTGACTTTCCGCTATTGATGTTTCCATTATGTCTTTTGTTTAATGTTTGTGTTTCTTTCCCTTTGGTGTCTCTGATGGGAGCTGTGGGTAGATTGTATCGATTTCTGATCATTGCCTCCACTTCTATTTTGTGTTGTCATTTCACCTCAAGCAACGTCTCCAAAATGACCTCTACAGTGTTCACGGAAACGTTAAACCTGAAAAAACAATCCTTTTTATATCGAAGAATGGTTTTACGAAATTGGGTGCTGAAGTCATTGCAATTATATTTTTTTCTGAATTTACACACTAAGTCACTATAAAATTCGTGTTCGGATAGACCTTGTTGCACAAGAGATTAAGTCCAACATCGAGTTTGAAATTAAAAACGGAATGACGTCAATATAATTTTGAAACGGTTTTGCATAGTTTATGATACCGATAACCCTGGTTAAGAAGTTTAGCAGTTAACAACTTATTACGAGTATTGAAGTCAGTTACAAGACTAGACACTCTGGCAAATCGAATTAATTACGAAATATAAACGCCATAGGATGCCGTGCGAGGAACATCACCGACCAACAAAGGAAAATTTACAATCTCAAATTCAAAATCATTGCATTTGTCATAAATTTTTGCAGGAAAGAAGCACATCTACGTGTAACAATAGACAGATGTAAATCCAAAAACGAGGCCTCGGTATCAGAAAAAAATGTTTTATTTAACTGAAGTTCTGGGGGTAAATTTGACTGATCAAACCATCGAAACAGGTATTGTCAATATTTAATAAATCATCAAAATATCTAGAAGTCGAGCTATGAAGTTAAAATGGCTTGTTATTTATATATGATTAGGTCTATCATTTCAGATTATGCGGAAGAAAGCTAGTATCAGTGATATCGGAGAAACCCCTATTTGGTTTGCATTGCATAGACTTGTCAATGTTGAAGTAAAAACACTCAAACATATGGGCGCAAACGCGAGCTGTTACCCTTTACATTGTAGTGATCTGATCGGCTCTTACTTGTAAAATACAAACTTTGAATATTAAGTGGCCGCAAATTTTAACGGTTTTTATGAGTAGACCTTTTCGTGGATTTATATTTCGGCGGATTTTCGATTTCCAAAGAAAAATAAAATAGGTCGAATCTCCAAAGCCCTGTAGGATGACAAAAAAGCATCGGAGTTGATGATCATCAGCGTCATGCAGAAACTGGAAATTAATTAAAAGTTTTGTGTTCACCGCATGAATAACCTAATGTGCTACCTTGACAATCCATGTCTGTCTGGAGGTGTATCACTTTGCTCTTATCTGATTGGTTTGCCCATCCTATTGAGCTCACAGTTAAAGCAATCAATCAATTACCAATTATATCAACAATTTTGACAATAACTCTCAAGGTGTGTTTGTTTTCATTCAGCAGTTTTGAGATGTCTTATGACTAGGACATTGTCTTTCTTTATTTCGACTTCTAAAGAAGTAACTACACTTTTCTATTGTCACTGGTGATGTCTATGACTAACTGACACATCATAATTGTGATGTGTAAAATATCTTCTCTTGCACTATTTTAAGATTTTTTGGCGGATTTTTATTTTGGCATTTTTTTTTGTTGACTGCAAATAGCGCCAAAATAAAATGACCGCCAAAACGCCAAAAATAAGTGTTTTACGGCAGCTGCACGTGGCCTTTGACGATGACCCAGTTGTGCTATTATTAGATATATCTTCATCATATACTATATCCTTCAGATATCATTGTGACTTTTAGGAAGAACTCAGACGATTTGGAATGTTACTTATAATAATGGATGACATGTGAAGAATCAACGTATTTTGCAAAATAAACATATTTTGCCAAATATGTACTTAAATGACCTTTGACCTACGGCCGATTAGGTTGGCCATTATGCTGTTTGTATAATGTTTGGGTTTTATGCTTCCTAGATAAGGAAATGGCAACTCATGTGACTTTATTTCAGTTGACATACTAGATATCTCTTTGTACAATAAATATTGATGCATATTTAAAGAAAATTTGTACTTAAATAACCTTTGACCCTGACCAAATTTATGATATAACTTCTTTTCTCACATATAATGCATAAGTAATATGTCCTAAGTACATTGCTGGTGTTTTAGTTAATTTTATTTGGTCTGTTTAGATATAGAGAGAATACAAATACCAGTATGTACAAATTTTATTGTATTTTTGCACTCATTTGACCTTTGACCTAATTCTGAGGCTCAGGGGCATTTTCAGAAGTGGCATCCACCCCTATCACTTTTGCAACACACTAAAGAACACAATTAGCATGGATGCCAAACTCTACTCAATTTTGCCATCAGAAGTATTTTTTCGTGGTTTGGATGGCCAACTAATATCTAAGCTCGGTGTTCAAGCCCCTAGGTGGGCTGTCCATCCGTCAGTCTGTCTGTCCCTTCATCAACATTTATGTCATTGTTTTGTGTAAAATCTTTTTGATTGCTCATATCTCTGTAACAACATGTTAGATTCTCTTAATATCTCTATAGCATTACCTTTCATATAGGATATCTAAGTCCCTGAGTCAAGCCCCTGGGTGAGTTGTCCGCGCGTTTGTAAACTTTGACATCAAAGTTTTGTGTTAAACCTTTTTGATTGCTTATATCTCTGTAACCACATGTTAGATTCTCTTCATATTTGGTAAAAGATATCTTTATAGCATTACTTTTCATATGGAATTTCTAAGCCCCTGGGTGGGCTGTCCGTCCGTTTGTCAAGTTTTACGTCAAAGGTTTGTGTTAAACCATTTTTATTGCTCATATCTCTGTAACCTCATGTTAGATTCTCTTCATATTTGTTACAGAATATGGCTGTAGTATTAACTTTCATACGGAATATCTAAGCTCCTTGGTCAATCCCCTGGGTGTGGCTAGAGGTCAATAAGACATAGGCATTTTGATTACGTCCATGTTATGTGTTAACTGCTTTCATTATACTCCTTGTTGTTGAAATGCAATAGTTATTCTCAGTGGACTAAATGGTTATATGGAAAGGTTCAATGCTACAGACAAATTGTCATTTCCACTAAAAGGGGATGGCACTGGCCGGGGGTATACGGGCCCCACTGGGCACTTTCTCTAGTTTACAAGTTGTTCTTGAACATGGTTTGGCATAGAACTGGAATCTTCCTGGCAAAATTTACCAGTTATGTAGAAAAATGAATATAAATGGTTTTATTGTTTCAGGGCTGCCTGGAAAATTCTTCAAAATTTCACTTGTCCTGCGTATGACCAAGGGCATGTAGATGTTGGAAAATTTCATGAGGGAGTGACAAAAATTTTTACCATCAAGCAAGTGCACATGTTGAATTTTCAAACACTGCATTTCTTTTTTAGCTCATCTGTCATGTGGTGACAAGGTGAGCATTTGTGATCACTTTTTATCCGCTGTCCGTCGTGCGTTTTCCGTGCATCTGTTAACAATTTCTTCAAACTACATATCCTCCTAAACCACTGATCAGATTTTGGCCTAACTTCAACGGAATGATCCTTAGGTGGTCCCCTTTCAAAGTTGTTCAAATGGTTCCAGTCTGTTCCAGTCTGTTGCACATCTATGTCACAGGAACCAAAAATGGATTTTTTTTTCACTGAAAGCTTAAAAAATCTTCTTATCTGAAACCACAAAGCCCTTGCCTTAGTTATTTGGTATGAAGCTTCATCTAGTGGAACTCTACCAAGGAAAATGAAAAATGCCCTGCGCCGGGGCCCACCAGTTTTACATAAACTTATAGGGAAAACCTTTACAAGTCTTCTTGTCTGAAACCAGAAGTCGGAAGTGTTTGATATTTGGTATGAAGTTGCATCTAGTAGATCTCTTCAAGGATTATTCAAATTATAGCCCTGGGGTCAAAAATACACCTGCGCCGGGGCCCACCTGTTTAACATAGATTTATATATGGAAAACATTTAAAATTCTTCTCGACTGAAACCAGAGGGCCCAGGTCTTTGATATTAATTTGGTACGAAGCCTCTACCAAGATTGTTCAAATCGTAGCCCTGGGGTCATAAATGGCCCCACCCTGGGGTCCACCGGTTTTGCATGGCCTTATATATGGCCCTCTACCAAGGTTTTTCAAAGTTTAGCCCTGGGGCCAAAAATGCCCCCACCCCGGGATCCACCAGTTTTACATAGACTTAAGGAAAACCTTTGGTTTAAACAATATTTGTTAGAATAAATTCACATGTATACATCGCATAATAGTATATTATGGTGCAGGATTTGATACAAAGCTAGAAGCTTATATAAATCATCTCCTGAAATAATAATAATGGCATTACATATGTGTGTGGAAAAGCTTTAAAAATCTTGTCTAAAACCTGAAGTCCCATGTCTTTGATATTTGGTACAAAGCTTCATCTAGTGGACCTCTACCAAGTTTGTTCAAAGTTTAGCCATTGGGCCAAAAATGGCCCCGACCCGGGTCCACCGGTTAAATACATAGACTAATATAGGGAAAACCTTTAAAATCTTCTTGTTTGAAACCAGAAGGCCCAGGTCTTTGATATTTGATATGGAGCTTCATCTAGCGGACCTCTACCAAGATTGTTCAAATTGTAACCCTGTGGTCAAAAATGGTCCCATCCCGGGCCCCACTGGTTTTACTTCGACTAATATAGGTAATACCTTCTTCTTGTCTGAAACCAGAAGGCCCAGGTCTCTGATATTTGATATGAAGTTTCATCTTTCGGATCTCTTCTGTGAAATTTCAAATTATTGCCCTGGGACCAAAGATGGCCCCCGTCCCATTGCCCACGATTTAACATAGACTTATATATGGAAAACCTTTAGAAACCTTCTTCTCTGAAACCACAAGGCCCAGGTCTTTAATTTTCAAGCAAATCAGACTTTTAGGGTTGTGGGCTCAAAGTCAAGGTTCTTGGGGCTATTTTAGAAAAGCTTTGTCTTCACTGTAGCCCCAATATTTATTGATGCATTTTAATGTAACTTCATACAAATGTTGGATATATTAATATCTCCAGCAAGTTAAGCTTTCAGGGTCCCAGATGCAGTGGCTATTTTCAGAAAAACTTTGTCATCACCCTAGCGCCTACATTTATTAAAGGATTTTATGTAACGTTACACAAATGTTGGGTATAATAATATCTCAAGCAAGTTTGACTTTCAGCATTCTGTGCTCAAGGTAAAGGTCACTGTGGCTGTTTTATAGAAAAAACTTTGACATGTTGCTATAGTGTCTATATTTATTGATGGATTTTAATGCAGCTTCACACAAATGTTGGGTATGATAATATATGAAGCAAGTTCAACTTTCAGGGTCCTGAGCTTAACTTAAGGTCACTGTGGCTGTTTTTTTAAAATGCACGTCCGACGTTACGGTCCACCAAATAAAAATATAGTTCTGCCCCTTTGAAATTGTTTGTAAACATTTCGTTTCCGGATAACTCCTCCTACAGTTTACATCTAATCAAGCTGAAACTTCATATATACTTCGACCATGATGTGGGGCAGTGCATATTGTTTCGAGGTTGTGGTCCACCAAACAATGGTAGAGTTATGCCTCTTTGAATTTTTTTTGTAAACTTTTAATTTCTGGATAACTCATTCTACATTTTACACCCGATCATGCTGAAACTTCATACATAGTTAGACTATGAGTGGGACAGTGCATATTATTTCTAGGTTATGGTTCACCAAATAATAATAGAGTTATGCCCCTATGAAATTTTTACTGAACTTTTCGTTTCCGGATAACTTCCCCTATATTTTATATCTGATGCAACTGAGCCAAAACTTGATATATAGGTGGTGTGTGTTTGACTTTTACATCCTACCAGCAGCTAAGGTCAGACTGATCCAGCTGAACCTTCATATATAGTGAGACCTTGATGTGGGGCAGCGCAAATTGTTTCGAGGTTACGGTCCACCAAATAATAAAAGAGTTATGCCCCTTTGAAAAATTCTGTAAACATTTCGTTTCCGAATAACTCCTACATTTTACAGCCAATGAAGCTGAAACCTTACATACAGTAAGACCATGAAGTTGAACAGCGTTTTTTTTTCTGAGGTTACGGTCTGCTAAATTTTACAAGAGTTATGCCCCTTTCACTGATTTTTCTAAACATTTCGTTTCCAGATAACTCCTACATTTTACAACTGATGAAGCTGAAACTTTATGTATAGTTAGACTATGATGTGGAGCAGTACAAAGTATTTCAAGTTTACAGTCTACCACTTATTGCCAGAGTTATGCCCATATCATTTTGAGGTTATGGTCCTCCAAAAATTACCAGAGTTAAGCCCCTTTCATAGATTTTTCTAAACATTTCGTTTCCGGATAACTCCTCCTACATTTTACATTTGATTAAACTGAACCAAAACTTGATATATTGGTGGTGTGTGTTTGACTTTACATCCCACCAGCAGCAAAGGTCAGACTGAGACAAGACTTTAGTTTGAGACTTGTCGGAAAATCTTGTGAAGCCCGGGATCAAACTGTCAGAAAATCTTGAGAAGCCCGGGATCAAACCCACGACCCCAGGTTTATGGCGAGAGAGGATATGTAGGCAGAGCCTGATGTGGAACAGTCAGTAGTTTGGTTCTTATGATGCAGCCCTATCTATTTCTTCAAGTCTGATGAATATGAGATAATTGTCAAAAAAAAAATAGAGGGTGGTGGTAGGGGTGCGAAACGCACCCTTCCCCACTCTGTACGGGCCTGCATCAACAGGTAGAATGAACGTTTTTGTGCTGAAGGGGCTCTGTATCAGATCACTGTTATTCAGTAGCTGGGATGCGATGGTTGGACTTGGCCAGGAGAAGAGAGAGTGAAGAAACTATGACAGTGTAGATCCTGATAAGCAGAAGCCATCGTTTGCAAAGGAGCAGCAGGATTAAATGTTATACATGCAATAACTTTTTACAGCACATATTGTCTTGCATATGAGGTTAAGCATTATCAATTCAGTAAGTAAATACTTTTGAAAACCTTGAAGGAAAATGCTACCAGTTCAACAACAATATTTAAGAACGTCATTTTTTTTCAGACTAAAGTTGTACTGAATACTTTTCTTATTATGAAGCGTATTAACGAGTAGCCACAATCTACATTATATTATAATGCTTGTTATTGTCCGCGTGACTGTACGAAACCCAGGTACCAGTTAATTCAGAGCGCTGCATAAAACGTTAAATCTGGGCTGGGCTCATGTACGAGGAATTAATTGACTTATCAATCGACCCAAAGAAAATCTGGACAGGTATTCGCTTATCAGTCAACTCGAAGATACTAAGTACAGAAGCTTCCCACCTGCGTTTAATTACCAATTGACTGTCGCTGACCCTTAACAAAATCCAGGTGCTGGTTGTTTATAGCATCGATTGTCGCCTCCCTAAGACATCAGATCCCAGTGTAAACAAGTGAATTCTGGACTGTGCTCATGTACGTGGGCATTGTCAAACAGTGTTTACCTATTTAGACACCACGTGACGCGGTGTTTGATCAGGTCTACTCTTAAAATACTGGAATTTAAGGGTCAACTAACAGTCCAATTCTCAGTTCAGGGCTATTTTCCGAACTTCACTCAGAGACAATCAACACATCAGTACTCTCAGTGCTTTGATTGTTTGTAGTAACTGTTGTATGTATTGGAACTTTTTTACCACGTATATATTGAGTTGGAGCACAGCAAAATGTTACAAGCAAAGTCTGAGCCTATTTATATACATTACACACAAGCTGGCCAGAATCTTCGCAAAGACAATGTAGCACTGATGTACACAACAAAGACTGATGATACTGCAAAGATTGGCAGTGTAAACATGTCTTTGATGCTTATAGACTTTGCTGTGTCCTGGCTGAAATATGCCCTGTATCCACCATATAATCAAAGAGCCGACTACGGAGATCAGATGCAATGTAACACGTCGCGTGCAGTGATGGAGACAGGTAAGAGGACTTTTTTCTCATTTTGTCCCTTTTAACCAAAAGATCTATGAGCTGAAAGTTTTGGGAGAAGAAAAGCGTACTTTACTGCTATTTTGGCCATTCTCGTTCTATTAAAAGACAGCTTCTACTGCCTGAAAAGTATACATTTAAACCGGAAATATCGGGCGAGGAACACCAAACCCAGTTTCAAACGCAGATATCGTGGCTTCTGCTCTGTCGAATTACATCATGGATGTGTCTGTATATACAATAAATATTCCTGGTCACGTTATAACAAAAGATATTATTCAAATCAAATACTTTTCCCCAAAATATTGCCTCATACACGTCTGGGATCAGATTTTATGGATGCAACTGACTTCTGTGTGTATGGTTTAGAGGAAGCAACCGACTTCGGAGATTTTTCGTCGAAAATTATGCGACCTACTTCGGAATATGCGACAGAAAATGATGCAACCGGCTTTAGTGACATAAAAAATCAAATAATATTGCTGTAGAATGTTGAACAGACATTCAATTAACGTCTTTATGCCAATCTAGATCTTGCGTCCACTAATTTCCAATGTAACTTAAATAATGACAGTTATTGCAGGCGGATAGTAGATTACAGAGGATTCTACTAAGCAATATATCAGTTGCTAATCACATACTTTCAGTTGGATCTCGTCATTGTTTGTGTATCCACCGGTTTTGGAGAAATAGAAAGCAAGACATTTTGCAGACTTATTTGGAGACTATTCATTGCTATTTTCATTTTGACTCTGTGACTGTTTTCAGTCCCGTTCATCGCCACTTCAAGAGCTTTTACTCTTACAGGCTATTATGAGAGACACTCATTTGAAAACACAACTAACCCGGTAAACGAAATGCTAAAATATTAAAACTTTTCAAATTTCAAGGTATGGGATGATCTGTAACGCTTTAAATTAAAAGTACCAAAAAGATTAGACAAGCTTGAAGAATTTCCTCTTGACTCTCTCATCAGTCACCTAGATCAACTTAGGCCAATGAAAGATATAAAACCAAAATCCTTTCCATCGTGGGGATATGTACTTATTATTGTTGCTATCACTATAGCCTTTGTGTTGTCGGTAATTATTTACAGCAAATGCAGGAAATCTTTGCTATCAAAACTGATGCAAAATAATGAAAACACTAGAACACGAATACAAATGGCCATAATGCCGACCAAACAGCTTCATGAAAACAGTGGGGTAAACCAACGTTACGACGAAGGAGGAAACATGTGTGTCATCATTACTAACGAACGACCAAAGGAGGGAAAACGACCAAACTCCATTTGAGTTGGAAGGCGCTGTTATGCACAAGAAATTTCCTGAACTGGATTCGCAAGTACCATTTTCTGCGATCTAGAGAGAGACGGCAAATGTGTAAATAATGAAAAAACAATACCATGATATCAAGACATACATGTTTGTGCTAAAGACTCATTAATATTGTCCCAAGCTCCTTTAGACATTACCAATGTAGAATGTACTCCAGTCTCAGAAAATGATGGTAGTACCAGTGGGTTAATAAGCTACAGCGCCGCCATAACAACAACCGCTTTAACAACCTGTAGATAGGCAATAGAGGAGTATTGCATTTATATAGATTAGACCGCTTGCAACCGATTTCGGTCATTCGGCGACCGACGACCTATGGTTATTATTAGGTCATTTGGCGACCGACAACCATTGTTATTATTCTGTAATTTGGAGACCGACAACCTATGGCTTTATTCGGTCATTTGTCGTCCGACAACCTATGGTTATTATTCGGTCATTTGGCGACCGACAACCTGTGACTTTATTCGGTCATTTGGCGCCAGCAACCTGTGGTGACAACTGGTCATTTGATGACCAAATTACTTCCTTTGTATCAACTGTCATGAGTGCGACTGGTGACGTTAAGGACTAGTCAACTAGCTTGCTGACTAAAGGTATTGAAATGATATTTTGTTATTTCACTCTTACTTGATGCATTTCTATTTTTGATGGGTATGTTTAAAGAAATGTTGCTAATGCTTTGGAGCATGAGCAATATTTCTATTCAAGTAAGGAAGTATGTTCCAATATGACAAGCTAACTCGTCTTACGGACCAGATGTCCACTTATTCAATAACCTAGAACGTGACTGAATCATGCTACTTGTTAGTAGAATCGTGCAGTATGTCACGTACCAGGAAAAAGCTGTATAACAAAAACCGGGCCAGAACACTTGAGGGAAGTCTCCTTCTTGTTCTGATCTTGTACAGATCACACTTAATGATGTTTTACTTTGGGAGAGGTTGAGACGGTTTAGGACTAAAAAGGCTGAAATTTTGAAATAAATTATTAAATAAAAGTCTAGCAAGACAGAATACTTTAGTTTATTTCATAGAGGGCAACATGGATTTCGGTTGATTGTTTGTCAGTCGACCCAAAGTTACTAAGTACAGTGGCTTTTCGTTGTTGGTGTCAACGTGACTATCATTGACTTGGTGGAAACTCGGGTATAAAAACAGCCTTGCTATTCTTATCGCTGAGGTCGGTGGTCAGTGTTGTGTCAGAGGATTTATCCATAGAATCTGGACAGGAATTTTATATTGGGTTTGGCAAAGAGGGTAGACCCAGACCAGAACACTACGAATGCGGCGTCTTATCAGGACCTACACTGTTTGCTTTCAACAAGGGCTAAGACACTTTGGTGACCAGTTTTCCAGCTACACTGCGCTGTTAGATAATCGACCCACCGGTGCTCTGATTAACATTATTGGCCGAGTGTACAGCATTTCCTTCTAGTGTTCCGTAGCAAAAACTTAATCTGCTATGCGTGTGTACAAGGTCTTATCAGCAATTCCAGAGCCATATACTAACCAAAAGAGCCAAGCAATTTGCACAGGGAGAATGGTGTCATTGTTTGACACACAAGTGATTACGTAAGGAATGCTTTGCCAAGGGTCCAAGAAAACATCAACTATCCATCTTAAAAGAAGACTGAACTGCCAGCGATGAATTTTCCTAAAAACAGTTAAAGTAACCTGGCTCGGCAGACGACACTGCAACAACATTGCTTTGACGTAAGGTTTCTTTGTTTCATATTGCCATTCATCTTATTTCACAAAAGTCGGTTGCATCATTTTCTGTAGCATATTCTGAAGTCGGTTGCACATTTTCGACGAAAGATCTCCTAGTCGGTTGCTGCCTCTAAAAATACACGCCGAAGTCGGTTGCATCCATAAAATAAAAAACTGGATGTGTTTGAGGCAATATTGTGGGAAAACGTGTTTTATTTGAATTGTGACCAGGGATGTTTATTGTATATACAGACACATCCACGATGTAATTAGACAGAGCAAAAGCCAAGATATCTGCGATTGAAAATGGGTTTGGTGTTCCTCACGCGAGATTTCCGGTTTAAATGTATAATTTCATGGCAGTAGGAGTTGTCTTTAAACAGAATGAGAACGGCCAAAATAGCTGTAAAGTACGCTTTTCTTCTTCCAAAACTTTCAGCTCATCGATCTTTTGGTAAATAGGAACAAAATGAGAAAAAATCATCATCCTACCTGTTTCCGTCACTGCACGTGACGTGTTAAGTTGCAGCTGATCTCCGTAGTCGGCTGTTTGGTTGTATGGTGGATACATGGGGTGATAACGATAACACAGCCTGATGAAATAGTTGTTTTCTTGTTAATCTACAAATTTGTGCATTCAAAACAGATATTTCTTGATGAAAAATGCTGATATTTTTAGCTCACCTGGGCCGAAGGCTCCAGGGGAGCCTATAGCAAAGTGGGTCTTCCATCTTCTGTCCGTCGTCCGTCCGTCCACATTTTTGAGCAGCTATATCTCTGCAGCCTGCAGGCTGATCTCATCATTTCTCATCTGTAGCTTGTCTCTGGTTGGGCATTGATGACGTAAGCTTTTTTTTCGAAATCGCACGAAAGCTTTGGTTGCTATGGCAACCACAAGGTCCCATAGACTTACAATTTGAAAATGCTTGTCATCACCGTAGCGCCTTCAGTTTTGTTCGGATCTTTCTGAAACTTATATGTAAGGTGGCTGGGGATAAAATCTCGGATGAGTTCGAAACCGGCAAAGTTGGTCCAATTATTTTATCATAGGGTTACATCCCTTTAATTGCTGAAAATGCAGATTTTTAGCTCACCTGGACCAAAGGCTCCAGGGGAGCTTATAGTATAGTGGGTCGTCCGTCGTCCGTTCGTCCACACTTTTGAGCAGCTATATCTCTGTATTCTGCACGCTGATCTCAATCATTTCTCATCTGTAGCATGCCTCTGGTGGGGCATTGATGACATAAACTTTTTTTTCGAAATCGCTCTAAAACTTTGGTTCCTATGGCAACCACAAGGTCCCATAGACTTACTATGGGAAAATGCTTGTCATCACCGTAGTTTTGATCGGATCTTTTTGAAACTTTTATATAAGGTGACTGGGTATAAAAACTCGGATGAGTTCGAAAACCGGCCAAGTCAGTCCATTTATGATAGAGTTACGTCCCTTTGATTGCTGAAAATGCCCATTTTCGAACTTGTCATCACCGTAGCCCATTCAGTTTTGATCGGATCCTTCTGAAACTTATATGTAATGTGGATGGGGATAAAACCTGGGATGAGTTTGAAAACCGGCCAAGTCCGCGGATTAATCATAGAGTTACGTCCTTTTGATTGCTGAAAATGCCGATTTTTGACCTTGTCATCACCGTAGCCTCTTCTGTTTTGATCGGATCTTTCTGAAACTTATATGTAGGGTGGCTGGGGATAAAATCTTGGATGAGTTTGAAAACAGGCCAAGTCAGCCCATTTATCATAGAGTTATGTCCCTTTGATGGCTGAAAATGTTGATATTTGACCTTGTCATCACCGTAGCCCCTTCTGTTTTGATTGGATTTTTCTGAAACTTATATGTAAGGTGGCTGGGGATGAAACCTCTGATGAGTTCGAAAACTGGCCAAGTTGGCCCATTTATCTTCAATAAACATCCCTTTGATTGCTAAAAATGCCAAATTTTGACCTTGTCATCACTGTAGACCCTTCAGTTTTGATTGGATCTTTCTGAAACTTATATGTGACGTAGCTGGGAATAAAACCTCTGATGAATTTAAAATACTGGCCAAGTCGGCACATTTATCATAGAGTTAAGTGCCTTTGATTGCTTAAAAATGCTTATTTTTGACCTTGTTAGCACTGCTGACCCTTCAGTTTTGATCTGATCTTCATGAAACTTACAAACAAATAAGTCAGGCAGAAAAGCTCGGAGGAGTTTGAAAACTCGTGAGGTTTGCCTTTTTGTCACAGAGTAACATCCCTTTGATTGCAGCAGTTAATTGCTTATTTTTGAACTTGTCATCACCATAGCCCCATCAGTTTATATCGGATCTTCTTAGCAAGTCAGGAATAAAAGCTTGAAAGAGTGAAAACTGGTGAGGTCAGCCTATTTATCATGGAGTTACATTCTACTTGATTTGCAGAAATTGCTTACCCTGTCATCATCATGTCCTTACATTAATCCTTCAGTAAAGGTTGGCACTTCCTGAAACTTTGAATCTGTTAGCTCAGGTGAGCGATACAGGACCAAGCCCAGCTTGGTCCTCTTGTTGACCTTGTCATCACCGTAGCCCCTTCAGTTTTGATTGGATCTTTCTAAAACTTATATTTAAGGTGGCTTGGGATAAAACCTCGGATCAGATCGAAAACCAGCCAAGACGGCCCATTTATCATAGAGTAACGTCCCTTTGATTGCTGAAAATGCCGATTTTGACCTTGTCATCACCGTAGCCCTTTCAGTTTTGATCGGATCTTTCTGAAACTTATATGTAAGGTGGCTGGGGATAAAACCTCGGATGAGTTTGAATACCTGCAAAGTCGACCCTTTTTACATAGAGTTACGTCCCTTTGATTGCTGAAAATGCTGATTATTTGCCTTGTCATCAACGTAGCCCCTTAAGTTTTGATCGTATCTTTCTGAAACTTATATGTAAGGTGGCTGGGGATCAAATCTTGGACGAGTTCGAAAACCGGCCAAGTGGCCCAATTATCATAGAGTTATGTCCCTTTGTTTGTTAAAAATGTTGATTTTTGACCTTGTCATCACCTTAACCCCATCAGTTTTAATCTGATCTTTCTGAAACTTATATGTAAGGTGGCTGGGGATAAAACCACGGATGAGTTCGAATACCGGCCAAGTTGGCACATTTATCATAGAGTTTCGTGCCTTTGATTGCTGAAAATGGCGATTGTTTACCTTGTCATCAACGTAGCCCTTTCAGATTTGATCAGATCTTTCTGAAACTTACATGTAAGGTAGCTGGAGATAAAAACTCGGATGAGTTCGAAAACCGGCCAAGTCGGCCCATTTATCATAGAGTAACGTCTAGTGCCAAATTTTGACCTTGTCATCACCGTAGCCCCTTCAGTTTTGATCGGATCTTTCTGAAACTTATATGTTAGGTGGCTGGGAATAAAACCTCGGATGAGTTCGAATACCGGCCAAGTTGGCACATTTATCATAGAGTTTCGTGCCTTTGATTGCTGAAAATGCCGATTGTTTACCTTGTCATCAACGTAGCCCTTTCAGTTTTGATCAGATCTTTCTGAAACTTACATGTAAGGTGGCTGGAGATAAAAACTCGGATGAGTTCGAAAACTGGCGAAGTCGGCCCATTTATCATAGAGTTACAAAGGATAACCCTTTCTAGAACATACTTCACGTCACTACAGCTGGTGTCTGGGAATGTGTGGCGGCCGTAAAAAGTCTCCCTGCCCTACACCATAGTGTAGTTTATATTTTCTTACCCTTTGGGATCATTGATTACATTGCTGAATTTTGAAAATATTTGAGGGTCACTGATGAGGCCTAATTGGCAGAAACTAGCTAGTCTGGCCCAGAAAACATGTACACTCCATATTTTCTAGTTCTGTGGTGTATTCCTTGCTTCCAAAGGATATCCCTTTCTAGAACGTATTTTACGTCCCTTCGATTGCTGAAAATGTCTATTTTTGACCTTTTCATCACCGTAGCCCCTTCAATTTTGATCGGGTCTTTCTGAAACTTATATGTAATGTGGCTAGGATAAAAAGTTGGATGAGTTTGAAAACATGCCAAGTCGGCCCATTTTTTACCTTGTCATCAACAAGCGCCTTCAGTTTTGATCGGATCTTCCTGAAACTTACATACAAATAAGTTGGGGTAAAAAGCTTGGATAAAGTCGAAAATTAGCGATGTCGGTTATGAGTTATGTGCATTATTTTGCTGAAAGTGCTTAGTTTTGACCTTGTTATCAGCGTAGCCATTTCAGTTTTGATCTGATCTTCTTGATCTTCTTGAAACTTACAAACGAGTAAGTCAGGCATAAAAGCTTGGATGAGTTCGAAAACTGACGAGTTGGCTTATCTTACATAGAATTACATCTCCTTTACTGCTGAAAATGCCTATTTTTGAACTTGTCATCACCTAGCACCCTTCAGTTTTCATGGGCTCGTCTTGAAATTTATATGTAAGTAAGTAAGAGATAATATCTCGGCAGAATTAAAAAATTGGTGAGGTCAGCCATTATTTCAGAGAGTTTTGTCCCCCTTAATTGCAGAAAATGCCTATTTTTGACAGCTCCTTCAATTTTATTGCATCTTCTTGAAACTCACGTTAGTAAGCCAGGGATAAAATGAATGAGTTCGTGATCTGATGATTTGTTTGTTTGATTTGAGGTTTAACATCCCCGTCAACACTTTAAAGGTCATTTTGGAGACGTTGCTTCCAATTTTGTGGGACTTTTACCCGATATTGAGATGAAATGACATCTCAAGCTCTGTCGCCCAATGAAACCAATAGGGGTTATAAGCATGGACGGTCGGACTTGTGTACACCGCCTTGCCTGGGCAGGCTTAGATCCTTTAAGTGGTTTACCAGTACTCGTGTGCGGGTCGGATTCAGCTCTGCGTGGAGGCATCATGCAGCCCGTATATTTCTTCAAGCCCCGATGGGCGGGGGCCGCGTGAACTGATGAGGTCAGCCTTTTTATCATAGAGTTACATCCCTTGGATTGCAGAAAATGTCTCTTTTTTTACCATAACTCCTTCAGTTTTCAAATTTATATGTTTTATAAGTTGGAGATAAAAGCTCAGACACGTTTGAAAACTAGCAATGTCAGTCAATAATCATGGCGTTATGTCCCAAGCTGGCTGAAAAAGCCTATTTTCGACCTTGTCATCACTGCTGCTCCTTTAGTTTTGATCGGATCTTCATGAAACCTACAAACAAGTAAGTCAGGCAGAAAGCTCGGAGGAGTTAGAAAACTCGCGAGGTTTAGCCTATTTTTCATAGAGTAACATCCCTTTGATTGCAGCAGTTAACTGCTATTTTTGACCTTGTCATCACCATAGCCCCTTCAGTTTATATCGGATCTTCTTGAAAGTTACTTTGAAGCAAGTCAGGAGTAAAAGCTTGAATGAGTTTGAAAACCGGTGAGGTCAGCTGATTTATCATAGAGTTACATTCTACCTGATTGCAGAAATTGCTTACCATGTCATCACCTTGACCTCCAATAATTCAGTCAGTAAAGGTTGGCACTTCCTGAAACTTTGAATCTGTTAGCTCAGGTGAGTGATACAGGACCATCTTGGTCCTCTTGTTTTAAATTTATACTCAAAATATAGGTTAGGGGTGCTCATAGCAACCTCATTAAGGCAGTTCAAAAGAGCACCCACAACCTATAGCTAGGAGCAGAAATACGAAAAAATAATGTCTACCCCTGTGTGTGTGTGTGTGTGTGTGTGTGTGTGTGTGTGTGTGTGTGTGTGTGTGTGTGTGTGTGTGTGTGTGTGTGTGTGAATTCGGGTTTAACGTCGCTTTCAACAATTTTTCAGTCATATCACGACGGTGTCTGTTTGCGACAGGGAGCTCAATGCTCACTTTTATAGTGCTGCCTCACTGAAGTATCATGGTTCAGACACATTACATGATACCACACCCAGTCACATTATCCTGACACTGGGTCGACCAGTCCTAGCTCTACCCCGTAAATCTGAGTGCCAAGCGAGGAGCAGCTAGTACCATTTTAACGACTTTGGCATGTCGCGTCCCGGAATCGAACCCGTGACCTCCCTTCCCCGGAGCGGACACTCTACCACATGAGCTATCGGGGCCGGTATCTTCCCCTGTGAACCCCCAGTTATCTCTATATGTAATGGGTTTACAAGGGTGTTAATAATTAGACACTTGTTATCATGTTGTAAGAGCCATAGATGAGCAGCGTTATGTTATTGCCTTAATGGTTGTTTCAGTTTATAAAGCGGAACAGACTTGATATACCAGCAGATCTTGTAAATGGGACAATCCATTGTAAAGAAGGTGCCGCAGCATCATTAGTGGAGAAAATCTATGAACTTTTAACTAACAGACCGTAAGTATTGTACATATATCAGTACTTTTTGGGGATAGGAGAAGGGATTTGCTACTGAAACCCATTGTGTACTGGTCGACTTTTTAGCTCATCTGAGCACGAAGTGCTCAAGGTGAGCTATTGTGATCGGTCTTTGTCCGTCGTCCGTGCATGCGTCCGTCCGTTGTCAACTTTTGCTTGAAACGACTTATTCTCCAAAACTGCTGGACAGATTTTGAAATAATTTCACAGGAATGTTCCTTGGGTGACCCTCTACCAAAATCGCTCAAATCGTTTTGCTCGGACGAACAAGATGGCCGCCAGAGCTAAAAATAGGAAAAAAAAACTTTAAACGACTTCTCCTCCTTAACCAGTGCATTGAGTTTGAAATAATTTCACAAGAAGGTGCCTTGAGTGACCCTCTACCAAAACAGCTCAAATCGTTAATTAATCTCAAATGAACAAGATGGCCACCAGAGCTAAAAATAGAAAAACCTTCAAATGACTTCTCCTTAACCAGTGGATGGGTTTCAAAATAATTTTACAGGAATATTCCTTGGTGACCCTCAACCAAAATTGCTCAAAATGTTCCACTGGGATGACCAAGATGGCCACCAGAGCTAAAAATAGAAAAATCTTTAAAAATCTTCTCTTCCTTAACTATTGGATGCATTTTGAAAAAAAAAAAACATGCACAAGAATAATCCTTGATGGACCCTCTACCAAAATTACTCAAACTGCTCTGCTCGGATGAACAAGATGGCCACCAGGGCTAAAAATAAAAAAAAAATTAAACGACTTCTGGCCCTTAACCAGTGGATGGATTTCGATATAATTCAACAGGAATGTTACATGGGTGACCCTCTATTTAAATTGTTCAAACAATTCCGCTGGGATGAAAAAGGCGGCCGCTAGGGCTCATAATAGAACAAAGAAAATTAAATAACTTCTCCTGCTTAACCAGTGGATGGATTTCAAATTGATTTCATTATGATAACACACCCATGTGTCTTAGTGCATTTTTCATATCTCCAAAATGGCAACTTTGCTGATGAAAAGCCATGATATTTTTCTTATCAATGCTCAAAACATAGGTCGGTGCTCGTTAGAACGGCCTCAATCTATGTCTTGGAGTAGAAATAAGAAAAATAATGTATACATACCCCCATAAGGTTTAGGGGGTCTTCATTTCACAGACTTGTTTTAAAATTGCTCAACCCGTTGGATGAAATGGGTAAAATTATAAAACCTCCTTGTGTCAACCAAAATTGCTCAAACCCTCTACTCTAACATATATTATCTTCAATTTCATTTGTACAATATGGATCAGGTGAGCGATCCAGGGCCATCATGGCCCTCTTGTCTATTGTTTTATGTTGGACAAGTCCATTGTCTGCCCACCTATTTTTAGCTCGCCTGTCAAATAGTGACAAGGTGAGCTTTTGTGATTTCAGTTTGTCCATCGTGTGTGCGTGCATCAGTAACCAATTATTTTAAACACATCTCATAAACCACTGATCGGATTTTGACCAGACTTGACAGGAATGTTCCTTAGATGGTCCCCTTTCAAGGTTGTTCAAATGGTTCTGGTCCATTGCATATCTAGGTCACAGCAGCCAAAAATAGATTTTTTACTGAAAAAAAAAATCTTCTCTGAAAGCGCAAGACCCAGATCTTTGATATTTGGTGTGAAACTTCATCTAGTGGACCTCCACCAAGATTGTTCAAATTATAGCCATGGGGCCCGCCGGTTTTACATAGACTTGCAGTACGCTCTCTGTGATGGTTATATCGTCCACATCATGGAGGAATGTGAAAGGGATTAACTTCATGAAATCTTCATGCAAACTCCACACAAAATCCACAGAATTTTTGCGCTTGTCCACGCTGGTTAACGTGAGCACCTCATGAGTAGCGTGGCATAAATGTGGAGCTGAAAAAATATCAAAGGTAAAGATGCTTATAACCTGAACCTCATATACATGTGTCATCTTGACTAGAAACTTACATTTACGTACCCAAGCAAACCTTCTCTAGCTTTCAGGCCTTTTGAAAATCTGGATTTAGAGATATTAATATTCCACGCTTTCTTTATTTTTGATAATAATAACAATATGTAATCCATCACGGCTCTCCTTTAAAATTGGAACCCATTTAACCCCACTTTTATTTAGTAAAACTGAAGTTGATATGGGAGTACATTATTTTTGGACGGGTTTTTAAACAAAATCCGTCCTTTAAAATGCCGATGTCCGGGTGTCGGGCGTCGTCCGAGGTTAACCTTTTGGTTAACCTTTTTCAAAGTGATATGTTACCTTTATTTGTCAATGTATTGCTTTCATATTAGGACTGCTGCTTCATTGGAGGTATTTCTTTCGAATACGATCCATTAATGGCACAAAGGACCAAAGTTTTGGTGGAAATTGTCATTTTTATGCCCCCGGAATCGAGATTCAGGGGGGCATATAGTTTTGGGTCTGTCTGTCTGTTTGTCTGTCTACAAAAACCTTAACATTGGGCATAACTTTTGAATGGTAATAGATAGAGCTTTAATATTTTACAGGTGTATACCTTATCACAATTCCTTTCCAGTGGTACCTTAATTTTTTGATCTCGTGACCTTGACCTTGACCTTTGACCTATTTTTTCATTTTTTTTAAACTAACATTGGCCATAACTTTTGATTGATATGTGATACGGCTTTCATATCTCAAATGTGCATTCCTTGTCACAAGACCTTTCTAGTGGTACCATAATTTTTGACCTCGTGACTTTGACATTTTACCTCCTTTTTAAAAACTTTAACATTGGTCATAACTTTTGATTGGTAAGTGGTAGGGCTTTCATTTTTCACACGTGCATTCCTTGTCACAAGACCTTTCTAATGGCAACATAATTTTTTACCTCATGACCTTGACCTTTGACCTACTTTTTAAAAACTTTAACATTGGCCATAACTTTCGATTGGTAAGTGAAAGGCTTTCGTATTTCACATGTGCATTCTATGTCAATTGACATTTCCAACGATCCCATAATTTTTGACCTTGTGACCTTGACCTACTGTTTTAAGACTTGAACATTGGCCATACCTTTCAATTGCTCAGTGAAACTGCTTTCATATTTATCATGCACTGTCCGGGGGCATCAGTGTTTCACAAACACATCTTGTTTGAACTTAGGTGTTTCAGGTTTACCTTTTGGTTCACCTTTTTTCAAGTGCCAGTGTAGAGGATCAGAGGGTTCTGGGTTCAAATACCGGTGGAGGAATGTTTTTAGCTCACCTGAGCAAAGCCAAAGGTGAGCTTTTGTGATCACCTTTTGTCCATGTTCTTGCATCGTGCGTCGTCAACATTTACCTTGTTAATCCTCTAGAGTCCACGATTTTGCTTCAGTCTTCATGAAACTTTACCAGAATGTTTGACTTGATGATATCTGTGTTATGTTTGAATATGGGTCATGCCAGATCAAAAAGTAGGTCAAAACATAGAAAAACCTTGTGAACACTATAGAGGCCACAGTTTTAGTCTAATCGTCCTCAAACTTGCTCCGAATGATCATCCTGACAATATCTCCATCTAGTTCGAATATCGGTCATGTGGGTTCAAAAAGTTGGTCAGTAGGTTAAACCATAGATAAACCTTTTTAACACTCTAGAGGCCACAGTTTTGGTCCAGTCATCCTCAAACTTGCTCAGAATGATCATCCTGACAATATCTCGGTCAGGTTCGAATATGGGTCATGCGGGGTCAAAAAGTAGGTCAGAATGTAAAACCTTAGAAAAACCTTGTTAACACTCAATAGAGGCCACAGTTTTGGTCCAATCATCCTCAAACTTGCTCAGAATGATCATCCTGACACTTTTTCGGTCTAGTTTGAATATGGGTCATGTGGGTTCAAAAAGAAGGTCAGTAGGTCATACCATAGAAAAACCTTGTTCGCACTCTAGAGGCCACAGTTTCGGTCCACTCATCCTCAGACTAGCCCAGAATGATCATCCTGACAATCTCGGTCAAGTTCACATACAGATCATGTCGGGCCAAAAGTAGGTCAATAGGTCAAATCATAGAAAAATTTATTAACACTCTAGAGGCCAAAGTTTTGGTCGAATGCAAGCTTGCACAGAATGATCATCCTGACAATATGTCGGTCCAGTTCGAATATGGGTCATGTCAGGTCAAAAAAGTAGGTCCGTAGGTCAAATCACTGAAAAACCTTGTTTACACTCTACAGGCCACAGTTTTGGTCGAATTATCATCAAAGTTGCTCAGAACGATCATCTCTAGAATATCTAGGTCACATTCGAATATGGGTCATGTGGGTCAAAAAGTAGGTCAGTAGGTCAAAGCATAGAAAAACCTTGTTTACACTCTAGAGACCGTATTTTTTGTATAATTGTCATTAAACTTGCTCAGAATGATCATCATGACAATATCTAGGTCAAGTTCAAATATGGGTCATGATGGGTCAAAACTAGGTCAGAAGATTAAATCATAGAAAAACTTGTTGACACTCTAGAGGCCACAGTTTTAGTCCAATCATCATCAAACTTGCTCAGAATTGTCATCCTTTGGTAATCTTATGGTCAGGAGGGGTATTTTTGAATATAGTGGTACCTTATACAAAGGGCCACCCCTTCCCCCCGCCCCCACTCCCTTTGTCAACATTGTTAGTTAGACAGCGTGTTCATCTCCCTCTGGTGCATTAGGACCTGACCCTCAATGTCAAAAAGGTGCCCAGATAGTGACATACATATCAGCTCTGTATCGTCAAAGGGATGGATTGACACCCCCCTCCCCTCTCGTCATCATGAGTCATAGTTACACTGATCCCATTTATCTCTGTCTGGTGCACTGTCTGGTGCACTAGAACCTGTCCCTCAATGTCAAAAAGGTGCCCAGATAGTGACATACAAGTCAGCTCTGTATTCTAAAAGAAATGGATACCACCCACCCCCACCTCATGTCACCACGAGTCATTATTCGAAGATTTGTTTGTGCATCCGTCTGTGCGGCCGTTACACTTAATGATGCATAACATTACTTCTGTAACTTGCAAGCTAGGGTTTTGAAATTTCATATATATAATACTCTAAAGCAAATTATGAGTCATATTGATTCCTCATGGAAAATTAGGGAATGCGTTTTTTTTTCTCATCCGGATTGTGGCCCTTTCAGGAGTTCTTTCCCTTTGATTTTTTTTTTAATAAAATCTTGCCAGCAAGATATTTCGAACACTATAAGAGCTAGAGCCTTGAAAGTTGGTGAATGATTGGTGGTGATGAGCAGATGACCTGATTAAATTTTGACTAAATTCCCCAAAATACTTCTTGAGTTATGGCCCTTTGTCACTTTGGGTTTTTGTACATCCTATATGCTTTGTGATGCATAGCATAACTTTAGAACCGTTTATGCTAGGGTTTTGAAATTTTATATATGGATTCCGCACGGTAAAATAGGGGACACATATTTTTTTCTCATCTGGATTGTGCCCCTTTCAAGAGCTATTAAGTCTCCCCCGAATTGTTTTTTTCGGAGAGACATATTGTTTTTCCCCCAGGCGTCTGTCCATCTGTCTGTCCATCTGTCACTCATTCGTGTCCGCTCTATAACTTGAAAACCGTTCGAGCTATCTTCACGAAACTTCATATAAATATTAATCAGCATTAGACGACGTGCAGTGCGCACGAACTATAACTCTCGCATTTATACTTTTCGAATTATCTCCCTTGGAAGTTTGTCGGTATGTATACATGTATAGGCAAATCGTGTCCGGTCAATAACTTATTTTCAGATGGGTTTTAAAATTACTTGGCAGAAATATTAACAACCATGAGATGATGTGTGGTGCGCATGAGGCAGGTCGGTACCTACAAGGTCAAAGTCATACTTATAGGTCAAAGGTAAAAAAGGGGCCTTTTTTCGTGTTTGGTCAATAACTTTATTATTTTTATATGGATTTTAAAACTACTTGGCAGAAATATTAACAACCATGAGACGATGTGTGGTGCGCATGAGGCAGGTCGGTACCTCAAAGGTCAAGGTCATACTTAGTGGTCAACGTTAAAAAAGGGGCCTTTTTTCGTTTTTGGACAATACTTTTCTTATTTTGGGATGGATTTTGAAATCACGCGGCAGAAATGTTAACCAGTATAAGGCGATGTGTTGTCTGCATGACCCAGGTTGGTATCTCAAAGGTCAAGGTCATACTTAGAGGTCAAAGATAAAAAGGGGCCTTTTTCGGGTTTTGTCAATAACGTGCTTATTTGTAGATAGAATTTGAAGTTACTTGGCAAAAATGTTGACTATCATGAGACGATGTGTTGCATGCATGATTCAGTTTGGTACCTCAAATGTCAAGGTCATTCATAGAGGTCAAAGGTAAAAAAGGAGCCTTTTTTGTGTTCTGTCAATAACTTTCTTATTTTTAGATGGATTTTGAAATTACTTGGCAGACATGTTAACAATCACGAGACAATGTGGTGCACGCTAGACCCAGGTCGGTACCTCCAGAATCAAGGTCATACTAAGAGGTCAGAGGTTTGTTGTTTTTTTTGTGTGTGCAGTCAATAACTTTTTAGCTCACTTGGGCCGAAGGCTCCAGGGGAGCTTATAGTATAACTGGTCATCTGCCGTCCGTCGTCCGTCGTCTGGCCGTCACCACCTTTGACCAGTTATATCTCTGCAGCCTGCAGGCTGATCTCAATTATTTCTTATCTGTAGCTAGCCTTTGGTGGGGCAACGAAGAATTTAGTCTTTTATTAAATTGAATGAAAACTTTGGTTGCCATGGCAATCCCAATTTCCCATAGACTTACAATGGAAAATGCTTGTCATCACCGTAGCACCTTCAGTTTTGATCGTATCTTTCTGAAACTTATATGTAAGGTGGTTGAGGATAAAAGCTCGGATGAGTTCGCAAACCGGCAAAGTCGGCCCATTAATCATAGTTACGAGGACTGTTCAAATATGAATGCAAGTAGAACGTTTTCT
Organism: Lucinisca nassula; assembly: GCA_963580285.1. Classification (NCBI taxonomy): domain Eukaryota; kingdom Metazoa; phylum Mollusca; class Bivalvia; order Lucinida; family Lucinidae; genus Lucinisca; species Lucinisca nassula. The sequence goes on along the minus strand of OY757015.1, from coordinate 56,175,146 downwards.
CGTGCACTAATGCGAAAATCATCTGGAAATAAATATCACAGCGTAGAAAAACATTTTACCTATACATTGATACCAAACCTGTTAAAATCCGTCCACTTTAGCCATGTATATCGTTCGATAAACACTGTCTACTCTTGTATACTAATACAAGACATGGTTGGAAGAAGGTCAGAGTATGCCGTTGAAATACGGTCCTATATTAAGAATCGTTATATTCTTGGTATACGGTGCAAAGACATTTTTGATGAAATGTGTTGGGTTTATTCGCATAATGAAATGTCTTTTCCGACAGTTTTTCGTTGGTGTAAGAAATTAAGCTGTGGGCTAGGCTCAACAGAAGATGCACCGCATGATCCGTCGGCCGAAAAGAGCAACATCTGACAAGATGGTTGCTTGAGTGAAAGAAATGTTGCTACCGATGCACGATACACCACTAGGCAAATAGCTAGTATGGTTGGCATCTCATTAGGAGCAGCTCATACAATTCTGAAACGGGATTTGAAAAATGAGAAAGATCTGTGCTAGATGGATTCCCCATCTGTTGACAGATGAGCAGAAAAAGACATGCGTTCAGTGCGCCAAGAAGTTGCTTAAAAAGTTTCCAAATTACAATGCACGGTCTTTCGCTAATGTCCTCACAGGTGACGAGACATGGGTTCATTTTTTTGAGCCAAAACGAAAGATTCAGAACAAAATATGGGCAACAAGGTATTGCAAAAGACCATGCATTGCAAAGCGGACCATGAGCGTCAAGAAGGTAATGTATGCCATATTCTTTTCAAATCAGTGCCCTGCTATTCAGGTTGCTGTGCCTAAAGGCAAATCTGTAAATGCCAAGTTTTACAAGAATAAAGTTCTTCGAAAATTAAAGATTATTTCAAAGAACGAAGACCCGCAACTGGTTTGGCCAATGTCAGATTGCTACATGACAATGCGTCATCGCACAAAGCGTTCATTGTGCAAGACTATCTGAAGCAGGAAAAGGTTGTTGAACTCCCTCACCCCCTGTATTCCCCTGACCTTGCCCCGTGTGACTTTTTTCTGTTCCCGCGGCTGAAAAAATACTTTTCTGGTCGAAAATTTGTACAGCGCAAACACCTCGGTTCTGCAATATTCCAGTGCCTTCATAGTATACCTCGAAAAGACTACCAAAATGCATTCAATGATTGGATCAGAAGACTGAAAGTTTGTATATCTGTTAAAGGGGGAATACCTTGAGGGGACAAAATAAATTTTTCATCGAAATCTATCACGGAATCATTTTTATTTGCTTAGTTGCATTCATATTTGAACAGTCCTCGTACGTCCCTTTTTTGCTGAAAATGCCGATTTTTGACCTTGTCATCACAATAGCCCCTTCAGTTTTGATCGGATCTTTCTGAAACTTATATGTAAAGTGGCTGGGGATAAAACCTCGAATGAGTTCGAAAACCTGCCAAGTCGGCCCATTTATCTTAGAGTTACATCCCTTTTGATTGCTGAAAATGCAGATATTTGACCTTGTCATCACTGTAGCCCCTTCAGTTTTGATCGGATCTTTCTGAAACTTATATGTAAGGTGGCTGGAGATAAAACCTCGGATAAGTTCGAAAACCGGCCTAGTCTGCCAATTTATTGTAGTGTTACATCCCTTTGATTGCTGAAAATGCAGATATTTGACCTTGTCATCACTGTAGCCCCTTCAGTTTTGATCGGATCTTTCTGAAACTTATATGTAAGGTGGCTGGGGATAAAACCTCGGATAAGTTCGAAAACCGGCCTAGTCTGCCAATTTATCGTAGTGTTACATCCCTTTGATTGCTGAAAATGCCGATTTTGGACCTTGTCATCACTGTAGCCCCTTAATTTTTGATCGGATCTATCTGAAACTTATGTGAAAGGTAGCTTGGGATAAAAACTCAGATGGGTTTGAAAACCGGCCAAGTCGACCCATTTATCATAGAGTAACGTCCCTTTGATTGCTGAAAAAGTCGATTTTTGACCCTGTCATATCAATAGCCCCTTCAGTCTTGATTGGATCTTTCTTAAACTTATATGTAAGGTGACTGGGGATAAAACCTCAGATGCGTTTGAAAACCGGCCAAGTCGGCATATTTATCATAGAGTTACGTCCCTTTGAATTCTGAAAATGCAGATATTTGACCTTTTCATCACCGTAGCCCCTTCAGTTTTGTTCGGATCTTTCTGAAACTTATATGTATGGTGGCTGGGGATAAAAACTTGGATGAGTTCGAAAACCGGCCAAATCGGCTTATTTATCATAGAGTAATGTCCCTTTGATTGCTAAAAATGCCGATTTTTGACTTTGTCATCACTGTAACCCCTTCAGTTTTGATCGGATCTTTCTGAAATTTATATGTAAGTTGGCTGGAGATAAAACCTCGAATGAGTGCGAAAAAACCGGCCAAGTCGGCTAATTTATCATAGAGTTACGTCCCTTTGATTGCTGAAAATGCCGATTTTGAACCTTGTCATCACTGTAGCCCCTTCATTTTTGATCGGATCTATTTGAAACTTATATGAAAGGTAGCTTGGGATAAAAACTCAGACAAATTTGAAAACCGGCCAAGTCGACCGATTTATTATGGAGTAATGTCCCTTTGGTTGCTGAAAATGTTGATTTTTTACCTTGTCATCACCGTAGCCCCTCCAGTTTGATCGGATCTTTCTGAAACTTCTATGTAAGGTAGCTAGGCATAAAAACTCGGATGAGTTTGAATAAGGGCCAAGTTGGCCTATTTATCATAGAGTTACCACCCTTTGATTGCCGGAAATGCCGATTTTTGCCCTTGTCACACCGTAGCCCCTTCAGTTTTGATCGGATCTTTCTGAAATTTATATGTAAGTTGGCTGGGGATAAAACCTCGAATGAGTGCGAAAACCGGCCAAGTCGGCTAATTTATCATAGAGTTAGTCCCTTTGATTGCTGAAAATGCCGATTTTTGACCTTGTCATCAGTGGTTTTCTTTTGCTCCAGCATTTCAGTGGTTTCTTGCTGTCGAGTCCTCACCGTTGTCTCGCCTCTGTGGTTCTTTGATTTTTGTGTTCACGACGATGTTGTACTGATGAGTTAGGAGGCCTTCATGCGGACTGAACAAATTATTTGTCTAAATCGCGACGGGGATGGGGGCGGGGGTTGTGGCCGCGTGGGATCGATTTGGGCCCCCCAGTGGGGGTCATTCCACTGGCCGTTCCAGGGCGGTTCTTCTGTGGCGGTTTATTTGTGGTGTTGTTTGTTACTTGCTGTGTGTGTCACTTGTGTCTTTTTGTTTTGGATGGCCGTGTGGCCGTTTTGTGGGGGAGTGGCTGTCCTTGTGGCCTTCCTTTGTTCAGGTTTCCAGTATGGTCTGGTCGCTTAATGTTTGTGTTTCTTTCCCTTTGGTGTCTTTGATGGGTGGAGTAAGTTAACTGTATCGATTCCTGATCTTTGTTTTACTTCCATTTTGATTGGACTTTTCTGAAACTTATATGTAACGTGGCTCGGGATAAAGCTAAGGTTGAGCTCGAAAACCGGCCAATTTGGCCCATTTGTCATAGAGTTACATCCCTTTGATTATTTCTGAAACTTAAGTACAAGAAAATCCAGGTTAAAAGCTTGGATGAGTTTGCAAACTAGCGATGCGGGGCGATTACTGACAGAGTAATGTCGCCTCTTTTGCTGAAAATGCTTATTTTTGACCTTGTCATGACTGTAGCCCCTTCAGTTTTGATCGGATCTTCTTGAAACTTACAAACAAGTAAGTAAGGGATAAAAGTTTGGATGATTTAAAAAACTGATGAGGTTGGCTCATCTATTGTAGAGTTACATCCCCTTTACTGCTGGAAATGCCTATTTTTGACGTTGTGATCACTATAGGCTTAGTAAGTAAGTGATAAAACCTTGGCTGAGTTAAAAAATTGGGAGGTCGGCCTATATTTTGGAGAGTTCCCCTTGATTATAGTCGATTATAGAAAATGCCTATTTTTTGACCTTGTCATCACCATAGCCCTTCAGTTTTGATCAGATCTTCCTGAAACTTACATTCAAAGAAGTTGGGCTTAAAAGCTTGGATAAGTTTGAAAATTAGGGATGTATGTCGATTACTCATGGAGTTACGTCCCCTACTTTGCTGAATATGCTTAGTTTTGACCTTGTCATCACCTTAGCCCCTTCAGTTTTGATTGGATCTTCTTGAAACTTACAAAAAGTAAGTCAGGGATAAAAGCTCGGATGAGTTCGAAAACTGACGAGGTTGGCTTATTTAATGTAGAATTGTGTCACTTTTACTGCTTAAAATGCCTGTTTTTGAACTTGTCATCACCAAAGCCCCCTTCAGTTTTCATCGGATCATCTTGAATCTTACATGTGAGTAAGTAACTGAAAAGACCTCGGCTGAGTTAAAAAAATGGTGAGGTCAACCTGTATTTCAGGGAGTTATGTCCCCTTGATTACAGGAAATGCCTGCTGTTTTACCCTGTCATCACTATAGCTCCTTCAATTTTATTGGATCTTCTTGAAACTTACATGTTTGTATGTTAGGGATAAAATGGATGAGTTCGTGAACTGATGAGGTCAACCTATTTATGATAGTTACACCCCTTGGGTTGCAGAAAATGCCTGTTTTTGGCTGTAACTCCTTCAGTTTTCATGGATCTTCTTGAAATTCGTATGTTTGTAAGTTAGGGATAAAAGCTCAGACAAGTTTGAAAACTAGCAATGCCAGACAATTAATCATGGAGTTATGTCCCCTGCTTGGCTGAAAATGCTTATTTTCGACCTTGTCATCACTGCCGCCCCTTCAGTTTTGATCGGATCTTCATGGAACTTACAAACAAGTCAGGCAGAAAAGCTCGGAGGAGTTTGAAAACTAGTGAGTAATGCCTATTTATCATAGAGTTACATCCCTTTGATTGCAGCAAATAATTGCTCATTTTTGACCTTGTCATCACCATAGCCCCTTCGTTTTATATTGGATCTTCTTGAAAGTTACATATAAACAAGTCAGGGATAAAAGGTTGAATGAGTTTGAAAACCTGTATGGTCAGCCTATTTATCATAGAGTTACATTCTTCTTGATTGCAGAAAATGCTCAACATGTCATCACCTTGTCCTCTCATAAATCCTTCAGTAAAGGTTGGCACTTCCTGAAACTTTGAATCTGTTAGCTCAGGTGAGCGATATAGGACCAGCTTGGTCCTCTTGTTTATTTCTGGATGGACTTTATAAAGTAACCATGCGGAAATGTTCGACGTCATTAGACCATAAGTCATGTGCAAAACCAAGGTCCATACCTCCAATGTCAAGGTCATACCTAGAGGTCAAAGGTAAAAAAGGGACAGTCAATAACGTCCTTATTCTTTGATGGATTATGAAATTACTTGGCAGAAACGTTAACCGTCATGAGACGATGTGTTGTACCTCAAAGGTCAAGACCATACTTAGAGGTCAATGGTAAAAAAGTTTGTTTTGTGTACGGCCATTAACTTTTTTATTTCTTTATGAACATTTTTAAAGTTATTCTTCATTAGATGATGTGTTGCATACAAGACCCAGCTCAATACCTCCAATGTCAAGGTCATACTTAGAGGTCAAAAACGGGGGAGACATCTGTGTTTTTGTAGATAAACAAATCCTAGCTGAATTTTAGCTCACCTGAGCCTTTAGGCTCATAGGTGAGCTTATAGTATAGCCATGGTTCGTCGTCCGTCCGTCCGTCCGTCCACCATTTTCAAAGATCTTCTTCTCCTATACTGCAGGGCCAATCAAAGCCAAATTTCATATGGAGCCTCAGTGGGATGGGGGAACGAAAGTTTGTTCGCGGGGTCTGGATCACATGACCAAGATGGCCGCCATGCCCATATATGGTAAAAAGCCTTCAAAAATCTTCTTCTCCAGAACCATAAGGCCAGTGGCCTTGAAACTTGGCATGTAGCATATGGTACTCGGGCCCATCATGGTTTGAACAAATGGTGACCCCGGGTTGACCTTGACCTATTTTACAGCAATGTCAAATTTGCCGAAGTAGGCTTTTGCATGGGGCAAAGTGAAAATAATGGATTTATAGGAAAACCATTGAAGACAGTGTCACCAAAATTTGTAGATCAGGTAAAGTATCTGAATACATGAAGATCTATGGGTCAGAAAGGTCAAGGTCATTCATTGGCCTTAGACCAAGGTCATTCAGGATCCATATTTCAAACATTTTTTTCTCCAAAACTGCTGAGCCAATTTAAGTGAAATTTAATATGGAGCCTTTGTGAGTTGAACAAATGAAAAAATGCCAATACGGTCTAGATCACATGACCAAGATGGCCGTCACGCCTATATATATGGTAAAAAGCCTTAAAAGTTCTTCTTCTCCAGAACCGTAAGGCCAATGGCCTTGAAACTTGGCATGTAGCATATGGTACTCAGGCCCATCATAGTTTGTACAAATGGTGACCCCGAGTTGACCTTGACCTATTTTACAGCAATGTCAAATTTGCCGACTTAGGCTTTTGCATGGGAAAAAGTGAAAATAATGGATTTTTAGGAAACCATTGAAGACAGTGTCACCAAAATTAGTAGATAAGGTAAAGTAGCTGAATACATGAAGATCTATGTGTAAGAAAGGTCAAGGTCATTAATTGACCTTAGACCAAGGTCACGCAGGTTCCATATTTCAAACATTTTTTCTCAGAAACTACTGAGCCAATTGAAGTGAAATTCAATATGGAGCCTTTGGGAGTTGAACAAATGAAAAGCTGCCAACATGGTCTAGATCACATGACAAGATGGCCACCACGCCCATATATGGTAAAGAAACTTCGAAATTCTTCTTCTCAAGAACCGTAAGGCCAATGGCCTTGAAACTTGGCATGTAGCATATGGTACTCGGGCCTATCATAATTTGTTCAAATGGTGACCCTGGGTTGATCTTGACCTATTTTACAGTAATGTCAAATTTGCTGACTTAGGCTTTTGCATAGGAAAAAGTGAAAATAATGGATATTTAGGGAAACCATTGAAGACAGTGTCACCAAAATTTGTAGATTAGGTAAAGTATCTGAATACATGAAGATCTATGGGTAAGAAAGGTCAAGGTCATTCATTGACCTTAGACCAAGGTCACTCCGATTTCATATTTCCAAAAAAACATTTTTTCTCAGAAACTACTGAGCCAAAGTGAAATTCAATATGGAGCTTTTGTGAGTTGAACAAATGAAAAGTTGCCAGTACGGTCTAGATCACATGACCAAGATGGCCGCCACGCCCATTTATGGTAAAAAGCCTTCAAAAATTTTCTTCTCCAGAAATGTAAGGCCAATGGCTTTGAAACTTGGCATATATCATATGGTACTCGGGCTCGTCATAGTTTTTACAAATGCTGACCCTGGGTTGACCTTGACCTATTTTATGGCAGTCAAATTTGTCAACTTTTGCATGGGAAAAAGTGAAAATAATGGATTTTTAGGAAACCATTGAAGACAATGTCACCAAATTGGTAGATCAGGTAAAGTAAATGAATACATGAAGATTCATGGGTAAGAAAAGTCATCATTCAGTGACCTGGGACCAAGATTAACCAGGTTCCATATTTCAAACAGTTTTTTTCTCAGAAACCGCTGGCCCAATTCAAGTGAAATTTGATATGGATCCTTTATATGATGAACAAATGAAAATTTGCTCATATGGTCCAGGTCACATGACCAAGATGGTGGCCATGCCCATATATGGTAAAACACTTCGAAATTCTTCTTCTCCAGAACCGTAAGGCAAATGACCTTGAAACTTGGCAGGAAGCATCTGGTACACGGGCCTATCATAATTTGTTCAAATGGTGACCCTGGGTTGACCTTTACCTATTTTACGGCAATGTCAAATTTGCGGACTTAGGCTTTTGCTTGGGAAAAAGTGAAAATAATTGATTTTTAGCTCACCTGAGCCATTAGGCTCATAGGTGAGCTTATAGTACAGCTATGGTCTGTCGTCCGTCCATCCGTTGTCCGTCCGTCCACCATTTTCAAAGATCTTCTCCTCCAAAACAGGGAGGCCAATCAAAGCCAAATTTCATGTGGAGCTTCAGTAGGATGGGGGAACGAAAGTTTGTTCGCGGGGTCTGGGTCACATGACCAAGATGGCAGCCATGCCCATATATGGTAAAAAGCCTTCAAAAATCTTCTTCTCCAGAACCATGAAGCCAATGACCTTGAAAGTTGGCTTGTAGCATCTGGTACTTGAGCCCATCATAGTTTGTAAAAATGGTGACCCTGGGATGGCCTTGACCTATTTTATGGCTATATCAAATTTGCAGACTTATAATTTCTAGAATACCGAATTGGAAGGAATATATAATACAAAATTGGGGTTAATGCAAAAATTCAATCAAATAGGTCTCATCTGCTGTTTCTGGTCACAAAGTAGATAAAATGCAATGACCAGGAACTGATAAAACAAATTCACGTTGTGTCCCAGCCACCATACTGCAAAGAAACACCTATAATGTAGATGGTATTAAGTAAAACTTTACAAGTGGAAAATCAAGGAGTCAAGTGCTCTTTCCCAGCACATTGTCAATCAGTCATTCCCTAAATAATATGAAAAGTTGGAAAAAATATGACAAATGGAATAAACCATAATGAAAGCATGGCCTTCGAACTGTCAGAAAGGTAGGAATAGGTGGAAAGTTTTATCACATTGTTAGACATCAAAATTTTGTCCCCACAAGTTGTGTACCCCTGCTCTGAGGCTATATACATATATAAAAACATTAAAATGTACACCAGGACCAGGTGTCAGGTGAGCGTTTACAGGACCACTGGTCCTCTGGTTTTATAAAATCTATTCAGCAAAATATCTCAAAAACCATAAGAGCTTGAGCCTTGATAGTTGGTTGTTGGTGATGAGTAGATGGCCTGATTAAATTTTGACTAATTTCCGAAAAATACCTCGTGCGTTATGGCCCTTTGGGTATTTGTACATTGTGAACTTAATACATTGTGAAAAGAAGATCTTATGAGCCAGTGTAGTGGAAAGAGTGCTGGACTACGCATCAGTTTTTGGACAATGAATCTGAGGGGCGTGAGTTCAAACCTCGGTGGAGGACTGGATTTTTTTTCTTCTTTTTTTTCTTCATAAACACACATAATCAGTTATTATGCCCCTTGCACAACAAAGTTGTTAGGGGGTGGAGATATTGCATTTGTCCTGCGCTTACATACATACATACATACATACATACATACATACATATATACATACATACATACATACATACATACATACATACATACAACTCTTATGTAAACAGGCATGCATGCACACACTCATGCATGAATGCACTTAAACATGTATACATGCATGAAAAAACATGCACGTATGCACTCATGCAAAAATGTACACAGGCATATATTAGCACACATATCCAGGTCAAAAATGTTGTACCCACACAGTGTGTTACATGACACTCACTTCTGTGTTACTTGCCATATGGGGGGAGCATTCGTGTCCTATGGGTACAATTCTATTTGTTTTAAATGTTTTCCATTTTCAAGGTTGGCAAAAACCAGTCAATATGAGTATTGACCAGGCCGGTGGTTAAAACCGGCTTTAACCCATCATTACTGGTCAATACTGGTCGATTGGTGGTCGATTAGTGCCTCTGTCCTGTTGCTAAAGTAGTCTTAAAAGCTTTCTCCCTACATCATGTACATGATGTTAGACTGTATTTTCATCACTGAACAAGACAAAATAGTTTTTTTTAATAACAGTAATTATTTGAGGTATTTTTAGCTCACCGTCACGTAGTGACGAGGTGATATTTTGGGATCACTTTTTGTCCGTTGTGCGTCCGTGCGTAAACTTTTTCTTCCAACGACATCTCCTCCTAAACCACTGATCGGATTTTGACCAAACTTCACAGGAATAATCCTTAGGTGGTCCCCTTTCAAAGTTGTTCAAATGGTTCCAGTCTGTTACACATCTAGGTCACCGAAAATAGATTTTTTTTCACCGAAAACTAAACAATCTCCCCCGAAACCACAAGGCCCATGTCTTTTATATTTGGTATGAAGCTTCATCTAGTGGACCCCTACCAAGATTGTTCAAATTATAGTGTTGGGGCCAAAAATGACCCCGCTCCGGGGTCCTTTGGTTTTACTTGGGCTTATATAGGGAAAATCTTTAAAAATCTTCTTCTCTGAAACCGCAAGGCCCATGTCTTTGATATTTGGTATGAAGCTTCGTCTAGTGGACCCCTACCAAGATTGTTCAAATTATAGTGCTGGGGCCAAAAATGACCTCGTCCTGGGTCCCTTTGTTTTTGCATAGGATTATATAGGGAAAATCTTTAAAAATCTTCTTCTCTGAAACCACAAAGCCCATGTCTTTGATCTTTGGTATGAAGCTTCGTCTTGTGGACACCTACCGAAATTGTTCAAATTATAGTGCTGGGGCCAAAAATGCCCCCGTCCCGGGTCCCTTTGGTTTTGCATAGGATTATATAGAGAAAATCTTTAAAAATCTTCTCTGAAACCGCAAGGCCCAGGTCTTTGATATTTGGTATGAGGCTTCATCTAGTGGACCCCTACCAAGATTGTTCAAACTATAGTGCTGGGGCCAAAAATGCCCCCACCGCGGGTCCCTTTGGTTTTACATGGGCTTACATGGGGAAAATCTTGAAAAATCTTCTTCTCTGAAACCACAAGGCTTAGGTCTTTGTTATTTGGCATGAAGCTACATCTAATGGACCTCTTTCAAGATTATTCAAATTAAAGCCCTGAGACCAAAAATGCCCCCGCCCGAGACCCTTTGGTTTAACATAGACTTATATAGGGAAATCTTTAAAAATCTTCTTCTCTGAAACTGCAAAGCCCATGTCTTTGATATTTGGTATGGAGCTTCATCTAGTGAACCTCTACCAAGATTGTTCAAACTATAGCCCTCGGGCCACAAATGACCCCGCCCCGGAGCCCTTTGGTTTTTACTTAGACTTAGAGAAAATCTTTGAAAACTTCTTCTCTGAAACAGCAAGGTCCAGGTCTTTGATATTTGGTGAAGCTTCATCTAGTGGACCTCTATCAAGATTGTTTAAATTCTAGCCCTGAGGCCAAAATGCTCCCATCCCGGGGCCATTTGGTTTTGCATAGGCTTATGTAGGGAGTATCTTTTTAAAAACTCTTCTTCTCTGAAACCACAAGGCCCAGGTCTTTGATATTTGGCGTGTAGCTTCATCTAGTGGACCTTTGCCAAGATTGTTCAAATTATAGCCCTTGTTTATATTTGGTATGAAGCTTCACCTTTTTAAACCTCCCACAACATTATGCACATTATAGCCCTGGGGTCAATAATGGCCCAGCCCGGGGCCCACTTGTTACTCTAAGGATCAGGTGAGCTATCCTGGGCCATCATGGACCTCTTGTTTATTTGAGACATTAATGCTGGTCAGATGAAGAGGTTGGATTCACTCACTGAACTGTAGACAGGCCTGTTCTTTTCAATTAAACACTTTTTATAGTTATTCTTTTTTTCCTTTATAGGTTAGATTGTTTGTTCATATTTTCATATACATGAATATGAATATCCGAATGTATCATGGATTGAAAGGTCTTATTTTGTTTGACACAGAAAACAAAAATTGTTGTACGAAATTGATCCACTCACCTCCCCCCCCCCACCCAACACACACACACACACACACACACACACACACACACACACACACACACACACACACAAAGCTTCTTCCCTCTTCAACTTTGAAAATATCAATTATTTAACGTAATCTTTGATCATAAAATTTTAAAGCAGTTCACATTAAATTTTGATGGTAGTGCAGAAAATTGTCACATACATATATTGACAAACGTGTGAAATAAAACTGCCATTAATTTTAGGCCTGTGAAGTAGTTCATCTGTAAAAGGCTGTAATTTATTAACGAAACAATGTTTGAAGATTCACTGATGTCTTTGAATATTTAAAAGTATCTGCAACACCTGTAAATTGCTGTCAAAACAGACTAACCCATGCCACTGCAGTTGGTGTGGCAAAGATCTAATTGCTAAATTGACCAATTACATGTCCCTAGTAGGGGTATTTTACACTGACACCAGGCTTTATTCCTAATATGTGAAACTTTGATTTATATGCAATATAGACAGTATCTCATCATCAAGCTATTACTGAAGGTGTCAAAAGTGAATGAAACCTGACCCAATTTAGAACTTCATCACTATTTCGGAAGATCACAAAAAAAACCCAAAAACAAAATAGTGCAAGGTGCAAAGACTGCACTATTGAAGTTAGTGCTAAGGTCTTAAGACTGATGAGTCATAGACAAAAATGCCTAAGGCTAAAACAGCCAGAAAGTATTGCCAAGAGGCCACTTGAAGAACTAACATCTGTACCTGAAACTCTATCAAATGATCAGCCTACAGCAAAAGGACCAAAACTTCATAATAATTTCAGTAGCTTTGCCTTTTTAGCACAAAAATTATTCAACTGACCACTCAATATTTCAATCGACCAGTATTGACCACTCTGGGAGTATTGACTGGGACGGGTTTTACCGGTTAAAATGCCGGTTAAAACCGCCCCTGGTTTTGGCCGCCCAACCTTGTCCATTGTTAATAAGACATTATATGTGAACTGTCTTCTTGGCAGGTTATTCACATGTTATGTCAAGCCTTTTTTTCACTGAAAAATATGTCATCTGCTAATTGTGATAAACAGTTAAATGGTTAAGAGTTGCCTCCCACACTGGTGTATCCGTTACCCATAGAGATCGGACATTTCAAATAAATTTAATTTAAATATAAAAATGCATGTAAATTTCCAGTATTTAGGACCACTCCACTACTAGCGACCACGTTTATCAGCCCCAAAGTGGGTTTTCATTTTTTGTATCTGTCACAAATAAGACCACTTCTGGACAACCTTTGTCTTATTTCAGAGTCCGTAAGGTACCACCAGAAACAGAGCCTGACTTCACAGACAGAGCTTACCAGAACAAACTGCCAATGCATGCTCGATCCACTGCCACTCAGGCCGTCAAAAATAACCTGAGAATAACAGAAATACAGGCAGACTGTAGTCTTATACTTAATGCTCAAAAAGTAAGTGGACGTTGTGAACATGCCTGTGCAAAACAGTTATGCCTGCATATTGTTTTAGAATTGCAGATATACTTGCAGATTGTAGTTTTATACTTAAAACTATCACATAAAGTTGTAGAGCAGAGGGGAATTTTATTTTTAATGTGAATCAGCAGATGATTCATGTCTTAACATCAACATGAAACGGACATCTGAAAATGCCATGATTGGCAGTTTAAGGTAAGTGGATAAAGGTGTATATTTGAGGTAGTTTTAACAGAAATTGTCATCTCTGTGTTCACCGTGTCCAAGCGTAACGCAGAATTAAGTGGTTGCAACGCCAGAACTGTGGTCTTTTCACGCCGAATTGCGGTACTTTTTGATCGATTTGCCGCCATTTCTGGCTCGAGGAGGTACGGTGGGTAGAAACAAAAATATATTTTTAATATTAGGATATGTTAATCGACCATGAAAAGTAGCCTATCCGGATCTACATACATTTTTCTAACTGCCAGTTCTTCAGTTGATGCATAAACTTTCATGAATTTGTCAAACACTTCACAAGATTATTGTTGAATAGGTTCGGCCATACCATAAATTAACATTCGAACCAGAAAGGTTGGTAGGTTTCCAATTTTCTTCAAATCTATGACAAACTGGTGAATGAAAATTCCGCTGAAAATGACATTGTATCATAAAATCGCCATTTAGTAAAAAAAAAAATGCCGAAGAAAGTAACACAGGTGCACAGTCAACGAAATTGTAGGTAACACGGATAAAATGGCATCTATTTGATCAGCAAATTGCCAGTATTCTGGCTGACAAACTATGCCTACACTGTCCAATGCCAGTTATTATTAATCTACTACCCTATATTGGTCTTAGTCCGTCCATATTAACACAAAGTAAATTCGTTTTGGCCCGAGATGAAGTCATTAAGATGAGGTGAAAAAGCAGCACTCGTGTTTTAGTACAGTATAAACGTATTTTATTACACCAATACATGACAAAACGTGCATGAAAGGGGGTTGGGTCACAAGTTCTCACAACATTAGTTACAACCTTTCCCCTACAGTGACAAACAAAATTACAGTAACATGACAATAACAGACACATAAATTATGAACATTTATACTTTATAAATAAATGGTAAAGTAAATAAATAAATGAATAAAATATGTGTCTATACAGAATGGTTGTTGTTTGGTGATTCAGCAGTACAATTAAGACTATCACGTATAAATAGGTTAAGGCATAATCTTAAATGTTACTGGACAATCTCACAGTATTCTTGATGTATGAATGTACAGTATTGAAAATGACCATGTTCTCCTCGAATGGTAGCTCTGTAATACCATTAAGTAAAATAGCTAAATTAAGAGGGTGAAAAGTGCGAGTTTCGGTGAACAGATTTACTCGCTGATTTACATATTTCGGACAGCGAAAGAAGTAGTGCTCAGCATGTGAGACGCCAAGTTCTGCAACGGAAGGTCAGGTGGTTTTTCTACGGGTACTCCGGTTTTCGCCCACCTCTGATTAACGATCGGCTCGATATGAGTGAAATAATCTTGAAAGGGCCGTAAAACCAAAACCAAAAAAAAAGTAGTGCTCAGCATTCTCATTTTCTGAGTTACAGTCACTTACAGGATTAATTAACAAATGGTTAGTGTATAAGTCACTGAACATATTACTGCATTTGTTACATATTCTAGCATGCATTACAGATAAAAATCTATCACCTTGACCATAATAATCCGCGCCCCCCCCCCTCTGTAATTGAATAATGTATTTAATTGTACATTTAAAAGAATTAAGAGGAAAGCTATTTCGTAAATTCTCATCCCCAAGTCATTCCATAATGACAGAGAAGATGGTATACAAGAATTTGGAAATAGCTCTGTTCTGCAGAAAGGAACAGAGATGTTATTGCAGTTTCTGAGAGGATAATTAGTAGTTGCTCTTATGGCAGGGGGGAATGAGATTAAGAATATATGAAAGAACTTGTCCATTAATCGATCTGAACATGAAATATAGGTTCTGTTTTTTTACGTCTCGATAAAGGAGTCCACCCACATTCTTTGTATAATCGTTCAAGTAAAAAAGACCTTGTCAATCCAGTTACAATTCTGACCGCTTCATTTAATATTTTTATGCCCCCGCCTGCCTTGGCAGGAGTGGGGCATATAGCATTTCGCCGTGATGTTACGTCCGTACGTGCGTACGTGCGTTCGTGCGTATGTCACGTTCGTAACCACCTCGGGCTGAAATGTCGAGCTGAAATGTCGAGCTGAAACCTCGGACTCGCATAAGAGCTCATAATTTTTAGCTCACCAGAGCCGAAGGCTCCGGGGGAGCTTATAGGATAGGCAGTTGTCCGTCGTCGTCTGCGTCTGTGTCTGCGTCTGCGTCGTCTTCGTCAACATTTTCAAACGACATCTCCTCTGAAGCCACTGGGCCGATTGGGCCCAAATTTTATCTGTAGCATTCTTGGGCTGGGGGATTGAAAGTTTGTGTTTTTTATGAAAATCGGCTCATTAGTTTGGTTGCTATGGCAACTTAGAGTTTCCATAGACTTATAATGGGGAAAATTGAAAAATGGCATTTACTGCCAAGCCTCTGCAGATATTTTGACAAAACTTTCATAGAAATGTTCCTTAGGCAATTTACTATCTGCCATATGATTTTAGGCATACTGCTCATTTTTATTGGTTGCCATGGAAACCAAAATGCAAAAAATAGAAAAAAATACTTAAAAATTCATCTCCTCAGAAATCATATGCTCTAGGAGGCTGAGACTTAATGAAAATATTCACCATATTTGCCTTTACAGGTTTTGTGTTTTTTATGAAATTTAGCCTTTTAGTTTTGTTGCTATGGCAACTTAGAGTTTCCATTGACTTATATTTGGGAAAACAGAAAATTGGCATTTACTGGCAAGTCATTGCAGATATTTTGACAAAACTTACATAGACATGTTCCTTGAGTAAACTTCTCTCAGCCATATGCTTTAATGTCAACCTTGGGGTCCCGTTGGTTGTGCCGGGGACATGCCCCGCCCCCTCCACTTCATAAAATGCCTTATATCTCAGAAACCTTACAGATCCCAACCCCTAAACTATATATATTCTTCTTCTTATGATAAGATGCATTAAGTGACACCAACCTGGGGGTCCCCCGAGATGTGCCGGGGACATGCCCTGCCCCCTCTATTTCATAAAATGCCATTTATCTCAGAAACCATTCAGATCCCCACCCCTAAACTATATATATTCTTGTTCCTTATAGTAAGATGCATTAAGTGACACCAACCTTTGGGTCCCCCGGGATGTGCCGGGGACATGCCCCACCCCCTCCACTTCATAAAATGCCATTTATCTCAGAAACCATTGAGATCCCCACCCCTAAACCATATATACATTTGTTCCTTATGATAAGATGGACTCAGTGACACCAACCTTGGGGTCCCCCGGGATGTGCCGGGGCCATGCCCCACCCCTCCACTTCATAAAAGGCCCAATATCCCAGTAGCCTTATAGATCCCCACCCCTAAACCATATATATTCTCGTTCCTTATGATAAGTGGCGATCAGTGACACCAACTTGGGGTCCATCGGGATGTGCGGGGGCCATGCCCAACCCCCTCCACTTCATAAAAGGCTAAATATTCTAGAAACCTTACAGATCCCCACCCCAAAACCATATATATTCTTGTTCCTTATGATAAGACACATTCAGTGACACCAACCTAGGGGTCACCCATGGTGTGCCCGGGCCACACTCCACCCCTCGACTTCACAAAAGACCATATATCTGAGAAACTGTTCAGAGCCCACCCCTTAACCATATATATTCTTGTTCCTTTTGATAAGATGCAAACAGTGACACCAGCATTGGGGTCTACCCGGGGTGCCACGGGCCATGCTCCACCCCTTTACTTCATTAAAATATATATATATCTCAGAAATCGTTCAGATCCCCACCCCTAAACCATATATATTCTTGTTCCTGATGATAAGACTCCACTTAATAATAGGCCATATATCTCAGAAACCATTCAAATCCCCATCCTATAATCACATATATTCTTGTTCATTGTTATTAGACACATTCAGTCAACCCTGTCTTGTGGGGTCACCGTTCAGATCCCCACCATTTAACCATATATATTCTTGATCTTTATGTCACAGCCCTGCACTGCGGGGGACCTCCAGAAGGTCAAAGCCCCGCTGTTTATAATAGTTCATTCCACTGGGGGTATATTTGCATAATATCAAAACCCCCGCATTAACCCGGCATTGCGGGGGAACACAGAGGGTAACTACACCGCACATTAGCCCCGCTATCCCCCTCCTATCCCCGTAGATGGGGGTGGGGGGGGGGGGCAGTGGTTACAAATGACCAGTGCATAAGACATATTCAGTGACAACAATCTTTGGCTTTTCTGGGATCTGCCATGCCCGAATCCCTCCATTGCTTAAAAGGCCTTACGTCTTGGGAACCATACATATCCCCACCGCTGAACCATATATGTCTCTGTTCCTTTTTATAAGACCCATTTAGTGACACCAATCAGGGCTCCATTGGGCAGTGCCCACCTGAGCTCTGGTTTATGAAATTTAGCACTTTGGTTTGTTTGCTATGGCAAGTTAAGAGTTACCATTGACTTGTAATGGGAAAAATTGAAAAATGACAGTAATGCCTCTCAAGAAATTTTGTCAGACTTTCATAGAAATGTTCCTTTAATAATGTTCTTTTTGGCCTATTGCCACAGATGGGAAATTGTCAATTGTCATCTGTTTTTAGCTCACCTGAGCCGAAGGCTCATGTGAGGTATTAGTATACCACGAGCCGGCGTCCGTCGTCCGTCGTCGTCCGTCGTCCACACTTTCAAAGAAGTATATCTCCGGAACCAGTGGGCCAATCTTGATCAAATTTCATGTGAAGCATTATCAGGTAGGGGGAAAGGCTGCATACTGTTTTCGGGCAGATCGGATTGGAACTCTGGTTGCCATGGCAACAAATAGCTCCCATAGACTTAACATAGGAAAAAGTTTGTCATCACTCTAGCTCCGTCAATTTTTTTCTGATCGACTTCATTCTTGCAGATAACGAGGACAGGCATGAAATCTCGATCAAGTTCGATTTTGGGCTGAATCGGATTATTCACTCAGGAGTTACGTGCCCTTGAGCGTTAGGAAAAAGCTTGTCATCACTCTAGCTCCGTCAATTTTTTTCTGATCGACTTCATTCTTGCAGATAACGAGGACAGGCATGAAATCTCGATCAAGTTCGATTTTGGGCTGAATCGGATAATTCACTCAGGAGTTACGTGCCATTGAGCGTTGAAAAAATTGCCTATTGACTTAACATGGGGAGAATGTTGTCATCACTGTAGCTGCTTCAATTATTTTCAGATTGGCTTTATTCTTGCAGATAACCAGCACAGCCATGAAATCTCGGTCAAGTTCGATAACTGGCAGAATCGGATCATTCACTTTGGAGTTACCTGCCCTTGTGTGTTTTTGCATTAGGGTTAATGGGAATTTCAAAAATGTATATCTTAAAGACTACTTGGCCAACTTTGATCAAATTTCATGTGTCGCATTATTGGGCAAGTGGAAAGGCTTCATTAGGTTTTCAGGCAGATCTGAGTGGAACTCTGGTTGCCATGGCAACATCTAGCTCCCATAGACTTCATATAGGAAAAAGCTTGTCATCACTCTAGCTCCGTCAATTTTTTTCTGATCGACTTCATTCTTGCAGATAACCAGTACAGGCATAAAATCTCGGTCAAGTTCGATTTTGGGCCGAATCAGATAATTCACTCAAGAGTTACGTGCCCTTGAGCGCCCGAAAAATTGCCTATCGACTTAACATGGGGAAAATTTTGTCATCACTGTAGCTATTAACAAGGACAGGCATAAAATCTTGGTTAAGTTCGATTTTGGGCTGAATTGGAATATTGACCTCGGAGTTACGTGACCTTGAGCGACAAAAAATTTGCCCATAGACTTAACATAGGGAAAATGTTGTGACTACGATAGCGACTTGAATTTTTTTCAGATCAGCTTCAAACTTGCAGGTAACGAGGACAGACATAAAATCACGGTTAAGTTCGATTTTGGGCCGAATCAGATTATTTGCCTTGGAGTTAACTGCCCTTGAGCATGAAAAAATACGTTGTGACCACGATAGCAACTTTATTTTTATTCAGATCAGCTACAAACTTGCAGGTAACGAGGACAGGCATAAAATCCCGGTTAAGTTCGATTTTGGGCCGAATCAGATTATTTGCCTTGGAGTTACCTGTCCTTGAGCATAAAAAAATACGTTGTGACCACGATAGCAACTTTATTTTTATTCATATCAGCTTCAAACTTGCAGATAACGAGGACAGGCATAAAAATCTCGGTTAAGTTCAATTTTGGGCTGAATCAGAATATTGACCTCGGAGTTACGTGACCTTGAGCGACAAAAAATTTGCCCATAGACTTAATTAGGGAAAATGTTGCGACTACGATAGCGACTTGAATTTTTTTCAGATCAGCTTCAAACTTGCAGGTAACGAGGACAGACATAAAATCTCGGTTAAGTTCGATTTTGGGCCGAATCGGAGTATTTGCCTTGGAGTTACCTGCCCTTGAGCATAAAAAAATACGTTGTGACCACGATAGCAACTTTATTTTTATTCATATCAGCTTCAAACTTGCAGGTAACGAGGACAGGCATAAAATCTCGGTTAAGTTCGATTTTGGGCCGAATCGGAATATTGACCTCAGAGTTACGTGACCTTGAGAGACAAAAAAATTTGCCCATAGACTTAACGTAGGGAAAATGTTGTGATAGAAATAGCGACTTGAATTTTTCGCTCACCTGAGCCAAAGGCTCCAGTGAGCCGATAGTATACCAAGGCTCCGGAGTCCGTCGTCTGTCGTCCGTCCATCCGTCGTCCACACTTTCAATGAAGCATATCTCAGAAGGCAGTCGACCAATCTTGTTTAAATTTTATGTGTAGCACCATTGGGCAAGGGGAAAGGCTGCATTAGGTTTTGGAGCTAGTCTGGTTCATTTGTTCCTTCATTCTTCTTTCTCTCCATATAGAGACAATAGACCAATGTTAAATTTTTAATCAAAGATTTCTCAGGAACTATAAAAGCTAGAAGCATCAAATTTGGTATTCAATAGAATAATGATGACTTATTTTGTGTAAGAGACATTGGGCTTTCTCAGCTTATTTGTTCATCTGTTCTTTCATTCTTCTTTCTCTCCATTTTGACCAATGTTAAATTTTCGTCAAAGATTTCTCAGGAACTATAGAAGCTAGAAGTCTCAAACTTGGAATGCAATGCAATAATCATGACTTATATCCTGTAAGGGTCAATGGGCTGGATTCTATTAGCAGATTTAGTAGTCAAGTCTGTGAATTGTTAAAACTTAAGTTCCTCAGGTGAGCGGTTTAGGCTCATTGAGCCTCTTGTTTTTCAAGCGACATCAGACCTCTGAAGCCACTAGTCTGATTTGGTCGAAATTTTATCTGTAGCAGCCTTGGGAGCAGGGCTTCCATGGTTAATTAAAATACATTGCTGCCAGTGGGCAGTGGCCCCCTAAGCTCTGGTGAGCATTGTGGCCCAAGGGCCTCTTGTTTTACCTGTTGTGCTACAAAGTTGAAATTTGGTATGACATCTACTCAGACCAAGACCTATCAGTTGATGTTCAAGTTGACCCAGGGTCATGCCCCTGGGTGGGCCCAAGGGTCAGATTGCGTAACAGGTCAAAATTGTCATATAGGAATTTGTATGCAAAACTGTCAAAATGTCTAATTATCTTGACAATTAATCAGATTCGAACACCTAAACCATATATTTTATTGTTCCTTATGATATGACACATTCCATGACACACCATGGGTCCCTACAGTCACCCCTGGGCCATGCCCCGCCCCCTTTGCTTCATTAAAGTCTTTATATCTCAGAAACTATTCATATCCCCACCCCTTAACCATATATATTATTGTTCTTTATGACAAGATGCATTGACTGATACAGACATTGGGTCCATCCCGACCCTCCCCCCCTCATTTATATAGAAATTTGTATGCAAAACTGTCAAAATGCCTAATTATCTTGAAAATTAATCAGATTCGAACACCTAAACCATATATATTATTGTTCCTTATGATATTACACATTCCATGACACAGACTTTGGGTCCCTACAGTCACCCCTGGGTCATGCACCGCCCCCTTTGCTTCATTAAAGTCTTTATATCTCAGAAACTATACATATCCCCACCCCTTAACCATATATATTATTGTTCCATATGATAAGATGCATTGACTGATACAGACATTGGGTCCATCCCGACCCCCCCCCCCCCCCCCCCCCACCTAAACCATTTTGGGTCCCTCAGGTCACCCCCGGACCATGCCCCGCCTAATTATCTTGAAAATTAATCAGATTCGAAGACCTAAACCATATATATTATCGTTCCTTATGATATGACACATTCCAAGACGCAGACTTTGGGTCCCCCTGGGCCATGCACCGCCCCCTTCGTTATATCTCAGAAACTATCCATGTCACCACCCCTAAACCATATATATTATTGTTCCTTATGATAAGATGCATTGACTGACACAGACTTAATCAGATTCGAACACCTAAACCATACATATTATTGTTCCTTATGATATGACTCATTCTAAGACACAGACTTTGTCTCCCTCTGGTCAACCCCGGACCATGCCCCGCCCCCTTCAATTCATAAAAGGCCTTATATCTCAGAAACAATTCATATCCCCACCACTTAACCATATATATTATTGTTCCTTATGATAAGATGCATTCACTGACACAGACCTTGGGTCCCTGTGGACAGCTCCGGGTCCCTCCGGACACCCCCGTGCCATTCTAGAGAATGGGTACAAGCCATATCGACAAAGATATATGGCGGGGGCATCTGTGTACTTTGGACACTTGTCTAGTTTCCAATATGTTATAGAAAGGGTTATCCTTTTGGAAGTAAGGAATACACCACAGGACTGGAAAATGTGGAGTGTAATATTTTCTGGGCCAGACTAGCTAGTTTCGACCAATTAGGCCTCATCAGTGACCCTCAGATATTTTCAAAATTCCACAATAGAATCAATGATCCCAAAGGACAAGAAAATATAAACTACACTATGATGTAGGGCAGGGAGACTTTTTACGGCCGCCACACATTCCCAGACACCAGCTGTAGTGACGTCAAATATGTTCTAGAAAGGGTTATCCTTTCGAAGCAAGGAATACACAACAGAGCTGTAAAATATGGAGTGTAATATTTTCTAGGCCAGACTAGCTAGTTTTGGCCAAAGCATTAGAATCTTGCTCTGTTCAACCTTCCCATACTAAAGAGGAGTATTCAAGAGTTATAAATTTGATTCTTGGTTATTCTATTTAGCGTGAATTTTAGCTTTCTCATAATACCAGCAACTTTAGCCGCACTATTTAAATTATTATCAACATGTGTATGCCACTTACAGTTGCTGCTGAGCATCAAACCTAAATGTTTGTGATTATCTATAAATTTAATTTCAGTTTCGGTGAATAATAACTTTGGAAAAATTTAAAAAAAACGTTTTAAAGTAAAAAGCATTGCTTCTGTTTACAGCAGATTGAACTTTACAAGCCACTGTTTTGCCCATGCAACTATAATGTGAAGATCATGATTTATAAAACCTTCAATATCAACAGTACTAGATGTTGAATAAAACAGAGAACTATCATCTGCAAATAACCTTGTCAAACTTAGCAGCAACTCAGATATGTCATAAATAGTAATGGGCCCAAAACGGACCCTTGAGAAACTCCAGCATTGATATTTTTAAATTTTTAAGGGAAAGAAACACAAACTTGAGATATCTAGACCCTAATCGATGGAAACATCAATAGCGGAAAGCCAAAATGACAGTTATCTTTTCCCACACAATGGCTCATTGGCTATCAAAAACAAAATAATACAAGGGATACACACACTCAAAGACAAACCATACCAAAAATAAACGCGACAGAAAAACCGCATTGGAACGGTCAGTGAAACAAATTCCGTGGTGGTGGTGGGGGGGGGGGGGGGTGCTTAAATTGATTTTATGCCCTTACTACTGTTGTGATTTAGACAAATAATTTGTTCAGTCCGCATGAAGGCCTCTTAAAGGGTTCAGCTAAGTGCTCAACCAAGCCTCTTTCACAGATCCTAACACGAATTCTTACTGCAGTTAAAGATGGCCTTCAGAAATATTGTGACACTGCATATGCCAGCAGTGGTGTGAATCAGATGTAGATCTTGAAAAACTGCAAAGAGCTTCTAGAACATATTCAGTCACAGTCTTTTCTCTCAGTAAACAGCATAAAATCTTTCGATTTCTCAACACTACACAACTATTCCTCGTGATGAATTGAAATCTAATCTCAAGGAATTCATAAATCAATGTTTTTTCCACAAAAATGGTAACCGTCGCTACCAGTATGTTGTCCTTGGCTACAAAGACACATACTTCGTTCTAGATCACTCTGATGCACCACAAAAGTACACTGATGCAGATGACATAAAGATGCTGGTATATCTAATTGACAATATTTTCGTGGAGTTCAGTGGCCTATTATTTCAGCAATCATTGGCATACCAATGGTACCAATTGTGCACCGTTGCTTGCCAACTTGTTCTTGTACTCGTATGAGGCGGAGTTTGCACAAGGTCTCCTCAAAGCAGGCAAGAAACGCCTTGCACAACAATTCGATTTCACCTACAGATATAAAGATGTTTTATTGTCTCTGAAAAATGTTAAATTCGCAGAGTACTTGGAATTCATCTATCCACGTGAACTTGAAATTAAGGAAACAACAGAGACTGCAACCTCCTCCTCATACTTGGATTGTTATCTCTATATTGACAACGGGAAGCTTACTATTAGGCTGTACGATAAACGAGATGACTTCAATTTTTCCATTGTTAACTTTCCCTTCCTGAGCAGTAATATCCCGTCTGCACCAGCATATGGAGTTTACGTTGTACAATTAATCCGTTATGCTAGAGCCTGTTCGCAGTATCAGGACTTTATGGAACGTGGGAAGGTGCTTACTACCAGGTTGTTATGCCAGGGGTATCAAAAACCAAACTGGTATCAACACTAAAGAAGTTCTATGGGAGGCACCATGATCTTGTTGATCCGTACAATGTGGCCATTTCCAGAATTATTTCTCATATGTTTGCCAATGGAAAGCCATAGGAAGACTTCCAAAATCTTGGACATACCCTTCTCGGCATTATCTCCTTTTCTTTGTTCGAGTTGATGGGCATGGTGGGCGAAGCTTGCTTACCAAGTAATGCTTACTATTCGCTGACGCCTGATTACACTCTTCTGGAGTCCATGTCTGTTGATCTGAACATTGTTATTTGCCATTTTGTCCATGGATTAATGATTTTGGATTAACGCTTTGGTACTACGACCTTAACTACTTATCAGTGCAACATCTCAGAGATTACAAAAATCAAACAACCACAAAGATTAAACAAAGGGGAGGACTCAACAGCAAGAAACGACTGAAATGTTGAAGCCTACTCTTGACAATTGTGGAATTGGGGATCTGATTGTATCAGTTCCTAATCGTTTCACTTTTCATATAATAATATATCCTGTAACAAATAAATCTTCTCTTGGTCATTTTGCCATTTCAATCAAGTTTATGTACAATGCCTGGCATCTGGGTTCATTAAGAACTGAGTCGTATAAACAGAAGGGTATAGTTGTCACCAATATGAAAATGTTAATTGGTATTCACCTAACTAGATATCATAGCACATTATATTGTTTATCAGTCAGAAAGAATACTGGTAATTTGCTGATCAATCAGATGCCATTTATCCGGCGTTACCTTCTGTCGACTGTGCATCTGTGTTTCTTTCTTCGGTATGGCCGTTTTATGATACAATGCCATTTTCAGACATTTCCATTCACATGTTGGTCAGATTTGAAGAAAATTGGAAAAGTACGAACCTTTCTGGCACAAATGCTAATTTAAGGTATGGCTGAACTTATACAATAATAATAATTTTATAAACCCTTTCGGTTTTATTTGGCGACAGTGCTTGGAGATGTCATTTCAGCTAAATGTCGGGTAAAAGTCACACAAAATTGGAAGCAATGTCTCCAAAATGACCTGTACAGTGTTGACGGGGGCGTTAAACCTCAAATCAAGCAAACTAAACAGTTCCAAGGTCTGCTGCATCGAACTACGACCGAAACCGAGCCCCAAAACGAATTTACTTTGTGTTAATACAGACGGACAACGATCAATATAGGGTAGTAGATTAATAATAACTGGCATTTGAAAGTGTAGGCATAGTTTGTCAGCCAGAATACTGGCAATATGCTGATCAATCAAATGCCATTTTATCCGGTGTTACCTACAATTTCGTCAACTGTGTCCTTGTATTTCTTTCTTCGGCATTCTTTTTGTTACTAAATGATAAATTTTATGATACAATGTCATTTCAGAGGCATTTTCATTCACCAGTTTGTCTTGGAAAAGTATGAACCTTTCTGGTTTGAATGCTAATTTATAGTGTGGCCGAACCTATACAACAATAATCTCGTTAAGTGTTTTACAAATTCATGGAAGTTTATGCATCAACTGAAGAATTGGCAGTTAGAAGAATGTATGTATATCCGGATAGGCTACTTTTCATGGTTGATTGACATATCCTTATATTGTAAATCTATTTTTAGCTCACCTGAGCCGAAAGCTCAAGGGGAGCTATTGTGATCACTCACCGTCCGTCCGTCGTCGTCCGTCCGTCTGTCCGTCCGTCCGTCCACAATTGCTTTAAAGGACATCTCATAAACTACAGAACAGATTTTGACCAAACTTGGCAGAAATGATCTTTGGGTGGTCCTCTCTCAAAGTTGTTCAAAGAATTCCATTCCATGCAGAACTCTGGTTGCCATGGCAACAAAAGGGGAAAATAATAAATAACCTTTAAAAATCTTCTTGTCTGAAACCAGAAGGCCCAGGTCTTTGGTATTAGGTATGAAGCTTCATCTGGTGGACCTCTACCAAGATTGTTCAAATTATAGCCCTGGGGCCAAAAATGCCCCCGCGCCGGGGCCCAAAGGTTTTACATAGGCTTATATAGGGAAAAACCTTTAAAAATCTTCTAGTCTCAAACCAGAAAGCCCAGGTCTTTGACATTTAGTATGAAGCTTAATCCAGTGGACCTCAACCAAGATTGTTTAAATTATAGCCCTGGGGCCTAAAACGGCCCCGCCGTGGGGCCCACTGGTTTTATTAGCTCACCTGTCACGTAGTGACGAGGTGAGCTTTTGGGATCACTTTTTGTCCGTCGTGCGTGCGTGCGTCCGTGCGTGCGTCCGTGCGTCCGTAAACAATTTCAAATAAGTATATCTCCAATACCCCATGGCCAATCTTGATCAAATTTCATGTGAATCATCATCAGGTAGGGGGAAAGGCTGCATAAGGTTTTTGGGCTGATCAGATTGGAATTCTGGTTGCCATGGCAACATATAGCTCCCATAGACTTATAATGGGAAAACATTTTAAAATCTTCTTCTCTGAAACCACAGGGCCTAAAGCTTAGATATTAAGCATGTAGCAAGGGCAAGTGGTCAACTACATAATTCCTGCCAATCATGCCCCTCGGTGCCAAATGGGCCACGCCCTAGGGCCCCTTCGCTCCCATAGACTAATAATGGAAAAAAAAGCTTCAAAAATCTTCTTCTCTGAAACCACAGGGCCCAGAGCTTAGATATTTAGCATGTAGCAATGGCAAGTGGTCACCTACATAATTCCTGCCAATCATGCCCCTGGGTTCAAAAAGGGCCACGCCCCGGGGCCCCTTCGCTCCCATAGACTCATAATGGAAAAAAAACTTCAAAAATCTTCTTCTCTGAAACCACAGGGCCCAGAGCTTATATATTTAGCATGTAGCAATGGCAGCTGGTCACCTACATAATTCCTGCCAATCATGCCCCTGGGTTCCAAATGGGCCACGCCCCTGGGCCCCTTCGCTCCCATAGACTCATAATGGAAAAAAAGCTTCAAAAATCTTCTTCTCTGAAACCACAGGGCCCATAGCTTATATATTTAGCATGTAGTAACAGCAAGTGGTCACCTACATAATTCCTGCCAATCATGCCCCTGGTGTCCAAACGGACCACGCCCCGGGGCCCATTAGCTCCTATAGACTCATAATGGAAAAAAGCTTCAAAAATCTTCTTCTCTGAAACCATAGGGCCCAGAGCTTAGATATTTAGCATGTAGCAAGGGCAAGTGGTCAACTACATAATTCCTGCCAATCATGCCCCTGGGTTCCAAATGGTCCACGCCCCGGGGCCCCTTCGCTCCCATAGACTCATAATAGAAAAAAGCTTCAAAAATCTTCTTCTCTGAAAACACAGGGCCCAGAGCTTAGATATTTAGCATGTAGCAATGGCAAGTGGTCACCTATATAATTCCTGCCAATCATGCCCCTGGGGTCCAAATTGGCCACACACCGGGGCCCCTTAGCTCCTATATACTCATAATGGAAAAAAAAGGTTAAAAAATCTTCTTCTCTGAAACCACAGGGCCCAGAGCTTAGATATTTAGCATGTAGCAACAGCAAGTGGTCACCAACATAATTCCTGCCAATCATGCCCCTGGGTTCCAAATCGGCCACGCCCCGGGGCCCCTTAGCTCCTATAGACTCATTATGAAAAAAAAAGCTTCAAAAATCTTCTTCTCTGAAACCACAGAGCCATGAGCTTAGAAATTTAGCATGTAGCAACGGCAAGTGATCACCTACATAATTCCTGCCAATCCTGCTCCTGGGGTCCAAACAGGCCACGCCCTGGGGCCCCTTAGCTCCTATAGACTCATAATGGAAAAAAGCTTCAAAAATCTTGTTCTCTGAAACCACAGAGCCCAGAGCTTAGAAATTTAGCATGTAGCAACGGCAAGTGGTCACCTACATAATTCCTGCCAATCATGCTCCTGGGGTCCAAACAGGCCACGCCCTTGGGCCCCTTAGCTCCTATAGACTCAAAATGGAAAAAAGCTTCAAAAATCTTCTCCTCTGAAACCGCAGGGCCCAGAGCTTAGGTAATTAGCATGTAGCAACGGCAAGTGGTCACCTACATAATTCCTGCCAATCATGCTCCTGGGGTCCAAATTGGCCACGCCTGCGGGCCCCTTAGCTCCCATTGACTCAAAATAGAAAAAAGCTTCAAAAATCTTCTTCTCTGAAACCACAGGGCCCAGAGCTTAGGTATTTAGCATGTAGCAACAGCAAGTGGTCACCTACATAATTCCTGCCAATCATGCCCCTATGGTCAAAACGAGCCACGTCCCGGGGCCCCTAAGCTCCTATAGACTCATAATGGAAAAAAATGCTTCAGAAATCTTTTTCTCTGAAACCACAGGGCCCAGAGCTTAGATAATTAGCATGTGGCAATGGCAAGTGGTCACCTACATAAATCCTGCCAATCATGCCCCTGGGGTCCAAATGGGCCACGCCCCGGGGCCCCTTAGCTCCCCTAGACTCATAATGGAAAAAAGCTTCAAAAATCTTCTTCTCTGAAACCACAGGGCCCAGAGCTTAGATATTTAGCATGTGGCAATGACAAGTGGTCACCTGCATAAATCCTGCCAATCATGCCCCTCTGGTCCAAATGGGCCACACCCTGGGACCCCCTTAGCCCCCAAGACTCAAAATTGAGAAAAGCCTCAAAAATCTTCTTCTCTGAAACCATAGGGCCCAGAGCTTAGATATTTAGCATGTAGCAACGGCAAGTGATCACCTACATATTTCCTGCTAATCATGCCCCTGGGGTCCAAATGGGCCACGCCCCGGTGCCCCTTAGCTCCCATAGACTCTAAATGGAAGAAAGCTTAAAAAATCTTCTTCTCAGAAACTGTGAAGCACAGAACTTAGATATTTAGTCCAAATTGGCCAAATCCTGTGGCCCCTTAACTCCAACAAACTTATAATGGAAAAAAGCTTCAAACATCTTCTTTGAAACCATGAAATACAGACCTTAGATATTTAGTATATAGCAACACAAAATGGTCATCTACATATATCCATGCCCTTTGGGTCAAAATTGGCCAAGCCCCAGGGCTCATTAGCTTCTATAGACTTATACTGGAAAAAAAAACTTAAAAAAAAAAATCTTCTTTTCCAAAACCATAAGGCACAGATTTTGTTTGATTTGAGGTTTTACATCCCTGTCAACACTGTATAGGTCATTTTGGAGATGTCTCTTCCAATTTTGTGGGACTTTTTACCCGACATTGAGATGAAATTACACCTCAAGCCCTGTCGCCCAATGAAACCAATAGGGTTTATACGCATGGACACCGCTTTGCCTGAGCTTAGATATTTAGTATGTAGCAATGTCTCGGCCCCCGCCCATAGGGGCTTGAAGAAATATATGGGCTGCATGATGCTTCCACGCAGAGCTGAATCCGGCCAGCACACTGGTACTGGTAAACCGCTTAGAGGATCTAAGCCTGTCCAGGAACCGCGGTGCGAGGTGGACCATCCATGCTAATAAACCCTATTGGTTTCATTGGGCGACAGGGCTTGAGATGTCATTTCATCTCAATGTCGGGTAAAAGTCCCACAAAATTGGAAGCATCGTCTCCAAAATGACCTTTACAGTGTTGACGGGGACGTTAAACCTCAAATCAAACAAATGTAGCAATGTCAAGTGGTCTCCTACACTAATGATTTTCTGGTACACAGGTGAGCGATAAAGGGCCATTGGGCCCTCTTGTATAGGCTTATATAGGGAAAACACATATAAAAACCTTCTTGTCTGAAACCAGAAGGCCCAGCTCTTTGATATTTGTTATGAAGCTCATCTAGTGAACCTCTACCTAGGTTGTTCAAATTATAGCCCTGGTGCCAAAAATGCCCCGCGCCGGTGGGCACTGGTTTTATGCAGGCCTATGATAGGGAAAACATTTAAAAATCTTCTTGTCTGAAACCAGAAGGCCCAGGTCTTTGATATTTAGTATGAAGCTTCATCTGGTTGATCTCTACCAAGATTGTTCAAATTATAGCCCTGGGGGCCAAAAATGCCCCCGCGCCGGGGCACACTGGTTTTACATAGGCTTATATAGGGAAATCCTTTGAAAATCTTCTTGTCTGAAACCAGAAGGCCCAGGTCTTTGATATTTGGTATGAAGCTTCATCTAGTGGACCGCTATGAAGATTGTTGAAATTATAGCCGTGGGGCAAAAAAAATGGCCTCACACGGGGGCCATCTGGTTTTACATAGGCTTATATAGGGATCGAAAATCTTTAAAAATCTTCTTGTCTGAAACCAGAAGGCCCAGGTCTTTGATATTTGATATGAAGCTTGAAGAAATATATGGGCTGCATGATGCTTCCATGCAGAGCTGAATCCGGCCCGCACACTAGTACTGGTAAACAGTTTAGCGGATCTAAGCCTGTCCAGGAACCGCGGTGTGAGGCAGACCGTCCATGCTAATAAACCCTATTGGTTTCCCTGGCAACAGGGCTTGAGATGTCATTTCATCTCAATGTCAGGTAAAAGTCCCACAAAATTGGAAGCAATGTCTCCAAAATGACCTTTACAGTGTTGACGGGGACGTTAAACCTCAAATCAAACAAACAAACCAGTGCCGGGGCCCACTGGTTTTATGCAGGCTTATGATAGGGAAATCTTTAAAAATCTTCTTGTCTGAAACCAGAAGGCTCAGGTCTTTGATATTTAGTATGAGGCTTCATCTAGTTGACCTCTACCAAGATTGTTCAAATTATAGCCCTGGGACCAAAAATGGCCACACGCCGGCGCCCAATCGCTTTACATAGACATATTAGTCTTGTCTCAAACAGGACATGTGCAAAACTCTTAGCTCTTAGCTCAGGTGAGCGATATAGGACCATCATGGTCCTCTTGTTGTTTCTACCCACCGTACCTCCTCCAGCCAGAATTGGTGGCGAATCAATCAAAAAGTACCACCGTTGGGCGTGAAAAGACCACAGTTCTGGCGTTGCAACCACTTATTGAGCCTTATGCTTGGACACGGTGGTATTTCATTTACTGTTATTTTGTTGTGATAGTTGGACCACAGTTTGCTGGTTCCTAGATATAAATGAAAAACTATTAACATACATATTACAATATGTAAAATCTAAAGATCACAGTGATGGGATTGCCAGCTTATCCTTGTTTGATGATGAGTAGATGTATTAACTTTTGAAAAAAAAATCAGAATTTTTTTTCTTGCTTTATGGCCCTATGAAACTTTTGGGCGTTTTAAGCTTGTAAGCAAGATATCTCAAAAACTATTTGAGCTTTTGTCTTGAAACTTTACAGACTGATGGGGAATGGTAAGTAGATAAACTGATTAAATTTTGAAAGAAATCTGATTTTTTTCTTGAGTTATAGCCCTTTGGAACTTTGGGCATTTTAAGCTTGAAAGCAAGATATCTCAAAATTATTTGAGCTATTGCCCTGAAACTTTACAGACTGGTTGGGGATGATGAGTAGATGAATTGATTAACTTTTGAAAAAAATACGAACTTTTTTTTTTAGTTATGGCCCTTTGAAACTTTCGGCGTTTGAAACTTGTAAGCAAGATACAAGAACCGCTAAGGCTAGGCTTATAAAACTTTGCAAGCTGTTTGGAACTAACGTGAAGATGGTTTGATTAAAGTTTGGTGTAATTTTATTATCAATTGATCAAAATATGCTCCTTTGTAGACCAAGGCATTTTTGCAAAGGAAATGCTTGTATGCAAAATATATCAAGAGCCGCTTTAGCTACTCTCTTGAAATTTTACAGGCTGTTTGGAACCAATCTGAAGATGATCTGATCAAATTTTGGTATAATTTTATTAAAAATTGACCAGATTATGCCCCTTTGTGGACATAATCATTTTGGTAAAGAAAAAGCTAGTAAGCAAAATATCTCAAGAACAGTTAAGGCCAGGCTTAAAAGATTTTGCAAGCTGTTTGGAACTAATGTGAAGATGGTCTGATTAAATTTTGGTTTTCTTTTATAAGCAATTGACCAGATTATGCCCCTTTGTAGACCCGTGCATTCTGGCAAAGGAAAAGCTTGTAACAAAAATATCGCAAGAGCCACTTGAGCTAGTCTCTTGAAATTTTGCATGCTGTTTGGAACTAATCTGAAGATGATCTGATTAAATTTGGTACACTTTTATAAAAAGTTGACCCAATTATGCCCCTTTGTGGACATAGGCATTTTGGCCCTTTGAAGGCTTGGGCATTAAAAATATATCTGTGTGCTATTGTCCTTTAACTTCAAATGCTGATATGGTATGATATGTAGATGACCTGATTAACTTTTGTTTTTCTTGTGTCATGTTGCTTTGAAACTTTCAGCATTGCATCAAAGTAAAAACAAGATATCTCAACTACTGTTAGGGGCAAGCAGTGTTAGGGTCAAGCAGTGTTAGGGTCAAGGAATTGGGGGCATAGTGTATCATAAACACTGGCTCTAGTTTAGATTTACATCAATATTTCATTTGGTTTGTTCACAGTTCTTTTCAAAACAATCTGGAAATTTCTCATTTGAATTACATTGCAGTCACTTTAAAATTCTAAAATACAACCATATTTGATTTGAGTGCAAGAAAAAATGCACTGCAGAAGAAAATGTCCACAAGCTGTTGGAGCATTTTAACATACGTTCACTTGACATTAACTATTTTGAGAAAGCAAGCAAATGAATTCAAGCTGAAGCTGCAATCGCTTACAGTTTTGAAAAGTGTTTCATTTTAAGTTGAACACCTCCCATACAATGAGCCATTGAAGTTTGATCGTATGTGTTTTCAGGCTCAGAAAATAATAAATGACCACATAGAACATAGAAGAAATGAGAGATATGAGAACCCTGAAAGATTCAATACTCAGCCAACAGTAGGAGAACTGTGTACCCGAAAACCATTTCATCTAACACAAGAACCCATTTCAGCAGAACAGACAAACTTACAAGATCAGGGTAAGTCTATCAGTTGTGTTGGCAGGGCTAGGCTAAGCATTTCTGGTTTATCATCAGCGTGTGACCGATCATCAATTAATACATCAACCAATGAAACTGCTGGAAATATATTTACCCTTCCTGCCATGCATTTCAACATGGTACATGTATTTTCTTGTATTAAAGCTACTGATAATATTTTATTTTTGAAAGTTCAAATGTAATTGTACCCTTGCTGTGTTTAAACACTCTTTTCCAAAGCACGTCTGACTTTGTCCCAAAATGAACCAAATAATAAAGTAAGTAAAAAAATTATTTGAAAATGGCACCTGCAGATGCCATGATTGGCAATTTAAGGTAAGCGGACAAGTGTGGATCATTAGGGTAGTTTAAGCACAAACTATCATCTCTGCTCATGAAGTAAACAAATGTGCTTTCCAGTTTCCACACGTATGCTTTTACTAGCTCACAGCCGAAGGCTCTGGAGGAGCTATTGTGATCAGTCACCATCCGTCATCACCGTTCGTCCATCCATCCAGATGTCTGTCTACAATTTCTTTAAAAGACATCTCCTAAACCACTGTGCAAATTCTGACCAAACTTGGCAGAACTGATGTTTGGGTGGTCCTCTCTCAAAGCTGTTCAAAGAAATCCATTCAGTGCAGAACTCTCGTTGCCATGGCAAAGAAAATGGGAAAATAAGGGAAAAAACTTAAAAACTTTTCTTGTCTGAAACCAGAAGGCCCGGGTCCAAGATATTTGGTTTGAAGATTCATCTAGTGGATCTCTACCAAGATTGTTCAAATTATAGCCCTGGGCCTAAAATGCCCCTGCACTGGTGGGGCCCACAGGTTTTACATAGGCTTAAGGCCCCCTCCCATAGGGGCTTGAAGAAATATATGGGCTGCATGATGCTTCCACGCAGAGCTGAATCTTGTCTGCACACTAGTACTGGTAAACTGCTAAGAGGATCTAAGCCTGTCCAGGAACCGCGGTTTCATTGGGCGACAGGGCTTGAGATGTCATTTCGTCTCATTGTCGGGTAAAAGTCCCACAGAATTGGAAGCAACTTCTCCAAAATGACCTTTACAATGTTGACGGGGACGTTAAACCTCAAATCAAACAAAATTTACATAGGCTTACATAGGGAAAACGTTCAAAAATCCAGAAGGCCCAGGTCTTTGATATTTGGTATGGTGCTTCATCTAGTGGACCTCTACCAAGATTGTTCAAATTTTAGCCCTGGGACCAAAAATTGCCCTGCACTGGGGCCCACTGGTTTTACATAGGCTTATATAGGGTAAACTTTTGAAAATCTTCTTGTCTGAAACCAGAATGTCCAGGTCTTTCATATATGGTACAAAGCTTCATTTTCTGATGGACCTGTACCAAGATTGTTCAAATTATGGCCTAGCTGGCTCCACTCAGGGACCCACATGTTTGATATGCTGATATGGGTAAAACCTTTCAAAATCTTCTTGTCTGAAACCAGAGGATCCAGGTCTTTGATATTTGGTATCACTCATCTGGTGGACCTCTACCAAGGTTGTTCAAATTATAGCCCTGGGGCCAGAAATGGTCCCACACGGTGGCCCACATTTTTGACATAGGCTTATATAGTGAAACCTTTAAACATCTTCTTGTCTGAAACCAGAAGGCCTAGACCTTTGATATTAGGTATGAAGCTTCATCTAGTGAACCCATACCAAGCTTGTTCAAATTATTGCCCTAGGGCCGAAACGGCCTTGGCCCGGGCCCACTGGTTTTACACAGACATATTCAGGGAAAACCTTTAAAAATCTTCTTTTCTGAAACCAGAAGACCAAAGTCTTTGATATTTGGTATAAATCTTCATCTAGTGGACCGCTACTAAGATTTTTCAAATAACTGCAGTGGGGCCAAAAATGGCTCCACTCGGGGGTGGGGGTCTGGGCTTGTTTTACACAGGCTTTCATAGAAAAACCTTTAAAAAATTTCTTGTCTGCATCCATATTTGGTATGAAGTTTCATCTAGTTTACTTCTACCAAGATATTCAGCCCTTTGGCCTAAAATGGCCCTGCTCCAGGGCCCACTGTCTACAAAGATTATTCGAATTACAGCCCTGGACGCCCTCGGGCCCACTGGTTTTACATAGACTTATATAGGGAAAACTTTTAAAATTATCTCCTCTGAAACCAGAAGGCCTGGGCCCTTGATATTTTATATCAAGCTACATTTGGTGGATCTCTACCAAGATAATTCAATTGATAGACCTTGGGCCAAAAATTGCCCCGCCCTGGGACCCAGGGAACAAGAAAATTCACCTACAAGGCAACTAACCGACACGGTTTTTGGAGACAATTCGCCGTCACAACTGAAGACAATTCATAGATACTTTTTGAAGACAATTCACCGACACATTTATATATTGCAATCACAGTCCAGATGATAAAAAGAAAACATTATTTTGAAAATAAAATTAGCTCGGCTGTTTTTGAAGAAAACGACGAGGTATTGTCATAGCTGCATCCTCGTCTGCGACGTCGTGCAAAAACTTTGACATTTTGTAATATCTCTGTCATTACTGAACACATTTACTTGAAACTCGGACTAGTTGTTCATTATTAAAAGGGGAACTCATATCAATAGGTGTGGTAACCCTAAATATATTTTTGGCACAGTTATGTCCCTTTTTCGACTTAGAATTTTTGCAGCCAATCGTTGGCACCCGCATGCGGTGCTCTTGTTAAAATAAGGAATGTAGGATAACTTTATCAAATTTTTACATGTTTATGACTATAGAGACTAATACTGCTAATACACAGACGCCATTTTCAACCCCATTGGTTGACTGACGTAAATAAACTTTCACATTTTATTTTAGGGGCATGATTTAAGGGAAACATGTAGATATACTATAAGGAAACGTAGTAAAATGATTTTTTTTCTACTTGGCTGATCAAAGTCACCGTAGGTTGCTCTAACATTGTTGGAAATGCATCCTAATGGATGCAAAACATAAGTCATGACTTGAACCTTTCCCCCTTCTTAGCGTAATAATAGATTCTCAGAAAGTTCACCAACATGCTGGTCTGGTCATTCACAGGTATACTCAGAGTAGTCAGTCGAACACAATACACAACTTGTCCATAATTACCTTTAATTGCCGTTGATTAACAGTCATAATTATCCATCACAGGTCGATTGTCTTTGAACAAATGTGTCGGTGAGTTGTCTTTAAAAAGTGTCGGTGAATTGTCTTCAATTGTGTCGGTGAATTATCTAAAACTAGAAATGCGTCCATAGGACACGGATGCCCCCGCCTGAAAATGTGTCTATGTTCGTATTCATCCATAGAAAGTTTAAGTTTCGGACCAATATTTGACCTTTGACCTCTAAGTATGACCTTGACCTTGGAGGTACGGATCTGGGTTTGCATGTGACACATCGTCTCATGATGGTTAACATTTCTTCAAAGTAATTTCAAAATCCATCCAGAAATAAGTAAGTTATTGAAGTTTAAGTTTCTAACCTTTTTTTGACCTTTGACCTCTTAGTATGACCTTGACCTTGGAGGTACGGATCTGGGTTTGCACTTGACACATCGTCTCATGATGGTTAACATTTCTTCGAAGTAATTTCAAAATCCATCCAGAAATAAGTAAGTTATTGACTGCGTTTAAGTTTCGGACTCTTTCTTTGACCTCTAAGTATGACCTTGACCTGAGTTTTGCACGTGACACATCGTCTCATGCTGGTTAACATTTCTGCAAAGTAATTTCAAAATCCATCCAGAAATAAGAAAGTTATTGACTGCGTTTAAGTTTCGGACGCACGGACGAACGGACGCACGGACAGACGGACGGACAGGGGCAACGCTATATGCCCTTTCCACCATTCTTCGAATGGCGGGGGCATATAAAACCATTTCAGTGAGTTGTCTTGTCTGTGAATTGTCTTGATTCCGGGACCCACATGTACAGCTGTCAGCTCAGGTTAGCGATGTAGGACCATCATGGTCCTCTAGTCTTTTTTCTGAATTTATGGTGTACTATTTATTTTTATGCCGTAACACTTTCTTGTCCGCTCTGTATCTCCTGAACCCTTTGGCAGATTTTCGATAAACTTTGGTCAAATATTCCATTTGGTAAGCTGATGTGCAGAACCCATAAATAAACCATGCTGACTCAATGTCAAGCATGCCGACTCAAGGTCAAGGTCACAGTTGAAGGTCACGGGTTTGAAACTTTGCATTTTGAATCCGTTCCCAGGCTTTCCAGTGGCCCTGAAATTCCTAAAAAAATCCTTATTTTTGTCTCCCTAAAATTCCTAAAAATACATTCCTAAAAAAGCCCTAATTTTTTAAATTATCCCTAATTTTTCAAAATTTTCTGACTGGACTTAAAAGAATTTTTGCACAAAGTCATGTTATTTAAACCAATTAACTTACTTATTCTTTATGTTTGGTCTATATAGAAGCCTCCGTGGTGCAGTGGTTACGCTACTCGCCTTGTAAACCAGGGGTCGCAGGATCGATCCCGGGCTTCTCCAGACTTTCGGATGAGTCTTTAAACCGAGGTCCCGTCTCCGTATGACCTTAGCTGTTGGTGGGACGTAAAACTAAAACTCACTCACTCACTGTTTGGTCTATAGAGGATGCTTCTGTTGGTTTCCGCGTGTTCCTAGGCAACAGCTTTATGAAACAAAGTTTTAAACCACAGCTTCTTTATAACACTTTTGCTCAGGTCCATAACTGAAACAGTGTTAGTTAAACATCTGTGTTATATCCAAACTATCAAAAACGATGACCATTTATGGTCATTTTTCTATTACGAGGACTGTTCAAATATGAATGCAACTAAGCACATAAAAAATGATTCCGTGATAGATTTCGATGAAACATTTATTTTGTCCCCTCAAAGTATTTCCCTTTAACAGATATACAAACTTTCAGTCTTCTGATCCAATCATTGAATGCATTTTGGCAGTCTTTTCGAGGTATACTATGAAAGCACTGGAATATTGCAGAACCGAGGTGTTTGCGCTGTACAAATTTTCGACCAGAAAGGTATTTTTTTCAGCCGCGGAAACAAAAAAAGTCACACGGGGCAAGGTCAGGGGAATACGGGGGGTGAGAGAGTTCAACAACATTTTCCTGCTTCAGATAGTCTTGCACAATGAAAGCCTTGTGCGATGACACATTGTCATGTAGCAATCTGACATTGGCCAAACCAGTTGTGGGTCTTCGTTCTTTGAAATATTTCTTCAATTTTCGAAGAACTTTATTCTTGTAAAACTTCCCATTTACAGATTTGCCCTTAGGCACAGCAACCTGAATAGCAGGACCCTGATTTGAAAAGAATATGGCATACATTACCTTCTTGACGCTCATGGTCCGCTTTGCAATGCATGGTTTTTTGCAATACTTTGTTGCCCATATTTTGTTCTGAATCTTTCGTTTTGGGTCAAAAAAGTGAACCCATGTCTCGTCACCTGTGAAGACATTAGCGAAAGACCGTGCATTGTAATTTGGAATTTTTTTAATTTTTAAGCAACTTCTTGGCGCTCTGAATGCGTGTCTTTTTCTGCTCATCTGTCAACAGATGGGGAATCCATCTAGCACAGATCTTTCTCATTTTCAAATCCCGTTTCAGAATTGTATGAGCAGCTCCTAATGAGATGCCAACCATACTAGCTATTTGCCTAGTGGTGTATCGTGCATCGGTAGCAACTATTTCTGTCACTCTAGCAACCATCTTGGCAGATGTTGCTCTTTTCGGTCGACGATCATGTCATGCATCTTCTGTTGAGCCTAGCCTACAGCTGAATTACTAACACCAACGAAAAACTGTCGGAAAAGACATTTCATTATGCCCATACACCGAACATATTTCATCAAAAATATATTTGCACCGTACACCAAGAATACAACGATTCTTAATATAGGACCGTATTTCAACGGCGTACTCTGACCTTTTTCCAACCATGTTTTGTATTAGTATACAAGAGTAGACATGGTTTATCGAACGATATACATGGCTAAAGTGTACGGATTTTAACAGGTTGGGTATCAATGTATAGGTAAAATGGGTTTCTACGCTGTGATATTTATTTCCAGGTGATTTTCGCATTAGTGCATGAGAAAACGTTCTACTTGCATTCATATTTGAACAGTCCTCGTAAGTACCTTGGGATGACGTCATTAATGACTGGGCAAAAATCTTGGACAAGGGGGGACAGGTGGACACATTTATTCTGGAGTTCGAGAAGGCTTTTGACACCCCTCCTAATGAACTACTTAAATCTAAGTTATTTGGTTATGGAATTGGGGGAAAGACCCTCAAATGGATAGATTCCTTTCTTTGCTACAGAAAACAGCGGGTTGTTGTTAATGGTGAATCTTCAGAGTGGGCTCCAGTTCTGTCTGGAGTCCCGCAAGGGACCGTTCTTGGTCCAGTTTTGTTCTCCCTTTACATCAATGATATTTCCACTGACATTGACTCCAAAATAAGACTGTTCGCAGATGACTGTGTCTGTTACCGGGAAATCGGAGATACAGATGACGATTCCAGGACATTTGCCCACCAGGACATTTGCCCCCCAATGAATTAACCTAAAAATGGACATTTGCCCCCCCAGTTGAAAATGCGACCCGGACATTTGCCCCCCAGAGCTTATTTTTGGTATGGACATCTGCCCCCCCCCCCCCCCCCCCCCAGTGCTTATTTTACAGGTGGACATTTGCCCCCCACTGCTTATTTCAGAAAGGGACATTTGCCCCCCAGATAGACCAGGGCTAACACAAAGGAGGAAAACAATGTATTTATTGGTTTATTATCATCAGAAATACAAAATGGTGAGCAATAAATTACTCCATCTATATAAATATGAATCCCATAATAACCTGCTGTTATGGACAACCCCTACGTTAGAAAGCAGTATGGATCCTGATCAGATGCCATATCTGATGGGATCTATACTGTTTGTCATGCAATTTGTTAACAAAAATATACCAAGAATATGATGGTTAATTGTCAACAATTGGAGATGCTTAATTTATTCAGCAGGATAAGGGTTAAGCAATAAGCTACAGAACCATAGATTAAGTTTGTGCCTCATTGAGGGTCCAGTGTCAGACGCCTATACTCAAGTGGTTTTTACACTGGATACACTGATGGTTGATTCTTGAAGAAATTGAAATGATCTTGAATGGGCTGTAAAATTTTAACCAAATCCTTATCATGTAAATTGTGTAGCTATATACAAGTCTGTGTATCTGTGAATATCCTTGTCTAGCCAGGTTGGGGGGCAAATGTCCCTTTCTGAAATAAACAGTGGGGGCAGTTGTCCACCTGTAAAATAAGCACTGGGGGCAGATTTCCATACCAAAAATAAGCTCTGGGGGCAAATGTCCATTTTTAGATTAAGTCATTGGGGGGCAAATGTCCTGGGGGGCTAACGTCTGGAGACCACAGATGACTCATTGAAACTTCAGGCTGACATAAATAGATTAAGATGTTGGGCCCGAAAATGGGGCAAGAGATTTCAGCCAGTTAAATGCAATATGAAGCAGATAACTAGGAAGAGATCTAATAAAGTTGAGGCTTCTTACACCTTAGAAGGATCGGTCCTCGAGAATGTTGACTCCATTAAATACCTTGGAGTGACAATCTCACACAACTTGAGATGGAATACTCATATTAGCAACATGTGTACTGAGGCAAATAGAACGCTTGGTTTCCTGAGGCGAAATCTTCATCAGTGCCCTCAGGATGTAAAAGAGACAGCATATAAAGGTCTTGTTTGCCCAATCTTGGAATATGGAAGTTGTATCTGGGACCCCAGCGGAGTGGTCCTTAACGATGAAATTGAGAAAGTTCAGAATAGAGGTGCTAGATTTGTAACAGGCAATTACTGCTTTGAAACTGGGAGCATGACTGGAATACTTGGAAAATTGGAATGGGGGTCTCTCAAGTAAAGGAGAAAAGACAGTAGGCTAATCCTTTTATACAAAGGTCTAAAGGGTGCTGCCAGCATTCCAACAGATGACCTTGTTCCCCCAGCTAGACACTGTAGAAACCACCATTCGTTGGCGTTTCAGACCCTCACTGCAAGAACTGACATTTTTAAAGAGTCGTTCTTCCCCAGAACCATTAGAGATTGGAATGCCCTTCCCAATTCGATTATTTCGACAGCTGAAGGTGCTGATGATTGTGTAGCTAAATTTACCACTTTGGTTAGAGCTAGGGACTAACTTCCCACATTACAGGTGCTGGTGTATGAATGTCATTTGACGTGTCACCAGTAACAATTCTGATTCTGATTCTGACTTGCCGTAGCAACCAAACGGCCGCCATATTTCGAGGTTAAACTGTTTGCCTAACGACCGGTAATATTCCACTATACGCCAGGGTTCGTTTTTTTAGCTTGAATGTATCTTTCAAGTTTGTTATTGTAAAAGTTACCGTTATACTAATTAAATTAGTATAACTGTTGTAAGAAATTATTAAAAAAAATGATATATTTTATTTAGCGGCGATAGTGAAAGGTGAACGTGTCAGGTGTTGTGTATTCAGAAGTGACATGTCATCGGACAGAATACCCCCAAGTGTCAAGGAAAGTTGACATTGATGTTGACAAGTAAATCAAATGCTTGGAATATATTTCCCTGTTCATAAATGTGATACATCTATTCTTTGTTGGGAATGAAACACCCTTCCCGATCCCGATCGGAAAATCCCCGATCCAAAGTTTTCTATTTGCCCTAATTCATTAATTAAAATATATTTTAAGCACTTTTTGTGTTTATGTTATTACTTTTAAGTATTTTAATCATTATTTGTATATATTTTGTTTAAATATGTCCAATTTGTGATTTTATCCTAAATTATTCCTCTCTCAGTGGTATGAAAGACCCTGCTGATTTTTAAGTTCTCCTTTATTCTAGAAAAGCCATAAAAGTATATAACAATTCCGTTGTGTTGATTTTAATATTTAGATATTGTTTATTAGCTCGTCTGTTTTTTGAAAAAAAACTTTCGAGCTATTGTCATCACTCCGGCGTCTGCGTAGTCGTCCTGTGTCGTCCTGCGTCGTCCTGCGTCGTTCCAAAAAAACTTAACCTTGGCTATAACTTAAAAAGTATTAGACCTAGCCTCATGAAACTTCATACACACACTCATCATCACAAGAGCTACATTTTGACCAAGGACCATAACAACATTGTTGATTTTGGCTGAATTATCTCCCCTTTTCCAATTTTTTTCTGAAACACATTTTTTGCTCTCATTTTAATACTATTCACAACAGAGCCTTCAAACTTCACATGAATGTTCCTTGGGACAAGACCTTTTCAGTGATACCCCACTTTTTGATCTGTGACCTTGACCTTTGAACTTTGACCTATTTTTCGAAAATTTAACCGAAAACCTTAACCTTGACCATATTTCCAAAAGTATTTGGCCTACCTTCATGAAACTTCATACACATACTCACCATCACAAGAGCTACATTCCCTACAAGTTTTATAACTCCATCTTGCAATTTGATTGAATTATCTCCCCTTTTCTCTCCGTTTTTTTTTAAATTGTTTTTGTCTCTTATTTCAATACTATTCACAACAGAGCCTTCCAACTTCACATGAATGTTCCTTGGGACAAGACCTTTTCAGTCATACCACGCTTTTTGACCTGTGACCTTGACCTTTGAACTTTGACCTATTTTTCGAAAAATTAACCAAAAAACTTAACCTTGACCATATTTCCAAAAGTATTTGGCCTACCTTCATGAAACTTCATACACATACTCACCATCACAAGAGCTACATTCCCTACAAGTTTTATAACTCCATCTTGCAATTTGATTTGACTTAGAACTTTTGTTTTCTAAAAGAAACTGCAGACGAGCGTTGGCACCCGCTTGCGGTGCTCTTGTTTTTAGCTCACCGTCACGTAGTGACGAGGTGAGCTTTTGGGACCACTTTTTGTCCGTCGTCCGTCGTGCGGTCGTGCGTGCGTCCGTCCGTGCGTAAACAATTTCTTCAAACGACATCTCCTCCTAAACCACTGATCGGATTTTGGCCAAACTTTACAGGAATGATCCTTAGATGGTCCCCTTTCAAAGTTGTTCAGATGGTTCCGGTCCGTTGCACATATAGGTCACAGGAGCCAAAAATAGATTTTTTCACCAAAAACTTAAAAAATCTTCTTCTCTGAAACTGCAAGGCCAAGGTCTTTGATATTTGGTATGAAGCTTCATCTAGTGGACCCCTACCAAGATTGTTCAAATTATAGTGCTGGCGCGAAAAATGCCCCCGCCCGGGCCCTTTGGTTTTACATGGGCTTATATAGGGCAAATCTTTAAAAATCTTCTTCTCTGAAACTGCAAGGCCCAGGTCTTTGATATTTGGTATGAAGCTTCATCTAGTGGACCCCTACCAAGATTGTTCAAATTATAGTGCTGGGGCCAAAAATGCCCCCACCCCAGGGCCCTTTGGTTTACATGGGCTTATATAGGGAAAATCTTTAAAAATCTTCTTCTCTGAAAGCCTAGGCCCAGGTCTTTGATATTTGGTATGAAGGTTCATCTAGTGGACCCCTACCAATATTGTTCAAATTATAGTGCTGGGGCCAAAAATGCCCCCGCCCCAGGGCCCTTTGGTTTTACATAGGCTTATAAAGGGAAAATCTTTAAATATCTTCTTCTCTGAAACTGCAAGGCCCAGGTCTTTGCTATTTGGTATGAAGCTTCATCTAGTGGACCCCTACCAAGATTGATCAAATTATAGTGCTGGGGCCAAAAATGCCCCCGCCCCGGGGCCCTTTGGTTTTACATAGGCTTATATAGGGAAAATCTTAAAAAATCTTCTTCTCTGAAACTGCAAGGACCAGGTGTTTGATATTTGGTATGAAGCTTCATCTTGTGGACGTCTACCAAGATTGTTCAAATTATAGCCCTGGGGCCAAAAATGCCCCCGCTCCGGGGCCCTTTGGTTTTACAGAGAATTATATAGGCAAAAATTTTGAAAAATCTTCTTCTCTGAAACCACAAGGCCTAGGTCTTTGATATTTGGTATAAAGCTTCAGCTAGTGGACCTCTACCAAGATTGTTCAAATTATGGCCCTGAGACCTAAAATGCCTTCGCCTCATGGCCCTTTGGTTTTACATAGACATATGTAGGGAAAATCTTTAAAAATCTTCTTCTATGAAACCACAAGGCCTAGGGCTTTGATATTTGTTGTGAAATTTCATCTAGTGGACCTCTATCAAGAATGTTCAAATTATAGCCCTGGGGCCAAAAATGCCCCCGCCCCGAGACCCTTTGGTTTTACATAGACCTATATCAGGAAATATTTAAGAATCTTCTTCTTTGAAACTGCAAGGCCAATGTCTTTGATATTCGGTATGGAGCTTCATCTAGTGGACCTCTACCAAGATTGTCCAAATTATAGCCCTCGGGCCACAAATGCCCCCGCCCCGGGGACCTTTGTTTTACATAGACTTATAATTATAGAGATAATCTTTGAAAATCTTTTTCTCTGAAACAGCAAGGCCCAGGTCTTTGATATTTGGTGTGTAGCTTCATCTAGCGGACCTTTGCCAAGATTTGACTGTTTAAATTATAGCCCTGAGGCCAA
Source organism: Lucinisca nassula (assembly GCA_963580285.1). Taxonomy (NCBI): domain Eukaryota; kingdom Metazoa; phylum Mollusca; class Bivalvia; order Lucinida; family Lucinidae; genus Lucinisca; species Lucinisca nassula. The sequence continues at coordinate 56,130,465 of OY757015.1, read as the reverse complement.
AAACCTCGGGGCCATTTGGTTTTACATAGGCTTTGTAGGGAATATCTTTAAAAAAATCTTCATCTCTGAAACCGCAAGGCCCAGGTTTTTGATATTTGGTGTGTAGCTTCATCTGGTGGACCTTTGCTATGATTGTTCAAATTATAGCCTTAGTTGATATTTGGTATGAAGCTTAACCTTTTTAGACCTCCCTCAACATTATGCACATTATAATCCTGGGGTCAATATTGGCCCTCCCCAGGGCCAACTTGTTACTCTATGGATCAGGTGAGCGATCAAGGGCCATCATGGCGCTCTTGTTTTAATTAGAGGCGGAAGAATACAATAGTTTACGAAAAATCGGCAGGGTCTTTCATACCCCTGAGGGAGGAATAATTGAGGATAAAATCACAAATTGGACTTATTTAGACACATTATACATAAATAATGATTAAAAAACTTAAAAGTAATAAAATAAACACAAGCAGTGTTTAAAATATATTCGTCAGCCTCGATAGCGCAGTGGTTAGTGCGTTCGACTTATGATCGAGAGGTTGTGCGTTCGAATCCGGCCACCGGTATCGAGGTGTATCCTTGGGCAAGACACTTAATGACACTGTCCCACTCCACCCAGGTGTAAATGGTTAGCAGTGGTGTAAAAGCCACTGCCTCTTGCGCGCGCCATGAAAACACCCGGAATGGGTGTTCGAGAGCGATTCAATAAGCTTGAAGCTTTCATCGCAATCGAACTAAAATAAATTAGTATAAACTAAAATAGATTTTAATTAATCAATTAGGCAAATAGAAAATTTTGGATCGGGGATTTTCGGATCGGGATCGGGAAGGGTGTTTCATACCCGACCTCTATTCTTCGTTAATACTGATTGATAGTTAAATGTGAAAATTAATTAAAAGAAAGGCTTTTGGCTACATAAAAATAATAGATAGATAGACTCGGCGAATGTGATGGTAACCATGTAATTACGTTAGGGTTCTCTTTAACCCGCATAGGGGATTGCACAGGGGCAAAGGAGTTGGGGGAGTGGGGGGGGGGGGGAATTCAACTCCAATTAACGTCCCGATCCGAAGGACGGCACACTTTATGACATTCATCCCTACAAATGCTGCCAATGGAGCGTGTTTGGACACCAATGCCAATGGAGCGTGTCCTGGTAATAAGTACTTTAATTCTTGTTGAGAAGTCATGTCACTATTTTGAAAAATATTAAAACCAATGCTGACCACCAAAAAAGCAATTGTTTTAGATCAACCTAGTCTTCGTGTAAATTAAAGGGACATTTTGATGCAATTTGATTAATTCAAAAATGACCTTAATATAGTGTTGACTGGGCTGTTAAACTCTAAAACAAACAAACACATTGACAAAATCTTAAATTTATTAGATAAATCAGATGGATTTAATATTTTGTTAATAGATCTGTGTTTGTTTGTTTTGGAGTTTAACAGCCAAGTCAACACTATTTAGGTCATTCTATAGCCGGTCTGTTTAACTATCCACACTTTCTCTGGTCAGGCTTATACGTAAGCGCTTAACTGGTAGAGTGCACATTCTTTCGCCAGAAACTGACAACTGCCTTCGGCCCCGCCCAAGAAATAGATGGGCTGCATGATGCTTCCACGCAGAGCTAAAACCGACCGCACATGAGAATTGGTAAACCGCTTAGAGGATCTAAGCCTGCCCAGGCAAAGCAGTATGAGTCAGACCGCCAATGCTTATAAACCCTATCGGTTACATTTGGCGACAGGGCTTGAGATGTCATTTCATAAAGTCCCACAAAATTGTAAAGCAATGTCTCCAAAATGACCTAAATAATGTTGATGGGGACGTTAAACCTAAGTTCGAACAAACAATTTTTTTTTTCAAGCTAAACTCAGCCGAGTATTAAAATTTGTACTGTTCATAAGTGTTTAACCAATTACCCTGGCAAACAGTGCAGACCCAGATCAGACGTGGCGTCTGAATAGGGCCTGCACTGTTTGCATAAAGTTCGGCCATTTTCCAGATAAATTTTGAAGAAAACAGCCTGACACCCCTAAATTTTGAAATGGACTCCGGCTATATATATGGAGGCGATTGCAGGTCCTGCTGATCCGCTTTGATCGTCTGTCAGGGTATTTCTCGCGATTCGGAAACTTGTAGAAGGACAAATGTTTCTCCTGTTGTAGATGGTGATTTGTACAACCACCTGCAATGCATATTTTTGGCATTTTCTTTTCAATCTCTCTCAGAATTTTACGTGTGAATATTGTTCGTATACGATTAAAAGGTAACTCAAAATAGCGTAGCTTTTCGCCTCCAATTTTGGTTGCTATGCAGAAAGCCACGTGACTATCGAGAAGTACCCGGATGACACACTTCATTAATATCAAAAAAGATTACCATTAATAGTCATTTTTCCATATCTGTACTTTTTTAGCCACTTGGCTGAAGTCCAGGAAGAGCTAATTCACTACCTCTTGCATTTGCATTTGAGTTGGAGTTGTTGTTTTTTTGAGAGCGCATACAATGGATTTGGTGATAACAGATATAGGTCCAAACTTCTATTCAGCTATACCGCTACCCATGCTCAAGGCCACAGACTCAAAAGTTCTCTGCTTTAATTTGATGTGAAAGTTATTAAGAGCATATATTTTCCAAACCATAGCCAATATTTGGATGGAAGTGGCTCATTCTTCAGAAATACCCCAACCCGTGCCTTTTGCATCAAGGAAAAGGCTACAGACTGAAAAATTCTATGCTAAAGTTTGAAGTTTTTATAGAGCTCATAATTTCCTAAAGATATAGTGGATTTTGGTCATATTTGGTTTGATGATAGATATAGTGAGTGAGTGTTTGAGTTTTACGTCCCACCAACAGATAAGGTCAGACAAAAAAAGGACCTCGGTTTAAAGACTCGTCCGAAAGTCTGGAGAAGCCCGGGGTAATGATAGATATAGAACCAAAGTTATATTCAACAATGCCCTAGGACCAAAGTTGTATTCAGCAATACCCCTACCCTTTCCTATGGCCTCAGGGTTAAGGTCACAGACTTAGAGAAATCCTATGCTAAGGACTAATGTTAAATTTTTGAAGGCTTTATATTTTCTAAACCATATCATAGATGTAGTTCATATTTGGTATGATCATGGATATATGTCCACAATTTTATTCAGCAATACACCCACCCATGTGCATGGTCTCAAGGTCAAGATTACAGATATAGAAATCCTTGTTTATGTTTTATGATATGGTTTTTAGGAGCTCTGCCCCATATTTTCCAAACCATATGAATGTCGCTCATATTTGGTGTGATGATGAATATACATCTAACGTTTTATTCAGTAATACCCCCAACCATGCCTTTGGTGAGTAGTCTCAAGAACAAGGTCATAGACTTAAAAAATCCTATGCTGAGTTTTACATTTAAGCTTTTAGAAATCAAAGCGCCAAAGGCACTGAAATGACAGATTCTATGAGAAAATCAAAACACTGTGAAAACTTACAGACAACCTTTCTAAAAGGATCTTAAAATTTAGAAAAGTAGTTCTGCAAATTCCATTGTATGATATGTTTGCAGATGTCTATAGACCGGTGGTATCATGAAATGCCATTCGATGTTTCAAATTTTGGAAAGAAACTATTTACGTTTTCAAAACCTAACATTAAAATTCAAGTTTTAACAATACTACTGGCAATTAGTAACATTTTTGTCTGGACGGTTGTGGATACCTCCCCCCAAAAGATACTCTATTTTTCACAAAGAGATCGGAGGAGAAAGGCTGGTCAGTCCAGTACATGAATTTCAGTGGCTTGAAGGCATTTTTTGAGTAAGAACACCACTATAAACACGCGCGTAATCCTGCTGGATTAGATATCCCGGATTCTGAGCGTAAACAAATAAATGGAACCACGTGAGGCCGACGCACTTGATTGGTGTAACGTCTCGTTGTTCAGTTAACGTCTCAGCCATGATCTTGAATGTTCTTAATGTCGCTAGCTACAATAGCTCGACATACCATTTCGCTTATTCCATCCGATATGTCATGCTCTATTACGCACGCGTCGCCTCGTCATACCTTACACCTATATGTCGAAACATCCCGAAACGACAATCGGCGTGATTCACGCTGAAGTGCGATGTGTCACTGAAACGCATATCACGCGAGTCACTTAGATGCCAATATACATGTACGTATTTCATGCACCAGCGTAAGTGTTCCGTACTGTGTCGACGTCTTAATTTTGGTCACGACAGGGACGTCTAGCTCTCAAAAGTGCATCGCATAAGTGCGACGAACAGTGTCAGTGCTTATTAGTCGGTAGTTGAAACCCTTTGTTTACCTACAGGTACAGTGTAGCAGATGCCGGCGGAAATCTGCTTCGCATATGCGTCTGTCGGATGAATCGATCTTGACGTACTGACGTCGGTCTTCCGCTACGCCGACGTCCACTAGCGTCTTCTGTTGATAGTAAGATGTTGCTCCAACAGACAAATAGATCACACACATGTGGCACCCAAAATCAGAGTCAACGCCATCCGCTTTCCGACCAGCTTCTAACTGTCCATTAGAAGCCTCCGTGGTGTAGTGGTTATGCTACTCGCCTTGTAAACCAGGGATCGCAGGATCGATCCCGAACTTCTCCAGACTTTCGGATGTGTCTTTAAACCGAGGTATCGTCTCCGTATGACCCTAGCTGTTGGTGGGACGTAAAAATCGAACACTCACTCACTCACTCTAACTGTCCAGGGTTTAATGAAAAATGTTGCAATACGTTCTCACTTGATGCTTTTTGAGAACAAAATACAATTTCTTCTTTTCTAGGCACGACCTTACATCACACATCAAAAGTTTGATCCTGAACATGTTGTTTCTATCAGTGCTTGTGTGAAGGTGGTACACAGGATCGTTGGCCCCCGCCCATCGGGGCTTAAAGAAATAGATGGGCTGCATGATGCTTCCACGCAGAGCTGAAACCGACCCGCACACTAGTACTGGTAATCTGCTTAGAGGATCTTAGCCTGCCCAGACAAGAGGTGCAAGTCGGACCGTCCATGCATATGAACCCTATTGGTTTTGATTGGGCGGCAGGGCTTGAGAAGTCATTTCATCTCAGTGTCGGGTAAAAGTCCCACAAAATTGGAAGCAACGTCTCCAAAATGACCTATACAGTGTTGAGGGGGACGTTAAACCTCAAATCAAACAATACAAAACACAGGATTGTGGCCGGACTGGTAACCATACGTCACGGTTGATTGATTTAACCTTTTTAGCTTAAGGGCATGGTGCCTAAGCGTGTTGTAATCATGCAATCGTTTGGTTTCAAAATCAAAGCACCGAAAGTGTTGGTGGGATGTAGGTTGGGGTAAAAGTCCTGGGCTGAGATTAAACTGTTTAATTTAACTCTGAAATTCCAACAAATAGTGAAGATTTTGATAGGAAGCGCGTTCTGCAGCGTCCGAACTTGGTCTACACTGTTTGCCAAGCTCACCCTATGATTCCAGGATGACCCTCTTCAGTCTTATGGAATCCCCCGATCTCACTGCGGCTATTTTCTGCAAGAAAAAGGTTATTCTGAGAAGTCAGTGATAGTCACGTAGACGTTAGCTCTGAATCGCTTTTTTTATTAGTAACTTCGGGTCGAATGCCAAACAATCAACCCAAACATAGCCGGGTCGTTTGTCAGTCTTGGTTACATGTAAGTGTTATCTGTAAAATCTGCACTTGAAAAAATGTTCGATCTGGCAAGCAATGTAGACTAAGATCAAACGCCACAGAACACGGTGCTGATCTTGTTCTACATTTTTGCATCAGTTACTAAACTTCCGTTCAGTTTAAACGGATCAGTCCAAATCCTGGTTCATGACCAGCCTGCAGTTAGAGACAATCGGCATGAGTGTTGTCAGTGCTTTGATTTATTCACTGCCTTGAGTTTCTGGAGTGTTCTTCCATCACTGAAGTTGGGCTCGTCCATTCTGCTAAATATGGCACCTAGAATTATATCACAGGACATACACTGTTTGCATAGGTATCTGTACCATATTCCAGGGTTGAAAGGGACAGCATTTTCTCGCAAAGTCTGATATACACCTAGTTGTATCTGACCTAGACTTGACCTCGAATGTCGGAAAACCCATTAATATTCTGGTCTGCAGCTTACCGGCTGGTCTTTAAGGATTGAATATTGACAGCACTGTTAGAAAACAGTGTAAAATCTGAGCAGACGTCTAAGCAGATGCCGCATTGATCTAAACTCCGTTCAGAAAATCTGAATCATCGATTTTTTCGTTTCTTCCTTTTAATACTCATTTTAGCCCATACATCACTATGGGAAAGTTGTAGACCTCACCCTCCGCCGATTTCTCCAACAAGTCGTATGCCTCAGCGACAGCCAGGAAAGGCTGTGATTATTTGGAGAAAATTGCAAAATCTAAATTTTCGTTCACAGACTAAGACATTCTGACAGGTTCGACACACCCTTTTAAACCATATATAGAAGTGGTCACTGCTCTTGTAAATTACAAGGGCGTCTATATATTATTTGCACGATCACTTCATGGAAAATCATTAGCTGTGACACCACATCTGATATCGGTATAATTCATTTTGACCACTGTTGACAGCACATCGCGCTAGTGGCTCCCCGTGCCTAGTGAGCTTCTATCTGGCCATTCGAATGTAAGGTATGTCGTAATTGCATATCTATTTATAAAGTGCATCACATGGATTTGAATATGTATTTTTTTACCTGACAATCATCATCAAATGGACTTAGTCTGTGGTCTCATTTCTTTGTTTTGCAATTTTCTCCAAATAATCACAGCCTTTCCTGACTGTCGCAGAGGCATACGACTTGCTGGAGAAATCGGCGGAGGGTGAGGTCTAAAACTTTCCCATAGTGATGTATGGGCTAAAATGAGTATTAAAAGGAAGAAACGAAAAAATCGATGATTCAGATTTTCTGAACGGAGTTTAGGTATACAGTCTCGCATGATGCAGCTGATTCATATGAAGTGCTGAATATATTCTCTGAAAGGTAAGATAAAATCGTCAAGTCGTCTGCTTCAAAAGTTTGTATTGCGATTATAGGATGTACAATTTTGATAACTGCGCCTAACCGGACTACATTTTTGTGCGGACTCATATTTCTTTGGCGGTCAAAGCCAGAAGAAAGTCGGAAGAAAGCTGGAACTACTTTACAACGCGCAGGATAGCTAGAGATGACAGATAGAATCTGTCATTAAACATGCTCCAAACAAGAAGAGGGAAGATGCTTATATTTATTGTGATGATATCTATAGGTGCAAATTTTTATTCTGCAACACCTCCATCTGTGTCATTGACTTAAGGTCACGGTCTTGGTTTTTTAAATTCCGTGCTAAAGTTTTTATAGAACTCAATCTACCAAACCATACCATGGATTTGGTTCATATTTGGCGAGGTGATACAAATCCACAGTATAACCATGGTTGTTGCCTCAAGGTCAAGGTTAGCTATTAAAATTTCTATGTTAAAAGTTTACTTTAAAGTTTGATAAACCATATTTTCTAAACCATATGATGATTTTGGTTTAATCAAAGTTTTATTCAGCACTACCCACGTGTATGCCCATGGCTTCATGGTCAAGGTCACAGACATAGAAAATATACATTAAATGTTTGTGTTAAAATTTTTGACCTACGTATAGGGGCTTATGGTATTTTATGTAACAGTTTTGTTGTAAAAAATTTAACACCTCATATTTTCTAAACCATACATTGGGTTTCATTTATTTTTGGATTGAAAATAGATGCATGTATGATTTTTAAGATTCCATTCACCAATATTCCCACCCCTGCCCATTGTTTATCAGGTGCAATGTCACAGATATGATTCAGCAATACTTCCACTCTTGCCTAGTATCTCAAGGTCACAGACTATGATAGCTTTCCAGGCCAGCTATGCTATCCGATGACAGCTCTTGTTAGGATCATTCAATATAAACCATGTGATATACAAAACCATCTTTCAGTGAATACTGAGTTATAAAGAGGTTTAGGTGTACTTCATTAAGTGATGATGATGGGCAGTAACATAATTGGAGCTATAGCTGAATACTGGAGGCATCAGGCAAGAGATGCCTACCCTAGGAATAACAGGCACCTCCACCGAGCCAACATCAGCAAACATGGCCCACATTCCACGGAAGTCCCGGGCAACAGGAAGGAGATGCCCATAGTAGCGAGACTTCCAAAATCCAAAATATCACAATAAGTGGCAACCACATTCGCTAAGATACATGTCTTACCTGACAAGTCAGTCTTAGTTTTAGACAAATTAGAATTTTATACTGCAAAAGTTAAAGATATGATATATGTCACAGAGTGAAATTATGGAAACTGGAGGAGCGCTTACGACTTCCTTGTCATTTCCAGTTATTTCCCCCATTCATAGATATTCTTCGTATTGCATTTATTCATGTATTTCATCTATCATTAAGCATTATTAAGCATTCCTGAGTAGCGTATATCAATTTTGGGTCAGTTGTTAGAGCATTGGACTTTGGCCCGAGCGGCCCGGGTTCGAATCCCACCACAGGCTGGGATTTGTTTTTTCAAGCTATGCTTCTTTCCTTTTCTGTCATAAGATCAATAACACATCAGGTACTTTGAATACATAAATCATGGATATAACTTTGTCACATTTCTTATGTCTTTGAAAACATGACTGTAATTAATAGTGAAGTTTTCTCTTTTTCAGGCAAAATGTCTCCGATTTCAAGAGAAACAAGTGTACAGTTTAGAGAAATTCAAGTGCAACAGTTGGACAAATCTGCTCTTTATAATATGCCTATTCAAGGATGTTGATAATTATTTTGAATAATATCACAATAACATGTCCATAACAAAAACACCTCTGCATACTCTGCTTCCAAAGGATAACCCTTTTATAGAACATATTTAACTTCAGAAATGGAAAAGCGGGATTCGCAATGCAACTCAATACATGTTTTGAGGTGGTTCCAGTGAATACCCACAATCTGTATATGTAATATGGATTGTGCGTATCCAGTAGGAACATCTGAATGAGGCAGTTCTTATGAGCACTAAGTGCCTGAAATTAACACATTCAATCTGGTAAAACCCACTTTATAGTAGGGTGACAATCATGGCTCATTGTTGGTTGAGGTGGTCATAAGAGTACAAAAAAGAATGATATATACCAAAATGTTTTTCAAACCCTATAGTTTATGGAATGACCGGGATATGTGGCTGACATCGGTGCGAGCTTAGAAATCCAAGATGGCATCCAAGCTGGAGGGTGCAGTAACAGGAAAAAACTTCAAAATAGCAATGCACTAATTTATTCTTAATTTGAAGGGGCATTTTAAAACAGAAAAATTTGGGTTCAAAATTATCCTTGTCACCTCATTTCAATAAAACAAATCCGTATTCTACCACTCCTTTCAATATATACACAAACTCTTAAGCAAAAATCCCTTTTTGTGTATCGTTGATGCATTATATGGTCATGCCCTTTAAATTCTAGGTACTAGGCTAAAAGTTGTACCTTTCCCAAGGAGACAGCCAGCCAAAATGTTAGCCCATTCATCGTATTATGAAAATTGTAAGCTGAGATAACCTATTTAGGCCTTATGGTTGAAACTGCTGAAAATTTAGATGAACGTATTATATTATAATGTCGTTACTTTTATTCATGTAAACAGAAAGAAAAAATAAATTGCACTATTATTTTTTAAATTACATAACCATGGTCAAGGTCATGTTCAAGGCCGAAGTACAGTCATGTTCAATGTCAAAGCACATTTCTATCCTAAAACTGCTATCCTGTCAGCATCTTTGCAGTTTCATTTTTTTTTTACTTTTTTTGGCTTACATAAGTTGTTTGGTATGTTTGTAATACTTTACCTTAAAAATAATCTTATCCGGCCTGACATCTAAAGCATATTTTTATTCACCTGCATGTTTTCTGCAATGCCTAATTCAATTATGTCAAACATTTTAACATTATACGGTCCTTTTAACTGTCAGAAATCGTGCCATCTCGCGTTATGTCACTTTGCATTGGCTAACATGTTGTTTTACACAGGAAAAAGTGTTTGGATTTGAAGCAATTATCTGTGTTTATAACAGAAAACGTGAAGAAGTGCATCTGAATGGGGATAACTGTGTTGAAAAATGTCATTAGGAGGGTCAAACCCGCTGACTCCTCGGTGTAAAATGAACTATTCTACCGTACTACCACCGATTTACCATCACAAATGACAATTTCGAAGAAAGATATACCTTCATTTCTGAATATTGAAAGAAAAAAATGTGCAGATGTAACCCATGAACTTAAACATGGGTTACAATATATATAAATACTTTCAATATATAGAACACAATGGCACTGCGAAGTACGCAGCATCTAATGTCAATGTTGATGTGAAGCTCGATGTCAGTTGGTCAAGTCAACAATTCTGTTCATTCAATATTTTATGCAATTTAAGCCCCAGTCTCACTGTCACAAATTGAGGACTAGGTTTCCCCTATGTTTGATACCTAGCAATACTTACCAAAACCTACTGAAACGTAATAAAATGTAGAACAAAAAGTAGCAAAACATATAAAGACATAATGCGTAGTAATACGAAGAGGCCTAATGCATATTGTGGTTTTTAGCTCACCTGAGCCGAAGTCTTCAGGGGAGCTTATAGTATAGTGGGTCATGATTTATCCGTCGTCCATCCATCGTCGTCCGTCCGTCCACACCTTTGACAAGTTTTATCACTGCAACCTGCAGGCTTATCGCAACCATTTCTTATCTGTAGCATGTCTCTGGTGGGGCATTGATGACAAACTTTTTTTTGAAATCGAATGAAAACTGTATTTGCTATGGCAATCACAAGGTCCCATAGACTTACTATGGCATACAATTTCTACTAAGAGTGATCCTAATTTTATATTGAGCAATTATCTTTTAGAAAAACGTGCATATTAATGTCTGTGATATGAAGTTTTGAGACAAAAGCTCTTATGTTCTATTATTTATTCTGCCTGTTCTGTGTATTAATGTAAAATATGTAAAAAGTCTGTGATATGTTGGAACTTTTCTGTGATGTCCTTGTTCATATATTTGTACAGTTTTTGTGTGTGTGTGAATTCGGGTTTAACGTTGCTTTCAACAATTTTTCAGTCATATCACGACGGTGTCTGGTTGCGACAGGGAGCTTAATGCTCACTTTTATAGTGCTGCCTCACTGAAGTATCATGTCCCAGACACATTACATGATACCACACCCAATCACATTATCCTGACACTGGGTCGACCAGTCCTAGCTCTACCCCGTAAATCTGAGTGCCATGTGAGGAGCAGCTAGTACCATTTTTAACGACTTTCGTATGTCGCGGCCCGGGATCAAACCCGTGACCTCCCGTTCCCCAGACAAACACTATACCAACTGAGTTATCGGGGCTGGTACAGCTTTGTGAGACTTACTGATTAAGAGCCAGATCTCTTATTCACGATACCATGATTGCCTATATATTGGTGTATTGTGTGTGTGAATTCGGGTTTAACGTCACTTTCAACAATTTTTCAGTCATATCACGACGGTGTCTGGTTGCGACAGGGAGCTCAATGCTCACGTTTATAGTGCTGCCTCACTGAAGTGTCATGTCCCAGACACATTGCATGATACCACACCCAGTCACATTATCCTGACACTGGATCGACCAGTCCTAGCTCTACCCCGTAAATCTGAGTGCCAAGCGAGGAGCAGCTAGTACCATTTTTAACGACTTTGGTATGTCGCGGCCCGGGATCAAACCCGTGACCTCCCGTTCCCCAGACAAACACTATACCAACTGAGTTATCGGGGCCGGTACAGCTTTGTGAGACTTACTGATTAAGAGCCAGATCTCTTATTCACTATACCATGATTGCCTATATATTGGTGTATATATCTATGTATAAATATGTGATTTTCTCTTTTTTTTTTGGCGTTACAACCCTTTGGGGCTATTTCAAGTTGAGTAAATTTATGGCCTTATTTCGGTGCTTGGTACGATCAAGTATTTGAGGTGATGTGCTGGTTCTAAGGTCATCAAACTTTTGTGCTCAACTCTTTGTGCTCAACTCAGTTGAGCATGAAATTTATAACACTCTTGAGCAAAACATACAAACAAATCATGCCATTTTCCTGCTTAAATCAGCAAAGAATGTTGTTTGTCATGTTCATTAATTTTAAAATGCTATCAATTTGTTGGCGTTAAAGCCCATTTTAACATTTATGAGCAGGACAACTTCAATGCTCAAATGAGTTGAGCATCAGAAAAGTTTTATAACCTTGTGGCCAAAAGTTTCCAATTTTACGTATATACATGTATGGATGGAGAATTTGTTTGTTTGATTGATTCCAGGTTTAATGTCCCCGTCAACACTATGCAGATCATTTTAGAGACATTGCTTCCAATTTTGTGGGACTTTAATCAGAGATTGAGATGAAATGACATCTCAAGCCCTGTCGCCCATTGGTGTCGGTGATTGAGATGAAATGACATCTCAATCCCTGTCATCCAATGAAACCATTTGGGTTTATTAGCATGAACTGCCCAACTCTCACAGCTTTGCCTAGACAGGCTTAGATCCTCAAAATAGTTCCCAGTACTTGATTGTGGTCAATTTCAGCTCTGCGTGGAAGCATGATGCAGCCCATATATTTCTTCAAACCCCGATGGGCGGGGGCCGATATAGATTGAGAAAATTGTCGTGAAATTTTGCTTGTCAATCTATCTGGAGCCATGCTTCTGTATAAGCATGCCCAGGAAAAGCGTGGATAGGTAAACTGACCGGCTCAAAAACTTGACTGGGTCGTTAAACTAAAATACAAACAAACAAATGTACAATGGTTTGTTTTGGGGTTTTCTTTGATTGTGGTTTAACATCCCCATCAACACTATTTAGGTAATTTTGGACATGTTGCTTCCAGTTTTGTGGGGCTATTACCAGATACTGAGATGAAATGACATCTCAAGCCCTGCCGCCCAATGAAACCTATGGGGTTATAGCACTGGACGGTATACCCCGCACCAATTTGCATAATCAAGCTTAGTGCGTCTAAGTGGTTTACCAGTACTTGTGTGCGGTACTCAGCTCTGCGTGGAAGCATCGTGGAACCCAAATCTATTTCTCCAAGCCCTGATGGCCGGGGGTGGGGGTTTGAGTTTTACAGCCCGGTCAACACGAGGTCATTCAGGAGATGTTGCTTCCAGCTTTGTGGGACTTTTACCCGATATTGAGATGAAATGACATCTCAAGCCCTGCCGCCCAATGAAACCAATAAGGGTTATAGCACTGGATGGTCTTGCGCCACTTTGCATAGGCAGGCTTAGTTTACCAGTACATGTGTACACTCAGTCTCAGCTCTACGTGGAAGCATCTTGGAGCCCTATATATTTCTCCAAGCCCTGATGGACAGGGGAGGGGGCTGTTTTTGGAGTTTACAGCCCAGTCAGCACTGTTTAGGCTTAAATGAGCCAGTCTTTTTTTGAGTAACTAAACTTCCTGGGTAGATACTGAGTTAACAAGTATGGTGCCCATTTTTCACCTGAAACTGATAACTGCCCTTCTTCAGTCAGAAGGGGGAGAATGACCATAGGGAATGTATCAACATTACAACAAATGAAAATTGCTGTCATCAGCAGGTATCGAAATTAATCAAGATGCGGATCCAACTGAGCTATGGGATGGGATATATGTTTGTATAAAACAAAAAAACAAAACAAAAAAAAACTTGCATATGTACAGCTTGTGTTGTTGTTTATTTGCACATTGTCTTGTGTAAAGTTAGTAGGCTACATGTACATGAAGGACCAAGAAATAACATTGTAATGATCCTAAGCACTGGGACAGACATGCCTAAGCAAACAGTGCAGAGCCAGATCAGACAGCACCTGTCTGATCCCCAGAAGGAACAGTCGGATCAGGGTCAACACTGCCATTCCGTTTTGCTTTTATGGACCCGTTTAAATTTTCCGAGAATGAGGTGTTCCAGTTTTTAGGATTTTACGGTAACTTAAAACACAGTGGACACTATCCACTGACATGCCATCTTTGCCAGGCCCATTTCAAGCGAGCATGGAATTTCATCGATATATAGTTCTATTTTTTATTTAAGCACAAATGCGCGGAGTTTCCACAGTAATTTTTTTTGTTTTGCAGACCTTTCAAGATTACTTCACTTACAGAATATCAAGCCTTTCATTTATCAGAGACAGGGTAGTCTGTATGGGTTACCCATTTTGAACCGGAACCCCCTAAACAGGTACCCTGGCAAACGGTGCAGGCCCATATCAGACACTGCAGAAAGCGGCATCTGATCAGGGCCTACACTATTTGCAAAAAGTTCTGCTATTCCCCAAATAAATTCTAAAAGATAACACAACCTAACCGTAACATATGTAAGGGGTAAGATTCCACTTGGTACAAAAAGGGTTAACTGTAAATGATGGAAACACAAGATGAACTGCCTTAGGGTTTAAAAATTCTTCGAAAGTCACTTGTCTGCAGGTATATGGGCATGTAGATTTCAGATGTTCATGTGTCTCCAGCATGAGACACCCGGCATTGGGAGTACTTCTCAGCTGGTATTCTAATCTAATGGCTCATACTTACTCATGTATGGGCTCATCATCCCCAACATGACCATAGTTGTCAAGGAACTCGTAGAATGATGTCTCGACAACATGTTGGTTCAGACAAATGCGCTCATAGCCCGGATGCTGAGTTATGCACCGAAGGTCTTGATCTTCTACTAGGTAGTAAATAACGCTAATTTCCCTGCAGCACCTGCTCTCATCTAAGGTCGGCATGGGAACACACAATCCACATTCACACCTGAAATCAAAGCGCCAAAGGCACTGAAATGACAGATTCTATGAGAAAATCATAACACTGTGAAAACTCACAGAAAATCTTTCTAAAAAGAGCTTAAAATTTAGAAAGGTAGTTCTGCAAATTCCAATATATGATATGTTTGCAGCTGTCTATAGACCGGTGGTATTATGAAACGCCATTCGATGTTTCAAATTTTTGAAAGAAACTGTTTACGTTTTCAAAACCAAACATTAAAATTCAAGTTTTAACAATGCTACTGTCAATAAGTAACAGTTTTTGTCTGGTCGGTTGTGGACATCTCTATCCAAAGATATTCTATGGGAAAGATATCGGAGGAGAAAGGCTGGCTAGTCCAGTACATGAATTGCATTGGCTTGAAGACATTTTTGAGTAAGAACAGCACTATGTTTATATGTATATGAGCCCGCTCGTAATCCTGCTGGATAAGATATCCCGGACTCGAGCGTAAACAAATAAATGGAACCATGTGAGGCCGAAGCACTTGATTGATGTAACGTCTCGCTGTTCAGTTCACGTCTCAGCTATGATCTTGAATGTTCTTAATGACACTAAGCTGCGTTCGCTAACTACACGCAATAGCTCGCCACACAATTACACTTATTTCACCCGATATGTCATGCTCTGTTACGCACGCGTCGCCTCGGCATACCTTACACCTATACGTCGAAACACCCGGAAACGACAACCGGCGTGATTCACGCTGAAGTGCGATTTGTCACTGAAACGCATATGCCAGTCGCTTAGACGCCAATTTACGTATTTCATGCACTAGCGTAAGTGTTCCGTACGATGTCGACGCGTTAACTTTGGTCACGACAGGGACGTCTAGCTCTCGAACGTGCATCGCATAAGGGTGACGATCAGTGTCAGTGCTTATTAGTCGGTAGTTGAGACCTCTTGTTTATCTACAGTGTAGGTACAGTGTAGCAGCTGCCGGCTGAAATCTGTTTCGAATATGCGTCTGACGGTCGAATCGTTCTTGACGTACGGACGTCGGTCTTCCGCTACGTCGACTTCCACTAGCGTCTTCAGTATATAGCAAGATGTCGCTCCGATAGACGATAGATCACACACTTGTGGCACCCAAAATCGGAGTCAACGTCATCCGCTTTACTGTCCAGGGACACGCTTACGATCCTTTAATGAAAAATGTTGCGTACGCTCTCACTAAATGCTTTTTGGGAGAACAAATTTCAGTTTCTTCTTTTCTAGGCACGAACTTACATTACACATCAAAAGTTTGATCCTGAACATGTGGTTTCTATCCGTACTGGTGTGAGGGTGGTGGTGCACAGGATCGACGTGGCCGGACTGGTAACCAGACGTCACGGTTGATTGATTTAACCTTTTTAGCTTAAGGGCATGGTGCCTAAGTGTGTTGTAATCGTTTTGTTTCAGAATCAAAGCACTGAGAGTGTGGGGTGTAGGTTGGAGTAATAGGTCTGGGCTGAGATTTAAACTGTTTCATTTAACTCTGAAATTCCAACAAATAGTGAAGATTTTGATAAGAAGACGCGTTCGGCAGCGTCTGATCTTGGTCTACACTGTTTGCCGAGCTCACCCTATGATTCCAAGATAACCCTCTTCCGTCTTATGGAATACTCCGATCTCACTGTGGCTATTTTCTACAAGACAAAAAGTTATTCTGAGAAGTCAGTGATAGTCACGTAGACATTAGCACTGAAGCGCTTTTCTTATTAGCAACTCCGGGTCGAATGCCAAACAATCAACCTAAACATAGCCGCGTCGTTTGTCAGTGTTGGGTACATGTAGGTATTATCTGTAAAATCTGCACATGAATCAAATGTTGGATCTGGCAAATGTAAACTCAGTTCAAAAGCTACTCAACAAGGTGCTGATCTTGTTCTACACTTTTTGCATTAGTTACTTACATCTTAAGTTTAAACGAATCAGTTCAAGTCCCCGTTCATGACCAGCCTGCATTTAGAGACAATCGGCATGAGTGTTGTCAGTGCTTTGATGTATTCACTGCCTTGGGTTTCTGGAGTGCACTCTTCCATCACTGAAGTTGGGCTGGTCCATTTTGCTAAATATATGGCACCTAGAATTATACTAAGTATCTGTACAATATTCCAGGATTGAAAGGGACAGCCTTTCTTTTCAATTTCTCCACGCAAAGTCAATATACACCTAAGTTGTAACTGACCTAAACTTGACCTCGAAAGTCAGAAAGAAAACCCATTAATATTCTTGTCTACAGCTGACCTGGTCCAACAGCAGGCTGGTCTTTAAGGATTAAATATTGACAACACTTATAGAAAACAGTGTAAAACCTGAGCAGACTGCTGAGCAGACGCCGCACTGGTCTGGGTATACCCGTCGCATGATGCAGCTGATTCATATGAAATGCTGAATCGTCAAGTTGTCTGCTTCAAAAGTTTGTATTGCGCTTACAGGATAACTAATACGCTTGTACAATTTGGATTACTGCGCCAAACCGGACTACATTTTGTGCGGACTCATATTTCTATGGCGGTCAAAGCCGGAAGAAAAAGCCTGAATTACGTTAAACGTGCAGCACAGCAAGAATAGACAGATGGAATCTGTCATTAAAAATAAAGAAATGATATCATTTGCAAGACGCCAAGTTCTGCTAAGGAATGCCAAATAGTTTTCTCTAGGTAGTAGGCACTCCGCTTTTCCACCCTCTTAGATTTAATGGGCGACAGAAAATAAGTGGAAATAAGTTTGCAAACTCTTTTGTAGATGCATGCGTGAAAGTAATTCATGCTGATTCACTGGACTTAGGTTTTACATCCCTGTCAACACTTTTTGTGTCATTTTGGATATATTGCTTCCAATTTTGTCAAATTGCGGGACTTCTGCCCGACATGGCGATGAAATGACATCTCAAGTCCGCCCGCCCAAACAGCCACAACGGATTATATGTATTGTAGGGATGGTCCCACTCAGGCCACTTATCCTGGAAAGTCAGTTTACCAGTACTTGTGTTTGGTTGATATCAGCTCTGCGTGGAAAGCATCATGCAGCCCAGTTTATTTCTCAAAACCCCAACTGGCGGAGGTCCAGTTTACTGTCGCGGCCCTGGTATGATGATCTCAGTAATCAGAGATGGGCGAAAGCATGAGTTCATAAAGAAAACATCTGACCTGTCATTGCAGAACCTGGCATCTCACATGACCAGAGTGGGGCTCAACCCAAAATGGGGTGAGACTAGTGTCATACTATAGATAAGGATAATAACTGACACTTCAAATGACACTCTTGTTTCAATTGAGGTTCAACGTCCCTGTCAACAGTTTAGGGGTCATTTTGGAGACATTGCTAAGAATTTTGTGGGATTCAACCAGTATTGAGAATGACATCTCGAGCCCTGTCACCCAGTGAAACCATAAGGTTTATATGCATGGATAGTCCGACGCACACCACTTTATCTGTGCAGGCTTCGATCCTCATAGCGGTTTACCAGTACTTTTGTGCGGTTTTGTTTGATTTGGAGTTTAGTCTATACTATACTAATTTATTTAGTTTGATTGCGATGAAAGCTTCAAGCTAATTGAATCGCTCTCAACACTCATTGCGGGTGTTTTTAAGCGCACGCTAGAAAGAGGCAGTGGCTTTTACACCACTGCTACCCATTTACACCTGGATGGAGTGGGGCAGTGTCATTACGTGTCTTGCCCAAAGAACACACCTCGATACCCGTGGCCGGATTCGAAAGCACAACCTCTCGATCAAATGTCGAACGCGTTAACCACTGCGCTGTCAAGGCCAACATTGGAGTTTAAAGGCCCAGTCAACACTATCTAGGTCATTTTAGCTGATCAGTTTACTTATCCATACGTTTCACTGGCAGGCTTAAATGTAAGCGGTTAACCAGTCCAGTGCACATTCTTTCGCCAGAGGTTGGTTTCACTGCAGCATAGAACAATCATGCAACGCATCTATTTCTTCAAGCCTCGATGGGCGGGGACTGTCAAATGACATTCATTCCACAAGAGGGCAGATATTCTATTCATGACAAAATAGATCATGTCCATCCAGAAGCAAACACATGTTCTGATATAACAAGAACAATTCTTTCCAAAAGCCAACAAGGCACAAATCCTGAGAAAAGAATTTGCCCCCTATCTATCTTGTACTGCCTGAGAAAAAAAGAGTTTTCTCCCCATCTATCTTGTACCGAGCTTTACCTATTACCTCCCCATGTATTCACTTCAACATTTCAGAGAAAAAAACAAAACAGGACAAGCAGGAAAAAAATGCTTATTAAATTATTGTAAAGAGGGCAGACCGGCATTATTCTCTCAACTCGTTAGCCCCCTTGTCCCCATCCCCCAAGAAATATGCTTTTTTTTCTTTTTTTTTGTTATTTCTGCCACAGACATGAAACGGTACTTTTCTGATCCTGGTGATGACTAAACAGTGAAATGTTCGAACTGATATTTCGACATGTTCATTGTCTGAGTTTTATTATTTTTCTCCCGAACTTACCATTCTGTGTTGCCGAGCCTATCGTTCAGCTCGCCTTCCGAATCCGCTTCACTGGATACGTCTGATTCGATATCTTCTGAATATACGGGCGCAGATTCTCTTCTCGGTTCAAACTAATAGCGTTGGACTGGCCTGATCGTTCCTGCTAATGCAGAATCACCGTCATTATGCCCCCAACTTCGAAGAAGTTGTGGGGGCATATTGGTTTTGCCCTGATCGTCCGTCCGTCCTTCCGTCCGTCCCGCTTTTTAGCTCACCTGTCACGTAGTGACAAGGTGAGCTTTTGGGATCACTTTTTGTCCGTCGTGCGTGCGTGCGTGCGTGCGTCCGTCCGTAAACTTTTTCTTCAAACGACATCTCCTCCTAAACCACTGATCGGATTTTGACCAAACTTCACAGGAATGATCCTTAGGTGGTCCCCTTTCAAAGTTGTTCAAATGGTTCCGGTCCGTTGCACAAATAGGTCACAGTAGCCAAAAATAGCTTTTTTCACCGAAAACTTAAAAAATCTTCTTCTCTGAAACCGCAAGGCCCAGGTCTTTGATATTTGGTATGAAGCTTTATCTAGTGGACCCTTACCAAGATTGTTCAAATTATAGTGCTGCGGCAAAAATGCCCCCGCACCGGGGCCCTTTGGTTTTACATGGGCTTATATAGGGAAAATCTTTAAAAATCTTCTTCTCTAAAACCGCAAGGGCCAGGTCTTTGATATTTGGTATGAAGCTTCATCTAGTGGACCCCTACCAAGATTGTTCAAATTATAGTGCTGGGGCCAAAAATGCCCCCGCACCGGGGCCCTTTTGTTTTACATAGGCTTATATAGGGAAATCTATAAAAATCTTCTTCTCTGAAACTGCAAGGCCCAGGTCTTTGATATTTGGTATGAAGCCTCATCTTGTGGACCTCTACCAAGATTGTTCAAATTATAGCCCTGGGGCCAAAAATGCCCCCGCTCTGGGGCCCTTTGGTTTTACATAGACTTATATAGGGAAAATCTTGAAAAATCTTCTCTGAAACCACAAGGCTTAAGTCTTCCATATTTGTGATGAAGCTTCAGCTAGTGGACCTCTATAAAGATTGTTCAAATTATAGCCCTGAGACCAAAAATGCCCCGCCATGTGGCCCTTTGGTTTTACATAGACTTATATAGGGAAAATCTTTAAAAATCATCTTCTCTGAAACACAAGGCTTAGGTCTTTGTTATGAAGCTTCAGCTAGTGGACCTCTACCAAGATTGTTCAGATTATAGCCCTGGGGCCAAAAATGCCCCCGCCTCGGGGGCCCTTTGGTTTTACATAGACTTATATAGGGAAAATCTTGTTTTACATAGACTTCTATATGCAGGGTAAACCTTTAAAATTTTCTTCTCTGAAACCACAAAGCCCAGGTCTTTCATATTCAATATGAAGCTTCATCTTGTGGACCTCTACCAAGATTGTTCAAATTATAGCCCTGGGGCCAAAATTGACCCTGCCCGAGGCCCACTTGTTATACATTGGATCAGGTGAGCGAACCAGGGCCCTCAGGGCCCTCTTGTTTACTGCATAGCATAACTTAATAACCATGGGTGATAGGTTTTTGATATTTCATATATGGATTCCTTATGAAAAAATAATTGACCCATGTTTTTTTCTCGTCAGGATTATGCCCCTTTCTTGAGTTATTCCCCTTTGCAAAAAATACTTTGGAATCTTGTAAGCAAGATATCTCAAAAACTGTTTGAGCTTTTGCCCTAAAACTTTGCAGACTTGTTTGGGATGATGAGTAGATGAACTGATTAACTTTTGAAAAAAAATCCGAATTTTTTTTCTCGAGTTATGGCCCTTCGATTTTTTTTGCATTTTAAGCTTGTAAGCAAGATAACTAAAAAACTGTTTGAGCTATCGCCCTGAAACTTTACAGAATGGTTGGGGATGATGAGAAGATGAACTGATTAACTTTTGACAAAAATCCAATTTTTCTTTCTTTAGTTTGTTTTGTTTGATTTGAGGTTTCACGTCCCCGTCAACACTGTAAAGGTCATTTTGGAGACGTTGCTTCCAATTTTATGGGACTTTTACCCGTCATTGAGATGAAATGACATCTCAAGCCCTGCCGCCCAATGAAACCAATAGAGTTTATAAGCATGGACGGGCCGACTCGCACCGCTTTGCCTGGAGAGGCTTAGATCCTCTAAGCAGTTTACCAGTACTCGTGTGCGGGTCGGTTTCAGTTCTGCGTGGAAGCATCATGCAGCCCATATATTTCTTCAAGCCCCTATGGGCGGGGGCCGTTCTTTCTTGAGTTATGCCCCTTTGAAATTTTGCGCGTGTTAACCTTGTAAGCAAGATATCTCAAAAACTGTTGGAGCTATTGCCCTGAAACTTTACAGGCTGGTACAGGATGACGAGTATATGAACTGATTAACTTTTGATTAAAAATCTGAATTTTCGTTTCTTGAGTTATGGCCCTTTGAAATTTTTTGTGTTTTAAGCTTGTAAGCAAGATAACTCAAAAAACTGTTTGAGCTATTGCCCTGAAACTTTACAGAATGGTTGGGGATGATGAGAAGATGAACTGATTAACTTTTGACAAAAATCCATTTTTTTCTTGAGTTATGCCCCTTTGAAATTTTGCGCGTTTTAGGCTTGTAAGCAAGATATCTCAAAAACTGTTGGAGCTATTGCAGTGAAACTTTACAGGCTTGTTCAGGATGATCAGTAGATGAACTGATAAACTTTTGAAAAAAAAAATCCGAAATTGTTTTCTTCAGTTATGGCCCTTTGAATTTTTTTTTGCGTTTTAAGCTTGTAAGCAAGATAACTAAAAAACTGTTTGAGCTATTGTCCTGAAACTTTACAGAATAGTTGGAGATGATGAGAAGATGAACTGATTAACTTTTGACAAAAATCCTTTTTTTTCTTGAGTAATGCCCCTTTGAAATTTTGCGCGTTTTAAGCTTGTAAGCAAGATATCTGAAAAACTGTTCGAGCTATTGCCCAGAAACTTTACAGGCTGGTTCAGGATGATGAGTAGATTAACTGATTAACTTTTGATAAAAAACAAAAACATTTTTTTTTCCTCAGTTATGGCCCTTTGAAATTTTTTTGTGTTTTAAGCTTGTAAGCAAGATAACTCAAAAACTGTTTGAGTTATTGCCACAGTTTTTGAGTTATTGCCCTTAACTTTACAGAATGGTTGGGGATGATGAGAAGATGAACTGATTAACTTTTGACAAAAGTCCAATATTTTTAGCTCACCAGAGCCGAAGGCTCCGGGGGAGCTTATAGGATAGGCAGTTGTCCGTCGTCGTCGTCTGTTCTATGGCGTCAACATTTTCAAAGGACATCTCCTCTGAAGCCACTGGGCCGATTGGGCCCAAATTTTATCTGTAGCATCCTTGGGCTGGGGGATTGAAAGTTTGTGTTTTTTTATGAAAATCGGCTCATTAGTTTGGTTGCTATGGCAACTTGTAGTTTCCATAGACTTATAATGGGGAAAATAGAAAAATGGCATTTACTGCCAAGTCTCTGCAGATATTTTGACAAAACTTGCATAGAAATGTTCCATAAGCAATCTACTATCTGCCATATGATTTTAGGCCTTCTGCTCATTTTATTGGTTGCCATAATGCAAAAAATAAAATAAAAAGTACTTAAAAAATCATCTTCTCAGAAACCATATGCTCTAGGAGGCTGAAACTTTATGAAAATATTCACCATATTTGCCTTTACAGGTTTTGTGTTTTTTATGAAATTTGGCCTTTTACTTTTGTTGCTATATAACATATAGTGTAATGCTGAAAATATTTTCTGCAAAAGTTCTTGTTTTATTTCATAGTTATTTGGCATGCATGTTCCTTGGGTGGACCTCTGTCATATTCCTTGAAGAAATTTTGATCCGACATAAAACATGGCTGCAGTGGGCGGGGTTTATTTTCACTATATAACATGTAGTGTAATGTTAAAAAAGTCTTCTCTTCTTCAAAAGTTCTTGTTTATTTATTTATTTATTTATTTAAAAGTACCTTCCTGTATCTGAATTAATCTCCTCCAATTTTGCTGACTATCACATATCTATAGAGGTCCACCTACAAATTGTCATTCTAAAATTCAAAACATCAGAAATTTCACATGCCCATCACACTGGTGATAGAACTGATGTTTTCAACACAAACTCTATTTATACGACTTGGTGTTTCAAAATAAATTCAAAATACTGAGGGAGATTGATTTATTAGACCTAATTATACTACACTGTCAACAGTTCTCCAGATCCCTGAGGGTTAAAATGGCTTAGTTGAAAAGGGAGACATACCGAATCCGACGGAGGAAAGGAAAAAATAAATAAATAAAGAAATAAAAACATAAATCTGTTCATTTTTTAGCTCCTCTGGCCAAAGACCGGCGGGTCTTATGTTATATGTTATGGCCCTGTGTCTGTTGTGCGGTTGTGCATCCGTGCGTTAACTTTTTTCTTTAAACATTTCCTCCTTAACTACTTGGTCGATTGTAACCAAACTTCACAGGAATGTTTCTCACATAGTCCTCTTCTGAATTCCTTCAAAGAATTTTGTTACATGCAGAACAAAATGGCATCGAAAGCAAAAAAAAAAAAATATTTAAAAATCTTCTCCAAAACCGCTCAATGGATTTTATTCTTATTTTGCATGAATGTTCCTTGGGTGGACCTCTGTCAGATTCCTTGAAGAAATTCGGATCAGGCAAAAAGCATGGCCACCATGGCCATGCCCCACATGACTGCCATGGCCATGCCCCTTGGCTCATTAGCTTTCAAAGACTTATATGGGGAAAAGTTTTAAAAACCTTCTCCTCCAAAACCGCTCAACGTAATGGATTTCATTCTTACTTTGCATGAATGTTCCTTGGGTGGACCTCTGTCAGATTCCTTGAAGCAATTTTGATCAGACAAAAAACATGGCCGCCATGGACACGCCCATTGGCTAATTAGCTTCCATAGACTCATAAAGGGATCTTTTTTTTTTTTTAATCTTCTCCTCCAAAACCGCTAAATGGATTTCATTCTTAATTTTCATGAATGTTCCTTGTGTCTACCATTGTCAGATTCATTGAAGAAATTTTGATCAGACAAAAAACATGGCCGCCATGGCCACCACCTTTGGCTCATTAGCTTCCATAGACCAATAAACGGAAAAACTTCTTCTCTGAAACCATAAAGCCTAAAGCTAAGACATTTACATGTAGTATGTAGCAAAGTTATGTGGTCACCTACTAAGTCCTGCGAACTATGACTCTTGAGTCCAAATTGGCAACGCCCCGGTGCTTAGTAGCTCCCATAGACTAATAATGACAAAATCTTGAAACTTTTCTCCTCTGAAACCATAAGGCCAAGAGCTTAGTATGTAGCAACTTGAAGTATTCATCTGCATAAATCCTGCCAACTATGCCCCTGGGGTCCAAATTGGCCACACCCTGAGGCCCATAAGCTCCCATAGACTTATTCTGGGAAAAACTGACAAAAATCTTCTCTGAAACCATCAGTGCCCAGAGCTTAGATATTAAGTATGCAGCAACGTCAAGTGGTCACTCAAATAAATCCTGCCAACAATGCCCCTGGGGTAAAAAATTGGTCACGCCCAGAGGCATATTAGTTCCCATAGACTTATAATAGGAAAAACTTAAAAAAAGTCTTCTTCTCTGAAACCATAAGGCCCAGAGCTTTAGATATTTAGAACGGAGCAATGCCAAATGGTCACTCACATAAATCCTGCCAACCATGGCTCTGGGGTCAAAAAACTATAGAATGGACATTCCTTGGGTGGATCACTTGTTTCTTTTTTACCCATTGCATGCGGGAAAACCCTAAATGGGTACCTTGGCAAACAGTGCTGGCCCAGATCAGACCCCACAGAACACCATGTCTGATCAGGGCCTGCACTATTTGCTAACAGAATTTTCCATCAAAAATAGAAAAAAAATAGGCCTGACACCCCTTATATGACAAATGGACTGGTCCAACATATAGCAATAGAAGAGTCCACTAGTATACCATTGGTTAATGTAATAAATATGACAATTGTCTGAAGTTAGCCGGTGGAGCGACAGGCCCTCTTGGGCCTCTTGTTAAAGGTTTTTACCATATATATATACCATATAGCGGCCATATTGGACATGTGACCCCGTCACCACGAATCAACTTTCGTTCTCTCATGCCATAGAGGCTCCACATGTAATTTGCTTTCAATTGGCCCAGTAGTTTAGTGAAGCGAAAGATAAAAATACTGAACCTGAGGCGTCCTGGACAAAGGTTTGTAAATGACCTTGACCTTTGAAACTGATAAACTTCCATTCAGCTGATTGCAAATACCATTTCTGATGCCACTAGCTAACACACAGTCAGAAAAATCCACCGTTTTGCAGTTTTTCCATACAAATGTCTAAGTGACCAAATTTGACCTTGACGTAAAACAGGTCAAGGTCAACCAAAGGTCATCAATTGAACAAATTTGGTAGGGCCCAAGTCCCCGATGCTGCATACCAAGTTTCAAGATCATCGGCTATTCGGTTCTTGAGAAGAAGATTTTTAAAGGTTTTTTACCATATATGGGCATGGCGGCCATATTGGTCATGTGACCCAGTCCTCCCGAACAAACTTTCGTTCCCCCTTCCCATAAAGGCTCCATATGAAATTTGGTTTCAATTGGCCAAGTAGTTTCAGAGGAGATGTTGTTTGAAAATGTTGACGACGCAGACGACGACGACGGACGAGGACCAATGCCTATACTCCCCCGGAGCCTTCGGCTCTGGTGAGCTAAAAATATAGGCCATAGATATGTGCTAAATCACTACATTGAGAAGCACTATGCAAAGTTTGGTGGCTGTAGGCCATTTATTTTTGGACATATCGAACATTGACGTAAAATGTGTTACAGTCACTACAGTGCATAATATAGGTCAAGGTCACCAGGTCAAGGTATGCACAGGGTCAGTAAATGTAGGAAAAGCACTATGCAAGGTTTGGTGGTTATAGGCCTTATATATTGAATAATAACCTAAAATGTCTAAAAGTCAATGGAGTGCGAAAAATAGGTAAAGGTCACCAAGCCAAGGTACCTGCATCTAGGAGAACCACTATGCAAGATTTGGTGGTTGCAGGCCTTGTATTTGAGAAGATATGGAACATTGACATAAATTGTGTCAAAGTCACTGGAGCGTAAAATATAGGTCAAGGTCACCAGGTCAAGGTACCTGCAGAGTCAGCACATCTAGGAGCAGCATTATGCAAGATTTGATGGCTGTAGGTCTTTTATTTGCGGAGATCTGGAACTTCGACGTAAAAAATGTCAAAGTCGCTTAGTGTAAATTATAGGTCAAGGTCACCGGGTCAAGGTACCTGCAGAGTCAGTACATCTAGGAGAAGCACTATGCAAGATTAGATGGTTGTGGGCCTTTTATTTGAGATCTGGAACTTCGACGTAAAATGTGTCAAAGTCGCTGGAGCGTAAAATATAGGTCAAGGTCACCAGGTCAAGGTACCTGCAGAGTCAGTACATTTAGGACAAGCACTATGCAAGATTTTATGGTTATAGGCCTTTTATTTGAGAAGATACGGAACATTGACGTAATTTGTGTCAAAGTCACTGGAGCGTAAAATATAGGCCAAGGTCACCCAGTCAAGGTGCTTGCAAAGTCAGGAGCTCAGTGATGTTTCTTGAAAGGTTTGATGGTTGTTTATTTGTATTGTTGATAACAATACAAACTTCGATGTAATGTCGAACTTCGACGTAATGTTCAAAGTCACTGGAGCGCAAAATATAGGTCAAAGTAACCAGGTCAAGGTGCCTTCAAAGGGAGAAGATCAGGGAGATGCTGAGGTTTGTAGTTGACTTAATAACAAGAGGCCCATGGGCCACTCTGCTCACCAGAGCTCAGGTGGGCACTGCCGAATGGCAGCCATGTATTTTAACATGATAACATTTTTATACCCCGATTGAAAAGGTTCAGGGGATATAGCGATCAGCCTGGCATCCGTCCATCTGTCCATAGACGCAACCTTGTGATGGCCATAACTCCTATACCCTTTGAGATTCATTGATGGTTCTTGGCACAATTGTTCACAAGGCTGAGACGGCGTGTCATGTGCAAGAACCAGAACTCTGGATGCCATACTTTTTGAGTTATCTCCCTTTTTAATAAAATAGAATGACTACTTTGTGATGGCCATAACTCCAATACCCTTTGAGATATATTGATGTTACCTGGCACAGTTGTTGACAAGGTTGAGACGGCATGTCATGCACAGGAACCACAACTCTGGTTGCCATGGTTTTTGAGTTATCTCCCCTTCCAATAAGATAGAGTGACTACCTTGTGATGACAATAACTCAATACCCTTTAAGATATATTAATGATACCTGGCACAGTTGTTCACAAGGCCGAGACGCTGTGTCATGCACAAGAACTACAACTCTGGGTGCCATGGTTTTTTAGTTATCTCCCCTTCCAATAAAATAGAATCACTATCTTGTGATGGCCACATCTCAAATACTCTTTAAGATATATTAATGGTACTTAGTAAAGTTGTACGTGAGCTTAAGCTGGTGTGTCACATGCAAGAACCACAACTCTAGGTGCCCTGGTTTTTGAATTATCTCCTCTGACAATATAACCTTGTGGTGGCCATAACTCCAATACCCTTTGAGATACATTGATGGTACTTGGTACAATTTTATACAAGTTTGAGACGGCACTTCATGCCTAAGAACCACAACTCTGGGTGCTATGGTATTTTAGTTATCTCCCCTGTCAATATAACAGTAGGACTACCTTGTGATCACCGTACCGCCAATACCCTTTGGGACATATTGGTAGTACTTGATGCAGATGTACATGAGGTTGAGCAGGTGTGTCATGCTCAAGAATTACAACTCTTGGTGCTCTGGTTTTTTAGTTATCTCCCCTGACAATATAACCTTTTGATGGCCATAACTACAACACCCTTTGCGATATATTGAAGGAACTTGGCCCAATTGTATACAAGGTACAGAAAGGGTGTCATGTGCAAGAACCGCAACTGTTGGTGCTGTGGTATTTGAGTTATCTACCCTTCCAATATAACAGTATGACCAGCTTGTGATCACCATATCTCCAATACCCTTTATGGTACTTTGTACAGAATATGAATGAGCTTAAGCAGGCATTTCATGCGCAAGAATAACAATTCTGAGTGCCCTGGTTTTTTAGTACCTTGTGATCACCGTACCTCCAATACCCTTTGAGACATATTGGTGGTACTTGATGCAGATGTACATGAGGTTGAGCAGGTGTGTCATGCTCAAGAATTACAACTCTGGGTGCTCTGTTTTTTTTAGTTATCTCCCTTGACAACATAACCTTGTGATGGCCATAACTCCAACACCCTTTGAGATATATTGAAGGAACTTGGCCAAATTGTTTACCAGGTACAGAAAGGGTGTCACGTGCAAGAACCACAATTGTTGGTGCTGTGGTATTAGAGTTATCTACCCTTCCAATATAACAGTATGACCAGCTTGTGATCACCATATCTCCAATATCCTTTGAGACTTATTGATGGTACTTTGTACAGAAATACATTAGCTTAAGCAGGCATTTTATGTGCAAAATAACAATTCTGAGTGCCCTGGTTTTTTAGTTATCTCCCCTGACAGTATAATCTTATGATGGCTATAACTGCAATACTTTTGTGATATATTTCTGGTTTAATTCTGGTGCACTTTCTATTGGTGCACAATCTTCTGGAGGCTATATTGGCTTTGGGTCGGGGGATTTACCATCTCTTCCGATGGCTATTTTAATCTACCAAATGAACCCCCATGTCCAAATGAGCACCCATGTGGACTCAGTATCTGAAACATTAGGCCTTTTATGAAGTAGAGGGGGTGGGGCATGGACCCAATGGAGCCTTGGTTGGTATCACTAAATGTGTCTTATCATAAGGAACAAGAATATATATGGTTTAGCGGTGGGGATCTGTAAGGCCTCTTAAACAGTGGAGGGGTTGGGGCATGCCCTGTTGATCCCAGGAAAGCCCAAGATTGTTGTCCCTAAATGTGTCTTACCTAAGGACCAAGTATGGTTTAGTGGTGGGAATCTGAACGGTTTCTGAAATTTGAGGCCCTTTTATGAAGTGGAAAGGATAGGAATGGCCCCTGCGGCCCCCGTACAGTAGGTGTGTTAATAATAAGGAACCAGAACATATATGATTATGCGGTGGGGATTTTAATGGTTTTTGAAATATAAAGCCTTTTATGAAGTGGAAGGGCGGGGCAAATTAATCAGCACAAAGAGACCCCCAGGTTGGTGTGATTGAACGAGTCTTATCATAAGGAACAAGTATATGGTTTAGGGGTGGGGATCTGAAGTATTTCTGAGATATATGGCTTTTAATGAAGTAAAGCGGTGGGGCATGGCCTGGGCCTGCCCCGGGGACTCCCAAGCTGGTGTCACTGAATGCGTCTTATCATAAGAAAGATGAATATATATGGTTTAGGGTGGGGCTAAGAACATTCTCTGACATATAAGGCCTTTTGTGAAGTGAAGGGGTGGGGCAAGGCCCCGGGAGACTCCCAGGTTGGTGTCAATGAATGTGTCCTATCATAAGGAACAATAATATATATGGTTTAGGGGTGGTTAACTGAAGGGTTTCAGAGATATGTGATATTATGAAATGGAGGGGGTGGGACATGGCCCCAGCACATCCCTGGGGACCCCCAGGTTGGGGTCACTGAATGCGTCTTATCATAATGAACAAGAATATATATGGTTTAGGGGTGGGGATCTGAACAGTTTCTGAGATATATGACCTTTTGTGAATTGGAGGGGTGGGGCAAGGCCCCAGCGCATCCTTGAGGACCCC
The DNA here is from genome assembly GCA_963580285.1 of Lucinisca nassula. Lineage (NCBI taxonomy): Eukaryota > Metazoa > Mollusca > Bivalvia > Lucinida > Lucinidae > Lucinisca > Lucinisca nassula. The sequence goes on along the minus strand of OY757015.1, from coordinate 56,100,252 downwards.
CAGGTTGGTGTCAATGAATGTGTCTTATCATAAGGAGCAAGAATATATCGAGGGCTTAGCGCAAAACTATTGTATCTGCATTTTCAAGATTTTTCAGGAGAAACAAAAAACATTCCTATTTTCTTGATATTATGGCAATACTTTTACATCTTTGCATATTTTGAAGGCTAAAAGGTGTTTATTTGAACCAAGGCAGTTTTATACAAATCTAACACTTAATAAAGGAGATCTTGACCGTTCGTTCAGTTACAATAGTTTTGCATGCAAAAACCTAACTTTTGTATACAGATTTTTGGTGCAAAACTATTGTATCTGCAGTTACAATAGTTTTGCACTGAAAATGTTACAATTGTGATGTAAATATTGTGTAAATAATGTAGAAACAATAGTTTTGCACCAATTCAGAAGCATAGGGATGCACCAATAAAGCCTTCAGAACCATGGATTTTTACAGGAAAATGTTGAAACTTAATACATAGACTCGCAGAAGACTGGCCTAATAACATCAACTGTAAATCATGGCTGTCATTCCTATGTAGCTTTAAAAATTCTGTTATATATACCATATATATAATAACTAAGCATATAACAAGAATAGCTTTTACAAAAAGCTAGGTCTACGCTTAGCACATATTAAATGTGAATGTCTAGAGTTATATCCCAGTCGAAAGGGGAGGAGGAGCCGACAAAAAAAAAATCCCAGAAATGTGTTTTTTGCAAATAACCGTCTTTGCATATATTTAAATTGCCAGTCTACACCCAGGGTCCTGCCGATTGAAGATTTAATAATGTCAAAGTTGCAAATGCTGTAATTTTATCAAAAAGTTCTTTTTTATCTTTCAAAAGGCACATGTGCAACTTCGAACAATATGCTTGTAACAAAAACTGTTAGGGAAGTTCAGTAAACAACTTTCCTACACTTTATAGAAGACAAATTGAAGGTTAACCCAAAAGTTTTGCTAACGATGAGGCAAGTTTTTTAGATCGCCAGAGCCAAAGGCTCCTGAGGAGATTATAGGATAGGCAGTAGTCCATCGTGGTCGAGAGTTTGTAGATGTATATTTTGTATTAGCCTGTACAAATATGACAGCAAATATGGGTTTGCACAAATGTGATAGCAATTCTGTGCCAGGGGCATCTTTTTGCATGAAACCTTATACTTGTTATGGACCACTTTCTTCTTCTTGTGAAAGCTTATACTGATTAAAGGTCAACCTGCATTGTGGGTTACTAATGGCTGTACTTGCGTGATAAACCCAACGTCTATATTGTCTATGCCCGTGGGCATAGACAGTAAGTTAAAGCAATACAATCTCACAAAATAGATCATTCAGAATATTATTGGGTGACCATATCCTACCATATTTAATACCAACCTGTCTACCTAAGGCTGGGTAAGCTAGCCTAACCTTAGCCTACCTAACCATACCCTACCCTAAAGTAGGGCCTACCCTATGGTACACAGGGCATTCTAGGCTATGGAAGGGTACCCCACCCCACTACCATAAGTAGGAGAATGATATTACTTTACCTATCCTATTCCACACCACACTGCTTACAACTTAGCCTACCCTACCTCACCCAAGGGTAGGGACTACCCTACCTACCATAGTGTAAGCTTGTGAGGAAGGGTAGCCTACCACTATCCTAACCAAGAAAAAGAATGTACCTACAGTATCCCACACCACTCTGGCTACTGGGGTAATGTATGGGAGGAGAGCCCCACTTAACCCTAACCTAGCAGTGCCTTAAGTTTAAACTAGCCTACTATATCCTACCTTACCTATCCTACCCTAAGGTAGAGACTACCATACCTGCGTTGCCATACTTTACTGGTTAGTTAAGTGTTCCCTACCCTCACCAGTAGGGTGGCCATACCCCGTCCCACTTTACCCTTTCCCTTTTGAGTCACCTACCCTTACCTAGCCTAAGGTAAGGTAGGTTGTCTAGGCTAGTTTACCCTACATCCTACACTAACCAGTAGGGTGACCGTGACCATACCCTATCCTTTTCAACACCATCCTGCCTACCAGCTACTCTCCATTGCTCTCTCCCATTAATTTTATAACAAAAATAAAGATGGCAACGTCACAGAGTGCTGCCGAATAAAAATGGCCCATGAGTGAGTATTTATTATAATTGTTTGCTTGAGGTCTTATGACTGAGGAGAATATCGGCATAATTATTTTGACTACGGTAGACCAGCCTACCCTTAGCCTATCCTACCCTACCCTACCTCCATCTATGAATATACCCTATCTTTTTCAACATCTGCCTACCAGGATGGGTAGGCTAGCTTATCATTAACCTATCAGGCCCTAGTAACCCTACTCTACCCAACCTTACCCTACCCCTAATTAGGTTAGGGCCAATCTTACCATACCATATGGTACCATAGCGTAGGCTAGGATAGGGAAGGGTATCCTACCCGGAGGGTGACTGTTCCTACTCTAAGACCACCCTTCTTATCAGGCTAGCCTGGCCTGGCTAGGACAGCATGGCCTACCATATCCCACCTTAAACTATCCTACCCTAAGATAGGGCCTACCAAACTGGTTAAGGTAATGGTAGGGTACTTTTCCTTACCCTATTGGCTTAACCTATATATGCTTTCCTAGGTAAGGCGGGAATAGGCTAAGCCTACCCTACCCTAGAGTTGGATACAGTCTGCCTACTTGTTAGGGTAGGTTACAATCCCTAACCAGTTTGGGAGGCCCTACCCTAGGGTAGGATATGTTAAGGATATGGTAAGCTAGGCTAAGCTAGGGTTAAGTGACCCTACCCTACCCTAAGCAAGGTTGTGTTTGATAAAGTAGGGTAGTGGAAGGCTACCCTTCCTTAGCCTAGCCTACACTATGATACATAGGGTATGTTAGTGTTGGTGTTAAAATGGCCCTACCATGGTCAGGGTAGGGTAAGGTAGGGTCCATCTATGGAAGGGTCATCCCTACAATACCCTATCAGTTAGGATAGACTAAGGGTCGGCTAGCCTGCCTTACCTTGTAGACAGGATGGTGTTGAAAAGGGTAGGGTATGGCCACCCTACTGATTAGGATAGGGTGTAAGGTACCCTAGCCTAGTTAGCTAGGTAAGGGTAGGTATGTAACTGTAAGATTTGGTAGAGCAGGTCCTACCTTACTGTAGGGTAAGGTGGAGTATGTTCACCCTACTGGTGAGGCTATAGATAAGGTACCCTACCTTATCGTACCCTAACCTATGGACTACTCTACACGAGAGTACCACTGGGCAGGCTAGGCTATGGAAGGGTATCCTACCACTAGCCTAAATGGGAGGATTATCCCTATCCCACACCACAATGCCTACCCCTTAGCATACCTTATCCCACCCAAGGGTAGGGACTACCCTACTCTGTGGTGCCATATTGTAGGCTCAGTAATGGAAGGGTACCCTAACTCGGAGAAAGACTACCTGATAGGATAGGGTAGTGAAGCCTAACCTCAATATTAGCACTACCTTACCTAGCCTACCTTATCCTAACTTACCTATCCTACCCTAAGGTAGATTTGTTTGTTTGCATTGGGGTTTAACGGCCAAATCAAGACTATTTTAGGTCATTTTTGAGCCAGTCAGTTTACCTATTCACACTTTTCCTGGGCAGGCTTATACGTAAGCGGTTAACCAGTATAGTGCACATTCTTTTGCCAGAAACTGACAAGTGCCCATCTTGAATCAGCGAAAGGGAGAGAATGACCATAGAAAAGATTTCATGATCAATCTCAACAAAAGAATGTTGCTGGCTCCAGCAGGTATTGAATCCGCGTCTTCCTGATCCCCAGTCAGAGGCGCATCCGACTGAGCTACCGAGGCCGGGTGAGTCGAATAACCCAAATCCACTGTATTTACCCAAATCCACTGTATTTACCCAAATCCACCTGATAATTACCCATATCCACCTATAGCTGGCCTATTTAAAGTCATTTAAGTTGTTGTTAATGTGTATATGATAGAATATATCACTTAGGACAAATAAATAATCAAATTTAGTAACTTTGATATTTGGGTGGATGATAATTACTCAATTACTATTTACCGCACATTATCTCTTACACCCCTCGTTCATATGAATCAATTTTCTGTTGCTGTTATGGAAATGGTTTGAACTCAATGTGTAATTAAACAGGTCTTAAACATTACAAATTTAAATTGATATTCTATTGACGATTAAATTAATAAAATGCCATTTATCCGTGTTATCTTTTTTTTAAGATACGCACCTACTAGGCAGGTGTAGTGCGACAAAACATCTTCCAGTCAAAATACACAGATTGCCTTAGGCTGTCCTATGATCATAGCACGCACAGAGATCACCATTACCTGTTTATTTATTTCTTTATTTTAGATTATAACCAAGCAAATACGAAAGAAAGAAAGGAAGAAAGAAACAGAAAGAAAGTAAACCTGCCTCATTCTTTTAAGTTCCGCATCCTCGTCAACAATATTGTATGATGGTAGAAAGAAAGAAAGAAAGGAAGAAAGAAAGAAGATGATCGAAAGCATCACGGAAACAAAGCTATGTAATTTTGTCCGCTAGAGCCCCACTATGATAAAGTAAAATTGGTGTTCACAGGAACAAAGATTATTTTTTTTTAGTTCTGATCAAAAACATTGATTGTGATACACCAAAGAACTGCCTCGTCGAGTCGGTTCTAATGAGTACCCACACTCTACGTTTTAGCCGTTATACGAGAGAAAGACAGGAAAAAAGAAATAGTATTTACTCGCTTCTGTGCATTTTGGTTTTCCATCCAAGTCAACAAAATTTTACTTATATTGAAAGAAAATAAAATAAGAACGAATGAATGCCAAAATTAGTAACTAAAAGAATATATGATGTTTGAATAGAACGAAAAATGATAGAAAGAATGAAAGGATTATTCAACAAATGAACGAACAAATTTTGCAAGCACAAGTCTGAAATATTTTACCCCCAACACGGTTTGTGGGGATAAACATTATTTCTTTATTACTTCTGCTCAAAACAGATGTACTCGTTAGAACCGCCTAACCAAGACGGTTCTAACGAGTGCCCACATCCTAAATCTATGTTTTGAGGTTTTGAGCCCATTATACAAAAGAAAGAAAGATGCAGTTACTGGCTTCCTTGCATCAAGGTTGTAACGCCCTCGTTTACAGTTTGATTCTTATTCAAAAGAAATTTGTTTGTTTGTATTGGAGTTTAACGGCCCAGTCAACACTATTTTAGGTCATTTTTGAGCCGGCCAGTTTACCTATTCACACTTTTCCTGGGCAGGCTTATACGTAAACGGTTAACCAGTACAGTGGACATCTCGCCAGAAACTGCGACTGCCCTTCTTGAATCAGCGGAAGGGAGAGAATGACCGTAGAAAAGATTTCATGATCAATCTCCATGAAAGAATGTTGCCGACCCCGGCAGGTATCGAACCCGCGTCCTCCTGATCACCAGTCAGACGCGCATCCGACTACTGAGCTACCAGGGCCGCCGGCTATTCAAAAGAAATAAAGCATGCTGAAATAAATACATGAGGGCATACATGATACGTTTAATAGGAAGGAAGAAAGAAAGAACTGGGAGACAAACGGACCGCTTCTTAAACCCTAGCGGTTACTATGGTCGGTAGGGCTTGAGATGTCATTTCATCTCAATGTCGGGTAAAAGTTCCACAAAATCGGAAGCAAGGTCTCAAAAATGACCTTAATAGTGTTGACGGGGACATAAAACCTCATCTCAAACAATCAAAACTGAAATTGCTGTTGTCTTTTGAAGTCTTCAGAAGTCTTTTGAATTAATATTTGAATTTTTTCCTTTTTTTTTTTTTTTTTTTCTTCATTCTTTTAATTCCGTAGATTGTAGGCAACCCTGTACAATTTTGATATTTTGGATAATAAAGAACACATTGTAAACCCCACTTTTCTCTTCATAATCTGAGGTAAACACTAAACAGGGCTGCTAGTTGAATTCCATGTAGAAAACACGCCTATACAAATGTATTGAAAAAAGTTACCACCAATTTTTTTTTTCTGATAAAAATTCTGATAGTTTTCTTATTTCTGCTGAAAAATTAGTTTGCGGGGACTCGACAGGCGGTTCTATTGAGTACCCACCATTTATTTTAAGCAGAAATAAGAAGAAGAATGTTTACCCCTGAACACCCAAGTTTATAACTATATAAAAGTTGACTTAAAGAGGGTCAAAATTATTTTGGCCTGTTTTCATGATGTGTCTGAATTTTCTAGGCTGTTAAATATTTAATACGCATTGTCACTTGAACAGTAAGGTCAAGAGCTAAGACATAAAACTAAGATACGTCTATCGGCAAGAAAAATATATTGTAAATATTATTATTAGTAGTAGTAGTAGTAGAAGTAGTATTGGAATTCATTTTTATCGTTTTATTTATTTATTTATTTATAAATTAATAATGTCCTTCTATATTATTTTTTTTTATAAAAAGCCTGTTTATTCAGACAAAAACCTTGAGAAAGCTTTAAGTCACGCCCAGTTGTCAAGCGCTGTGTTTATTCGAACAAAAAAATAAATAAAAAAAAATAACTCGCCAATCAGAACGCTTCATACCCAAAGCAAATGTGTCGTCACGCCCCGCTGGCACTGCAGGAGCCAATAGACTAGCAGTTTAAGTGAATGTGAATTACCCGTCCCTCTCAATTTAATATTTTATTAATAATTTTTGATAGCGTCTGAGATGTCCCTCACCCACACAGCAGTAGCAGCATTTCATATAACCCGAGCATAGGCAGTAAAAGAGAAATCCTGAGCCCAAGATTACTTCCTCGGGCGTGTTTGGACCAGTGACGGATGTGCGGAGGCGTTACGCTGTTTTTGCGGCTCATGGGCTTTGCACTAAGGAGCGTTTCGCCAAGGTGTCATGCCGTCGCGAGACAAGCGCCATTATGATAACTTATCCGTGCGACATAAGTACATTTTTCATATCTTCAAAATGGCTACTTGTCATATTTTTCTTAAACATGTTTTTTTTCTTAAACATGCTCAAGACATAGGTTGTGGATGCTCGTTAGAACCGCCTCATTTCTAACGAGTACCGGCAACCTATGTCTTGACGCAGAAATAAGAAAAATAATGTGTACCCCCGGAAACCCCAGTTTTTTTTCATATGAAGTGGGGGTTTTGGGGTCATTTCACGGACTCTTTCACGTGATGTTGACTGCATTACGAAATCATGCCTATATAAACGCAAAATAAATAAATAAAATAATAATAATAAAAAAAAAATTAAATACAAAACAAAAAAGAAAAAGCGAAACTTATATGCTGAAAAATTGGGAAAGGTCTCCTCTTTGTGCTCTAAAATATAGATTGTGGGTACACGTTAGGGTCGCCTCAGCCAGTTGGTTCTATAACGAACGCCCATATTCTACATTTCAGAAAAAGTCTAAGAAAAGTAATGTTAACTACTGTAAAACTCGAATTTAGTGTATAAAAAGGGGCATCAGCGGGAGCGGAATTCGATAGGATGTGTTTTTATCACGGTAACACACCCTAATAATTTTGCACCCCCATCCACGCAAAGAAAAAAAAAAAAAAAAAGAAAAAGAACACTTTAATTTTGTTAAACTTGGTTTTACATAGGTATACATTATTTTTCTTTTTTCTTATCAAAACATAGATTTTGGGTAATCGTTAGAACCTCCGCGACGAGTCGGTTCTAACAGGTACCCAGAATATGTCCAGAACAGAAGTATGAAAAACACCGTATTTTTTATTGTATTTTTCCCCCTTTCTTTGTTATTGCTCAATATAACTGAATTTGAACAGGCGTGATTTTGTGATGCGCTACATTGTTTTATTGGACTGAACAACGAGGCCCAGGTTTTGTTTGTTTGATTCGCGGTTTAACGTCCCCGTCAACACTTTAGAGGTCAGTTTAAAGGCGAGGCTTCCTTTTAGTGGGACTTTGCCTCGGCATTGGGGTTAAATTACATCCCAAACCCTGCCAACCAATTAAACCAATATGGCTGATATGCATGGACGGTCCAGCTCGCACCACGCTTCCTGGGCAGTTTTAGAACCTTTATGCGGTTTTCCAGTATTCCTGTGCGGTTGGTTTCAGCTCTGCGTGGAAGCATTATGCGCATCACGATAACAAGTACGTGAAACTAAGACCCCTCTAAACCCCACTTTATATAGAGGAAAATGGGGTTTACGGGGGTATACATTATCTGCCTTTTGTTCAAAAACATAGATTGTGGGTAATAAGTAGACCGCCTCATTGAGGCGATGCTAACGAGCACCCACAATCTATGTTGAAAGCAAAATATATAAAGATATTACAATTTTAACTTAATATTTGTACTTTCTGACAACGTGTTGGACGCCATGTGTGTGTGTGTGTGTGTGTGTGTGTGTGTGTGTGCGTTTGTGTGTTTATATATGTTTTTAAAATCAATTAAAATCTGTGCCAAGTGATGGCGTATTCACGAACTCAGAATCTGGGTTTTCACATGTGGCTTGCAAAAGCGTTCAGTTATTTTCCATAAGTGAATAGTGAAGGCCATGCCAAGACTGCACAGACACGCAGCTTGAACAGAGCATTCGCTAAGCGCAGGTCTCTTTACGAAAACACAGTATGTATAGTTAATTTTAGGAAATTGTGTAATATGTCGCTCCTTTATGCTAGCGATACGGGTTGTAGGCGCGTGTTAGAACAGTTCTCAAAGATTTGTGTTTCACCATTCTGCTAAAGACTGTGAAATGAGGCGTGTACCGTTTCCTAATGTTGGACACTGTGGTCTAAATTATCCATACTGGAGAGGAACCAATTTTTCTTCAATGTTTTTAATAAATATGTTCTATAAAGCCCAGTCGACCATTGATGAACAGACTTCAATGTCATGACGTTGGATAAATGCGGTTTTAATGTTTTTCCGACGTTGTATGCCCACTGGAAAAGTACATCCGTCAATATCAATTACCGGTATGTCAAAATAAACGATCGGTGCATTGTTGTATGGGTTTGTTTGTTTGATTCAAGGTTTAATGTCCCCGTTAACACTGTTAATGTCATTTTGGAGGCGTTGCTTCCAATTTTGTTGGACATTACCCGACATTGGGATTAAATGACAACTCAAGCCCTTCCACCCAGTGAAAGAATAGGGTTTATATGCATGTACGGTCCAACTCGCACCACTTTGCCAGGGCCGCTTTAACCTTTCAAAGCGGTTTATCAATACTCATTTTTGGTATTTATCTAAAAAAGTAGCAGTTTATCAGTACTCATTTTTGGTATTAAACTGAAAAAAAAAGTAGACGGCCCCGCCCATCGGGGCTTGAAGAAATATAACGGCTGCATGATGCTTCCACGCAGAGCTGAATCCGACCCGCACACGAGTACTGGTAAACCGCTTAGAGGGTCTAAGCCTACCCAGACAAAGCGGTGTGAGTTGGTCCGTCCATGCTTATAAACCCTATTGGTTTCATTAGACGACAGGGCTTGAGATGTCATTTCATCTCAATGTCGGGTAAAAGTCCCACAAAGTTGGAAGCAACGTCTCAAAAATTACCTTTACAGTGTTTTTGGGGACGTTAAACATCAAATCAAACAAACAAAATCATTTTTATTTTCAAATTCCATTTTTCATTCCATTTTCTCAAAAATTAATTTGTTTGCATTTTTGTTAATATGTTCGAGTTTATCAAATTCTTTTCGGAAGTAATAGATACTGTATGACACACAAAGAGTGTCGGATCAATGTCAGGCCGATAGCAATAGATGGCAACGTCGTATCTTTGTCGGTCCGACGTTGGTCCGCTTTTCAGGTCTGGCTTTGACGATATTGCTATTATAATTAAATGTTTTAAGATGAAAAATGGACACGTGATGCTGGTTCTTTTTGTTTAAATGTTGTACTTGATTGAATTTGTGAATTATTATTATTATCATCAATAATTTTTAAATTTGTAAGCCTGACTCACGTGCGGCTTCTCTCTGGGGTGGCCTCCAAGCGGCAGGAGCTGGACATCAACGAGAAATTGTTTTCAGTAAGGCTAGCATCTATTCAAATAATTAAAGTGTAAATGTACCAACAAAAATGAAACTTCTCTGATAAAAAGTATCGGATATTTTTTCATATTTCTGCTTGAAACATGGATTGTGTGACTAGTTAGAACCGCCTCGGCGTGGCCGTTCTAAAGAGTACCCACAATGTGTATCTACCGGAAATAGGAAAAATGATCATGTAAACTTCAGTTTTAATGTATAAAGGTGAGTTTAAGGGGGTTAAGATATATAGGCATGTTGCGTGTTTTGGTAATGTCAAGTTTAATAGATACATTTTCGTCGATGACTGACTGACAGTAGCAGTTATGCAGACTCCCCAAAAAGTTTCACACATAAAACACATGTGTGTGCAATGCATTTACTCAGCCTGCATATAACTGCTACTGTCTATGGCCCCAGCAGGTAAGTTCCTTTCCATTTTTTTCTGAGTCAGGCAAGAATTATTCTGGTGATTCTGACTTGAAGTTCTTCATCACAAATAATGATGATAATAAATATAGATAGACGCTTATCAATAGTGTCCCCCCACCCCCCCGCCCATCGGGGCTTGAAAAATAGATAGTGCTACATGATGCTTCAACGCAGAGCTGAAACCGACCGTTTAGAGGCTCTAAGCCTAATCCAAAAAAAGTGGTGCGAGTCGGACCGTCCATGAATATAAATCCAATTGGTTTAATTGGGCGGCAGGGCTTGAGATGTCATTTCATTTCAATGTGTCGGGTAAAATTCCCACGAAATTGGAAGCAACGACTCCAATATTATGGTTGATTTGTTGTTTTTTTTTAGGGTGTATTTGTGCTAACGGGGTTTTGAGGAGAAAAATTAAAATATAGGATTTTTTTTTCAGGAAATTTTCATTTTGGTGGATACAATTTCCAGTATATTTAATAGGCGTGTTTTCGTAATGGGTTGGTTGGTCCTTCCGTCTTTCTTTCGAAAACACACCTATTGAAATTTATAAGCCGAAATATATTCTTCACAATGAAATTTTCAATTAAAATTTATTTTTATTTTTATTTTTTTTTTTTCATATCGGCTCAAAGCATGCATTTTTGCAACTCGTTAGAACGCCTCACCGCCTCGATGAGGCGGTTCTAAATAAGAGTGTTTATTTGCTTGAATGGAGGTTTAAAGCGGGTTCCGTTTCAGCTCAGCGTGGAAGCATTTCAGAGGTGCAGCCAAATCAGTTTCTTTCAGCACCGATTGTGGGGTGGGGGCGGGGTCCAAAGAATACCCACAGTCTTTGTCTACGATATATGATTTTTATAGCAGAACTAATAAAAATAATGTGTTCCCCTGTAAACCACAGCCTTGCATTAAAAAAAGTTGTGTTTTTTTAGCAGAACTAATAAAAATAATATGTTCCCCTGTAAACCAAAGCCTTACTTTATAAAAAGTTGTGTTTAATAAGGTCGTATATTCTGCGGTATATTCTGCATGTTGTTTTTTTTTTCACTCTACCGTCAAACATTCACTTGTCTGTTTATTTCCTTTCCTTTCTTCCTTTCTTAATAAAAAATAAATAAATAAATGAAGAAATAAATAAATAGATCTACATAAATATTTTTTGAGGTTTACAATTATCTAACATTATTTATAATACATGTGTATGATTATTACAGTGGTAACCCTAGGCAACCAACTGAAAGATGTTTCGTCACACTACACACGTTTATCTATAGTGCGCGTTAAATTGTTACAAGTTACAAAATTTGATTATTTATTTGTCCTAAGTGATATATTCTATCATATAAACATTAAAAACAACTTATATGACTTTAAATGGGCCAGCTATAGGTGGATATGGGTAATTATCAGGTGGATTTGGGTGGATTTGGGTAAATACAGTGGATTTGGGTAGATTTGGGTTTTTCGACTCACCGACCGAGGCCAGCACACTAAGGTAGAGCCTACCGTACATACTTTACTATACTCTGCTGGTGAGGGAAAGGCACCCTACCCTCGCCAGTAGGTTGATCATACCCCACCTTACACTAACCTACGGTATGACCTACATGTACTCTACCAAATTTTACAGTTACCTACCCTTACCTAGCCTAAGTTAGGGTAGACTAGGCTAGGGTACTTTACACCCTATACTAACCGTACTGGTTAGTTATGCCACCATACCTTACCTTTTTCAATACCATCATGCCTACCCTTAGTGTATCAGACCCTACTTCAAACTAGGTACCATAGTGTAGGCTAGGCTAGACTAGTCTATGGAAGGGTACTCTACCACTACCCTAACTAGAACGACAACTGTATTTATCCCACACCACCCTGCCTTCCAGGTAGAGTAAGGTAGACTGTTATAGCCAAGAAATGCTTAACCCTAGCGTAACCCACCCTTGCCTATCATATCTTACCTAAGCCTATCCTACCCTAGGGTAGGCCCTACCAAACTGAGTAGAGAAGGGTACCCTAAAAATCAAAGATGGTTTCCAGCGGCCATGTGATCTCAAAGGAGCTATGATACTAATTGCAACCATATTTGTCAACAAACGATTTTTGGCTTACAAAGTATGTAACAGGTCAACAGATTGGCTCGGATTTCACTGCCTCCACGCAGAGCTGAATCAGACCCGCACACGAGTACTGGTAAACCTCGTAGAGGATCTAAGCCTGCCCAGGCAAAGCAGTGCGAGTGTCGGACCGTCCATGCTAATAAACCCTATTGGTTTCATTGGGCGACAGGGCTTGAGATGTCATTTCATCTCAATGTCGGGTAAAAGTCCTACAAAATTGGAAGCAACGTCTCCAAAATGACCTTTACAGTGTTGACAGGGACGTTAAACCTCAAATCAAACAAACAGACTATGGGAACACCCCAGGCATCTTTTTAAAAATTTGACCCGAGGCTATAATGAGCAACTGTATGCTGAAAACAGTACTATTTCAGATATTCCCCAGTAGAGCAGCAAAGCCCGGCATAAGTTTAGAACTGACCTAAGTAAAATTATAAATAACCACTTTCATTATTTTCCTTCATTTAATTATTTGATTAGTGTATTTGCTTAAAATGGCAGAATTTCATGCCAAAGATTTATTTGTTTGATTTGATGTTTAACATCCCCGTCAACACTGTATAGGTCAATTTGTAGACGTTGCTTCCAATTTTGTGGGACTTTTACCCGACATTGAGATGAAATGACATCTCAAGTCCTGCCGCCCAATGAAACCAATAAGGTTTATAAGCATGGACGGTCCGACATGTGGTTTACCTAGCCAAGGACCACAATTTCTCGAAATAAATACAGAAAACTGAAATTGTTGTATACTACAGCTTATTTGTATCCATTAATTTGGCTTAAATCAGATTTTTGTAACTTTTAATGGTGCAGTCATGTGCTTTTCATTCGGTGCAAAACTATTGTATCTGCAGGTTTTGCTTGAGAAACCTGGCATTGTTGGGAAATTTTTAGTGCAAAACTATTGTAACTGCAGTTACAATAGTTTTGCGCCAACTTCTAACGGCCTTCGCAGATACAATATTTTGAATATTTTTAATAACTCCAGAACGGAATGGAATATGTATACAACTCTTTGGTGGAAGATGCCAATCAATATATGCAACCAAAATATAGGAAAAACTGAAAATGGCCAAAATGTCAGTTACAATAGTTTTGCGCTCAGCCCTTTTATGAAATGGAGGGCTGGGGCATGGCCCCGGCGCACCCCGGGGACTCCCAGGTTGATGTCACTGAATGGGTCTTATCATAAGGAACAAGAATATATATGGTTTAGGGGTGGAGATCTGAATGGTTTACGAGATATTGGGCCTTTTATTAAGTGGAGGGGGTGGGGCATGACCTCGGCACATCCCTGAGGAGCCCCAGGATGGTGTTACTGATTGCGTCTTATCTATAGGAACAAGAATATATATGGTTTAGGGGTCAGGATCTGAATGGTTTCTGAGATACATGGCCTTTTATGAAATGGAGGGGGTTGGGCATGGCCCCGGATCAACCTGGGGAACCCTCAGGTTGGCATAAAAGCATATTGCTGAGAGAAGTTTACTCAAGAAACATTTCTATAAAACTTTTCTCAAAATATCTGCAATGCCATTTTTCAATTTTCCCAATTATAAGTCTATGGAAACTCTAAGTTGCCATAGCAACCAAACTAATGAGCCGATTTTCATAAAAAAACACAAACTTTATATCCCCCAGCCCAAGGATGCTACAGATAAAATTTGGGCCCAATCGGCCTAGTGGCTTCAGAGGAGATGTTTAAAAGTGTTGACGCCAGACATACGACGAAGACAACGGACAACTGCCTATCCTATAAGCTCCCCCGGAGCCTTCGGCTCTGGTGACCTAAAAAACTTTGACGTAAATGTCAAACTTCGACATAAATGTTAACAGATGAACGGACGCATGGACGGAAAAGTGGAGGCCTATGACGCACCCTGCTACAAGCAGGTGCGACAAAAATATGGGTTATTACTGGTAGCTGGTCTGTACATGCCTACTTTTTTGACCCGACATGACCCATATTCGAACTTGACCAACATATTGTCAAGATGATTATTCTGACCAAGTTTGATGATGATTGGACCAAAACTGTGGCTTCTGAGTGTTCACAAGGTTTTTCTATGATTCAACCGACTGACCTACTGTTTGACCCGACATGGCCGATATTGGAACTTGACCCAGATATTGTCAAGATGATCACTCTGATTATGATTGGACCAAAACTGTAATCTCTAGAATACTCACAATGTTTTTTTTCTATCATTTAACCTACTGATCTACTTTTTGACCACACATGACCCATATTAAAATCTGACCCAGATATTGGAGATAGCCTGTGCAAATTCATTTTTTTTTTTATATTTTTTTACCACAAATGTTAGTGTTTATGCCATCTTTAACCAATAAAATTTTATCTAAGCATAATTGTTAGTTTCGAACAACTAGACCTAGGCTTCTTCTGGTCTATGTTTTATTTCAAATGAACTGTTTTTAAACTGCATATTTGACGGGGTTTCAGTAGTATAAGTTCTTGGTGTTTTTCAGTTGCACACAAATGAAAGGAGCATATAACGCCAGCATTTAGGTTTCTTCCTTGAACACAATTATATATTTGACCAGAATTTAGAGTGTTTAAAGGTTTTTTGTGTTTCTTAATTGAACACAATTTTAAGTGGCATATTTGGCCAGAGTTTAGGTTGCTTAAGGTCCTTGTTTCTATCAAAAGTCATCTGAATTGCTGTCTCCATCCCATGAATCATAGCAGCCCCATTCCCGTACAGTTGTTTCATCTCTGACGTTCTTCTTGATCCAGGTCTTTCTTTAGGAGCTTCAACAGTTCTCTCTCTTTGTGGGCTTGCCTGTACTGAAATAAACAAAAGTCATAATGACAACACACCTGTGTGCTAAAATGGTGTATGTCCTTTCCCAAGAACTAGCATTTTCAGGAGAATATTTATGATATTTGTCTATTTCTAACTCAATAAAAGGATGCAGGCCAAGCGTCCCCTGAAGTTTGAAATGTCAGTATGCGGTGAATATGTCTAAAACATATATGTCCTGAACAATGTTTTAAGATTTTACAATCTTTTCAACATACTAATTATTTTATTTTTCCTAAATGCTGTAAGGAACAATTTATGGAAAAAAGTGATCTCTAGAACTGTAAATGGTGAATATTTAAGGTGAATGGGGAGTTGCAGAGATTACTGACAATTTCTCTAAAACTAACAAAGGGCCATAAATATTGTAAAAAGTAGTCGAGAGCATCTTGGTATAATATGATCCTCTTCAGGTCATTGGAACACGAAATGAAAGGTTCCATCCAAGTCACTGAAAACTGCAAGATGTGTTGCAGGACCAAAACTTCATATAGAACAAGAGGGCAATGATGGCCCTGGATCGCTCACCTGATCCTATTGTACAAACGGAATTGTGGGTAATATATGGTGGAGTGGAGGGTTTGAGCAATTTTGGTTGGACCCAAAGACCATTTCTGTGAAATTAATTCAAAATCAGTCTGCCTGTTTAGGAGTAGAAGTCATTTTGAGAAGTAGAAGCCATTTTTGATGAAATGACATCTCAAGCCCTGCTGCCCAATGAAACCAATGGGGTTTAAATGTATTGATGGTTCCACTTGCACCACTTTGCCTAGACAGGCTAAAACCTTCAAAGTGGTTTACCAATATTCCTGTAGAAGCACCTTGCAGCCAAGGTGGGTGGGGGCCAAAACTTTCAAAAGACATATGTCTCTAAAAGGAAGCAATTTTATAGGAATGTTCTATGAGTGACCCTCTAACAATATTGCTAAAAATATTTTGCTTAACTGAACATGATGGCCACCACAGCTAAAAACCTCAAACCTCATTCCTGTCAAATAATTTCATAATCAATCCACTGGTTAAGGAGAATGATTTGTTTAAAGGTTTTGTTCACCAGAGCGGCATAGTTTGAGCAATTTTGAAGGAGGGTCACCCAAGGAACATTCCTGTCAAGTAATTTCAAAATCCACTGGTTAAGGAGAAGAAGTCGTTTAAAGGTTTTTCTATTTTTAGCTCTGGCAGCCATCTTGTTCACCAGAGCAGAATGGTTTGAGCACTTTTTGTAGAGGGTCACCCAAGGAACATTCCTGTGAAGTTATTTCAAAATCCATCCACCGGTAAAGGAGAAGAAGTTGTTTAAAGTTTTTTCTATTTTTAGCTCTGGTGGCCATTTTATTCAACCGAGCAGAACGGTTTGAGCAATTGTGGTAGAGGGTCACCGAACGAACATTCCTGTGAAATAATTTCAAAATCCATCCACTTGTTAAGGAGAAGTCATTTAAAGGTTTTTCTATTTTTAGCTCTGGTGGCCATTTTGTTGACCTGTTTGTTGGAACGGTTTGAGCAAATTTGGTAGAGGGTCACCCATGGAACATTCTGGTGAAATAATTTCAAAATCCATCCACTGGTTAAGGAGAAAAGTGCGTTTAAAGGTTATTCTATTTTTAGCTCTGGTGGCCATTTTGTTAACCCGAGCTGAACAGTTTGAGCAATTTTGGTGGAGGGCCACCCAAGGAACATTCCTGTTAAGTGATTTCAAAATCCATCTGCTGGTAAAGGAGAAGAAGTCGTTTAAAGGTTTTTCTATTTTAAGCTCTGGCGGCCATTTTGTTTACCCGAGCGGAACAGTATGAGCAATTTTGGTAGAGGGTCACCAAACAAACATTCCTGTGAAATAATTTCAAAATCCATCCACTGGTTATGGAGAAGAAGTGGTTTAAAGGTTTTTCTATTTTTAGCTCTGGTGGCCATTTTGTTCACCCGAGGGGAACAGCATGAGCAATTTTTGTAGAGGTTTGCCAAAGGAACATTCCTGTGAAATTTCAAAATCCATCCACTGTTTAAGGAGTAGAAGATGTTTAAAGGTTTTTCTATTTTTAGCTCTGGTGGCCATTTTGTTCACCTAAGCGGAACTGTTTGAGCAATTTTGGTAGAGGATCCCCCAAGGAACATTCCAGTGAAATAATTTCAAAATCCATCCACTGGTTAAGGAGAAAAAGTCGTTTAAAGCTTTTTCTATTTTTAGCTCTGGCGGCCATTTTGTTCACCCGAGCGGAATGGTTTGGGCAATTTTGGTAGAGGGTCACCGAAGGAACATTCCTGTGAAGTAATTTCAAAATCCATCCACTAGTTAAGGAGAAAAAGTCGTTTAAAGCTTTTTCTATTTTTAGCTCTGGCGGCCATTTTGTTCACTCGAGCGGAACGGTTTGAGCAATTCTGGTAGAGGGTCACCCAAGGAACGTTCCTGTCAAGTAATTTCGAAATCCATCCACTGGCTAAGGAGAAGAAGTTGTTAAAAGGTTTTTCTATTTTTAGCTCTGGCGGCCATTTTGTTCACCCGAGCTGAACGGTTTGAGCAATTTTGGTAGAGGGTCATCCAAGGAACATTCCTGTGAAACAATTTCAAAATCCATCCACTGGTTAAGCAGGAGAAGTCGTTTAAAGAATTTTCTATTTTTAGCTCTGGCGGCCATCTTGTTCACCCGAGCGGAACACTTTGAGCAATTTTGGTAGAGGATCACCCAAGGAGCATTCCTGTGAAATTAGATCAAAATCTGTCCAGCAGTTTTGGAGGAGAAGTTGTTTGAAGCAAAAGTTGACGACGGACGGACGCACGCACGGACCACGGACAAAGACTGATCCCCAAAGCTCACCTTGAGCACTTCGTGCTCAGGTGAGCTAAAAAAGTAACTAAAATTACTCTGGGAAAAATCTGAATCAGTACAGGATGGCCTTGATAGAAATTTATATCTTCTGGTCTGTTATAATAAAATCCAGTGTCCAACCTTGATTGATGTAATCCTGACAAACTGTAAGACACTCTTATGCAACACGATTAGTGACTGTCCAACATGATTGCTACCTCATTGGAATCATGTAACAAAACAGAGAAAAAGAGAGTAACTTTCAGAAGTTATACAAGAGGACCATAATGGTCCTATATCCCTCACCTGAGCAAAGAGCTATCTATGTGGGTCACATGGTGGGGCAATATTTTGGTCTATAATTTGAACAAACTCAGTAGACCCTGCCGTGGGGGTATTTTTGTCCACAGGGCTATAATTTAATCAGTCTTGGTAAAGGTCCACTAGATGAAGCTTCATACCAAATATCAAAGACCTGGACCTTCTGGTTTCAGACAACAAGATTTTTAAAGGATTTCCCTATGAAGAATCAGTGGGCCCCGGCGTGGGGCCATTTTTGGCCCCAGGGCTATAATTTGAACAATCTTCGAAGAGGTCCACTAGATGAAGCTTCAAACCAAATATCAAAGCCAGGGCCTTCTGGTTTCAGACAAGAAGATTTTTAAAGGTTTTCCCTATATAACCCTAAGTAAAACCATTGGGCACTGCCCCGGGGCCATTTCTGGCTGCAGGGCTATAATTTGAACAATCTTTGCGATGCTAAGCAATGTTAAAATGATTTACCTTTCTAAGCAGGCCAAAAAAATTGTGAAACAAGAGGGCCATGATGGCCCTGGATCGCTCACCTGATCCATAGAGTAACAAGTGGGCCTCGGGGAGGGCCATTATTTTCACCAGGGTTATAATGTGCATAATGTTGAGGGAGGTCTAAAAAAGTGAAGCTTCATACCACATATCAACAAAGGCGATAATTTGAACAATCTTGGCAAAGGTCAACTGGATGAAGCCACACCATCAATTATCAAAGACCTTTACCTTGCGGTTTCAGAGAAGAAGTTTTTCTAAACATTTTCCCTAAAAAAGCCTATGAAAAACCAAATGGCCCCGGGGCGGGGGCGTTTTTGGCCCCAGCACTACATAAAGTAGAAGTAAAACGAAGATCAGGAATCGATGCAATTAACTGACTCCACCCATCAAAGACACCAAAGGGAAAGAAACACAAACATGAAGCGACCAGACCATAATGGAATTCTAAACAATGGAAGGTCAAAGGACAGTTACCTTCCCACAAAATGGCCAAATGGCCATCCAAAATAAAAAGACACAAGTGATACGCACAGTAAGTAACAAACAACAACATAAATAAACCGCCACAGAAGACCTGCCTTGGAACGGTCAGTGGAAAGAATTCCACTGGGGGGGGGGGGCTTAAATCGATTTTACATGGCCATAATTCTCGCCCTTACCTCTGTCGCGGTATACTATAAGCCTATGTAAAACCATATGGCCCCGGGGCGGGGGCATTTTTGGCCTCAGGGCTATAATTTAAACAATCTTGATAGAGGTCCACTAGATGAAGCTTCACACCAAATATCAAAGACCTGCATGGGCCTTGCTATTTCAGAAAAGAGGATTTTCAAAGATTATCTCTATATAAGTCTGTGTAAAACCAAGGGGCCCCGGGGCGGGGGGCATTTGTGGTCCGAGGGCTATAATTTGAACAATCTTGGTATAGGTCCACTAGATGAAGCTCCATACCAAATATCAAAGACATGGGCCTTGCAGTTTCAGAGAACAAGATTTCCTATATAAGTCTATGTAAAACCAAAGGGTCTCGGGGCGGGGGCATTTTTGGCCCCAGGGCTATAATTTGATAGAGGTCCACTAGATGAAATTTCACACCAAATATAAAAGACCTAGGCCATTTGGTTTCATAGAAGAAGATTTTTAAAGATTTTCCCTATATACGCCTATGTAAAACCAAAGGGCCATGAGGCGGGGCATTTTTGGCCCCAGGGCTATAATTTGAAAAATCTTGGTAAAGGTCCACTAGCTGAAGCTTCATACCAAATATCAAAGACCTGGGCCTTGTTGTTTAAGAGAAGAAAATTTTTCAAGATTTTCCCTATGCAAGTCTATGTAAAACCAAAGGGCCCTGGAGCAGGGGCATTTTTGGCCCCAGGGCTATAATTTGAACAATCTTGGTAGAGGTCCACAAGATGAAGCTTCATACCAAATATTAAAGACCTGGGCCTTGCAGTTACAGAGAAGAAGATTTTTAAAGATTTTCCCGATATAAGCCTATGTAAAACCAAAGGGCCCCGGGGCTGGGGCATTTTTGGCCCCTGCACTATAATTTGAAAAATCTTGGCAGGGGTCCACTAGATGAAGCTTCATACCAAATATCAAAGACCTGGGCCTTGCGGTTTCAGAGAAGAAGATTTTTTAAAGATTTTCCCAATATAAGCCCATGTACAAGAGGACCATGATGGTCCTATAGCGCTCACCTGAGCTAAGAGATTTATATGCGGGTGCCCGGGCAGGGCGATTTTTGGTCTCAGGTCCATAAATTGAACAATTTTGGTAGAGGTCAAGTAAATGAAGCTTAATAACAAATATCAAAATCCTGGGCCTTCTAGTTTCAGACAAGAAGATTTCTAAAAGTTTAACTATATAAGTCTATGTAAGACCAGTGGGCCCTGTGGTGGGGTGAATTTTGCCCCCCCCCCCCCCCCCCCCCCCCCCCCCCCCAACCCCAAGTCTATGTAAAGCCAGTGGGTCCCAGGCTTGGTAGTTTTTGGCCTAAGGCCTTTAATTTGAAAATCATGGTAGAGGTCCACTAGATCAAGCTTCATATCAAATATCAAAGACCTGGGCCTTCTGGTTTCAGGCAAGAAGTTTTTAAAGGTTTCCCTATAATGCTTTTGTAAAACCAGGGGGTCCTGGTGTGGGGGCATTTTTTGCCCCAGGGCTATAATTTGAACAATCTTGGAAGAGGTTCACTAGATGAAGCTTCATACCAAATATCAAAGTCCTGGGCCTTCTGGTTTCAGACAAGAAGATTTTTAAAGGTTTTTCTTACATAAGCCTACATAAAACTAGTAGGCCCTAGTGCAGGTGCATTTTTGGCTTCAGGGCTATAATTTGAACAATCTTGGTAGAGGTCCGATAGATGAAGCTTCATAAAAAATATCAAAGCCTTCTTGTTTCACCTTCTTGTTTCAAACAAGACGTTTTTTAAAGGTTTTTCCTATATATGCCTTTGTAAAACCAGGGGACCCTGGTGCGGGGGCATGTTTAGCCCCAGGGCTATAATTTGAAAAACTTGGTAGAGGTCCACTAGATGAAGCTTCATACCAAATATCAAAGACCTGGGCCTTCTGGTTTCAGACAAGAAGATTTTTAAAGGTTTTCCCTATAATAGCCAATGTAAAACCAGTGGGCCCCGGGGTGGCAACATTATTGGCCCCAGGGCTATAATTTGAACAATCTTGGTAAAGGTCCATTAGATGAAGCTTCATACCAAATATTAAAGACCTGGGCCTTCTGGTTTCTGAGAAAAAGATTTTTTAAAGGTTTTCCCAATATAAGGCTATGTAAAACCAGTTGGCCCCGGGGCAGAGTCGTTTTTGGCCCCAGGGCTATAATTTGAACAATCTAGGTAGAGGTCCACTAGACGAAGCTTCATACCAAATATCAAAGACCTGGGCCTTCTGGTTTCAGACAAAAAGATTTTTAAAGGTTTTCACTATGTAAGCCTATGTAAAAGCAGTGGGCCCCGGCACGGGGGCGTTTTTGGCCCATGGGATATAATTTGAACAATCTGGGTAGAGGTCCTACTAGATGAAGCGTCATACCAAATATCAAAGACCTGGGCCTTCTGGTTTCAGACAAGAAGATTTTTAAAGGTTATCCCTATAAAAGCCAATGTAAAACCGGTGGGCCCCGGCACGGGAGCATTATTGGTGCCAGGGCTATGATTTGAACAATCTTGGTATAGGTCCATTAGATGAAGCTTCAAACCAAATATCAAAGACCTGGGCCTTCTGGTTTCAGAGAAGATTTTTTTAAAGGTTTTCCATATATAAGGCCATGTAAAACCAGTTGACCCCGGGCGGGGTTGTTTTTTGCCCCAGGGCTATAATTTGAACAATCTGGGTAGAAGTCCAATAGATGAAGCTTCATACCAAATATCAAAGACCTGGGACTTCTGGTTTCAGACAAGAAGATTTTTAAAGGTTATCCCTATATAAGCCTATGTAAAACCAGTGGGCCCCGGCGCGGGGGCGTTTTTTTGCCCCAGGGCTATAATTTGAACAATCTTGGTAAAGGTCCACTAGTCGAAGCTTCATACCAAATATCAAAGACCTGGGCTTTCTGATTTCAGACAAGAAGATTTTTAAAGGTTTTTCCCTATATAAGCCTATGTAAACCCATTGGGCCCCGGCTTGGGGGCATTTTTTTGGCCCCAGGGCTATAATTTGAACAATCTTGGTAGAGGTCCACTAGATGAAGCTTCATACCAAATATCAAATACCTTGTTCTTCTGGTTTCAGACAAGAAGATTTTTATATGTTTTCCCTATATAAGCCTATATAAAATCAGTGGGCCCCGTGTTGGGGCTGTTTTTGGCCCCAGGGCCATAATTTGAACAATCTTGGTAGAGGTCCACTAGATGAAACTTCATACCAAATATCATAGACCTGGGCCTTTTGGTTTCAGACAAGAAGATTTTTAAAGGTTTTTCCCTATATAAGCCTATGTAAAACCAGTGGGTCCCGGCATGGGGGTATTTTCGGCCCCAGGGCTATAATTTGAACAATCTTGGTAGAGCTCCACTAGATGAAGCTTCATACCACATATCAAAGACATGCGTCTTCTGGTTTCAGACAAGAAGATTTTCATATGTTTTCCCTATATAAGCCTATATAAAACCAGTGGGCCCCGGGGCGGGGCCGTTTTTGGCCCCAGGGCTATAATTTGAACAATCTTGGTAGAGGTCCACTAGATGAAGCTTCATACCAAATATCAAAGACCTGGGCCTTCTGGTTTCAGACAAGAAGATTTTTAAAGGTTATTTCTTATTTTCCCCTTTTTGTTGCCATGGCAACCAGAGTTCTGCATGGAATGGAATTCTTTGAACAACTTTGAGAGAGGACCACCCAAAGATCATTTCTGCCAAGTTTGGTCAAAATCTGTTCAGTTGTTTACGAGGACATGTCCTTTAAAGCAATTGTGGACGGACGGACGGACGGACGACGACGGACGGTGAGTGATCACAATAGCTCCCCCTGAGCCTTCGGCTCAGGTGAGCTAAAAACCAAAGGGCCCCGCGGCGCGGGCATTTTTGGCCCCAGCACTATAATTTGAACAATCTTGGTAGGGGTCTACTAGATGAAGCTTCATACCAAATATCAATGACCTGGGCCTTGCGGTTTCAGAGAAGAAGATTTTTTAAGTTTTCACTGAAAAAAATCTATTTTTGGCTCCTGTGACCTACATGTATATGTGCAATAGACCGGAACCATTTTAACAACTTTGAAAGAGGACCACCTGAGGATCATTTGTGAAGTTTGGGCAAAATCCGATCAGTGGTTAAGGAGATGTCATTTGAAGAAATTGTTTACGCACGGATGCATGCACGACAGACGACGGACAAAAAGTGATCCCAAAAGCCCACCTCGTCACTAAGTGACGGTGAGCTAAAAACTAATAGTGTCAATGTTAATAAAATAGTTATTATCATTAACTACACATGTACAACATTGTACCGTTTTTAGCTCACCTGAGCCGAAGGCTCCGGGCGAGCTATTGTGATCGCTCACCGTCCGTCGTCGTCGTCCGTCCGTCCATCAACAATTGCTTTAAATGACATCTCCTCATAAACCACTGAACAGATTTTGACCAAACATGGCAGAAATGATCTTTGGGTGGTCCTGTGTCAAAGTTGTTCCCAGAATTCCATTCCTTGCAGAACTCTGGTTGCCATGGCAATGAAAAGGAGAAAATAAGGAAAAACCTTTAAAAATCTTCTTGTCTGAAACCAGAAGGCCCAGGTCTTTGATATTTGGAATGAAGCTTCATCTAGTGGACCTCTACCAAGATTGTTCAAATTATAGCCCTGTGGCCAGAAATGCCCCCGCACAGGGGCCCATTGTTTTCACAATGGCTTATATAGGGGAAAACCTTTAAAAAATCTTCTTGTCTGAAACCAGAAGGCCCAGGTCTTTGATATTTTGTATGAAGCTTCGTATAGTGGACCTCTGCCAAAATTATTCAAACTATAGCCATGGGGCCTAAAATGTCCCCGCTCCGGGACCCACTGGTTTTACATAGGCTTTTATATAGGAAAAACCTTTAAAAATCTTCTTGTCTGAAACCAGCAGGCCAAGGTCTTTGATATCTAGTATGAAGCTTCTTCTAGTAGGACTCTACCAAGATTGTTTAAATAATTGCCCTTGGGCCAAAAATGCCCCCACGCCAGGGCCCACAGGTTTTACATAGGCTTATAATGGGGAAAACCTTTTAAAATCTTCTTGTCTAAAACCAGGAGGTCCAGGTCTTTGATATTTGGTTTGAAGCTTCATCTAGTGGACCTCGACTAAGATTGTTCAAATTATAGCCCTGAGGCCAAAAAATGCCCCCGTGCGGTGGACCACTGATTTTACAGGGAAAACATATAAAAATCTTCTTGTCTGAAACCAGAAGGCCCAGGTCATTGATATTTGGTATGAAACTTCATCTAGTGGGCCTCTACCAAGATTGTTCAAATTATAGCCCTGGGACCAAAAATGCCCCCGCGCCGGCGCCCACTAATTTTGCATAGACTTATAATGGGGAAAACATTTAAAAATATTCTTGTCTGAAACCAGAAGGCCCAGGTCTTTGATATTTGGTGTGAAGCTTCATCTAGTGAACTTCTGCCAAGATTGTTCAAATTATAGCCCTGGGACCAAAAATGCCCCAGCGCAGGGGCCCACTGGTTTTACCTAGTCTTTTTTGGGGAAAACCTTTAAAAATCTTCTTGTCTGAAACCAGAAGGCCCAGGTCTTTGATCTTTGGTATGAATCTTCATTCTGTGGACCTTTACCAAGCTTGTTCAAATTATAGCCCTGGAATCATAATTGCCCCGCCCCGGGACCCACTGGTATTACATAGGCTTGCTTTTACTTTTGGTCCTTTGAGATCAGCGTGAATATTCTGAGAAATCAGAAATAAATTATTGGTTTAGACTCATATTCTAGACAGGTTTTAATTATTTGGACCCCATTTTGATTTATATCAGTCTTTGAATCGACTGCCAGTTCGAAATTCGCAAATTTGCAGCATGTTTCCTCTGGCTATCGTTGCCGGATCATCTCGGGGTCACTGATGAGGCTTTATTAGCCGAAACTAGGTAGTATGACCCATCTTCTTTCTTATGAATGTTTTCATTGCTCTTAAAGGAACTCATTTTTGATTTTTATTTGCATAGGGAAAACCTTTTAAAATCTTCTTGTCTGAAACAAGAAGGCCCAGGTCTGTGATATTTCGTATGAATCCTCATGAGGTGGACCTCTTCCAAGATTTTCAACTTATAGCCCTGGGGCCATAAATGGCACTGTCCGGGATTTTACATAGGAAAATATAGGGAATATCTTTTAAAATCTTCTTGGCTGAAATGTGTCTTATCATAAGGAACATGAATATATATATATTAGGGGTGGGGCTCTGAACACTTTCTCAGATGTATGGCCTTTTGTGGAGCGGAGGGGATGGGGCATGACCCCGGCACCCACCAGCCCACCCCTAGATTGGTGTCACTGGATTGTGTCTTATCATAATGACCAAGAATATATATGGTTTAGGGGTTGGAATCTGGATGGTTTCTGATATATGGCCTTTTATGAAGTTAAGAGGGTGGGGCATGGCCCCGGCACAACCTGGGGGACTCTCAGGTTGGCATAAAAGCATATGACTGAGAAAATTTTACTCAAGAAACATTTCTATAAAAGTTTTGTCAAAATATCTTCAAAGACTTGGCAGTAAATGCCATTTTTCAATTTTCCCCCATTATAAGACTAGTGGTGGCAATCTGTAAGATTTCCAAGATATTGGGCCTTTTATGCAGTGAAAGGGGTGGGTCATTGCCCTGTGGTGTCACTGAATGTGTCTTATCATAAGAAACAAGAATATACACAGTTTATGGGTGGGGGTCTGAATGGTTTCTGAGATATATGGCCTTTTATGAAGTGAAGGGGGGGGGGGGGGGGGGGGGGCATGACCCCCATGTTGGTATCACTGGATGTTACTTATCATAAGGAACATGAATATATGCAATTTAGGGGTGGGGCTCTGAACATTTTCTCAGATAGATGCCCTTTTGTAGAGTGGAGGGGTGGGGCTTGGCCCCGCAAATAGAGCTGGGTATCGCCAGAAAAAATGTATCATGATACTATCGCGATACCAGACAGGCGATACGATACATTATCGTGAAACTTGCTTTGTACAGATTTGCTATGTTTTATTAGGTAAATTTGGAATTTTTTTGTAGAGTAGAAAACACTTTCCTGTTCAATAACAACACATTAGTTTTTTAAGCATATCCTTATGTTTATATGTGATAAAATAAAATAATGACTTGACAAAAACAAAATGTTTCCATACAAGTGATTTAAATGCCGATCTTGCACATTCAATGTCTAGTTCAGCATCCATTGTTTATATGTTAGTAGCGACCGCTTGTATCAACAATAAAACAGTAATTATGATGACTTTGCAGGTCCATCTAATTGCACAGACCCATCATCCAAGATGCACACCATCAACCAAAGAAACATATTTCGTAAGCAACAGTTTTGAATAAATCTGAATGGCATAACTCAAAATACCAACAAAACTTATAAATGGGTCCATACTCGAGTCACTTGACCAGACACCTGTTGGTTCCAGTAGTTACTGTATACTGTATACCGGTAGATACATCAACTGTATTTTTTGGATATAAGCTGCAGCGCCCTTTGGATACAGATTTTTTATTGCCGTAAGCACCTCAGAAAATTATGCGTTTCTTGTGTTTCAGATGTTTGTTGATATAACGCAAAAGTATCGTCAAGTATTGATACATGGAATTAGTATCGCGATACAGTATCGCCAGTAAATATATCATGATATATCGATGCATCAACGATATCGCCCCAGCTCTACCAGCAGACCCCCTGGTTGGTGTCACTGGATGTGTATTATCATAAGGAACAAGAATATACATATGGTCTAAGGTTGGCCATCTGAAAGGTTTCTGAGATATATAGCCATTTATGAAGTTAAGGGGTGGGGTATAGCCCCAGAAAAACCTGGGGTTCCT
The DNA here is from genome assembly GCA_963580285.1 of Lucinisca nassula. Lineage (NCBI taxonomy): Eukaryota > Metazoa > Mollusca > Bivalvia > Lucinida > Lucinidae > Lucinisca > Lucinisca nassula. The sequence goes on along the minus strand of OY757015.1, from coordinate 56,072,712 downwards.
CAGGTTGGCATAAAAGCATATGGCTGAGAGAAGTTTACTCAAGAAACATTTCTATAAAAGTTTTGTCAAAATATTTTCAATGACTTGGCAGTAAATGCCATTTTTCAATTATCCACATTATAAGTCTAGGGGTGGGAATATGTAAAGTTTTCAAGATATTGGGCCTTTTATGAAGTGGTAGGGGTAGGGCAGTGCCCTGGCGCATCCCAGGGGACCCCACATTGGTGTCACTGAATGCGTCTTATCATAAGGAACGAGAATGGTTTCTGAAATATATGGCCTTTTATGAAGTAGAGGGTGTTAGGCATGGCCCCGGCACAACCTGGGGGACCCTCAGGTTGACATAAAAGAATATTGCTGCAAGAAGTTTACACAAGAAACATTTCCATACAAGTTTTGTCAAAATATCTGCAATGACTTGGCAGTAAACTCTAAGTTGCCCTAGCAAAAAACAAACATGAGGCCCATGGGCCACAGTGCTCACCAGAGCTCAGGGGGCCACTGGCAGCAATGTATTTTAATTAACCATGGAAGCCCTGCTCCCAAGGCTGCTACAGATTAAATTTCGACCCAATCAGACTAGTGGCTTCAGAGGTCTGATGTCGCTTGAAGACAACAGATGACAATTGACAATTTCCCATCTGTGGCAATAGGCCAAAAAGAACATTATTAAAGGAACATTTCTATGAAAGTTTGACAAAATATCTTGAGACGCATTAATGTCATTTTTCAATTTTCCCCAGTATAAGTCAATGGAAACTCTTAACTTGCCACAGCAAACAAACAAAGAGCCAAATTTCATAAACCAGAGAGCTCAGGGGGGCAGTGCTCAATGGAGCCCTGATTGGTGTCACTAAATGGGTCTTATAAAAAGGAACAGAGACATATATGGTTTAGCGGTGGAGATATGTATGGTTCCTGAGACGTAAGGCCTTTTAAGCAATGGAGGGATTCGGGCATGGCAGATCCCAGAAAAGCCAAAGATTGTTGTCACTGAATATGTCTTATCATAAAGATCAAGAATATATATGGTTAGATGGTGGGGATCTGAACGGCTTCTGAGATATGAGGCCCTTATATGAAGAGGAAGGGAGAGAAATGCCCCCTGCGGACCCCACAAGACAGGGTTGACTGAATGTGTCTAATAACAATGAACAAGAATATATGTGATTATAGGATGGGGATTTGAATGGTTTCTGAGATACATGGCCTATTATTAAGTGGAGACTTATGATCAGGAACAAGAATATATATGGTTTAGGGGTGGGGATCTGAACGGTTTCTGAGATATATGGATTTTGTGAAGGGGTGGGGAGTGGCCCATGGAACCCCAGGGGGACCCCCCATGCTGGTGTCACTGTTTGCGTCTTATCATAAGGAACAAGAATATATATGGTTTAGGGGTGGGCTCTGAACAGTTTCTCAGATATATGGTCTTTTGTGAAGTCGAGGGGTGGAGTGTGGCCCGGGCACAACCTTGGTGACCCCTAGGTTGGTGTCACTGAATGTGTCTTATCATAAGGAACAAGAATATATATGGTTTAGGGATGGGGATCTGAACGGTTTCTGAGATATATGGATTTTAATGAAGGGTTGGGGCATGGCCCGTGGAACCCAGGGGGGACCCCCATGCTGGTGTCACTGTTTGTGTCTTATCATAAGGAACAAGAATATATATGGTTTAGGGGTGGGCTCTAAACAGTTTCTCAGATATATGGATTTTGTGAAGGGGTGGGGAGTGGCCAATGGAACCCCAGGGGGACCACCCATGCTGGTGTCACTGTTTGCGTCTTATCATAAGGAACAAGAATATATATGACTTAGGGGTGGGCTCTGAACAGTTTCTCAGATATATGGTCTTTTGTGAAGTCGAGGGGTGGAGTGTGGCCCAGGCACAACCTGGGTGACCGCTAGGTTGGTGTCACTGAATGTGTCTTATCATAAGGAACAAGAATATATATGGTTTTTGGGTGGGGATCTGTAAGGTTTCTGAGATATTTAGCCTTTTATGAAGTGGAGGGGGTTGGGCATGGCCCCAACACATCCCGGGGGACCCCCAAGTTGGTGTCACAGAATGCAACTTATCATAAGGAACGAGAATATATATGATTTATGGGAGGGGATCTGTAAGGTTACTGGGATATTGGGCCTTTTATGAAGTGTAGGGGATGGGGCATGGTCCTGACACATCCCGGGGGACCCCCAGGTTGGTGTCACTGAGTCCATCTTATCATAAGGAACAAAAGTATCTATAGTTTAGGGGTGGGGATCTCAATGGTTTCTGAGATAAATGGCATTTTATGAAGTGAAGGGGGTGGGGCATGTCCCCGGCACAACCCGGGGGACCCCAAGGTTGGTGTCACTTAAGGCATCTTAGCATAAGGATAAACAATATATATGGTTTAGGGGTGGGGATCTGATGGTTTCCGAGATAAATGGCATTTTATGAAATAGAGGGGGCAGGGCATGTCCCCGGCACATCCCGGGGGACCCCCAGGTTGGTGTCACTTAATGCATCTTATCATAAGGAACAAGAATATATATGGTTTAGGGGTTGGGATCTGTAAGGATTCTGAGATATAAGGCATTTTATGAAGTGGAGGGGGCAGGGCATGGCCCCGTCACAACCTAGGGGACCCCCAGGTTGACATAAAAGCATTATGGCTGAGAGAAGTTTACTCAAGGAACATGTCCATGTAAGTTTTGTCAAAATATCTGCAATGACTTGGCAGTAAATGTCATTTTTCAGTTTTCCCAATTATAAGTCAATGGAAACTCTAAGTTGCCATAGCAACAAAACTAAAAGGCTAAATTTCATAAAAAACACAAAACCTGTAAAGGCAAATATGGTGAATATTTTCGTAAAGTTTCGGCCTCCTAGAGCATATGGTTTCTGAGGAGATGATTTTTTAAGTATTTTTTTCTATTTTTTTGCATTTTGGTTTCCATGGCAACCAATAAAAATGAACAGAAGGCCTAAAATCATATGGCAGATAGTAGAGTGCCTATGGAACATTTCTATGCACGTTTTGTCAAAATATCTGCAGAGGCTTGGCAATAAATGACATTTTTCAATTTTCCCCATTATAAGTCTATGGAAACTACAAGTTGCCATAGCAACCAAACTAATGAACTGATTTTCATAAAACACACAAACTTTCAATCCCCCAGCCCAAGGATGCTACAGATAAAATTTGGGCCCAATCGACCCAGTGGCTTCAGAGGAGATGTCGTTTGAAAGTGTTGACGCCAGACAACGACATACGACGATGGACGACAGACGACGACGACGGACAACTGCCTATCCTATAAGCTCCCCTGGAGCCTTCGGCTCTGGTGAGCTAAAAAGCTGATTGTCATAGAAAAACAGAACACAAGGATGCTACAGATGAAATTTGGGCTCAATCAGCCCAGTGGCTTTAGAGAGAAGATGTCATTTGAAAATACTGAACCCTGACGACAAAAGATGCTGCCGACCACTGACAACTGCCTATCCTATAAGCTCCCCACAAGTGTGATGTCTGGATGCTGGCATAACCAAAGAGTGAATCAAAGTCCTGACAACACTGGTGGGTTGCTTGTCTCTGAGCCAGGGAAATGGATCCTCAATGGAGAATTAGGCTGTTTCGTTTCACAGTAATTTTTTTATGTAAACAGGGTTGACCCAGATCAGATGACCTGGGTCTTAACTGTTAGCCAATGTCCCAGAACATGAGCTAAGTAAATGTTTTACAGATAAGCCCAGCTATAAACAAGGCATCGCATTCTATACAAATCCCCTCCCACAAGACAATTTCGTGTGTGAAAAACACTGAAATGGCAAAAGACTAACTTGCTTGAGATATTATCATATGCAACATTTGTGTAAAGTTTGTTTAAAAATCCAACAATAAATGTAGGTTCTAGAGTGATGACAATATTTCTCTAAAAATAGTCATAGGGACCTTGACTTGAGGCCATGGCCGCGAAAGTAGATCTTGCTCAAGATACGATCATAACATCTTTTGTGTGAAGTTATATTAAAATCATAAATGTAGGCGGCAGAGTGATGAAGTTTTTCTAAAAATAGCCACAGTGACCTTGAGGTCATGAGCTTGAAAGTCAAAGCAACTCGAGATATTATCATAAGAAACATTTGTGTGAAGTTCTATTAACATCAATCAATAAATGTAGGCACTAGAGCGATGGCAAAGTTTTTCTAAAAATAGCCACAGTGACCTTGACCATGAAAGTCAAAACAGCTCGAGATATTGTCATAAGGAACATTTGTGTGAAGTTATACTGAAATCGGTGAAGGAATGTAAGCGCTAGAGCCATGACAAAGTTTTTCTAAAAATAGCCACAGTGACCTTGACCTTGAAAGTCAAACTCGCTCGAGGTATTGTCATAAGGAACATTTGTGTGAAGTTATATTGAAATCAGTGAAGAAATGTAGTCGCTAGAGTGATGACAAAGTTTTTCTAAAAATAGCCACAGTGACCTTGACCTTGAAAGTCGAAATCGCTCGAGATATTGTCATAAGGAACATTTGTGTGAAGTTATATTGAAATCGGTGAAAATGTAGGCGCTGGAGCGATGACAAACTTTTTCTAAAAATAGCCATTGTGACCTTGACCTTGAAAGTCGAAATGGCTTGAGATATTGTCATAGGGAACGTTTGTGTGAAGTTATATTGAAATCGGTGAAGAAATATAAGCGCTAGAGCGATGACAAAGTTTTTCTAAAAATAGCCACAATGACCTTGACCTTGAAAGTGGAACTCGCTAGAGATACTGTTATAAGGAACATTTGTGTGAAGTTATATTGAAATCGGTGAATAAATGTAGGCGCTAGAGCGATGACCAATTTTTTCTAAAAATAGCTAGTGACCTTGACCTTAAGGTCATGACCCTGAAAGTCGAACTAGCTCGAGATATTGTTATAAGGAACATTCGTGTGTAGTTATATTGAAATCAGTGAAGAAATGTTGGCGCTAGAGTGATGACAAAGTTTTTCTAAAAATAGCCACAGTGGCCTTGACCTTGAGGTCATGACCTTGCAAGTCGAACTCGCTCTAGATATTGTCATGAGAACCATTTGTGTGAAGTTATATTGAAATCAGTGAAGAAATGTAGGCGCTAGAGCGATGACAAAGTTTTTCTAAAAATAGCCACAGTGACCTTGACCTTGAGATCATGACCTTGAAAGTCGAACTCACTCGAGATTTTTTATAAGGAACATTTGTATGAAGTTATATTGAAATCAGTGAAGAAATGCTGGCGCTAGAGCGATGACAAAATTTTTCTAAAAATAGCCACAGTGACCTTGACCTTGAGGTCATGACCTTGAAAGTCGACCTCGCTCGAGATTTATTTATAAGGAACATTTGTGTGAAGTTATATTAAACTTGGTGAAGAAATGTAGGCGCTAGAGCGATGACAAAGTTTTTCTTAAAATAGCCACAGTGGCCTTGACCTTGAGGTCATGACCTTGAAAGTCGAACTCGCTGGAGATTTTTTATAAGACGTTTGTGTGAAGTTATATTGAAATTGGTGAAGAAATTTAGGCGCTAGAGCGATGACAAAGTTTTTTCTAAAAATAGCCACAGTGACCTTGACCTTGAGGTCATGACCTTAGAAGTCAAACTCGCTCGAGATTTTTTTATATGGAACATTTGTGTGAAGATATATTGAAATTAGTGAAAAAATGTAGGCGCTAGAGCGATGACAAAGTTTTTCTAAAAATTGCCACAGTGACCTTGACCTTGAGGTCATGACCTTGAAGGTCAAACTCGCTCGAGATTTTTTTATAAGGAACATTTGTGTGAAGTTATATTGAAATTGGTGAAGAAATGTAGGCGCTAGAGCGATGACAAAGTTTTTCTAAAAATAGCCACAGTGACCTTGACCTTGAGGTCTTGACCTTGAAAGTCGAACTCGCTGGAGATTTTTTATAAGGAACATTTGTGTGAAGTTATGTTGAAATTGGTGAAGAAATGTAGGCGCTAGAGCGATGACAAAGTTTTTCTAAAAAAAGCCAGTGACCTTGACCTTGAAAGTCGAACTCGCTCGAGATTTTTTTATAAGGAACATTTGTGTGAAGTTATATTAAAATCGGTCAAGAAATGTAGATGCTAGAGCGATGACAAACGTACGTACTTACGTACGTACGTACGTACGTACATACATACGTACGTACGGGACAAATGCTATATCCCCCTCACAACTATGTTGTGCGAGGGGATAATAAGGGTTACTTGGATTTTGTACAGATCAGTGATAGTCACCTGGACATCAGCAAAACTACTTGGCATTCCTCTCTCATTCAACCTACGATCTTCTAAGTTAACTGCTTGTCGTCCCTCTCTCATTCAACCTATGATCTTCTAAGTTAACTACTTGTCGTCCCTCTCTAATTCAACCTACGATCTTCAAAGTTAACTACTTGTCGTCCCTCTCATTCAACCTACGATCTTCTAAGTTAACTGCTTGTCGTCCCTCTCTCATTCAACCTGTGATCTTCTAAGTTAACTACTTGTCGTCCCTCTCTCATTCAACCTACGATCTTCAAAGTTAACTACTTGTCGTCCCTCTCTCATTCAACCTACGATCTTCTAAGTTAACTGCTTGTCGTCCCTCTCTCATTCAACCTATGATCTTCTAAGTTAACTACTTGTCGTACCTCTCTCATTCAACCTAGGATCTTCTAAGTTAACTATTTGTCGTACCTCTCTCATTCAACCTACGATCTTCTAAGTTAACTGCTTGTCGTCCCTCTCTCATTCAACCTATGATCTTCTAAGTTAACTGCTTGTCGTCCCTCTCTCATTCAACCTATGATCTTCTAAGTTAACTACTTGTCGTCCCTCTCTCATTCAACCTACGATCTTCAAAGTTAACTACTTGTCGTCCCTCTCTCATTCAACCTACGATCTTCTAAGTTAACTGCTTGTCGTCCCTCTCTCATTCAACCTATGATCTTCTAAGTTAACTGCTTGTCGTCCCTCTCTCATTCAACCTACCATCTTCTAAGTTAATTATTTGTCGTCCCTCTCTCATTCAACCTACCATCTTCTAAGTTAACTACTTGTCATCCCTCTCTCATTCAACCTACGATCTTCTAAGTTAACTACTTGTCGTCCCTCTCTCATTCAACCTACCATCTTCTAAGTTAACTACTTGTCATCCCTCTCTCATTCAACCTACGATCTTCAAAGTTAACTACTTGTCGTCCCTCTCTCATTAAACCTACCATCTTCTTAGTTTACTACTTGTCATCCCTCTCTCATTCAACCTACGATCTTCTAAGTTAACTACTTGTCGTCCCTCTCTCATTCAACCTACCATCTAGTAATTTAACTACTTGTCGTTCCTCTCTCATTCAACCTACCATCTTCTAAGTTAACCAACTCTGGCTCTTTATTTGCGTTTTCTCTATCTTCTTTCTTCTTTTCATCTGAAATTATAAGCACAGAAACATATACACAAAATTTTGACAAATGTTAACTCTTTCGGCACCAGGTCAAACAGCTGTCAGTTAAACAAATAAGTTCTACCCAAGCACGAATGTATAGATTAACAAGTCGTCCAGCGAGCAACGATCGCTCACCTGAGAAATAGCACAGGTGGTCAGATTCAAAGCGAATTCGAACTCATCTGAGATATTACGCTTGTCTTTGTTTACTAAAAGTTTCAAAAAGATCCGATCGAAAACAGCGGAGAAAAAGTGGACACCATTTTTTCGCTCATATTTATATTCAAGGGCAGGTAGCTAACTCCAAAGCTAATGGTCCTGCTTGACCCAAATTGAAACTTGACGTACACTTTATGCCTCTCCTGGTTATCTGCAAGTTTGAAAAAGATCAGATCAGAAATGTCTGAGAAAAAATGGAGATGTCGTTTTTCCGTTGTAAGCCTATGGTAAAATTTTTCACGCTCAAGGAACTTTAATGCTTAACCTGTTGGCAGATTCATAATTGTCTGAGATATTATGCTTTTCCTTCTTTTCTAAAAGTTTCAAAAAGATACTATTGAAAACAGCTGAGGAAAAGTGGAGACACTATTTTTTGCTAGTTTTTATGCTCAAGGGCAGGTTACTCTAAAGCCCTTAGTCCTGCATAATCCAACTTCGAGCTCGACGTACATGTAGACTGTATGCCTCTCCTGGTTACCTGCAAGTTTGATAAAGATCAGATCAGAAATGACTGAGTAAAGTTGGAGACGTCGTTTTTCCATAGTAAAATAGAAGTGAAGGCAATGATCACGAATTGATACAATTAAACCCACAGCTCCCATCAGAGACACCAAAGGGAAAGAAACACAAACGTGAAACAACGCCCCCCTAATGGTAACATCAATAGCGGAAAGCCAAAAGGACAATTACTTTCTCACAAAATGGCAAATTGGCTATCCTAAACAAAATAATATAAAGGATACAAACACTCAATGACAAACCATTACAAAAATAACTGCAAAACGGAATGTCAGATTCAAGCCAAATTTGAACTCATCTGAGGTTTTTGCTTATCTTTGTTTACTGAAAGTTCCAAAAAGATCAGAGCAAAAATGGCTGAGAAGAAGTAAAGACCACAATTTTCATTAATGTTCCTCCTGCTTCTCTGTAAGTTTAATTAAGATCAGTTCAGAAATTGTGGAGAAAGTTGGAGGTGTTGTTTTTCCATTGTAAGTCTATGGGAAAATTTTTCAGGCTCTAGGGACTGTACCTGCAAAACTGAATGTCAGATTCAAGCCTACTTCGAACTCGACTGAGGTTTTATGCTTGTCCCCGTTTGCTATAAGTTTCAACAAGATCAGATCAAAAAGGTTGAGAAAAGATGCAGACATAATATTTCACTTATATTTATGCTCAAGGGCAGGTAACTCCAAAGGTGTTTGTCTCATGCAGCCGAAATTCGAACTCTAAGTAGACTGTACGTCCCTCCTGGTTATCTGCAAGTTTGATGAAGACAATATCAGAAATGGCGGAGAAAAGTTGGTAACGTCATTTTTCATTGTAAGTCTATGGGAAAATTGTTCTTATCTAAGGGCTGTTACTGCAACCGAATGTCAGATTCAAGCAAAATTCAAACTCATCTGAGGTTTTATGATTGTTCTTGTTTACTAAAAGTTTCAAAAAGATCAGATTAGAAACGGCTGAGAAAAGGTGGAGACACTATTTTTCACTAATATTTATGCTCAAGGGCAGGTAATTCGAAAGCCTTTTGTCTTATGCGGCCCAAATTCGAACTAAACATAGACTGTAAGCTAAGTTTGATGAAGGTCAGGTAAGAAATAGCCAAGCAAAGCTGGAGACATCGTTTTCCCATTGCAAGTCTATGGGAAAATTTTGCACCCTCAAGGGGATGTAACTGGAAATCCGGTGGTCAGATTCAAGCCAAAATCAAACTCATTAGAGATTTTATGCTTATCCTCGTTTACCAAAAGTAACAAAAAGATCAGATCGCAAACGGTTGCGGAAAGCTGGATACACCATTTTTTCGCTAATATTTATGCTCAAGGGTAGGTAACTCAGAAGTCATTTGACCTGCGTGGCCCAAATTCAAACTGTATGCTCCTTCAGGTTATCTGCAAGTTTGATGAAGATCTGATTTGAAATGATCGAGAAAAGCTGGAGAGGTCGTTTTCCCATTGTAAATCTATGGAAAATCTTTCACACTCAAGCAGATGTAACTGGAAAACCACTGGTCAGATTCAAGTCAACTTCGAACTCGCTCGAGATTTTATGCTTGTACCAAAAGTTACAAAATGATCCAATCGAAAACGGCTAAGAAAAGCTGGAGATAGCAATTTTCCCTTACATTTATGCACAAGGACAGGTAACTCTGAAGCTGGTTGCCCCGTGCAGCCCAAATTTAAACTAAACGTAGATTGTATGCCCCTCCTGGTTATCTGCAAAGTAAAGTAAAACAAAGATCAGGAATCGATACAATTAACTTACTCCACCCATCATCGACACGAAAGGGAAAGAAACACAAACATTAAGCGACCAGACCACAATGGAAACCTTAACAAAGGAAGGCCATAAGACAGTTACTTTCCCACAAAAGTTCGATGAAGATCGGATCAGAAATGGCGGAGAAAAGTGGAGACGTTTTCCCCATTATAAGTATATGGGAAAATTTTTCACGCTCAAGGGGATGTAACTGGAAAACCGCTGGTCAGATTCAAACCAAATTCGAACTCGTCTGAGATTTTATGCTTGTCCTCGTTTATGAAAAGTTACAAAAAGATCAGATCATAAACTGCTGAGACAAACTTGAGACACCATTTTTCATTTATATTTACGCTCAAGGGCAGGTAACACCAAAGCTGTTTGTCCCGTGCAGTTCAAAGGTGTGGACGACGAACGGACAACGGACGAACGCCGGATGCCTACCTATACTATAAGCTCACCTTGTGAGTCTTCGGTTCAGGTGAGCTAATTATTAACAATTTCAGTAAAAGAGCCTAAGATGTTCATGTCTGTGAATCTATTTTGAAATAGAGTTAATATCTAGAAAGAAAATGTCATTCAAAGGTTGTTTTTTCTATATTTAGCTCTGGCAGCTATCGTGTTCGGTCACATGGAATCCTTTTAAGCAATCCCGGTAAAGGGGCCATGTGAATATATTTCTGTGAGAGATATCATTTGGAAGTTTTTCTCTCTTTTTTTCTCATTCTGGCAGCAGCTATTGTGACTAATATGTGTCCATTATCTGTCTGTAGTCAACAATTTCTCTAAATGCCATCTACAAATCCACTAAGCTGATTTCGAAATAATTACACAAAACTAATTATCTTATGGGCCCGCAACAAAACTGCTAAAATGGTTCCAATCCATTGAACAAAATGCACCTTGAGTACCGTACTCAGATGAGCTAAACATTAATTGTTAGTGAGCAACGCAAATTTTAAAATGAATTGAGTTGCACATGAAAAAAGTGCAATTAGATCTATATTCACATTTATAAATCGCCTAAGTATGAAACTTTACATTAAAATAAGCCCCTCCACTCTACAAAACAGTTTAAAAATAGATGCCAAAATTATGAACAATATATGCATCAATACGAGGGGCATTCATTTAATGTTGTTGTTGGGGTTCTACAGTGTGTGTTATTAATCCCATTCACATTTCGTTTACTTCCACCCTTCAAAGTATTCTCCTTTGGCGGAACAAAGGATGTAAAAGAGGCAGCATATAAAGGTCTTGTTCGCCCAATCTTGGAATATGGTAGTTGTATCTGGGACCCCAGTGGAGTGGTCCTTAACGATGAAATTGAGAAAGTTCAGAATAGAGCTGCTAGATTTGTAACAGGCAATTACTGCTTTGAAACTGGGAGCATGACTGGAATACTTGGAAAATTAAAATGGGAGTCTCTCAAGAAAAGGAGAAAAAACAGTAGGCTAATCCTTTTATAGAAAGGTCTAAAGGGTGCTGCCAGCATTCCAACAGATGACCTTGTTCCCCCAGCTAGACACTGTAGAAATTACCATTCGTTGGCGTTTCAGACCCTTAGCGCAAGAACTGACATTTATAAGGAGTCGTTCTTCCCCAGAACCATTAGAGATTGGAATGCCCTTCCCGACTCGATTATTTCGACAGCTGAAGGTGCTGATGATTTTGTAGCTAAATTCACCTCTTTGGTTAGAGCTAGGGACTAACTTCCCACATCACAGGTCCTGGTGTATGAATGTCATTTGACGTGTCACCAGTAAAAAATTCTGATTCTGATTCTGAACACACTTCTCAAGTCTCGAAATCCGTTTTGTACAGGCAGAGAAGTAAGTCTGGTATACCCTGAAGACACTAGTACACTGCACTAACAACTGCACTTCGGTATGCATTAATTATATAACAACGACCAGAAAGGCTTTTCTTTAGTAAAGGAATCAGGAACGAGAGATAGTGTTTATAAAACACTATGCCCCCAACTTCTTGACCCTTACTCTGCTTGCCCCTAACATTTATTGAGATATATAGATTTTATTTGGTTGCAATGTTGAAATTCTCAAAGGACCATAGTACAAACAAGAGGCCCATGGGCCACAATGCTCACCAGAGCTCAGGCTGCACTGCCCAATGGCAGCCATGTATTTTAACATGATACCATTTTAATCTACCAATTATAAATATGTCTCCCAAATGAACTCCCATATCCAAATGACCACCAATGTGGACTCAGTATCTGACACATTGGGCCTTTTATGAAGTAGAGGGGGTGGGGCATGGACCCAATGGAGCCCTGGTTGGTATCACTAAATGTGTCTTATCATAAGGAACAAGAAAATATATGGTTTAGCAGTGGGGATCTGTATGCCAGAAATATAAGGCCTCTTAAGCGATGGAGTGGTTATCCCTAAATGTATCTTATCATAAGGACCACAAATATATATGGTTTATTGGTGGGAATCTGAATGGTTTCTGATATAATGTGGCCCTGTTATGAAGTGGAGAGGAGGGGAATGGCCCCTGTGGACTCCCAAGTTGGTGTGCTGTTATTAAGGAACAAGTACATGTATGATTATGGGGTAGGGATTTGAGTGGTTTCTAAAATATGTTGCCTTTTATGGAGTGGAGGGGTGGGGCACATTGCCCAAGCACAAAGAGACCCCCAGACTGGTGTGACTGAATGAGTCTTATCAAGAATACATATAGTTTAGAGGTGGGGATCTGAATGATTTCTAAGAAATATTGCTTTTAATGAAGTAAAGCAGTGGGGCATGGCCTGGGCACCCCGGAGGACTCATAAGCTGGTGTCATTTGAATGAGTCTTATCATAAGGAAGATGAATATAAAATTATAGGGTTTAGGGTTGGGGCTCTGAACGGTTTCTGAGATATATGGCCTTTTGTGAAGTGGAGGGGTAGGGAGAGGCCCTGGCTTGGCCCGGGAGACCCCCAGGTTGGTGTAAATGAACGAGTCGTATCATAAGGAACAACATTATATATGATTTAGGGTGGGGGATCTGTAAGGTTCCCGAGATATTGGGTTTTTTATGAAATTAAGGGGTGGGGCACAGCCCCGGCATATCCCATCTCTACGTCATCATGGATGCACAGCTTTACATCGAAGATGGCCGGTTCGTCTCAGCGGTCTACTAATGTTCCTGAGGAACGATTAATAAATCTCCTATCGCGCACGGCCCATTCGGCGACAATATGCGGGCAAACGGGATGCGGAAAACCCGTTTTTATCCTCGATCTGCTCGAAGGCACCTACCGGGAGTTCTTTCAGCACATCGTGGTCCTCTGCCCCACCATAAAGTATAATAAAACATACCAGCGCCCTGGATCTGGACGGACCCTGAGGTCTACGTTCTAGACCCCGGCGAGCGCCTTCACGATTACCTGCGAGCGTTTTACCAGGTGTTTATGGGCGAGCCTACCTTATATATCATCGATGATTGCTTGGCCACGAAGGCTTTGACGAAAAAGAAAGACATACTGTCAGAGCTAGCGTTCTCGGGCCGCCACGCCGACCAGAGCGTCTGGGTCCTCACCCAAAAGTACAACTCCGTCTTGAAGGACTTGCGGGAGCAGACGCGCTGGGACTGTTTGTTTCACTGCAAGGATCGTGATTCATTCCAAGACTGCTTGCGCGAGAATGACGTGATCTCCACACGAGAACAGCGGGCTTCGGTGAGGCAGCAGTTAGCGGAGACAAAGCATGCTAAGCATTTATTAAAGACAGACCAACCAGCTGCTTATATGGTGTTAAGTAATGTAGGAAGTAACTGAAGGACTGCTAATCATAGTGCTTGGCGCGCAGCTGGTACTGCTGTTCTTTATAGCTAGGCAGTATGTTTACATACATTACTCGGATGTGTGTTAACACACACGCACGCTTCTGCCAGCGCTTTCGACACTATATTAGACTGATCCGCCTACTCGCAATGAATCGCTAGGCAATAGCTATGGACTGTGACGAACTGATCGATGAGCTGATAGGAATGACAGAGCAAAGGCAGAACGCTGAAGCCCCAACTGCGGAAGGAACGGCAGCGACGTCAGACGGCCACGAGGAGCCGCTCCTCGAGGACCGGGTGCGAAAATACCGTGAAAGGCTCGCCGCATTGGTAGTGGGAGGCCAAGCCAAGCAATATGGACTAGTGGTCCATGAGAAGGTCCTCACAGCAGTACAGATCGACGCTCTGGACAATAGCGAAATCGAAAAGCTTTACGCCCGCTATGAAACAAGGCTTTGGGCAGCAATGACGAAGACGCTGGGGTCTACAGCGCTCCAGCTTTATGCGGGGCTGGCATCTATGTTTCTCCTGATACCGGCCGAAAACCAACCCGGTCTTATTGCTGACTTCAAGGGCGACCCCTTTGTCAGACACGCACTCAGCAGTGCTACCTGCGAGCTCTACCATCGCCATGGCATGTACATGGCGCCGCTAACTGCCGCGCTTATTACAGTGAAGCACTGTCAATTTGGACATCAATGCCCTATTACCATCTATGACATAAACAATGTCGGAGAACGAGCAGATTGTTGCAGAGCAACAGGAGAACCGAGAGCCAGCACAGAGTCCGGCAGATAGAGTTACAACCCCAAGCCTTTGCGAAGCAACACGGTTAAGGATCCAAAACAAGAGGGCCATGATGGCCCTGGATCGCTCACCTGATCTAAAGAGTAACAAGTGGGCCCGGGGAAGGCCATTATTGACCCCAGGGCTATAATGTGCATACTGTTGAGGGAGGTCTAAATTGGTGAAGCTTCATACCAAATATCAACAAAGGCTATAATTTGAACAATCTTGGCGAAGGTCTACTAGATGAAGCTACACAACAAATATCAAAGACCTGAGCGTTGCTATTTCAGGGAAGAAGATTTTTAAAGATTTTCCCTATATAAGCCTATGTAAAACCAAAGGGCCCTGAGGCGGGGGCATTTTTGGCCCCAGCACTATAATTTGAACAATCTTGATAGGAGTCCACTAGATGAAGCCCCATACCAAATAGCAAAGACCTGGACCTTGCAGTTTCAGAGAGGAAGATTATTAAAGATTTTCCCTATATAAGCCCATGTAAAACCAAAGGGCCCCGGGGCGGGGACATTTTTGGCTCCAGCACTATAATTTGAACAATCTTGGTAGGGGTCCACTAGATGAAGCTTCATACCAAATATCAAAGACCTTGGCCTTGCGGTTTTAGAGAAGAAGATTTTTTAAAGATTTTCACTATATAAGCCTATGTAAAACCAAAGGGCCATGGGGCGAGGGCATTTTTGGCCCCAGCACTATAATTTGAACAATCTTGGTAGGGGTCCACTAGATGAAGCTTCATACAAATTATCAAAGACCTGGGCCTTGTGGTTTCAGAGAAGAAGATTTTTAAAGATTTTCCCTATATAAGCTCATGTAAAACCAAAGGGCCCTGGCGCAGGGAAATTTTTGGCCCCAGCACTATAATTTGAACAATCTTGGTAGGGGTCCACTAGATGAAGCTTCATACAAATTATCAAAGACATGGGCCTTGTGGTTTCAGAGAAGAAGATTGTTAAAGATTTTCCCTATATAAGCTCATGTAAAACCAAAGGGCCCTGGCGCAGGGGCATTTTTTGGCCCCAGCACTATAATTTGAACAATTTTGGTAGGGGTCAACTAGATGAAGCTTCATACCAAATATCAAAGACCTGGGCCTTGTGGTTTCAGAGAAGAAGATTTTTTAAGTTTTCTGTGAAAAAAATCCGGAACCATTTGAACAACTTTGAAAGGGGTCCACCTCAGGATCATTCCTGTGAAGTTTGGTCAAAATCCAATCAGTTTAGGAAGATGTCGTTTGAAGAAATTGTTTACGCACGGATGACAGACAAAAAGTGATCCTAATATAAAACACAAGAGGGCCATGATGGCCCTGGATCGCTCACCTGATCCATAGAGTAACAAGTGGGCCCCGGGGAGGGCCATTTTTGACCCTAGGGCTATAATGTGCATAATGTTGAGGGAGGTCTAAAAAGGTGAAGCTTCATACCAAATATCAACAAAGGCTATAAATTGAACAATCCTGGCAAAGGTCCAGTAATATCTAAGACCTGGGCCTTGCGATTTCAGAGAAGAAGATTTTTTTAAAGATATTCCCAGCATAAACCTATGTAAAACCAAATGGCCCCCGGGTGAGGTCCACTGGATGAAGCTTCACACCAAATAGACCTGGGGGGGGCTATAATTTGAACAATCTTGGTAGAGGTCCACTAGTTGAAGCTTCATACCAAATATCAAAGACCTAGGCCTTATGGTTTCAGAGAAGAAGATTTTTAAAGATTTTCCCTATATAAGTCTATGTAAAACCAAAGGGCCCCGGAGCGGGGGCATTTTTGGCCCAAGGACTCTAATTTGAACAATCTTGGTAGAGTTCCACAAGATAAAGCTTCATACCAAATATCAAAGACCTGGGCCTTGCGGTTTCAGAGAAGAAGACTTTGAACGATTTTCCCTATATAAGCCCATGTAAAACCAAAGGGCCCCGGGGTGGGGGAATTTTTGGCCCCAGCACTTTAATTTTAACAATCTTGGTAGGGGTCCACTAGATGAAGCTTCATACCAAATAACAAAGACCTGGGCCTTTTGGGGTTTCAGAGAAGAAGATTTTTAAAGATGTTTCCTTAATAAGCCCATGTAAAACCAAAGGGCCCCAGGGCGGGGGCATTTTGGCCCCAGTACTATAATTTGAACAATCTTGGTAGGGGTCCACTAGATGAAGCTTCATACCAAATATCAAAGAGCTGGGCCTTGCGGTTTCAGAGAAGAAGATTTTTAAAGATTTTCCCTTTATAAGCCCTTGTAAGACCAAAGGGCCCCGGGGCGGGGACATTTTTGGCCCCAGCATTATGATTTGAACAATCTTGGTAGGGGTCCAATAGATGAAGCTTCATACCAAATATCAAAGACCTGGGCCTTGCTGTTTCAGAGAAGAAGATTTTTCAAGTTTTCGGTGAAAAAAATCTATTTTTGGCTCCTGTGACCTATATGTGCAACAGACCGGAACCATTTGAACAACTTTGAAACGGGACCAACTAAGAATCATTCCTGTGAAGTTTGGTCAAAATCCGATCAGTGGTTTAGGAGGAGATGTCGTTTGAAGAAATTGTTTACGCACAGATGACAGACAAAAAGTGATCCTATTATAAAACACAAGAGGGCCATGATGGCCCTGTATCGCTCACCTGATCAATAGAGTAACAAGTGGGCCCGGGGAGGGCCATTATTGACCCTAGGGTTATAATGTGCATAATGTTGTGGGAGGTCTAAAAAGGTGAAGCTTCATACCAAATATCAACAAAGGCAATAATTTGAACAATCTTGGCAGACGTCCACTAGATGCAGCTACACATCAAATATCAAAGACCTGAGCCTTGCGGTTTCAGAGAAGAAGAGTTTTTTAAAGATATTCCCTACATAAGCCTATTTAAAACCAAATGCCCCCATGGCGGGGGCATTTTTGGCCTCAGCGCTATAATTAAAACAATCTTGAGAAAGGTCCACTAGATGAAGCTTCACACCAAATATCAAAGACCTGGGGTTTGTTGTTTCAGAGAAGAAGATTTTCAAAGATTATCTCTATATAAGTCTATGTAAAACCAAAGGGCCAAGGGCGGGGTCATTTGTGGCCCGAGGGCTATAATTTGTTCAATCTTGGTAGAGGTCCACTAGATGAAGCTCCACGCCAAATATCAAAGACCTGGCCTTGGATTTTCAGAGAAGAAGATTTTTAAAGATTTCCCTATATAAGTTTATGTAAAACCAAAGGGTCTCGGGGCGGGGGCATTTTTTGCCCCAGGGCTATAATTTGAACAATCTTGATAGAGGTCCACTAGATGAAATTCCACACCAAATATCAAAGACCTAGGCCTTGTGGTTTCATAGAAGAAGATTTTTAAAGATTTTCCCTATATAAGTCTATGTAAAACCAAAGGACCCCGGGGCGGCGGAGTTTTTGGCCACAGCACTATAATTTGAACATTCTTGGTAGGGGTCCACTAGATGAAGATTCATACCAAATAGAAAAGACCCGGGCCTTGTGCTTTCAGAGAAGAAGATTTTTAAAGATTTTCCCTATATAAGCCCTTGTAAAACCAAAGGGCCCTGGGGCGGGGGCATTTTTGACCCCCAGCACTATAATTTGAACAATCTTGGTAGGGGTCCACTAGATGAAGCTTCATACCAAATATCAAAGACATGGGCCTTGCGGTTTCAGAGAAGAAGATTTTTAAATATTTTCCCTTTATAAGCCCATGTAAAACCAAAGGGCCCCGGGCAGGGGCATTTTTGGCCCCAGCACTATAATTTGAACAATCTTGGTAGGGATCCACTAGATGAAGCTTCATACCAAATATCAAAGACCTGGGCCTTGTGGTTTCAGAGAAGAAGATTTTTAAAGTTTTCGGTGAAAAAATTCTATTTTTGGCTCCTGTGACCTTGATGTGCAAAGGACCGGAACCATTTGAACAACTTTGATAGGGGTCAACCTAAGGATCATTCCTGTGAAATTTGGTCAAAATCCGATCAATGGTTTAGAAGGAGATGTCGTTTGAAGAAATTGTTTACGCACGGATGACAGACAAAAAGTGATCCTAATATAATACACAAGAGGACCATGATGGCCCTGGATCGCTCACCTGATCCATAGAGTAACAAGTGGGCCCCGGGGAGGGCCATTATTGACCCCAGGGTTATAATGTGCATAATGTTGAGGGAGGTCTAAAAAGGTGAAGCTTCATACCAAATATCAACAAAAGTCTATAATTTGAACAATCTTGGCAAAGGTCCACTAGATGAAGCTACACAACAAATATCAAATACCTGGGCCTTGTGGTTTCAGAGAAGAAGATTTTTTTAAAGATATTCCTTACATTAGCCTATGTAAAACAAAATGGCCCCGGGGCAGGGGCATTTTAGGCCTCAGGGCTATAATTTAAACAATCTTGATAGAGGTCCACTAGATGAAGCTTCACACCAAATATCAAAGACCTTGGCCTTGTTGTTTCAGAGAAGAAGATTTTCAAAGATTATCTCTATTATAAGTCTATGGAAAACCAAAGGGCCCTGGGGCGGGGGCATTGTGGCCCCAGGGCTATAATTTGAACAATCTTGGTAGAGGTCCACTAGGTGAAGCTTCATACCAAATGTCAAAGACCTAGGCCTTGTGGTTTCAGAGTAGAAGATTTTTCAAGATTTTCCCTATATAAGTCTATGAAAAACCAAAGGGCCCAGGAGCGGGGGGCAATTTTGGCCTCAGGGCTATAATTTGAACAATCTTGATAGAGGTCCACAAGATGAAATTTCATACCAAATATCAAAGACCTGGGCCTTGCAGTTTCAGAAAAGAAGATTTTTAAAGATTTTCCCTATATAAGCCTTTGTAAAACCAAAGGGCCCCGGGGCGGGGGCATTTTTGGCCCCAGCACTATAATTTGAACAGTCTTGGTAGGGGTCCACTAGATGAAGCTTCATACCAAATAACAAAGATCTGGGCCCTGCAGTTTCAGAGAAGAAGATTTTTTAAAGATTTTCCCAATATAAGCCCATGTACAACCAAAGGGCCCTGGGCCGGGGGCATTTTTGGCTCCAGCACTATAATTTGAACAATCTTGGTAGGGGTCCACTAGATGAAGCTTCATACCTAATATCAAAGACCTGGGCCTTGCGGTTTCATAGAAGAAGATTTTTAAAGGTTTTCCCTATATAAGCCTATGTAAAACCAAAGGGCCCCGGGGCGGGGGCATTTTTGGCCCCAGCACTATAATTTGAACAATCTTGGTAGGGGTCCACTAGATGAAGCTTCATACCAAATATCAAAGACCTGGGCCTTGCAGTTTCAGAGAAGAAGATTTTTTAAGTTTTCGGTGAAAAAAAAACTATTTTTGGCTCCTGTGACCTATATGTGCAACGGACCGGAACCATTTGAACAACTTTGAAAGGGGACCACCTAAGGATCATTCCTGTGAAATTTGGTCAAAATCCGCTCAGTGGTTTAGGAGGAGATGTGGTTTGAAGAAAAAGTTTACGCACGCACGGACGCACGGACGGACGCACGCACGGACGACGGACAAAAAGTGATCCCAAAAGCTCACCTCGTCACTACGTGACAGTGAGCTAATAAGAGGGCCATGATGGCCCTGGATCGCTCACCTGATTCATAGTGTAACAAGTGGGCCCCAGAGAGGGCCATTATTGGCCCCAGGGCTTTAATGTGCATAATGTTGAGTGAGGTCTTAAAGGTGAAGCTTCATACCAAACATCAACAAAGGCTATCATTTGAACAATCTTGGAAAAGGTCCACTAGATGAAGCTACACATCAAATATCAAAGACCTGGGCCTTGCGGTTTCAGAGAAGAAGATTTTTTTTAAAGATATTCTGTACATAAGTTTATGCAAAACCAAATGGCCCTGGGGCTATATAAATCTATGTAAAACCAAAGGGCCCCGGGTTGGGGGCACTTGTGGCCCCAGCGCTATAATTTGAACAATCTTTGTAGAGGTCCACCAGATAAAGCTCCATAATAAATATCAAAGGCCTTGGCCTTGCAGTTTCAGAGAAGATTTTTAAAGATTTCCCTATATAAGTCTATGTAAAACCAAAGGGCCCCGGAGCGGGGACATTTTTGGTTTCAGGGCTATAATTTGAATAATCTTGATAGAGGTCCACTAGATGCAGCTTCAAACCAAATACCAAAGACCCAGGCCTTGTGGTTTCAGTGAAGAGGATTTTTAAAGAATTTCCCTATATTAGTCTATGTAAAATCATAGGGCCCTAGAGTGGGGGCATTTTGGCCCCAGGGCGATAATCTGAACAATCTTGGTAGAGATACATTAGATGAAGCTTCATACCAAATATCAAAGTCCTGGTCCTTGTGGTTTCAGAGAAGAAGCTTTTTAAAGATTATCCCTATATAAGCCTATGTAAAACCAAAGGGCCCCGGGGCGGGGGCATTTTTTGCCCCAGCATTATAATTTGAAAATCTTGATAGGGGTCCACTTAATGAAGCTTCATACCAAATATCAAAGTTCTGGGCCTTCGGGTTTCAGAGCAGAAGATTTTTAAAGATTTTCACTATATAAGCCTATGTAAAACCAAATGGCCCCGGGGCGGGGACATTTTTGGCCTCAGCACTATAATTTAAATAATCTTGTTAGGGGTCCTTTAGATGAAGCTTCATACCAAATATAAAAGACCTAGGCCTTGTGGTTTTAGAGAAGAAGATTTTTAAAGATTTTCCCTACATAAGTCTATGTAAAACCGAAGGGCCCCGGGGCGGGGGCATTTTTGGCCCAAGGGCTATAATTTGAACAATCTTGGTAAAGGTCCATTAGATGAAGCTTCATACCAAATATCAAAGACCTGGGCCTTGTCGTTTCAGAGAAGAAGATTGTTAAAGATTTTCCCTATATAAGCCTATGTAAAACCAAAGGGCCCCAGGACGGGGGCATTTTTTGCCCCATGGCTATAATTTGAACAATCTTGGTAGAGGTCCACTAGATGAAGCTTCATACCAAATATCAACGACCTGGGCCTTGTGGTTTCAGAGGAGAAGATTTTTCGAGATTTTCCCTATATAAGCCTATGTAAAACCAAAGGGCCCCTTGGCGGGGGCATTTTTTGCCACAGCACTATAATTTGAACAATCTTGGTAGGGGTCCACTAGATGAAGCTTCATACCGAATATCAAAGACCTGGACCTTTTGGTTTCAGAGAAGAAGATTTTTCAAGATTTTCCCTATATAAGCCAATGTAAAACCAAAGGGCCCCATGGCGGGGGCATTTTTCCCTATATAAGCCTATGTAAAACCAAAGGGCCCCGGGGCGGGGGCATTTTTGGCCCCAGCACTATAATTTGAACAGTCTTGGTAGGGGTCCACTAGATGAAGCTTCATACCGAATATCAAAGACCTGGGCCTTGTGGTTTCAGAGTAGAAGATTTTTCAAGATTTTCCCTATATAAGTCTATGAAAAACCAAAGGGCCCAGGAGCGGGGGGCAATTTTGGCCTCAGGGATTTAATTTGAACAATCTTGGTAGGGGTCCACTAGATGAAGCTTCATACCAAATATCAAAGACCTAGGCCTTGTGGTTTCAGAGAAGAAGATTTTTAAAGATTTTCCCTATATAAGCCTATGTAAAACCAAAAGGCCCCGGGGCGGGGGAATTTTTGCCCCCAGCACTATAATTTGAACAATCTTGGTAGGGGTCCACTAGAGGAAGCTTCATACCAAATATCAAAGACCTGGGCCTTGTGGTTTCAGAGAAGAAGACTTTTTAAGTTTTTGGTGAAAAAAAATCTATTTTTGGCTCCTGTGACCTAGATGTGCAACGGACCGGAACCATTTGAACAACTTTGAAAGGGGACCACCTAAGGATCATTCCTGTGAAGTTTGGTCAAAATCTGATCAGTGGTTTAGGAGGAGATGTCGTTTAAAGAAATTGTTTACGCACGCACGCACGGACGCACGACAGACAAAAAGTGATCCCAAAAGCTCACCTCGTCACTATGTGACGGTGAGCTAAAAAGTGGCGGCAAGGTGTGCTGGAGCTGCTGCCAGAAAGGCCAAACAGGAACGGCTGCTCGAACAGTTTGGGACGGCCAAAGACTCATTTCGTCCACCAGTCAGCACAGCTGATGTCAGTATTCCTCCAAAGGAAATGGTCTCAAAGGAACCGTCACGCAGTGGTGCAGCACACAACCATGGACTAACCGACTGGACCCAATGGATCATTGGGGCTTGTTTTTATGGGTGGTGCACTCATGTTTCTTCTGCGCTTGCGCGCCACACAGGCAGAACAAACGCCACAAGTGGCACCCTCCGTTGACTTGACAGCGTCGATGCCCAAGCGGCTTGTTGTTTCACAGCAACCACAATAAAAGACAAGCCCAGACCCATTCTATATGGAGTGAAGCCCGTTGCGTAGCAATAATGACAACCCCGGCAGCTGACGGTAAAATGCTTGTCAACGTGCTCTACCATAGCGCAGTCGTCTGTGGCATCGCTGTGGGATACGCCCGGCTTGGCAAGATGGCGATTGCGGGTAGCCCCCCCAAAGCTAGACTTCATAGCCTGCAATGTGGGCATGGCATGCTAATTAAATAAGGGCTGATACCTGCTGATATCATGAAGTAATGGTAAGTATTGCTATGCTCGTTGGCGGTGCCCTGGTGAACGCCCTGGCGTTCTCGGGATCGAACTACTTGTTCTCCAGTTTGAAGAGCTCTGGCGTCAACGAAGAGCGCATGCGACACGATAAAGCGGTCGAACAGTTACAGGCTGCACAGTGGAACCGACCAAGCGTATTGATTTCATCACTGAGGAACTCCGCCGCCAGGGGCACGCCGTTCGAACCTTCAAAGACGTTGATGACGCGATGCACCTGTATGAGCAGGCCACCGGGAAAAATGTCGACCTGGGGCCAGCTCTCCGATTTTACCAACCGAGTGACGACCAGAAAGAATGCGGTGTCTTTAGGACAAAATGGGTACTTGTTAGGGCTGAATGAGCAAACAGGCTGATCAGTGTTTTTAGGGTATATATTACTTCCTGGAGCATACTATGAAATCCAACTCTCGTTTTCTCATTTAACCTAATAGTGTGACTGTTATCTCCCTCACTCGCTTGTTAGCGATCAATTACTTTTGTCAAGATTATAAAACAAATACACAGTGGAAAAGTTTGTTTCGATCGGGATTAAATAGGTTAGTCTGACAACCGGAAATAAATAAATGTAAAATATTAGAAATTATAATTTTTCAGGATTGAAGGTATAAAACAAGATTAATAGAAAAATAACAGATAATTATGCGAGTATTAAAAAAAATATTTGAAAAAAAAAAAAATATATATATATATATATATGTGTGTATTGCACAACGTCAATTGATATGTTATCATCCTATCATCAATGTGTACACAAAATGTCCGATCCCTGATGCATCTGTCCGATTTCTAGTCTCTCACATCTTTCGGCTAGACCTCCGAACTGTCTGAAGGAAAACAGGGGTGCATTCAGGACCGGCAGGCATTGAAGACTTCCCAGAAAGGGGGGTCCATGTCTGAAGCAAGCCAGTAGGGTGAACAATGTATATAAAGAAAAAAAACTCGCCCCAAAAATACCATGCTGGTAGTGAACACAGGGGGAGTTTTGCTATTTTTTGGCGTGAGTTCGAATCTCCAGAGAGACAACTAATTATTTTTTTATCTTTTTTTTTTGGTGTTGTTGGAGCAAACCAATGGTCTGAAACCAAGATGGGGCTTCTGAGGTCGAATTAAAAAGGGCATTCGCCCTTGGTATGTCGCAGCCAGTTGGGGTTGAATTTTTGTTTAGAGTTGAGAGGCTTAATTTATCAAAAAGAGAATATTGATGTTTTAGGTTGGGAGGTTTAATTTACCAAAAAGAGGATTTTTTGGGTCAAAATGAGGTGGGAAGCTTAATGGGTTAAATGGGGCTTTCATGGCTGAAACAAAAAGTCCATTCACCCCCCCAGCTG
This sequence comes from Lucinisca nassula, assembly GCA_963580285.1. Classification (NCBI taxonomy): domain Eukaryota; kingdom Metazoa; phylum Mollusca; class Bivalvia; order Lucinida; family Lucinidae; genus Lucinisca; species Lucinisca nassula. The sequence goes on along the minus strand of OY757015.1, from coordinate 56,048,253 downwards.
CTCAGGCGTATGGGAGGAGTAGTCGTTTAAAGATTATTCTATGTTAAGCTCTGGTGGCCATCTTGTTCATCCATGCAGAATGATTTTGTCTATTTGGTAGAGAGCCATCTAGGCAACATTCTTCTGAAGTTTAATTGGAATTTGTCCAACAATTTAGAGGAGTTTGCATTTTGAGGACATTGTTGATGTTTTCTATTTTTAGCTATTGGGGCCATCTTGTTCAGCAAACCCAAACCATTTTCGCTATTTAGGAAGAGAGCCACCTGGGCAGCATTCCTATGGAGATTGAATGAAATTGGCCGTCTGCATCTGAATTGTTACTGGTGATATGTTTTTTAATGGCGTTCAATCATTCATTTGCCTTGGGTATGGGAAGAGTAGTCATACGACCCGCAGAAAAAGCGACCGACTGAAGTCGTTGATTTTCTAAGAGTGCCCTAAAATCACCGTGTCATTCTGTCAGTCTGTCTGTCCGCCAGTAACCTGTTTGTGAAAATTGGTGATAGTGACTTAAGCGCTTGGAATATTTAAACAATTTTTGGCATACTGATAGATATCAATGCGATCTAACCAATTAACTTGTGAAATATTACTTTCCATTTTGTATAGCCTCGCCCAGGCGAAAAATGTGAAAATTTTCGAACTGCTTCTCGTCGGAAACCGTTGGGCCGATTGAAGTCAAATTTCATATGGAGCCTCTATGTGATGGAGGAATCCAAAATTTGCTCATGGGGTCCAGGTAACAAGACCAAAATGGCCGCCAAGCCATATATGGTCTGTCTGTCTGTCCCCCTGTAACCTGTTTGTGAAAATTGGTGATAGTGACTTAACCGCTTGGAATATTTAAACAATTTTTGGCATACTGATAGATATCAATGAGATCTAACCAATGAACTTGCGAAATATTACATTTCATTTAGTATAGCCTCGCCGAGGCGAAAAATGTGAAAATTTTTGAACTGCTTCTCCTCGGAAACCCTTGGGCCGATTGAAGTCAAATTTCATATGGAGCCTCCACGGGATGGGGGAAACAAAAATTTGCTCATGGGGTCCAGGTCACATGACCAAAATGGCCGCCAAGCCATATATGGTAAAAACCCTTCAAAAATAGTCTTCTCCAGAACCACTGGGCAGATTTCCACGAAACTTGATAAATAGCATCTGGGACGTAGGCCCATCATAAATTGCTAAAATGGTGACCCTGGGTTGACCTTGACCTTCTTTGTGCCTAGGTCAAACTTTGACACATATGCTTTAGTACTGGAAAAGTGAGAATGCATTTTATCCTGCAAACAATTCAGAATACAGTACTAAAGTATAAGATATATTTTTGCTCCTTATGATAAGGCGCATTTATTGGGGGAACCGTTTTAGGTCCAGGTCACATGACCAAAATGGCCGCCATACCCACATATGGTAACACTCATAAAGCTAAAAGCATTCGGCGGGTCGTGCACTTCAGCTGAAGCACTGGTTTAAAGATTGTATTCTCTATTTTTAACTCTGGTGGCCATCTTGTTCCTCGGAGCAGAACTATCTTAGCTATTTTGGTGAAGGGTCACCTAAGCAAGATTTTTAAGAAAGTTGAATGAAATTGGCTCATGGGTATTGAAGGAGTATTCATTAAAAGGATTTTCCCTTTTTTTTTAGCTTGTTAGCCATTTCCTGCATTCAAGCACAACGATTTAGCTATTTAGGTAGAGAACCACCAAGGCAACATTTCCTGTGAAGTTTAAATGAAATTGGCCAAAGGGCTAAAGAGAAGTCTTTTTAGACCAATTGTGTACGTCAGACGACACATGATAGAGGACATACATTGACTGATCACAATGGCTCACCATAAGCACTCCATACTCAGGTGAATTTAAAATGGATTAGGGCAATGCAGTGAGGTAATTTTGACAATGAATCCAACTCCCAAAAGAATTTTATTTTTGGAATGATGGGGAGGATCAGAAGTAGGCAGGGGGAAGAATTCAGCAGTGAAAGGGGCAAGTAAGGAAGTGTATTTTCTTACTGCATCAAAAACCAGGAAACTTTTCCTTTAAGGAGGGTGGGGTAGGGCCCGTGAGGGACAGGGAGATACCGCATGAAGGGGTGGAAAGTTGAAATCTAATGTATGGAACTTTTTTTTCTAAACTACTGTCCGGTTATGTTCCAATATTTTGATTTCTGGATACCAAAAGTAGAATATTATGGTGTACATTAGGATTACGATACAGTTTCAGTCCCTATGCATCTTCAGATCTGCAGTGTCTCTTAAGTTGTGACCCATGCAAATCTTAATCTGATAAATGTAGTTAGAAACAGGTTTCAACGTTTTATTTTCTAGTCTTTGCAATTAGTTTTAAGCTTTTCTGGTGACAACATCAAAAAAGCATATTTGGCGATGAAAGTGACTCACATATATTAAAGACTTGAAAATTGTTTTGAACATTAATTTTTTGTCATCTCGTCCCATACTTGAGATTTAAGTAATCTTGTTGTTCAATAAATTTTGGCTTTTCATATTGTGTTAATGTTTCACAGTTTGATGTACCTGTTCTGTTTTACTATATGATACAACTCAGGCTCATTAAACTTTGAAATAATTCCCTTGATACCAAATTGTTTTGTTCTTTCATTTTTTATTTTTTTGTTCAGGGGAAAACTCCTTTTTGTCACACATTTAATGTATCTATACACATTAATAAACTTCGGCAAAAAGAGCATTTTCATACATATTCCTATTGGTCTAACACTTCATTATGTTTGAAACAGCATTTAAGAATTCAGTTCAGGTAAAAGCAGCAAAATTAAATCCCTTGTAAAATCTTACATATGGGACAATTTTGCTTCTGTTTGAGATCATTTTTGCCGGTCATTGTTATTATCATTACTCAAGTAGTTCTACTAGTAGCAAGATTTATGAAAATGATGTTCAAAACTAAGTCCTGAAATATGGTGTTCTGGTCATTCTGAACCTACTTTTCTTAAGAGTAAACAGTAATAAAGGACAATTTTATTTAAATTTTACCCCTTATAAGCTTTAGGTATTTTTTTTTTCTAAAATGTGTGTACAAACATCATTTTTAATTGGAATCTATTATGTCAGCTAATTTCACATAAATTACAACATTTCAATGGTTTCTAGTGTTAACATTCAAAACATTTAGTTTGCTTATAATCGTAAGATTTTCAACCTAAATATTGCCTGAAAACATTTTCATGATTTCCTCCAATAAAGTTATCCTTTTATTGACAGAAAATTAATTCTAAGATATTATTGTTTTGAAATAACTATGAATTCTTTATGGCTGTCTTTTTTTTATTTTTTCACCTATGTGGCCACAAAAGTGCCACCTTACCTTGCACAGGTCCACCTGTAAACACCTCAAAATTCTATGTTCGTCAAAACTTTTGTACTTTTTCAAAGATGTTTCACCATTTTTACATGGGTGTTTTTTTGTTATTCAGTCAAGAGATGCAGAACCAATCGTGCATAAACCTTTCTATGTTTCAAACCCTGTGTCTTATGCACTGTACCTGATGACCGATGAAATACCAACACTATTAGCAATTTCTTTCACTGTCGGCCTTGCATCTTGTTTGACCATATATGCCACAGCAGCAACATCAGCTTTTGTAGCAGCTTTTCTTAGATGGGGCTCATCTTTAGGGTCAGTTTTACTGCCTTTTAATTTTTATGCCACCATAAAATTGATGTTTTAGAGACAACAGGAGTCCAATGTATCTGATACAGTTCACTGTATATCTGTGAAACTGAAACATTCAGACCAGTGCTACCTTAAATGTAGGCTCTAATTTCAAGCCTATTTTGTTTTTCAAACAGTAAGAGTTGAGTGTATAACACTGAACTAACTTTTGACCGAACAGATAAGACCTAAATTTCATCCTATTATAGAAACAAGAGGACCAAGCTAGCTTGGTCCTGTATCGCTCACCTGAGCAAACAGATTCAAAGTTTAAGGAAGTGCAAACCTTTACTGAAGGCTTTATAGGAGGACATGGTGATGACAGGGTAAGCATTTTCTGAAAATCAAGTAGAATGTAACTCTATGATAAACAGGCTGACCTCACCGGTTTTCAAACTCATTCAAGCTTTTATTCCTGACTTGCTAAGAAGATCCGATCTAAACTGAAGTGGCTATGGTGATGACAAGTTCAAAAACAAGTTTTCAAACTCCTCCAAGCTTTCTGCCTGACTTCCTTGTTTGTAAGTTTCATCAAGATCCGTTCAAAACTAAAGGGGCAGGAGTGATGACAATGTCGAAAATAGGCATTTTCAGCAATCAAAGGCACGTCACTCTATGATAAATGTGCCGACTTGGCCGGTATTCGAACTCACCTGAGGTTTTATTCCCAGCCACCTTACATGTAAGTTTCAGAAAGATCCGATCAGACTTGGCCGGTATTCAAACTCATCCAAGATTTTATTCCCAGCCACCTCACATATAAGTTTCAGAAAAATCCAATCAAAACTGATGGGGCTACGGTGATGACAAGGTCAAAATTTGGCATTTTTAGCAATCAAAGGGATGTTACTCTAAAATAAATGAGCCGACCTGGCCAGTTTTTGAACTCATCCGAGGTTTCATCCCCAGCCACCTTACATATAAGTTTCAGAAAAATCTGATCAAAACTGAAGGGGCTACGGTAATGGCAAGGTCTAAAATCAACATTTTCAGCCATCAAAGGGACATAACTCTAAGATAAATGGGCTGACTTGGCCTGTTTTCGAACTCATCCAAGATTTTATCACCAGCCACCTTACATATAAGTTTCAGAAAGATCCGATCAAAACTGATGGGGCTACCGTGATGACAAGGTCAAAAATCGGCATTTTCAGCAATCAAAGGGACGTAACTCTATGATAAATGGGCCAACTTGGCCGGTATTCCAACTCATCCTAGGTTTTATCTCCATTCACCTTACATATAAGTTTCAGAAAGATTAGATCAAAACTGCAGGGGCTACGGTGATGACAAGGTAAAAAATTGACATTTTCAGCCATCAAAGGGACATAACTATATAGTAAATAAGGCAGCTTGGCCGGTTTTCGAACTCATCCGAGGTTTTATCCCCAGCCACCTCACATATAAGTTTCAGAAAGATCCGATCAAAACTGAAGGGGCTACAGTGATGACAAGGTCAAAAATCAACATTTTCAGCAATCAAAGGGACCTTACTCTATGATAAATAGGCCACCTTTGCTGGTAGGCGAACTCATCCGAGGTTTTATCCCCAGCCACCTTGCATATAAGTTTCAGAAAGATCCGATCAAAACTGAAAGGGCCTGGTGATTACAAGGTCAAAAATCGACATTTTCAGCAATCAAAGGGAGTTACTCTGTGATAAATGGACCAACTTTGCTGGTTTTCGAACTCATCCGAGATTTTATCCTCAGCCACTTTACATATAAGTTTCAGAAAGATTCGATCAAAACTGAAAGGGCTACAGTGATGACAAGGTCAAAAATCAGCATTTTCAGCAATCAAAGGGACGTTACTCTACGATAAATGGGCCGACTTGGTCAGTTTTCGAACTCATCCGAGATTTTATCCCCAGCCACCTTACATATAAGTTTCAGAAAGATCCGATCAAAACTGAAGGGGATACGGTGATGACAAGGTCGAAAATCGGCATTTTCAGCAATCAAAGGGACGTAACTCTATGATAAATCGGCGGACTTGGCCGGTTTTCGAACTCATCCGAGGCTTTATCCCCAGCCACATTACATATAAGTTTCAAAAAGATCCAATCAAAACTGAAGGGGCTACGGTGATGACAAGGTCGAAAATTGGTATTTTCAGCAATCAAAGGGACGTAACTCTATGATAATTGGGCCGACTTGGCCGGTTTTCGAACTCATCCGAGTTTTTATCCCCAGTCACCTTACATATAAGTTTCAGAAAGATCCGATCAAAACTGAAGGCGCTACGGTGATGACAAGCATTTTCCCATAGTAAGTCTATGGGACCTTGTGGTTACCATAGGAACCAAAGTTTTAGAGCGATTTCGAAAAAAAGTTTATGTCATCAATGCCCCAACAGAGGCATGCTACCGATGAGAAATGATTGAGATCAGCCTGCAGGATACAGAGATATAGCTGCTCAAAAGTGTGGACGGACGACGGAGGACACACTATACTATAAGCTCCCCTGGAGCCTTCGGCCCAGGTGAGCTAAAAACACTCCCACCCCCACCAATGAAATGAACACAGTTTCCACTTGCTCTTATTATAGCCATGCGGTATGGTGGGCCATTAGTGACACAAATGAGCACCCTCATAAATGCTATGCACTTTTGTTTGGCTATGACAGTGGTACAGTTCAGGACACCAGCAATAGTGTTATTAGAAGGATGTGGCGTATGTGTATAATGTACAACAATGATCCTAAGTATTGGGACAGATAGGCCCAAGCAAACATACATACCCTGATCAGACTGCTCCTGTAAACTTTCGGATGAGTCTTTAAACCGAGGTCCCGTCTCCCTGTGACCTGAAGGAGCAGTCTGATTTTGACCTTCGCTGTTCGCCATTCTGTCTGCACCTTTTGGACTCCTTGCTTGATCAAGAGACTAATTTGCTAATATTTTTAGAGGCATTACAGAAAGTCCTGAAAGTATTTGAATGTTTAGGATTTTTGCAGTTTGTAGGTTACCTCGTTGTTTTCTGTGCTTTTCTGACTTGGAGAAGAACTCTATCATGTCTTCTGTTATTTCCATCTCAAAAGCATCACTACCAGAAACCTAGACAACAGAAAAATAAAAATAAACTAGATCTGCAGTCGATGGTAAACCATCGCAAATACCCGCTTTTTCTATTAATAACACTAATGACTATGTATTAGCTAGCCAAAACTACATGTAAGTTAAAAAAAGTTGCAAAGAACATTCTAACTGATAAGCAAAGTTTCAGAAGTGTAACATTTATAGTTTAGAAGATATGCCAAAGTCATACTTTTTGACCTTTGACCTTGGGGTTATGTTGAATCCACCTAAAGTATCCCAATTTTTTCTATATTCCAACAGCCATCCGATAACCAAGTTTCAGAAGTGTAACTCCAATAGTTTAGAAGATATGGCAAAGTCATACTTTTTGACCTTTGACCTTGGGGTCGAGGTCACACCAAAAGTAGCCCAACATATTCTATATTCCAAGGGTCATCCAATAAGCAAAGTTTCAGAAGTGTAACTCCAATAGTTTAGGAGATATGGCAAATCATAATTTTTGACCTTTGACCTTGGGGTCATGTTGAGGTCAAGGTCACACCGAAAGTATCCAAATTTATTGTATATTCCAAGGGCCATCCAATAACCAAAGTTTCAGAAGTGTAACTCTAATAGTTTAGAAGATATGGCAAAATCATACTTTTTGACCTTTGACCTTGGGGTCAAGGTCACACCAAAAGTAACCTGACATATTCTATATTCCAAGGACCATCCAATAAGCATAGTTTCCTAAGTGTAACTCCAATAGTTTAGGAGATATGGCAAATCATATTTTTTGACCTTTGACCTTGGGGTCATGTTGAGGTCAAGGTCACAAAAAAGTTGCCCACTGCCATCTACATTCCATGTACTATCCACATGCAAAGTTTCAAAAGTGTAACTTCAGTGGTTGCAGAGGAGATCCAATCACAAGAAACGTGACGGACAGACGGACAGACGGACGGACGGACGGTCGGACGGACAGACGGACTGACGCCGGATCGAACTGTGGTACGAAAACAATATACCCGATTTTTCTTCGAAAAAGCGGGTATAATAAATTTTCAGTTATGTAAACCTAACTCTAAAACCAATAGTTAGAGGATTTTTACATTTTTGAGGTGGTCACCAAAAATATTTCATTGAGTGTGTTGAAAATATCCAAATTTTCAATAGTGCTAAGCACGAGTGAAAATTCGGACGTTTTCTACAAACGAGATGAAATACATTTAGTATACACCAAAAAAAAGTAAATTTTCAATTTATTTTTTAATTTATTAGGACACTTACGGTAACTGATCAATTGTCTTGCATGTCACAGTTTTGAACTGGCTATGACGTCAAAAGTTACTGTAAGTGTGTGTGTGTGTGAATTCGGGTTTAACGTCGCTTTCAACAATTTTTCTGTCATATCACGATGGTGTCTGGTTGCGACAGGGAGCTCAATGCTCACGTTTATAGTGCTGCCTCACTGAAGTATCATGTCCCAGACACATTACATGATACCACACCCAGTCACATTATCCTGACTTGATCGACCAGTCCTAGCTCTACCCCGTAAATCTGAGTGCAAAGCGAGGAGCAGCTAGTACCATTTTTAACGACTTTACCCGTTTCTGTTTTACGTCTTCTGGACACCGAGGCGAATAAATTCTACGATAGTTCTCATCAGTTATATGATGCGGCTCTCTTAACTAGAGGCTATACTCAGCATACTCTCCGTCCTTACATTGATTCTGAAATTAATCATAAACGCCATTTCTTCAAAATATCCTTCATTAATAAGGGTATGGATTTTATAGATTTGCCCAGTATCTTCCGTGAGAGATCGGTACTTTCTTCCATTCCTGCTTATTTTCAAAATACTGAAACACCTATAATTTGCTATAAATATAACAAACCTGTTAGATCTATCATTTTTAATTTCAACAAGCAAATTCGTTGAATTGATATCCCCCGCCGAATGGGTTTTTCGTGTAGAATGGCAAGAAAATATATCTGGCCAAAATTGAGGATGGTTCTAAGAAGCAAACTAGAGACAATGAGGAAGGGCCCCGCTGAACATTTACTCCCTGGATGAGAGGCTGTACCCTGACCTACTGACCTAATTATCAGTAGAGATTAACTTGTCTGTCAAAGTTGAGGTTTATTTACCTGTTATGTGGTTTCAAGGATACCAAAATAAAATTCGCGAATATTAAAAAAAACCCGATATAATCACGAATAGACAAAATTCCTCAATTTCAATCATTTAAGGGGAAATAACTCTGGATAAAAAAGTCAATCCAGGTAAATCAGAAAAAAAAATTGCGCGTGCATCACGGCAGCATAATAATACATATTTATTTCAAGTTTCATTTTATTCCATGCAATAGTTGCTGAGAAGCGGTTCCAGACAAAGTGAGACGACGAAAAATCCAGAATTTTAATCATTTAAGGGGCCATAACTCTGGGTGTAAATAGTCAATCCGAAAAAAATTTGTGCGTGCATCACCACAGCATAATAATACATATTTATTTCAAGTTTCATATAATTCCATGCAATAGTTGCTGAGAAACAGTTCCCGACAAAAAAGTGACACGACGAAAAATCCAGGATTACAATCATTTAAGGGGCCATAACTCTGGATGTAAAAAGTAAATCCGGAAAAAAAATGCGCGTGCATCACCACAGCATAATAATACATATTTATTTCAAGTATCATTTAATTCCATGCAATAGTTGCTGAGAAACGGTTCCGGACAAAGTGAGACGACGAAAAATCCAGAATTTCGATCATTTAAGGGGCCATAACTCTGGATGTAAAAAGTCAATCCAGAAAAAAATTGCGCGTGCATCACCGCAGCATAATAATACATATTTATTTCACGTTTCATTTAATTCCATGCAATAGTTGCTGAGAAACAGTTCCGGACAAAGTGAGATGACGAAAAAATCCAGAATTTCAATCATTTAAGGGGCCATAACTCTGGATGTAAAAAGTCAATCCGAAAAAAAATTGCGCGTGCATCACTGCAGCATAATAATACATATTTATTTCAATTTTCATTTAATTCCATGCAATAGTTGCTGAGAAACGGTTCCGGACAAAGTGAGACGACGAAAAATCCAGAATTTCAATCATTCAAGGGGCCATAACTCTGGATGTAAAAAGTCAATCCGAAAAAAAATTGCCCGTGCATCACCACAGCATAATAATACATATTTATTTCAAGTTTCATTTAATTCCATGCGATAGTTGCTGAGAAACGGTTCCGGACAAAAAAGTGTGACGGACGGACGGAAGGATGGATGGACGGACGGACGGACGGAAGGACGGATGGACGGAAGGACGGAAGGACGGACGGACGGACAGACGGACAACGCCAAAACTATATCCCTCCGCCTTCGGCGGGGGATAATAAACTTGTTTCAGATCTTGATATTGATACTAATACTCCTGATTCATGTGATTGTAAAAACTCAAAGTATTGCTATCCTGCTGCTGGTCATGTAATTACTGGCAATTTGAAAATTATTCCTGATTCTAGGATAAGGAATATAATTTCTAAAGGACCGAAATATCGGTTTCCTTCTAAAATTGATTTCAGTAAATGTAGAGATGAAATCGCTGCTTCCTTGAATGAATTCGGTAATCGATGGTGTAAGCGAGAGTATGTTGAGCATAAAGCCCTTAAGGACTGGAAACTTAGCATTTTAAAACTAGTGAATAGACGCATTTCTTTCTATTCTCAAAATACTAACTTATTACCTCCTAAGCCCAAGACGTCTTTTCGTCATCTTAAACTAGGTATACAAGAATTTCATAAGAAGTTTGTTTTGGCCCCTGCAGACAAGGCCGCTAACAACGTCGTCGTTGTGTGACGGCTCCACTATGTTAACACGCTTAAGCAGGAGCTTGGTGGTACTAAGGCCTATGAACTTCAGCCTTTAGCTGAAGAGAGAGAGCTATAGTAGATAAACATGTTTGTCTTTCAGCCACCAAATTTGCTGTGTGTGTTAACGAAGGCCAAGACAAGCTTCCTACGCTATACTGGTTACCAAACCTTCATAAAAAACCTTACAAAGCACGGTTTATTGCAAATGCTAGCTCTTGCACTACCACTGAACTTTCTAAATTATTAACTTCCTGTCTTACTGCTATTAAAATATTGTGATAAAGTCTTTGAAAGATCAGGAAGAAATCTGTTTTGGTGTATAAAAAATTCGAATGAGGTTTTAAATAAATTGAAATCTAGACATTTTCGTGCTTCTAGTCTGTCTACCTACGATTTTTCCACTCTTTACACTACACTTCCTCATAATCTTATAAAAGAAAAGCTTAATGATTTAATCGAATGGGCTTTTCACAGAGAAGATTCTCTCTATCTTGCATGTAATGTCAGAAATGCATTTTTCACTTCTAAAGAGCATAAGAATTATACACTTTGGTCATGTCAGAAAGTGTGTGATGCCCTCACCTTTCTACTTGACAATATTTATATTAGATTCGGTACTAAGTTATTTAGACAAATTGTGGGTATTCCGATGGGTACTAATTGCGCACCTCTTGTGGCTGATCTGTTCTTGTATTGTTATGAAAGAGACTTCATTTTGTCCCTTTCCATTGATAACCAATCTGAAATTATTGAAGCTTTTAGCTCTACTTCTAGATATTAAGATGATTTATTAAATATTGATAATACCTACTTTGATGGTTTGATCAGTCAGATTTACCCCCTAGAACTTCAGTTAAATAAAGCAAATTCTTCTGATACCGAGGCCCCGTTTTGGGATTTACATCTATCTATTGTAGATGGATTTGTTTCGTGCAAAATTTATGATAAACGCGATGACTTTGATTTTGAGATTGTAAATTTTCCTTTTTTGGATGGTGATGTTCCTCGTGCGCCATCCTATGCCGTTTATATTTCGCAATTAATTCGATTTGCTAGAGTGTGTAGTCATGTAACTGACTTCAACACTCGTAATAAATTATTAACGGCTAAACTCCTTAATCAGGGTTATCGGTACCATAAACTACGCAAAGCCTTTTCAAAATTTTATAGACGCCATTCTGATTTAATTTCAAAATTCAATATTGGACTTAAATCTCTTCTGCAACAAGGTCTATCGGAACCCGAATTTTATGGTGACTTAGTATATAAATTCAGAAAAATATATAACCGCAATGACTTCAGCACCAAATTTCGTAAAATCATTCTTCAATATAAAAAGATTGGGTACAACATGGATATTATACGACAGACTGCATGCATGGTAGTTAACCCAATCACGGTTGGCAACTTTGCTTCCCATTTTAATTGCACGTCGATGGGTCAGGCCTCAGATTCTATGACGGCTCCAACGTAAAGGCTTATTGAGAATTAGAGAGATAATGTTGGTTGGTGCCTGATGCTCTGTCTCTGGTCGGGCTCATCGGAGTCTAACTGTTGGTTTTCTTTTGCTCCAGCATTTCAGTGGTTTCTTGCTGTCGAGTCCTCACCGTTGTCTCACCTCTGTGGTTCTTTGATTTTTGTGTTCACGGAGATGTTGCACTGATGAGTTAGGAGGCCTTCATGCGGACTGAACAAATTATTTGTCTAAATCGTGACGGAAGTAAAGGCGAGGATTGCGGCCACGTAAAATCGATTTAAGCCCCCCAACGGAAATCTTCCACTGACCGTTCCAAGGCGGCTCTTCTGTGGCGATTTATTTATGTTGTTGTTTGTTACTTACTGTGTGTATCACTTGTGTCTTTTTATTTTGGATGGCCATATGGCCATTTTGTGGGAAAGTAACTGTCCTTATGGCCTTCCTTTGTTTAGGTTTCCATTATGGTCTGGTCGCTTAATGTTTGTATTTCTTTCCCTTTGGTGTCTTTTATGGGTGGAGTAAGTTAATTGTATCAATTCCTGATCTTTGTTTTACTTCCACTTTAGTATGTCGCGGCCCGGGATCGAACCCGAGACCTCCTGTTCCCCGGAGCGGACACTCTACCAACTGAGCTATCGGGGCCGGTCAAAGTTACTGTCAGTTTCAAAACATAAACATATCGCCATTTTGAATACAGCATCTTTACAGTTCAAAGAATGCTTTTCAAGGTATCTTACAGGATCATTTTATCGATAAAAAAGTAGTCGAGCTGCTTCTGTGAAAATAACAAGATCATGTTATTTTTCACTGTGTTTCAGATATGCATTGATTTTACTGCAAAGTATAAAATAAACATGAATATTACATGCATGACAGAGAAATATAAAATTGGTATTTTCCTTTTCGCTAAGAAGAAATATTTCTTTTGTACAAGATACAATATACTGTTTTTGCAATATAATCCTTATATTCCAGCGCGGGAAAGTTTCAGTCAGGTCGACGTCATTCATGACGTCATCTAAATGGCGTCTGAGAAGCTATCAACAGACGTTCAGAATATGTGACATTTAACTCGGATGCAACGTTGAAATAAAGAAAGCATAGACATAACCCCTGTATATGAAGCACATTTTGCTTTCTTTAATCTCACATTTTTAGTTGTTTCATTAGTGACACATTGTTTCTTCTGTCTTTTTTTTATTCAGAACTACAGAAAGCGTTTTAAAATAGTTGCCCATCCAGATTTTCTACCACTCATTTTCTATAGCACTATACTGACTGAACTGTCAAAATATGCTGTAAACAGGTCAACTTATATACCTAAATTCATATCCGAAGTCCAAGATCCAAAATGATCATAAAAGTCAATGGAAGTGCATGTAATATACAGATAATTCGTTTCTCCTATTTTAAATATGGGATTTATAAGCCTTGGGAGGTAAAACAATCTAATCAAGAAACTTGTGCTTCCCACTCGTTTCTTTTTTGGATTATTTTACCTCACTCGATTTATAAATCCCATATTTAAACAAGAGGGCCAAGATGGCCCTGGAGGATAGAGCCATGATGGCCCTGGATCGCTAATCTGATTCACAGTGTAACAAGTGGGCCCCGGGGAGGGCCAGTTTTGGCCCAAGTGCTATAATTTGCATTATCTCAAGGGAGGTCTAAACGGTGAAGCTTCATACCAAATATAAATGCGTAACTATACCAAATTTAGTGACGAGGCCTTTCTGATATTTTATCTTCATTAGTGTGTCTAAACCCCAAAGTTTTGAAACCGAAACGGATGATGGACAAGATCCGGCGAACACAGCACATCCCCCTCCGAGCACACACCGACCGACGTAGCTCATGAGACAGGTCAACTGGAGGCATCAGGCAAGAGACGCCTACCAGGGAACTTATAGGCGTCTCCCACCGAGCCAACATCAGCAAACATGGCCCACACTCCACGGAAGCCCCGGGAATCAGGAAGGAGATGCCCAAAGAAGCGGGACATGCAAAATTTATAATATTAGTAAACGTGACAACCAAATCCGCTAAGTTGCATGTCCCACCTGACAAGTCAGTCTTAGTTTTAGAAAAATTAGAAATATATACTGCATAAATTAAAGATATAATATAGTTATTTAAATCAGTACTTGGGTACTGAGGTCAACACCGCAGTATCAACCTCAGCACTAAGAAAGTGTTACTGGACTGATGATACCCTCGGGGACGAACAAATCATCCACCAGCAGAGATACCGACCCAGTGGTTGCAATTAATGCGTAACTATACCAAATTTAGTGACACAGAGGCCTTTCTGATAGTTAATCTTCATCAGTGTGTTTAAACCCCAAACACAGCACATCCCCTCCGAGCACACGCCGACCGACGTAGCTCATGAGACAGGTCAACTGCAGGCATCAGGCAAAATATCAAAGACCAGAGCTTTCTGATTTCAAACTGGAAGATTTTTAAAGGTGTTCCTTATATAAGTCTAAATAACACCTGTGGGCCCCTGGGAAGGGCCATTTTGGCCTGCTTTAATTTGAACAGTCTTAAATATCAAACACCTGAGCCTTCTGGTTTCAGCCAAGAATATTTTTAAAGGTTTTCCCTATGTAAGTCAATGTAAAACAAAAGGGCTTCAGGGCGGGGGCATTTTTGGTCCCATGGCTATAATTTGAACAATCTTGGTAGCAGACCTGGGGTAATTGTATTCTGTATTCTTATTCGAATACTATTCGAATACATTTTTGAGTATACATGAAGTATTCTGTATTCGTGGATTTTTTAGAATAAAAGTATTTGTATTTATATTCGAATACATTTCAAAAGTCATGTATTCATGTATAGTTTTACGAATACATTATGAATACTTTTGCACTTTGCAGAAAAAAAATTATGAATCAATACATAAATGTTTTAATTGATGTCACTAAAGTCCTTGACTGCTCATGGAGGAACTTCTGAAATTACTATTAGATGGTTTAATACAATACATATCAGACAGCCAAGCATATTTATTGATTCATTTGGTTGCATTGATGCAAATAAAAGCTTTTAAGATGACAAACATTTCATTTTTATGAAATTATATTACTTTAAATGTGACTGATATTATAATTTGCTGACTAGGAGAGGTGTGAAAAACAGAAGAGAATAACATCATTCTCTTCTCAGTTAGATTTGTTTTATTCAGAGACACTTACTTCAGTCACAAATTACAGTCATGGTCCATCACTGTGGCACATGGCTATTTCTAGTCTGTTCTTACAAATGTATCCATTTGTCAATATATGTTGTTTTAGGCTGATTTGTGCTGATGGCATAAAATAATTTCTGCTACCCATTTATGTCCAATGAACTCTTCAATTTATATTATTAGACAGAAAAAATTCAATTTATGAGGTGTCTGCTTACTGTTTATTATTTTTTGCAAAATTTTATGATCTTTAGAAAGTACTGTACACTTTGATCAGACGCTATATTCTGTGGCATATGATCTTAATCTACACAGCCAAGGTCCCTTTTAAGGGACTGTAGGCATTGATGTGTTAATCTGTAAAGTAACTTGTATGTCATTCTCCCTGTTGATAACATTTAAAAAATCATACACCAAAAAAAATTGTCTAGGTAGTAAAATGAAAGTGAAGGCAAAACTGAAATCCTAAAGTAGAAATAGAAGGCAATGGGCAAACTGATTATTTTATTATGTGCTGGCCACTTTGACACTTGTTTCTCACAAGAAACAGAACATAATAATGTCCCTTATTTAGTTTCAGCAGTAACGAAAACATGCCTATACAAATACAATTTTATCGCCAAAAAAACCCACAAATCTTAAGATGAAAAATTGTGATATTTTTTCTTATTTCTGCTCAAAATATAGATTGTGGGTACTCATTATAACCGCCTCAATGGAATCACTGACAAAATCCCCCACCCCATCGGGCAAAATACCTAAAAGCGGACAAAATCTACACCCACCATTTGTTTAGGTCCTTGACATAACCCCCACTGCTGTTTATAAAGGTGGACAAAATCAATTATGATGACACCTTTAATTTACATCATAAAATTTATAAAGAAATGGGTTGAAAAGTCATCACAATAACCAAGCAGAATTTTCAAAAGTCAGGGCCTGACAAATCCATTTTGCCCAGTTGTCCGGGACAAGTCCAAATTTATGCTGGGCAAGTGATTTTTCATTTCACTTGCCCAGAAAAATGTATAGAATATATAAGGAATGTTGTTATTCCGAGCCGTTTTGAAGATGCTATGGACTGACGGGCAAGTGGTTGAAACTTGGATTTGTCAAGCCCTGAAAAGTGATACATTATCCTAATAAGGTGGTTCTAATTAGTGCCCACAATCTGTATTTTGGAGCTGAAATAAAGAAAAATGGGTTTACAGAAAACCCCAGTTTTACTGTATAAAAGTGCGGTTCAAGGGGGTCAGAATTATATAGGTGTTTATGTGATGTAATGTAATTCATCAATCATTAGCTTTTGATTGATAAATGCTCCAGACACGGCAAAATTTAATGACCTGTTTCATACAAGATCCTGTACACCTTCTTTGATTGTGTCTGAAATTGTTCTAGATAAAACAAAGAGATGTGTATCTGTCTATTACCCAAACATTACTACAGTCACCAGTTGCTCTTGTTTTGATAGAAATGTATTCAAAAGTATTCAAAAGTATTTGAATACATTTGCAAAGTATTTGTATTCTCATTCGAATACATTCATAAAAAAATGTATTTTCATTTGTATTCTGTATTCGTGAAATGCAAAGTATTTGTATTTGAATACTTTTGAAAGTATTCAACACCAGGCCTGCTTGGCAGAGGTCCACTAGATGGAGCTACACACCAAATATCAAAGATGACGGCCGCGAGGTTTCAGGAGAAGACTTTTAAATTATTTTCCTATATAAGTCAATGTAAAACCAAAGGGCCCGGGGCTGGGGCATTTTTGGCCCCAGGGCTATAATTTGAAGTCTTTCTGAAATTTAGACAAATTGTGGACATTCCGATGGGTACGAATTGCATACCTCTTGTGGCTGATCTGTTCTTGTATTGTTATGAAAGAGACTTCATGTTGTCGCTTTCAAATGATAACCAATCTGAAATTATTGATGCTTTTAGCTCCACTTCTAGATATTTAGATGATTTATTAAAAATTGATAACACCTATTTCGATGTTTTGATCAGTCACCTTTACACCCCCCCCTCCCAGAACTTCAGTTAAATAAAGCAAATTCTTCTGATACAGAGGCCCCGTTTTTGGATTTACATCTATCTATTGTAGATGGATTTGTTTCGTGCAAAATTTATGATAAACGCGATGACTTTGATTTTGAGATTGTAAATTTTCCTTTTTGGATGGTGATGTTCCTCTTGCGCCATCCTATGGCGTTTATATTTCGCAATTAATTCGATTTGCTAGAGTGTGTAGTCATGTAACTGACTTCAACACTTGTAATAAATTATTAACGGCTTAACTTTTTAATCAGGGTAATCGGTACCATAAACTACGCAAAGCCTTTTCAAAATTGTATAGACGCCATTCTGATTTAATTTCAAAATTCAATATTGGACTTAAATCTCTTCTACAACAAGGTCTATCGGAACCCTAATTTTATGGTGACTTAGTATATAAATTCAGAAAAATATATAACCGCAATGACTTCAGCACCCAATTTCGTAAAATCATTCTTCGATATAAAAAGATTGGGTACAACATGGATGTTATACGACAGACTGCATGCATGGTAGTTAACCCAATCACGGTTGGCAACTTTGCTTCCCTCTTTAATTGCACGCCGGTGGGTCAGGCCTCAGATTCTATGACGGTTCCAACGTAAAGGCTTATTTAGAATAAGAGAGATCTAATTCAAGGTAATGTTGGTTGGTGCCTGATGCTCTGTCTCTGGTCGGGCCCATCGGAGTCAAACTGTTGGTTTTCTTTTGCTCCAGCATTTCAGTGGTTTCTTGCTGTCTAGTCCTCACCGTTGTCTCACCTCTGTGGTTCTTTGATTATTTGTGTTCACGTAGATGTTGCACTGATGAGTTAGGAGGCATTCATGCGGACTGAACAAATTATTTGTCTAAATCGCGACGGAAGTAAGGGCGAGGATTGTGGCCACGTAAAATCGATTTAAGCCCCCCCCCCCCCCCCCCCCAGTGGAAATCTTTCCACTGACTGTTCCTAGGCGGTTCTTCTGTGGCGATTTATTTATGTTGTTGTTTGTTACTTACTGTGTGTATCACTTGTGTCTTTTTATTTTGGATGGCCATATGGCCATTTTGTGGGAAAGTAACTGTCCTTATGGCCTTCCTTTGTTTAGGTTTCCATTAAGGTCTGGTCCCTAAATGTTTGTGTTTCTTTCCCTTTGGTGTCTATGTTGGGTGGAGTAAGTTAATTGCATCGATTCCTGATTTTTGTTTTACTTCTACTATGTAGAGGTCCACTAGATGAAGCTTCAAACTAAATATCAAAGACCACGGCCTTGCGGTTTCAGAGAAGAAGTTTTGTTTTTAAGATTTTTCCTATATTAGTCAAATGTCAAACCAAATTGCCCCGCTTGGGGGCATTTTTGGTGCAAGGGCTATAATTTGAACAATCTTGGTAGAAGTCCACTAGATGAAGCTACACACCAAATAAGACTTGGGCCTTGTTGTTTCAGAGGACAAAATTTTTTAAGATTTTTCCTACATAAGTCAATGTTAAATTAAAGGGGCCCGGAGGCATTTTTAGCCCCACGGCTAAAATTTGAACAATCTTGATAGAGGTCCACAAGACGATGCTTCATACCAAATATCAAACACCTGAGCCTTCTGGTTTCAGAGAAGAAGATTTTTTTAAGGTTTTCCCTATATAAGAAAATGTAAAACCAAAGGGCCCAGGGTTATAATTTGAACAATCTTGGTAGAGTTCCACTAGATGAAGCTACACACCAAATATCAAAGACCTTTTTCGGCGTAGCTGTATAAGCTGGCTTTTGACCTACTTATTGATTAGTCTCGATTGAATAAATTGTAATTTGCGAATGGTTAAAAATGTGTAAACTTCTATGTAAAACAAGTGGACCCCAGCGTGGGCCCATTTTTGGCACCAGGGCTATAATTTGAACAATTTTGGTAGAGGTCCACTACATGAAGCTTCATACCAAATATCAAAGACCTTGGCCTTTTGGTTTCAGACAAGAACATTTTCAATGGTTTTCCATATATAAGTCTATGTAAAACCAGTGGGCACCGGGGTGGGCCCATTTTTGGCCCAAAGGCTATAATTTGAACAATCTTGGTAGAGGTATTTCAGACAAAGTTTCTTACCAAATATCAAAGACCTGAACCTTCTGATTTCAGACAAGTAGTTTTTAAAGGTTTTCTCTCATAAGTCCCAGTGGGACCCAGGGCAGAGTCATTTTTGGCCCCAGGGCTATGATTTGATCAACCTTGGTCCCGGTCCACTAGAAAAAGCATCATACCAAATATCAAAGAACTGAGCCTTCTGGTTTCGGACAAGAAGATTTATAAAGATTTTCCCCATATAAGTCAATGTAAAACCACAGGGCCCCATGGCGGGGGCATTTTTGACACTAGTAAGGGCTATAATTTGAACGATCTTGATAGAGGTCCTTTACCTGAAGCGTCACACCAAATATCAAAGACCTGAGCCTTGCGGTTTCAGAGAAGATTTCTAAATATATAAGTGTATGTAAAACCCAAGGAACATTCCTGTGAAATTATTTCAAAATCTGTCCAGAAGTTTTGAAGAAGTCTTTTAAAGCAAAAGTTGATGACGGATGGACACACACATGCACGCATGACCGACGAAGACAGATCACAATAGTTCACCTTGAGCACTTCGTGCTCAGGTGAGCTAAAAACATAAGCGTAAATGTCAGAACAAGAGGGCCATGATGGCCCTGGATCGCTCACCTAGTCCATACTGTACAAATGGAAATTGTAGGTGATATGTGGTGAAGTAGAGGGGTTGACCCAAGGAACATTTCTGTGAAATTAATTCAAAATCAGTCTGGCTGTTAAGGAGCAGAAGTCATTTTTAGGTTTGTATTTTGAGGGTTGTGATTTTTAGCTCTGATGGCCATCATGGTCTGTTAAGCAAAATATTTTGAGCAATTTTGTTAGAGGGTCACCCATGGAACATTCCTATCAATTGCTTCCTTTTAGAGACAGCCTTCTGAAAGTTTTGGCCCCACCAATCAGGGCTTGGAGAAATAGATTGGGCTATAAGGTGCTTCTACATAGAGCTGAAACCGACTGCACCTGAGAATCGGTAAACCGCTTAAAAGGTCTTAGCCTGCCCAGGCAAAGTGGTGCAAGTTGAACTGTCTATGCATTTAAACCCTATTGGTTTCATTGGGCGGCAGGACTTGAGATGTCATTTCATCTTAATGTCGCGTAAAAGTCCCGAAAAAATAGCATAGTCTCCAAAATGACCTAAATAGAGTTGCCGAGGACTTTTAACCTCAATTTAAACCAGATGGCCCAGAGGGCCCTGATTCACTCATCTGAATGCTACTGTCTCTATAGCTCTGGTGGCCATCTTGTTGGTCAGAGCGGAACGATCTTAGCTATTTTTGTAGGGTGTCACCAAGGCAACATTCCTGTGAAGTATGAATAAAACTGACCAAGGGTTCAGGAAGAGTTTGCATTTGAAGAAAATTTACCATGATTTTTTTTTTTTATATATATTTTTAACTCTGGTGGCCATATTGTTCATTGGAGCGAAATTACTTTAGCTATTTTGGTAGAGGGTTATCTAAGCAACATTCCTATGAAGTTTGAATGAAATTGGCCCAAGGGTTCAGGAGGAGTTGTCGTTTGAAGATTTTTTTTTCTATTTTTAGCTCTTGTGGCCATCTTTTCCAAGGGCGGAATGATTTTAGCTATTTCGGTAGGGAGTCACCTGGGCAACATTCCTGTGGAGTTTAAATCAAATTGGCCCAAGGGTTTAGGAGAAGATCCCATTTGAAGCAATTATTAACATTTTTCTATTTTTAGCTCAGGTGGCCATTTTATTCATCAGAGCGGGATTGTTTTAGTTATTTAAGTATTTAGTCATCTAAGCAACATTCTTATGAAGTCTGAATGAAATCGGTCCAATGGTTTTTGTTTGCTTTTGTTTCATTTCCGTCAACACTGTAAAGGCCATTTTGGAGACGTTGCTTCCAATTTTGTGGGACTTTTACCCGACCTTGAGATGAAATGACATCTCAAGCCCAGTCACCCAAGAAACCAATAGGGTTTATAGGCATGGACCGGCCGACTTGCACCGCTATGCCTGGGCAGGCATAGATAGGTGAATATTAAGGCCTTTATATAAGAAAAGGTTTCAAATTTACTCTTTTAACCTTCACCACGCTTTGGGCTAATTCAGCAGACAATAAACTGTTGACATTTTTCATGCCCCGCCATTCGAAGAATGGTGGAAAGGGCATATAGCGTTGCCCCTGTCCGTTCATCCGTGCGCCCGAAACTTAAACGCAGTCAATAACTTATTTATTTCTTGATGGATTTTAAAATTACTCCGCAGAAATGTTAAACATCATGAGACGACCTGTCACACGCAAAACCCAGGTCCGTACCTCCAAGGTCAAGGTCATACTTAGAGGTCAAAGGTCAAAAAAAGGGTCCGAAACTTAAACGCAGTCAATAACTTTCTTATTTCTGGATGGATTTTGAAGTTACTTTGTAGATATGTTAACCATCATGAGACGATGTGTCACATGCAAAACCGAGGTCTGTACCTCCAAGATCAAGGTCATACTTAGAGGTCAAAGGTCAAAAAAGGGTCCGAAACTTAAACGCAGTCAATTACTTTCTTATTTCTGGATGGATTTTGAAATTACTTTGTAGAAATGTTAACCATCATGAGACGATGTGTCACGTGCAAAACCCAGGTCCGTACCTCCAAGGTCAAGGTCATACTTAGAGGTCAGAGGTCCAAAAAAGGGTCCGAAACTTAAACGCAGTCAATAACTTTCTTATTTCTGGATGGATTTTGAAATTACTTTGTAGAAATGTTAACCATCATGAGGCGATGTGTCACATGCAAAATCCAGGTCTGTACCTCCAAGGTCAAGGTCATACTTAGAGGTCAAAGGTAAAAAAAAAGGGTCTGAAACTTAAACGCAGCCAATAACTTTCTTATTTCTGGATGGATTTGAAATTATTTTGAAGAAATGTTAACCATCATGAGACGATGTGTCATGTGCAAACCAAGATCCGTACCTCCAAGGTCAAGGTCATACTTAGACGTCAAATGGCATAAAAAGGGTCCAAAACTTAAACACGGTCAATAACTTTCTATGGATGAGTACGAACATAGACATATTTCAGGCGGGGGCATCTGTGTCCTATGGAGGCATTTCTAGTCTTATTTCTTATTTTTCCTAGAAAACAGGACATGACATCTCATGATAATTTCATCCATGAGACAATTTGCATGAAATGTCAAATCCCGTTTTCTGAAAAAAAAAAAAATCAGAAAATATTTCAAAATGTCGTCTGTTGAAAATTTAACACGATGTATGTACATGTACATATACTATATGACATGAATAAAAGCTACAAATGATGTAACTGAAGAAAAGAAGTTCTTCTGGTAATTAATATAAATGCATCGATTCTGATTTTGATGGAAGAAAGAAAAAAAAGCATTCAGTGTGTTGGCTTCCACATTTTCTGATCGATGTTATAAAACCAATAAGACTCAATGCCACCAGGCATGCGTCGCAGGGACAACGTCACATCAACGTTGGTAATGACGTTGCACCGACATTAATATGACATTACAGTCAAGACATGACGTTACATCAACGTCAATCAGACGGAGTCTTAACGTCATATGCCTGCTGGGTAGTATCTCCAAATGTTCATTACTAAAGGGAAATCTAGAGTATCACCTCAGTTTTCAGAGACTCCGATCCTTATGAACATATTCACTTGATTTTTTTTCTAGATCTATGTGATTTTCGAGTGCTGCAAGAGCACACAGATTTAATCAACGACGAGCATTACGGGAGCATTGTTATTCAACAGAATTTTTTGGTTTTTGAGACATGCGCAGTGGGATGCGTCGGATTCTTTACCTCAATTCAATATATACTCGCTGTGCTCCAAAGGGGAGTTAATGATTAAGGGACATCCGTCAAAATTATCGGCAATCGGTATGACTGAGTGATGACGTCGTATCTGTAACTGTTGTGTGCAGGTCGGCTTGGCCGATAATCAAAAGTTAAATACAGCTTATTATATGCTCTATTTTTTTTATCTAGGTACTTAAATGGTGTGCACTGATTGTAGCTCTATACATATTTTTTTTTCTTTTCTAAAAATATACAAAGGTACTTTTTTTTTTTTTTTTTTTTGGTTTGGGTTTTACGGCCCTTTCAAGATTATTTCACTCATATCGAGCCGATCGTTAGTCAGAGGTGGGCGAAAACCGGAGTACCTGGAGAAAAACCACCTGGCCTTCCATTGCAGAACTTGGCGTCTCACACGTGGCCCGAGCGAGGCTCGAACCTACGGCGGTGAGAGACCTAATGACTAAAGAGTCAGCGCTCTTATCCACTAGGCCACGGAGGCCCGTATACAAAGGTACTTTAATGGTGTATTGATACAAATATAATTCATCATAACCCATTTTGTACTGAATGTAATATTATCACTTATCTGACGAAGATTTCATTTCGAAATCCCGGTTCAAAATTAAGGGGCGTCAGCTAGAAATATAGAAATTAATTTAGAAAAAAATGGGCTAACTTTTGACAACAGTGAAGCCTGCAGTGAAGGCCGTGGTTACACGCCGCCTCCAAGATTCGCCAATGGCCCATTATGCGGTCGCCCTTATAAATTGGGAACTTTCCTTATGCATATTCAGTTAACTTTTCCCGTTTTGTTGGTAATTTAAGAAAGATCATTTTTGTATTTTGATTACAAATGAAACAAAACATGTAATCAAAATGCGGAAATAATGTCATGAGAAATTAGTTTTGAGACAGCGAGCATAAAAAGTCAACAAATAACGGACTATCCGTGTTTGTGCGGAGTCATATTTCAAAAGAAGTGGAAGCCGGAAGTTCTGACGTTAAAATTGTAAACATGCAGCACGACGAAGAATGACAGAAGGGATCTGTCATTAAAAATCATTTTTTTTTTTATTTTTATTCTTGCGACCAGTGGAACAATTTAAATAATTTGACAGATGGTTACCAAAAAAGCATTCCTTTGAAATCATTTATCACAGCAGGGTCTCTAAAGAAATTAGTTAAAAATCCATCCACTGGTTAAGGAGAAGTCGTTTAAAGGTATTTCTATTTTAACAGAACTGTTTGGGCAATTTCGGTAGAGGATTCCTGTGAAACAATTTCAAAATCCATCCACTGGTCAAGGAGCATAAGTTGTTTTAAGGTTTTTTTTTCTATTTTCAGCTTGATGTTGTCTGTTTGATTTGAGATGTAATGTCCCCGTCAACACTGTAAAGGTCATTTTGGAGACGTTGCTTCCAATTTTCTGGGACTTTTGCCCGATATCGACATAAGATGACATCTAAAGCCCTGCCGCCCAATGAAACCAACAGGGTTTATAAGCATGGACAGACCGACTCACACCGCATTGCCTGGGCAGTCTTAGATCCTTTAAGCAGGGTACCAGTACTCGTTTGAGGGTCGGTTTCAGCTCTGCGTCGAAGCATCATGCAGCCTATCTATTGCTTCAAGTCCCGATAGGAGGGGAGCTAATTTTCAGCTTGAGGGGCCATCTTGTTCATCACAGCAGAATGGTTTGAGTAAATAGTAGAGGGTCACCAAAGGAACATTCCTGTGAAATTATTTCAAAATCCATCTGCTGCTTAAAGAGTCATTTAAAGGTTTTCTATTTTTAGCTCCGGTGACCATCTTGTTCATCCGAGCAGAACAGTTGAGGATCACCAAAGGAACATTTCAGTGAAATAATTTTAAAATCCATCCACTGGTTTAGGAGGAGAAGTCATTTAAAGGTTTTTTGGTTTCCAATCGACCCCCGCCCATAGGGGCTTGAAGAAATATATGGGCTGCACGATGCTTCCACGCAGAGCTGAATCCGGCCCGCACACAAGTACTGGTAAACCGCTTAGAGGATCCAAGCCTGTCCAGGAACCACGGTACAAGGCAGACCGTCCATGCTAATAAGTAGAAGTAAAACAAAGATCAGGAATTGATACAATTAACTTACTCCACCCATCAAGGACACCAAAGGGAAAGAAATACAAACATTAAGCGACCAGACCATAATGGAAACCTAAACAAAGGAAGGCCATAAGGACAATTACTTTCCACAAAATGGCCATATGGCCATCCAAAATTAAAAGACACAAGTGATACACACAGTAAGTAACAAACAACAACATAAATAAATCGCCACAGAAGAGCCGCCTTGGAACGGTCAGTGGAAGATTTCCACTGGGGGGCTTAAATCGATTTTACGTGGCCACAATCCTCGCCCTTACTCCCGTCGCGATTTAGACAAATAATTTGTTCAGTCCGCATGAAGGCCTCCTAACTCATCAGTGCAACATCTCCGTGAACACAAAAATCAAAGAACCACAGAGGTGAGACAACGGTGAGGACTCGACAGCAAGAAACCACTGAAATGCTGGAGCAAAAGAAAACCAACAGTTGCACTCCGATGGGCCCAACCAGAGACAGAGCATCAGGCACCAACCAACATTACCTTGAATTAGATTTCTCTAATTCTCAATAAGCCTTTACGTTGGAGCCGTCATAGAATCTGAGGCCTGACCCACCGGCGTGCAATTAAAGAGGGAAGCAAAGTTGCCAACCGTGATTGGGTTAACTACCATAACATCCATGTTGTACCCAATCTTTTTATATCGAAGAATGATTTTACGAAATTGGGTGCTGAAGTCATTGCGGTTATATATTTTTCTGAATTTATATACTAAGTCACCTTAAAACTCGGGTTCCGATAGACCTTGTTGCAGAAGAGATTTAAGTCCAATATTGAATTTTGAAATTAAATCAGAATGGCGTCTATAAAATTTTGAAAAGCCTTTGCGTAGTTTATGGTACCGATAACCTTGATTAAGGAGTTTAGCTGTTAATAATTTATTATGAGTGTTGAAGTCAGTTACATGACTTCACACTCTACCAAATCGAATTAATTGCGAAATATAAACACCATAGGATGGCGCACGAGGAACATCACCATCCAAAAAAGGAAAATTTACAATCTCAAAATCAAAGTCATCGCGTTTATCATAAATTTTGCACGAAACAAATCCATCTACAATAGAAAGATGTAAATCCACAAACGGGGCCTCGGTATCAGAAGAATTTGCTGGATTTAACTGAAGTTCTGGGGGGTAAATCTGACTGATCAAACCATCGAAATAGGTATTATCAATATTTAATAAATCATCTAAATATCTAGAAGTGGAGCTAAAAGCTTCAATAATTTCAGATTGGTTATCAATGGAAAGCGACAACATGAAGTCTCTTTCATAACAATACAAAAATAGATCAGCCACAAGAGGTGCGCAATTCGTACCCATCGGAATACCCACAATTTGTCTAAATAACTTAGTACCGAATCTAATAAAGTGTATAATTCTTATACTCTTTAGAAGTGAAAAATGCATTTCTGACATTACATGCAAGATAGAGAGACTCTTTTCTGTGAAAAGCCCATTCAATTAAATCATTAAGCTTTTCTTTTATAAGATTATGAGGAAGTGTAGTGTAAAGAGTGGAAAAATCGTAAGTAGACAGACTTGAAGCATGAAAATGTCTGGATTTCAATTTATTTAAAACCTCATTCGAATTTTTTATAGACCAAAACAGATTTCTTCCTGATCTTTCAAAGACTTTATCACAATATTTAATTACATGCGTTTTAATAGCAGTAAGACAGCAAGTTAATAATTTAGAAAGTTCAGTGGTAGTGCAAGAGCTAGAATTTGCAATAATAAACCCTATTGGTTTCATTGGGCGACAGGGCGTGAGATGTTATTTCATCTCAATGTCGGTAAAAGTTCCACAAAATTGGAAGCAACGTCTCCAAAGTGACCATTAGAGTGTTGACGGGGACGTTAAACCTCAAATCAAACAAACAAACCAATCGACCCTCGTGCTGTTGTCCATGTGACTATCACTGATTTGGGAAAACCAAGGTTATTGTTATTAATAGAAAATTGTCTTGCTATTTTTATCGATGCTATATGTAGGTCAGAGTGTTGAGTGTTGCTGGACACCTTTGGCAAACAGTGTATACCCAGATCATAAGACACAAAATAGGCTGCTCAGGATCTACACTGCTTAAATACTGGTATTTAGGTATAAGTCTCAGCTGTCAATTTAATGATATATTTCTTCATAATAGAGTTTCTTTTCTTTTATCGAGGATGTACAGTTTTGATGATTTCAGTTACTACATTCCTGATATTTCATTGTGGAATTGTCTAATAAAAGCACTGAGAGTGCTGATGGAGCGTAGCTTTGATAATTAGATAGCGTTAGGAAAATTTAGCGTCTGATTGGTGTTTTAATTCAGGCTGATATTGATCCAATGAACATAGCTGTTTGGAGCTATTCTGGGCCAGAAGTCGTGTTAAAGCGACAAGCCATATACTGAAATTTACTCACGCTAAGGTGTAGACCCCGTACAAATACATTGTCAATTTTTCGGAAAAAAAATGGAAATTGTAAGGTACAAAATTGTGATATTTTCTTATCTCTGCTCAAAACATTGATTGCGGGGACTTGATTGAACCGCCTTGACGAGGCAGTTTTATCAAGTACCCACAATCAATGTTTTGAGCAATACAGCAACCATGCAGTTCTACAGTGTACTTGAAGATTTCTGCTGAGCTATAGTTCGTGCAATAACTGCCTGCGGCTTGCGTAATTGTTTGGTGGCTTTAAAGTTATTTTATGTAATCAGTTTTTGAAAAATTAACTTGCGGAGGTTATTTATCTTGCATTTGACATTCTCCTTGGTTACGTCTTGATGATGTTTCTCTTCGTGTGAAAAATTATCATAATTTTCCCAGCAGTTTATGAGTTATACATCCATAATCAGTCTTTAAAAATTGCTTCGGTGAGGCTGTTTATAAAGCTATCTGGCATTGACAATATCATTAGCTTGATCTTGTCAATTTACATCTGCATGCAAAACACTATAAACTAGACAAAAGTGCCCAGTGAGGCACGTATACCCCCGGCCAGTGCCATTGACTCAGCTGAAAATAGCAATGTCAAAAGCTTCTTTACATATACAGGCCATATTCCATGGAATGGCCATTTTCAAGATTCAAAGGGCATTAACTCTGAAAGAAGGAAAGCAAGAGTTATGGTTCATGTGTTCTGCACATCCTCTAATGGTGTTCAACATTCGTGTGGAGTTTCATGAAAATATGTCAAGCCGTTTAAACGTAATGGAGAAGACACGAAGATGTTAGCAGACACATAATTTACAATCTTCAAAGGGAAATAATTTGTAATGTATGCAAACAAGAGTTATGGTTCTTGTGTTCTGCCCATCGTATTATCTTGCTTTACATTTGTTTGAAGTTGCATGAAATTATCACAAACGGTTTTAAAGTTACAGAGCGGACACAAGTGTATCGTAAAACTCGTAATATTCAAAGGGCAATAACTCTGAAAGTAGGAAAGCAAGAGTTACGGTTCATGTGTTCTGCACGTCGTCTCATGGTGTTTAACATTTATGTGAAGTTTCATAAAAATAAGTCAAGCAGTTTAAAAGTTATGGAGCGGACACGAAAATGCAAGTTATAACATTCAAAGGGCAATAACTCTGAAAGAAGGAAAGCAAGAGTTACGGTTCATGTGTTCTGCACGTCGTCTCATGATGTTAAACTTTTATGTGAAGTTTCATGAAAATATATCAAAAGGCTGAAAAGTTATGGAGCGGACACGAAAATGAAAGTTAAAAAATACAAAGGGCAATAACTCTGAAAGTAGAAAAGCAAGAGTTATGGTTCATGTGTTCTGCACGTCGTCTCATGGTGTTTAACATTTATGTGAAAATATGTCAAGCGGTTCAAAAGTTATGGAGCGGACGCGAAAATGTTAACACACACACACACACACACACACACACACACACACACACACACACACACACACACACACACACACACACACACACACACACAGAAAATACGAAAACTATATACCCCCATGGCATACTGCGTATGCTGGGGGTATAAATATACCCGTCGGTTTGAAAGTTATACGACCGTGTCATTGGTTGAATTGTTTACCTTGCCGAGGCCAAAAAAAAAAAGAAATTAGGTATTCAGGAATCTCGTTGGATAGATCTGTACATTATCTATCTGCATGCTAACAGTTGTCAAAAAATTCCAAGTAGATTAGAAGTTACACTTCGAAATAATTTTTCAGTTTGCCAAGGCGAAGCTGTTTGTATAGTAATTTGGCATAAGGCAATTTTGCGGGTTATGTATTGTCAATATCAACCTTTATGCCGAAAATGATCAAAGCCGGATTCAGCTGTTATACTCCGTATTGATTTTTCATATATTATTTTGTCTCGGCGATGCCATTCATAAAGTATTCTTGCATAAAACAGCCTCATGGGTTAGGTATTGTCAGTATCAATCCGAATGCCAAAAATGATCAGAATATTCAGAGAGGTTTGAACATTATACTCTGTTTACATTTTTTTAAATATATATTGCATCGGCGAGACCATTTATGGAGTGATCTTGCATATGACAGTTTCTTGGGTTAGTTATTGTCCAGTGCTCCAGATAAGGGCCGTGCAGCCGTAAATTACGGGTCCGTTTTTCCTAAATACGGATGTAATTGAAAAATAACACGTACTGAATACTGGCTCATTTTTGCGGGTAAAGTACGTCTTTTTCGGTAACCCGTTACACCGCAAACGTGTCGCAAACGTGACAACGGGGCAAGTTGTCCTTACTTCTATTTTCATTCAAAGTTCCTAGGCGCTTGATTTTGCGTTGATGCAATGCCCAAAGCACTTGAGTAACTATGATATCAACATATTTAGATGGCTTATCAATTTTGGCCTCCTTCTTTAGCTGCGGACAAGATAATCGTGTGTACAATTGGACCAGTCAGCTCGAAACTGAAAGTAGGAACCTTTGCGAAGTCGTTTTCACAACATGCTTATTTCGGGGCTCATTTGACATACAGAAAACGATCGTCGGAGCTCTGCGATAATTGTCGGTTGTCATGTTAAAGGCATCCCTATTTAGCTTTATGCTCAGTTACCCAGAGGGTCAATGAAGCCATACTCGGGGACGTTATTCATTGGATACTGATTACAGAGAACGAAATTGGGCCGTTACTGGCTTGGTTTAAATTTGGCCAGTACCGGTACTGGCTGAAACAAGAATTCCGCAGAAGGCGGCGCCACACCTGCTGGGGGCAAAAGTCATAGAAGCCACAATCAGAATGTTGTTATTAATTAAGTAAATTCCATAGCAGTTGATAGTTGGTGTAAAATTGTCAAAGTCACTGGACCAACAAATATAGGCCATGGTCACCTGGTCAAGGTACATGCCAAATCAGTACATTGAGGAGAAGTACTATGCAAAGTTTGGTGGCTGTAGGCCATTTATTTTAGGGCATATTGAAGGTAAAAGTCGCTGGAGTGCATAATATAGGTTAAGGTCACCAGGTCAAGGTACCCACAGAGTAAGTAAATGTAGGAGAAGCACTATGCAAGGTTTGGTGTTTGTAGGCCTTATTGTTAAGAAGATATGTCTAAAATGTGTTAAAGTCAATGGAGTGCAAAAAATAGGTCAAGGTCACCAAGTCAAGGTACCTGCATAGTCAGTACATCTAGGAGAACCACTATGCAAGATTTGGTGGTTGCAGGCCTTTTATTTGAGAAGATCTGAAACATTGACTCAAATTGTGTCAAAGTCAATTGAGCGTAAAATATAGGTCAAGGTCACCAGGAAAAGGTACCTGCAGAATCAGTACATCCAGGAGCAGCATTATGCAAGATTTGATGGTTGTAGGCCTTTTATTTGCAGAGGTCTGGAACTTCGACATAAAAAATTTTCAAAGTCGCTGGAGCGTAAAATATAGGTCAAGGTCACCGGGTCAAGGTACCTGCAGAGTCAGTACATCTAGCAGAAGCACAATGCAAGATTAGATGGTTGTGGGCCTTTACTTGAGGAGATCTGGAACTTCGACGTAAAATGTGTCAAAGTCAGTGGAGCGTATAATATAGGTCAAAGTCACCATGCCAAGGTACCTTCAGAGTCAATACATCTAGGAGAAACACTATTCAAGATTTTATTGTTGTAAGCCTTTTATTTGAGAAGATCTGGAACATTGACGTAATTTGTGTCAAACTCACTGAAGCGTAAAATATAGGTCAAGGTCACCGGGTCAAGGTGCTTGCCTAGTCAGGAGCTCAGGGTGATTTTCATGAAATGTTTGATGGTTGTTTAGTCTTATAGTTGATTACAATACAAACTTCGACGTAAATGTCGAACTTCGACGTAATGGTAAAAGTCACTGGAGCGCAAAATATAGGTCAAATTCACCAGGTCAAGGTGCTTACAAACTGAGGTCTATGAGATGTTTCATGTAAGATTTGATGGAAGCTGAGGTTTGTAAAATAAAAACTTTGATGTAAATATCAAACTTTGACGTAAATGTCGAACTTCGACGTAATGGTCAAAGTCACTGGAGCGCAAAATATAGGTCAAAGTCACCAGGTAAAGGTGCTTACAAAGTGAGAAGGTCTATGATATGTTTCATGTAAGGTTTAATGGTAGCTGAGGTCTGTAAATAAAAACTTTGACGTAATGGTCAAAGTCACTGGTGCGCAAAATATAGGTCAAAGTCACCAGGTCAAGGTGCTTACAAAGTGAGGTCTATGAGACCAATGGTCAAAGTCACTGGAGCGCAAAATATAGGTCAAAGTCACCAGGGCAAGGTGCTTACAAAGTGAGAAGGTCTAAGAGATGTTTCATGTAAGGTTTGATGGTAGCTGAGGTGTGTAAAATAAAAACTGACGTAAATGTCGAACTTCTTCATAAATGTTAACAGACAGATGGACGAACGGACGAACGTTCTCACGAACGGATACTTAAGTGGCTAGGCGTCAGCATATTGACTACTTAAGCGGCAAATTCTCTTAAGCGGCAAGCCACCTAAGAGCGAATTTTTGCCACTTAAGTACCCAAATAACGGAATAAACCCCATTTGGACCTACGAATATATACTTAAGTGTCAAAATGTCCAAATTTTTTGCCCCCTAAATGTCGTTTCGTTGGTGCGGACGGACGGACGAACGGACGGACACACGGACGGAAAATCGGACGCCTATGTCGCATCCTGCTATAAGCAGGTGCGCTAACAAACATTATCTGGAGCACTGATTTGTCAATATCAATCCATAGGAATATTTGAAGATGTTTAGATATTATACTCCGTTATTATTATATAAAAATAAATTGCCTCGACAAGGCCATTTATGAAACGATCTGGCATTAAGGCAATTTCTTTGGTTAGATATTGTCAATACAGCACAGTGCAGTCTTTTACCGGAAACCAACAACTGCCCTTCTTGAATCAGCGAAAGGGATATACTCACTGCGGAACAGATTTCACGATCAATCTCCTGGAAAGAATGTTGCCGAACCCGGCAGGTATCGAACTTGCGTCTGAGCTGATAATTTGCTTTATTTATGGTCACATGCCTAGGACGCAGACAGGTCGCTTTAAACAAAGTAACATTGCCCCCCCCCCCCTCTAGCAGCCTTTTTATGGGACAAACATAGCAGACCCAGATCAGACGCTACAACAAGTGGCGTCTCATCTGTGTCTTAACTGCAAAATTTACTGCTTACAATATAAGCCTTGCTCCTTAAAGTGAATGACCACCTTTATCAATTATTACTTCATTTGCAAGAAAAAGTTACTGTAATGATTAATCTCTGACTTTTATTACCAATTGAAATCTGCTAAGGTAATTAAAGCCACAATTAATGGTTTCAGTGAAGCCTTCTGGCAGCAGCCATATTTTTCCCAAGGTAATCCAAATGTTTCCCAGAATTCTAGTTGTTCACTAAAATCCTGACCGCATGGAGACCATTGAAGCTCTATATGTCTCTATTTAGCTACTAAAGGAGAAGTAATGAGGCTCTCTAATCATGTTGCATCATCAAAAATCTTTAAACAGGCTGTCAGTTCAGGATCTTACATACAGGTGACTTAGTATATAAATTCAGAAAAATATATAACCGCAATGACTTTAACACCCAATTTCATAAAATTCATTCTTCGATATAACAAGAGGGCCCAATGGCCCTATACCGCTCACCTGTGTACCAGAAAATCATAAGTGTAGGAGACCACTTGACATTGCTACATACTAAATATCTGAGCTATGTGCCATATGGCTTTGGAGAAGAAGATTTTTGATTTTTTTTCCAGTATAAGTCCATAGGTCAATTTTGACCCAAAGGACATGGTTGGCAGGATTTATTTAGGCGACCATTTTATGTTGCTATATACTAAATATCTAAGGTCCGCACTTCATGGTTTCAGAGAAGAAGATTTTTAAAGCTTTTTTTTCCATTATAAGTTTACTGGAGTTAAGAAGCCACTGGATTTGGCCAATTTGAACCCCAGGGGCAAAACTCAGGCAGGATTCATGTAGGCAACCACTCCATGTTGCTACATGCTAAATACCTAAGATCTGGGCCTTACGTTTCACGGAAGAATATTTTTGAATTTTTTTTTTCCATTTTAAGTTTTTTTTCCATTTTAAGTCCATCCATGGTAGCTAATGGGCCATGGGTGAGGCCAATTCTGCCCCAAGGGGCATGATTGGCAGGATTTATGTAGGTGACCTGGGCCCTATGGTTTCAGAGAAGAAGATTTATGAATCTTTTTTCCATTAGGAGTCTATGGGAGCTAAGGGGCCCCGGGACGTGGTCCATTTGGACCCAAGGGGCATGATTGGCAGGATTTATGTAGGTGACCACTTACCGTTGCTACCTGCTAAATATCTAAGCTCTGGGCCCTGTGGTTTCAGGGAAGAAGATTTTTGAAGCTTTTTTCCATTAGAGGTGTCTATGGGAGCTAAGGGCCTGCTGGGCGTGGCCCATTTGGACCCGAGGGGCATGATTGGTAGGATTTACATAGGTGACCACTTGCCGTTGCTACCTGCTAAATATCTAAGCTCTTGGCCCAGTGGTTTCAGAGGAGAAGATTTTTGAAGCTTTTTTCCAATAGGAGTCTATGGGAGCTAAGGGGCCCCGGGGCGTGGCCCATTTGGACCCCATGGGGCAGGATTGGCTGGATTTACGTAGGTGACCACTTGCCGTTGCTACATGCTAGATATCTAAGCTCTGGGCCCAGTCGTTTCAGAGAAGAATATTTTTAAGCTTTTTTCCATTAGGAGTCAATGGGAGCTAAGGGGCCCCAGGGCATGGCCCATTTGGACCCCAGGGGCATAAATGGCAGGATTTATGTAGATGACGACTTGCCATTGCTACATGCTAAATATCGGAGCTCGGGCCCTGTGGTTTCAGAGAAGAATATTGTTTAAGCTTTTTTTTTCCATTAGGAGTATATGGGAGCTAAGGGGGTCCCAGGGTGTGGCCCATTTGGACCCCAGGGGTATGATTATCAGGAAATATGTAGGTGACCACTTGCCGTTGCTACATGCTAAATATCTAAGCTCTGGGCCCTGTGGTTTCAGAGAAGAAGATTTTTGAAGCTTTGTTTCCATTAGGAGTCTATGGGAGCTAAAGGGGCCCCGGGGTGTGGCCCATTTGGACCCTAGGGGCATGATTGGCAGGATTTATGTAGGTGACCAATTGCCGTTGCTACCTGCTTAATATCTAAGCTCTGGGCCCTGTGGTTTCAGAGAAGATTTTTGAAGCTATTTTTTTCTATTAGGAGCCTATGGGAGCTAAGGGTCCCCGGGGCGTGGCCCATTTGGACCCCAGGGGCATGATTGGCAGGAATTATGTAGGTTACCACTTGCCGTTGCTACATGCTAACTATCTAAGCTCTGGGCCCTGTGGTTTCTGAGAAGAAGATTTTTGAAGCTTTTTTTTCCGTTATGAGTCTGGGAGCGAAGGGGCCCGGGGTGGGCCCATTTGAAAAACCAGGGGCATGATTGGTAGGAATTATGTAGGTGGCCACTGGCCATTGCTACATGCTAAGTATCTAAGCTCTTGGCCCTGTGGTTTCAGAGAAGAAGATTTTTGAAGCTTTTTTTCCATTATGAGTCTAAGGGAGCTAAGGGGCCCAGGGCCGTGGCCCATTTGGACCCCAGGGGCATGATTGGCAGGAATTATGTAGGTGACCACTTGCCGTTGCTACATGCTAAATATCTCAGCTCTGGGCCCTTTGGTTGCAGGGAAGAAGCTTTTTGGAGCTATGTTTTCCATTATGAGTCTATGGGAGCAAAGGGACCCCGGGGCATGGCCAGTTTGGACCCCAGGGTCATGATTGGCAGGAATTTTGTAGGTGACCACTTGCCGTTGCTACATGCTAAATATCTAAGCTCTGGGCCCTGGGGTTTTAGAGAAGAAGATTTTTGAAGCTATTTTTTTTTCCATTATGAGTCTATGGGAGCGAAGGGGCCCCGGGGCGTGGCCCATTTGAAACCCAGGGGCATGATTGGCAGGAATTATAAAGGTGGCCACTGGCCGTTGCTACATGCTAAATATCTAAGCTCTGGGCCCTGTGGTTTCAGAGAAGAAGATTTTTGAAGCTTTTTTTTTTCCATTATGAGTCTACAGGAGCTAAGGGGCCCCGGGGTGTGGCCAATTTGGACCCCAGGGGCATGATTGGCAGGAATTATGTAGGTGACCACATGCCATTGCTACATGCTAAATATCTAAGCTCTGAGCCCTGTGGTTGCAGAGAAGAAGCTTTTTGAAGCTTTTTTCCATTAGGAGTCAATAGGAGCTAAGGCGCCCCGGGGCGTGGCCAGTTTGGACCCCAGGGGCATGATTGGCAGGAATTTTGTAGGTGACCACTTGCCATTGCTACATGCTAAATATCTAAGCTCTGGGCCCTATGGTTTCAGAGAAGACGATTTTTGAAGCTATTTTTTTCCATTATGAGTCTATGGGAGCGAAGGGGCCCCGGGGCGTGGCCCATTTGAAACCCAGGGGCATGATTGGCAGGAATAATGAAGGTGGCCACTGGCCGTTGCTACATGCTAAATATCTAAGCTCTGCGACTGTGGTTTCCGAGAAGAAGATTTTTGAAGCTTTTTTTTTCCATTATGAGTCTATGGGAGCTAAGGGGCCCCGGGGTGTGGCCAATTTGGACCCCAGGGGCATGATTGGCAGGAATTATGTAGGTGACCACTTGCTGTTGCTACATGCTAAATATCTAAGCTCTGGGCCCAGTGGTTTCAGAGAAGAAGATTTTTGAAACGTTTTTCCCATTATTAGTCTATGGGAGCTAAGGGGCCCCGGGGCGCGGCCCATTTGGACCCCAGGAGCATGATTGGCAGGATTTATGTAGGTGACCACTTGCCTCTGCTACATACTAAATATATCAGCTCTGGGCCCTGTGGTTGCAGAGAAGAAGCTTTTTGGAGCTTTTTCCATTAGGAGTCAATAGGAGCTAAGGGGCCCCGGGGCGCGGCCAGTTTGGACCCCAGGGGCATGATTGGCAGGAATTATGTAGGTGACCACTTGCCGTTGCTACATGCTAAATATCTCAGCTCTGGGCCCTTTGGTTGCAGGGAAGAAGCTTTTTGGAGCTATGTTTTCCATTATGAGTCTATGGGAGCAAAGGGACCCCGGGGCATGGCCAGTTTGGACCCCAGGGTCATGATTGGCAGGATTTATGTAGGTGACCACTTGCCTCTGCTACATACTAAATATATCAGCTCTGGGCCCTGTGGTTTCTGAGAAGAAGATTTTTGAAGCTTTTTTTTCCGTTATGAGTCTGGGAGCGAAGGGGCCCGGGGTGTGGCCAATTTGAAAACCAGGGGCATGATTGGTAGGAATTATGTAGGTGGCCACTGGCCATTGCTACATGCTAAGTATCTAAGCTCTTGGCCCTGTGGTTTCAGAGAAGAAGATTTTTGAAGCTTTTTTTCCATTATGAGTCTAAGGGAGCGAAGGGGCCCGGGGTGTGGCCCATTTGAAAACCAGGGGCATGATTGGTAGGAATTATGTAGGTGGCCACTGGCCATTGCTACATGCTAAGTATCTAAGCTCTTGGCCCTGTGGTTTCAGAGAAGAAGATTTTTGAAGCTTTTTTTCCATTATGAGTCTAAGGGAGCTAAGGGGCCCAGGGCCGTGGCCCATTTGGACCCCAGGGGCATGATTGGCAGGAATTATGTAGGTGACCACTTGCCATTGCTACATGCTAAATATCTCAGCTCTGGGCCCTTTGGTTGCAGGGAAGAAGCTTTTTGGAGCTATGTTTTCCATTATGAGTCTATGGGAGCAAAGGGACCCCGGGGCATGGCCAGTTTGGACCCCAGGGTCATGATTGGCAGGAATTTTGTAGGTGACCACTTGCCGTTGCTACATGCTAAATATCTAAGCTCTGGGCCCTGGGGTTTTAGAGAAGAAGATTTTTGAAGCTATTTTTTTTTCCATTATGAGTCTATGGGAGCGAAGGGGCCCCGGGGCGTGGCCCATTTGAAACCCAGGGGCATGATTGGCAGGAATTATAAAGGTGGCCACTGGCCGTTGCTACATGCTAAATATCTAAGCTCTGGGCCCTGTGGTTTCAGAGAAGAAGATTTTTGAAGCTTTTTTTTTCCATTATGAGTCTATAGGAGCTAAGGGGCCCCGGGGTGTGGCCAATTTGGACCCCAGGGGCATGATTGGCAGGAATTATGTAGGTGACCACATGCCATTGCTACATGCTAAATATCTAAGCTCTGAGCCCTGTGGTTGCAGAGAAGAAGCTTTTTGAAGCTTTTTTCCATTAGGAGTCAATAGGAGCTAAGGCGCCCCGGGGGGTGGCCAGTTTGGACCCCAGGGGCATGATTGGCAGGAATTTTGTAGGTGACCACTTGCCATTGCTACATGCTAAATATCTAAGCTCTGGGCCCTATGGTTTCAGAGAAGACGATTTTTGAAGCTATTTTTTTCCATTATGAGTCTATGGGAGCGAAGGGGCCCCGGGGCGTGGCCCATTTGAAACCCAGGGGCATGATTGGCAGGAATAATGAAGGTGGCCACTGGCTGTTGCTACATGCTAAATATCTAAGCTCTGCGACTGTGGTTTCCGAGAAGAAGATTTTTGAAGCTTTTTTTTTTCCATTATGAGTCTATGGGAGCTAAGGGGCCCCGGGGTGTGGCCAATTTGGACCCCAGGGGCATGATTGGCAGGAATTATGTAGGTGACCACTTGCTGTTGCTACATGCTAAATATCTAAGCTCTGGGCCCAGTGGTTTCAGAGAAGAAGATTTTTGAAACGTTTTTCCCATTATTAGTCTATGGGAGCTAAGGGGCCCCGGGGCGCGGCCCATTTGGACCCCAGGAGCATGATTGGCAGGATTTATGTAGGTGATCACTTGCCTCTGCTACATACTAAATATATCAGCTCTGGGCCCTGTGGTTGCAGAGAAGAAGCTTTTTGGAGCTTTTTCCATTAGGAGACAATAGGAGCTAAGGGGCCCCGGGGCGCGGCCAGTTTGGACCCCAGGGGCATGATTGGCAGGAATTTTGTAGGTGACCACTTGCCGTTGCTACATGCTGAATATCTAAGCACTGGGCCCTGTGGTTTCAGAGAAGAAGATTTTTGAAGCTATTTTTTTCCATTATGAGTCTATGGGAGCAAAGGGGCCCAGGGGCGTGGCCCATTTGAAACCCAGGGGCATGATTGGCAGGAATTATGTAGGTGACCACTTGCCGTTGCTACATGCTAAATGCCTAAGCTCTGGGTTCTGTTGTTTCAGAGAAGAAGATTTTTGAAGCTTTTTTTCCATTATGAGTCTATAGGAGCGAAGGGGCCCCGGGGCATGGCCCATTTGGAACCCAGGGGCATGATTGGCAGGAATTATGTAGATGACCACTTGTAGTTGCTACATGCTAAATATCTAAGCTCTGGGCCCTGTGGTTTCAGAGAAGAAGATTTTTGAAGCTTTTTTTCCATTAAGAGTCTATAGGAGCTAAGGGGCCCCGGGGTGTGGCCAATTTGGACCCCAGGGGCATGATTGGCAGGATTTACATAGGTGACCACTTAACATTGTTACAAGCTAAATATCTAAGCTCTGGGCCCTGTGGTTTCAGGGAAGAAGATTTTTTTTAATTTTTCCCATTATAAGTCTATGGGAGCTATATGTTGCCATGGCAACCAGAATTCCAATCTGATCAGCCAGAAAACCTTATGCAGCCTTTCCCCCTACCTGATGATGCTTCACATGAAATTTGAACAAGATTGGCCATGTGGTATTAGAGATATACTTATTTGAAATTGTTTGCGGACGCACGCACGGTCGCAAGCACGGACGCACGCACGACGGACGACGGACAAAAAGTGATCCCAAAAGCTCACCTCGTCACTACGTGACAGGTGAGCTTAAAAGATTGGGTACAACATGGATATTATACGACAGACTGCATGCATGGTAGTTAACCCAATCACGGTTGGCAACATTGCTTTGATTCTATGACGGAACCAACGTAAAGGCTTATTGAGAATTAGAGAGATCTAATTCAAGGTAATGTTGGTTGGTGCCTGATGCTCTGTCCCTGGTCGGGCCGAAAGGAGTCTAACTGTTGGTTTTCTTTTGCTCCAGCATTTCAGTGGTTTTTTGTTGTTGAGTCCTCACCGTTGTCTCACCTCTGTGGTTCTTTGATTATTTGTGTTCACGGAGATGTTGCACTGATGAGTTAAGAGGCCTTCATGCGGACTGAACAAATTATTTGTCTAAATCACGGCGGAAGTAAGGGCGAGGATTGTGGAAATCTTTCCACTGACCGTTCCAAGGCGGTTCTTCTTTGGCGATTTATTTATGTTGTTGTTTGTTACTTAATGTGTGTATCACTTGTGTCTTTTAATTTTGGATGGTCATATGGCCTTTAAATGACATCTCCTCCTAGGCAAATGGCCTGATTTGTAAATAATTTCCCAGGAATGTTCCTTGAGTGACCCTCTTTCAAAATTGCCTAAATCGTTCTGCTCTGTTCAACAAAATGGCCGCCAGAGCTAAAAGTAGAAAAACCTTTAAATGACATCTCCTCCTAGGCAAATGGCTCGATTTGAAAAAAAATCACAGGAATGTTCCTAGAGTGACCCTCTTTCAAAATTGCCTAAATCGTTCTGCTCCATTAAACAAAATTGCTGCCAGAGCTAAAAATAGAAAAACCTTTCAATGACATCTCCTATGCAAATGGCCCGATTTGAAAATAATATCACAGGAATGTTCCTTGAGTGACCCTCTTTCAAAATTACCTAAATCGTTCCGCTACGTTAAACAAAATGGCCGCCAGAGCTAAAAATAGAAAAACCTTTAAATAACATCTCCTGCTAGGCAAATGGCCCGATTTGAAAAGAATTTCACAGGAATGTTCCTAGAGTGACCTTGTTTCAAATTTGCCTAAATTTGTTCTGCTCCGTTGAACAAAATGGCTGCAAGAGCTAAAAATAGAAAAACCTTTCAATGACATCTCCTATGCAAATTGCAAGATTTGAAAATAATTTCACAGGAATGTTCCTTGAGTGACCCTCTTTCAAAATTGCCCGAATTGTTCCGCTCAGTTAAACAAAATGGCCACCAGAGCTAAAAATAGAAAAACCTTTAAATGACATCTCCTAGGCAAATGGTCCGATTTAAAAATAATTTCACAGGAATGTTCCTTGAGTGACCCTCTTTCGGATTGCCTGAATCGTTCTGCTCCGTTAAACAAAACGGCCGCCAGAGCTAAAAATAGAAAAACCTTTATATGACATCTAGGCAAATGGCCCGATTTGAAAATAATATCACAGGAATGTTCCTTGTTTGACCCTCTTTCAAAATTGCCTAAATCATTCCGCTCCATTAAACAAAATGGCCACCAGAGCTAAAAATAGAAAAACCTTCTAATGGCATCTCCTATGCAAATGGCCCGATTTGAAAAGAATTTCACAGGAATAGTCCTTGAGTGACCCTCTTTCGAAATTGCCTTAATCGTTCTGTTCCGTTAAACAAAATGGCCACCAGAGCTAAAAATAGAAAAACCTTTCAATGACATCTCGTCCTAGGCAAATGGCCCGATTTGAAAATAATTTCACAGGAATGTCTCTTGAGTTCCCCTCTTTCAAAATTGCCTAAATCGTTCTGCTCCGTTAAATAAAATGGCTGCCAGAGCTAAAAATAGAAAAACCTTTAAATGACGTCTCCTCCTAGGCAAATTGCCCTATTTGAAAATAATTTCACAGGAATGTTCCTTGAGTGACCCTCTTTCAAAATTGTTTAAATCTTTTCCACTCCCTTAAATAACTGGCCGCCAGAGCTAAAAGTAGAAAAACCTTTAAATGACATATCCCAGGTAAATGGCCCGATTTGAAAATAATATCACAGGAGTGTTTCTTGAGTGACCCTCTTTCAAAATTGCTTAAATCGTTCGGCTCCATTAAACAAAATGGCCACCCGAGCTAAAAATAGAAAAACCTTTAAAAAACCAGAGGATCATTGGTCCTGAATCGCTCACCTGACTTTTCTGAGGAAGTCCTCAAAGACTTTAATATGTGATCTTTGGCCAAGAGGGACCGAAGGTCTGTGTAACTGGGTGGGGATCTCAACTGTTTCCGAGATATTAAGCATTTTGTGGAAAAAAGGGGGTTAGGCATGCCCCCCTCCCTCACCCAGGGACCCCCCGGGTCCAAAGGTCCATGTCACTGAATGCGCCTTATTATAAGGAACAAGAATATATATGGTTTGTGGGTGGGGATCTTAACCTTTTCCGAGATATTAAGCATTTTGAGCAAAAAAGGGGGAGGGGCATGCCCCCCCCCCCGGACCCCTGGTACCCCAGGGTCCAAAGGTCCATGTCCCTGAATGCGCCTCATCATAAAGAACAAGAGTATATGTGGTTTATGGGTGGGGATCTTAACCGTTTCCGAGATATTAAGCATTTAATGCAAAAAAGGGGGTGGGGCATGCCCCCCTGGGTCCCCCGGGTCCAAAGGTTCATGTCACTTAATGCGCCTTATGATCAGGAACAAGAATATATATGGTTCATGGATAGAGATCTTAACCGTTTCCGAGATATTAAGCATTTTGTGCAAAAAAAGGGGTGGGGCATGCCCCCCCCCGGACCCCTGGTACCTCATGGTCCAAAAGTCCATGTCACTGAATGGGCCTCATCATAAGGAACAAGAGTATATATGGTTTATGGGTCGGGATCTTAACCGTTTCCGAGATATTAAGCATTTTGTGCAAAATAGGGGTGGGGAATGCCCCCCACCCCCCCCCCCCCGGGGAACCCCGGTACCCAAAGGTCCATGTCACTGAATGCACCTTATCATAAGGAACAAGAATATATATGGTTTATGGGTCGGGATCTTAGCTTTTTTGGAGATATTAAGCATTTTGTGCCAAAAAGGAGGTGGGGCATGCCCCCCCGGGGGGGCCCAGGGTTCCAAAATCCACGTCACTAAATGCGCCTCATCATAAGGAATAAGAATATATATGGTTTAGTGGCATTATTTGTAACAGTTTGCAAGATATCAGACATTTCTACTTTTTCCCATACAAATGCCCATGTTACCAAATTTAACCTTGGCGTAAAATAGGTCAAGGTCATCCCAGGGACACCATTTATGCAATTTATGATGGGCCCATGTCCCAGGTGCTACATGCCAAGT
Source organism: Lucinisca nassula (assembly GCA_963580285.1). Lineage (NCBI taxonomy): Eukaryota > Metazoa > Mollusca > Bivalvia > Lucinida > Lucinidae > Lucinisca > Lucinisca nassula. The sequence goes on along the minus strand of OY757015.1, from coordinate 56,005,342 downwards.
TTCATGCAAATCGGCCCAGTGGTTCCGGAGGAGAAGATTTTCGAAGGGTTTTTACCATATATGGGCATGGCGGCCATCTTGGTCATGTGACCTAGACCAAAAATGCAAACTTTTGTTCTCCCACCCCATGGAGCCTCCACATGAAATTTGACTACAATCGGCCCAGCGGTTCCGGAGGAGAAGACGTTTGAAAATGTGAACACACACACACACACACACACACAGAATTTTTGCCTGGCCATACTATCAGCTCACCAATGAGCCTTCGGCTCAGGTGAGCTAATAAACCGTTGAAAAATTATAAAAGTTCTCTAAGATGGGGCGCCGTCCTGGACTGAAGTTAGACCAGCGTAACATGGCTATTGGAATGCTTACTGGCGGAATGAAAAGTTAAGGCGGTTGCAGAACATTTTCGTGTTAGTGAAAGTGCCATTTCAAGATTCAGGTCAAAGTTTCCTAAAACTGGCATGGTCAAAGAACAACACAACGTTATGACAATTATATTGTGACATCATCTCGGCGTAATCGGTTTCTCAGCAGTAGCAGAATCGCTGGTATGGTACGGAATGTAACTGGAACACGAATTTGCGGTATGACGGTGAGGATTAGACTACGAGCTGCACGGACATGGATTACAGAAAACAATTGTTTTGTAGGAAATTTAAGGTAGAACAGGTTGATGGCCATCTGGCCATTTTGTGGGAAATTAACTGTCCTTATGGCCTTCCTTTGTTTAGGTTTCCATTATGGATTGGTTGCTTAATGTTTGTATTTCTTTCCCTTTGGTGTCTTTGATGGGTGGAGTAGGTTAATTGTATCGATTCCTGATCTTTGTTTTACTTCTACTTTTCATTATGTCTTTGGATGAAAATAAAGACTTTTAAGACAGTTTTCCTGAGTTTGGTGCCATTGGTTTCATTGGGTGGCATTCATCTCAATGTCGGGTAAAAGTCCCACAAAATTGGAAGCAGCATCTCCAAAATGCCCTAAATAGTTGTGATGGGAATGTTAGCCATCAATTCAAACAAACAAAAGTAGAAGTAAAACAAAGATCAGGAATCGATACAATTAACTTACTCCACCCATCAAAGACACCAAAGGGAAAGAAACACAAACATTAAGCAACCAGACCATAATGAAAACCTAAACAAAGGAAGGCCATAAGGACAGTTACTTTCCCACAAAATGGCCAGATGGCCATCAACCTGTTCTACCTTAAATTTCCTACAAAACAATTGTTTTCTGTAATCCATGTCTGATCTACAGTAAATCAGTTTGTATTTCAGACCTTGTATTTACAGCTCCTACACCTGTACACTGTTTGCATAAAATCGAGGACTTTATGTGAAAATGAAAACATAAGTATGGGTACTAAGAAATCGCCTCATTGAGTACCCAAAATCTATGCTTCAAACTGAATTGGCCCATTTAGTACCAGACATCCCAACAATGCAGGCCCAGATCAGACGCCGCAGAACACGGCGTCTGATCAGGGCTTACACTGTTTGCAAAGTATTCAGCCATTTTCCTAATAAATTTTGGGGAAAACACAACCTGACAGCCTTAAATTTTGAAACGGACTCCTGGTATATATAGGAGGAAGATTCTATTTGCTTCAAAAAGGGTTAAGAAAAATATCACAAAACACCATGTGAAATGTCATGAAACACGAACACTCCCTTACACCCCCACTTTATGTAGAGAAAACTGGGGTCTAGGGGTATATATTATTTTTCTTATTTCTGCTCATAGACATAGGTTGTGGTACTCGTTAGAACTCTAATGAGCACCCCCAATCTATGTTTTGAGTGTATACATGTATAAGAATAATATTATAAATTGACTGTTTTGGAGATGTAAAAAAGCATTATGACGCACGGATGTGTTATCATAATGACTCTCTATTTTTCTTAGGGTCAGGGATAGCTAATTCCTTGTCCTATTATCACAGTGCAGTATTTGGTCTTGCAAGAAGGCAATTTTATTCTCCTCTAAAATCCTCAGCTGCTAAAATACCAAGATTTTTTAGCTATGAACAGTTTCTGTGAGGTGCAGGAGATATAATCTGTAAAAATGTCTGACACCCTAGTAGCAACTTTAATGAGCCGTTACAGTTAATTAGAGAAACAGTTTTGGTCAAGAATATGATTTTATTATTCCTGAATGGTGTTATTGTAAAACAGATCTGAGGAAAAAAAGGCGGTCATTAACTTTAAAATTTGACGTGCACCTGTCCAACCTCATTCCAACTGTCTTATTTTGGTATTACATTATCACCCATTCTGAGTACTTTTAACCTATTTTAAAGGAATGGAATCCTCAACCTTATATCAGTATGGAATGAGTTCACTTTAAAATCCGGGATGTGAGGTTGTGGCTTCCACGAAATATTTGGCAAAAATGGCTGAACCTTTTTGTAAGTATGCAGTGTAGGTCTTAATGAGACTCCGCATTCTGTGGTATCTGATCTGGGTTTGTCCTGTTTGCCAGTTGCCACGTTTGGTATTTTACCATACAAAATGGGCTGTAAACTGGGTTATATGAACTGAACTATAAAAGATTAGACTGCTACACAGTTCATCTATTAAAAATATTCATCTATTCCGTTTGAAATAGGTGGTCTGTGAAGCACTCTATAAGAAGATACCGCATGGCGTAATAATCTACTATGATAACACGGGGTACTAAGTTCTCACTGGTGATTAGGTCATATGCAGTAATGCCGAAAGTAGTGCCGAAATCACTTCTCATTTCACTGGAGCTCCGCTGCAAGAGTTACGCTCCAAAAATTAAAATTCAGTGTTTGAAGCAGATGACGGTATGCGTCCAGCTGACCGGTAAATATCCCAATAAGATGGCTCATTGCCATCATATCGGGATCTACACTGTTTGCATAAGTATCTGTACTGGGCGGGACAAAAAAATCATTATTATGCAGTAACAAACATTGGAATCAAAAGGGATAATTTGAAACCATTTGTAGGAACGCTGTCATCAGGTCACCTATTTCCAACATACACAGACCCTTTTTAGTAGAAAGGATGTGCTCCGCTTCAGTTATGGAACACTGCACTGCAAAAACTGTTTGAGGATATAAAACAAATCAAAGCACTGACAGCACTGACTGAGCATGCTGGGAAACGGTCATGAACTGTGGACTTGAACTGTTTCTGTATATCCTTAAGTTCTTGTACATAATGCAAACAGTGAAGAACCTGATCAGACACCTCATTCTGTGGCGTCTGATCTGGGTCTACACTGTTTGAAAATAGACCCTATTGGCTTTATTGGGCAGCAAAGGATTGAGATGTCCTTTCGTCTCAATGTGGGGTAAAAATCCCACAAAATTGGAAGCAACATCTACAAATTGACCTATATAGTGTAGTTAAACCTGAAACAAACAAATAACACAGCTACATGTATTTTTGGGTCTATTGTTAATCGACTCAAAGTTACTAAGCAGAAAAGCTCTTCAGTGCTAAAGCCCACATGACCATCACTGACTTGTCGGAATAACTTTTTTATAGATTGTGTTTGTTTGTTTGTTTGATTTAAGGTTTAACGTCCCCGTCAACACTGTATAAGTCATTTTGGAGATGTTGCTTCCAATTTTGTGGGACTTTTACCTGACATTGAGATTTAACCAATAGGGTTAATAAGCATGGATGGTCCAACTCGCACCGCTTTGCCTGGGCAGGCTTAGATCCTCTAAGCGGTTGACCAGAACTCGTGTGCGGTCAGTTTCAGCTCTGCCTGGAAGCATCATGCAGCCCATCTATTTCTTGTTGCTTAAGAGGGTTATCTTGGAATCATAGGTTGGGCTTGGCAAACAGTGTAGACCCAGACCAGAGGCCACAGAAGGCGGTGTCTGATCAAGACCTACACTTTTTGCTTAAAACCCGGAATTTCAGGGTTAAATGATACAGTTTAAATCTAAGTCCAGGACTATTTCTATGACAACCACTCAGAGACAATCAGCCCACCAGTACTCTCAGTGCTTTAGCTCTGCTGGCCATATTGTTCAGCCAAGCAGAACGGTTTGAGCAAGTCACCCAAGGAACATTCCTGTGAAATAGTTTCAAAATCTATCCACTGGTTAAGGAGGCAAAGTCGTTTACAGGTTTGTCTATTTTTAGCTCTGGTGGGCATCTTGTTCATCCGAACTGAACAGTTTGAGTAATTTTGGTTTTTTTTTATTTTAGTTTTACAGCACTTTCAAACTTATTGATCGTTAATGAGAGGGGGACGAAAAACGGAGTACCCGGAAAAAATCCACCTGACCTTCTGTTGCAGAACTTGGCGTCTCACATGTGACCAAAGCCTGGCTCGAACCCACAGCGTTGAGAGACCTAATGATTCAGAGAGTCAGCACTCTTATCCACTAGGCCATGGAGGCCTGTAATTTTTGTTGATGGTCACCCAAGGAACATTCAAAGCTTTTTCTATTTCTAGCTCTGGTGGCCATCTTGTTCACCCGCGCGGAACGGTTTGAGCAATTTTGGTGAGGGTTACAGAAGGAACATTCCTTTGAAATATTTTCAAAATCCAACCACTGGGTAAGAAAAAGAAGTCTTTTTTTTTCTATTTTTAGCTCTGGTGGCCATGTTGTTCACCCTAGCAGAACAGTTTGAGCAATTTTGGTAGAGGGTCACCCAAGGAGCATTCCTGTAAATTAATTTCAAAATCCATCCACTGGTTATGGAGAAGATTTTTAAAGCTTTTTCTATTTTTGGCCTTGGTAGCCATCTTGTTCACCCGAGCAGAAAGGTTTGAGCGATTTTAGCCTTGGTAGCCATCTTGTTCACCCGAGCAGAACAGTTTGAGCGATTTGGGTAGACGGTCACCCAAGGAACATTCCTGTGAAATAATTTCAAAATCCATTCACTGGTTAAGGAGAAGTCATTTAAGGTTTTTTTTTCTATTTTTAGCTCTAGTGACCATCTTGTTCAACCGAGTGGAAAGATTTGAGCAATTTTGGTAGAGGGTCACCCAAGGTACATTCCTGTGAAATAATTTAAAAAAACTTCCAATGGCTATGGAGAAGAACTCATTTAAAGGTTTTACTATTTTTAGAGCTGGTGACCATCTTGTTCACCCGACTGAAACGGTTTCAGCAATTTTGGTGAGGGTTAGAGTAGGAAAATTCCTGTGAAATATTTTCAAAATCCAACCACTGGTTAAAAAGATAAGTATTTTTTTATTCTATTTTTAGCTCTGGTGGCCATCTTGTTCACCCGAGTGGAATGGTTTGAGCAATTTTGGTAAAGGGTCACCCAAGGAACACTGGTTAAAGGTGCATTATTGAGCTACCGGGTCTCAATTCTTTTTTCTGGTTTTTATCTTCAATGCATACTCCTTTGTCATGTGTACACTTTTGGAGCCAAAAAAAGCTTCAGAACTTTGTGAAATGTTCGTTTTCATACATGTTTACCCTTCGCTCTGAACATGTGTTCGGAATTTCTGTTCTAAAAATAAATCTGTCACTTTACACATACATGGTGACAGTATCGTCTCTGAGTGTCAATACTTATGGCATGGTATTCAGCGTAATATTTTTTTTTTCCTATTCAGGCATGGCCTAAGCAAACAAGGCCAAAAATGAATGTTGCATAACGTCATGTATGGGAATTCTATTTTTGTCACGAACTAAAAATAGATCTAACTAGTGTTCGAAACCTAGTTAGGGAATCCCTCTCAAATTCGTTTACCTGTCATCATAATTGTTCGCATTTTTACATAAAATGCATTCATTTGTATTGTTTCAAAGAAAAATACCGGCTATATGTATTTTATTTTTGGAAGCATTTTTTCCGGATAGCTCAATAATGCACCTTTAATTTGTTTGTTTGATTTGAGGTTTAACGTCCCCATCAACACAGTATAGGTCATTTTGGAGATGTTGCTTCCAATTTTGTTGGAGTTTTACCCTATATTGAGATGAAATGGCATCTCAAGCCCTGTCGCCCGATGAAACCAATAGGGTTTATAAGCATGGATGGTCCAACTCACACTGCGTTTCTTGGACAGGCTTAGATCCTCAAAGCGGTTTACCAGTACTAGTGTGCAGTCAGTTTCAGCTCTGCATGGAAGCATCATGCAGCCCATCTTCTTCAAGCCCCGATGGGCAGGGGCTGACCATACACTGGTTAAGGAGAAGAAGTTGTTTAAAGGTTTTTCTATTTTTAGCTCTGGGGGCCATCTTGTTCACCTGAGTGGAAAGGTTTGAGCAATTTTGGTAGAGGGTCACCCAAGGACCATTCCTTTGAAATTATTTCAAAATCCATCCAACAACTTTGGAGAAGTCGTTTGAAGCAAAAATTGACGACGGACACACGGGACGCTTGGACGACGGACGAAGACCAATCACAACAGCTCACCTTGAGCACTTCGTGCTCAGGTGAGCTAATGAAAATGAAATGGAGAATATATGACCCCAAGAACCCTACTGAAGAGGGCTACTCTTAACCCTGCTTTACACAGAGAAAACTGGGGTTTACATGCATTGGGTAAATATTATTTTTTTTTTATTTCTGCTTAAAGATGTAGGTTGTTGACACTAAAGAGCACCAAAAAACCTATGTTTGGTGTTAAATCAGAAAACTATCACAAATTTTTAGCAGAAAAATTACAATTTTGGAGATATGAAAGAATGCACTATAATGTTGTTGTAATGTGTGACTTTAACTACAAACAATGATGCAAAATGTTAACAGTCTTATACATGTAGTTAAAAGTGGTATACATGTATATTGTATCTCATGAAGAAATTGAAGGACAAGAGCTCACAAGTACCCTTACGTAGCCAAACTTAGGACAATATTCATCAATAAAACATTACCGTATTCGACCTATTTAACGCACCGTGCGCTTAGTTTTTTCAAAATTGTATGAAAATATTGTGGTGAAAAATCTACCTAAAATGCGCACACTCAATACGAAAAAAAAACGAAAAAAAAAAAGCTTCCGATGTGATTATTTTATAGAGTTGAATTTCAGCATAGAGATTCACCATATGTACATACGATTGCCTGGGTCAAAGATGCAGCAAAACTCAATATTAATTTGTTGGGAGGTTACTGTAAAGTGTGCGCTTGTGTATTTTTTTCCAGAAAAAGCTTGGGTGTGCGCTTATAGGAGCATGTGCAGTAAATAGGTCGAATACGGTATTTCATTTTTTTAAGATATAGTAAAAAGTTTTGTTGTCTCAAGTTATAGGGTAATTTTAGAAATATTAAAAATCAGGACTCAAGGTCATAAAACTTTCTTTAGGTTCAACTCATTTAAGCATGAAATTTGTGCTGCACATAAATATCAAACAGTTGTTGGCATATTACATATTTCTGTGCAGAACAAATAACATTTCTTACTGATAAAACCAATTTAAATTATGAACATACTTACAATGATTTTTTCATGCTTAGCATGAAAAAATTCTTGTATGTATGTTCATAATTTCAAGAAAAGCCATTCATGTTTAAGTGAGTCCCGCGTGAAAGAAGTATATACCTGTAACCCATGGACCTCATTTTAACTCACCCCTGTCTTTTCTCCATGTTCACTGCCCTCCTCCTTCAAATCTGGTTCAACCCGCTTTTTTTTCTTTTGACTCCGTCTTCTCTGTCTTGCTTTTGTATTGACCTTGAGATCAGTTTGACTTTGACACTGTTGCCATGGGAAACCACTCCAATATGGATGTGATGGAGGAACATTGTAATGCCAAGAATATTGAGCATGTAAGTTTTTCTGATTTCTGTTTATGGCTTGACTGACAGTTTGCTTTACTTTCAATTTATTACAAGTTTCATAATGTTTCCTGCACCAAGACATAACATAGTTATAATGGTCCCAGTAACGTTTGAAACATTTATGTGTATACCAGTTCGATCTTCCACTAAGATCAGGTATTGAAGAAAACATATTTCTGGTTTTATTAAAATTCTCAGTCTCTGGATAATTACTTTCTTCGGCATTACTAAGTTCAGTAACAGTGGTAATACTAGCTTCTGTTTCCACAGCATCTGTATCATCATTGTTAGACTGTGTGGACAGCTGCATATCATCTGTTAATTCATCAGCCACTTCATCTGGTAATTGACCAGCCATTTCAGCTGTAGATTTGTCGGTCATTTCATCTGATATTTTGTCCACCATTTCATCTGCCAATTTATCAGCCATTTCATGTATTACCATTTGCTACTTCATATACTATTCCACTTGCGAATTGACTGCAACATTTTCTTCACAGACAACAGAAATGCCTGAAAAAGAAAACAATTTTCAGTTCTGGTGATTCATACATGTATAAACAGGTGAACCATTATACTAGAGAACTGCAGCCCACTGATGTTTTGGCATGTGAACCTGGTAAAAGTGGATTTAGCCGATTTTTGTCAAAGTAGAGCACAGTGACCCAAACTGTTTTAATCTATATTGTACTGGAATCACCAAAATGGGTAATTGGCAGTGAAGGCCCAGATCAGATGGTGCAGATTGCAAAAAGTTCAGCCATTTCCAAATAAATTTTGAAGGAAACACAACCTGACACCCCTAAATTTTGAAATGGACTTGTGCTATAGACGGAAGGTTCTATTTGGTTTTGTTTTTGTTTGTTTGTATTGGAGTTTAACGGTCCAGTCAGCACTATTTAGGTCATTTTTGAGTTTAGATACCTATCCACACTTTTCCTGGGCAGGCTTATACGCTAGCAGTTAACCAGTACAGTGCACATTCTTTCGCCAGAAACTGCCCTTCTTGAATCAGCGGGAGGGAGAGAATGACCATAGAAAAGATTTCATGATCAATCTCCACAAAACAATGTTGCCGACCCCAGCAGGTATTGAACCCGCGTCCTTCTGATCACCAGTCAGACGCGCATCCGACTGAGCTACAGAGGCAGCAGATTCTATTTGGTACAAAATGGGTTGATGCATCCACTGATGTAGTCTGATGGGGCCTTTACTTGCAGGAAGTAACATACAGTCACCTGCTTAACTAGACATATGGTTGATTTTTGCCAAAGTAATGAGTTTACGGGATGGTTAGCTGGACAGGTTAGGTGCCTCTACTGATGAAAATTGGTGGAGCTGAAACTCAACCCAAGACACATGGTAAACTAGATATTTTATATTTGTCAAAGAAGGTCTCAGTGGCCTAATTTTTTAGGATGTTGAGTCCTGGACAGGTTAGGTGCATTTACTTGTTTGCAGAGAAATATATACACTGTACTAAGGGAAATAAGTTTAGCAATTTTTTAAATTACCGCTAATTTCTCTCTTGTCTGGATCGAAAATAGAACCAAATTTTTACACATCAATATTTAATGTATTAATTTTGCTATGAAAATTTTCAAATTTGATTTGAAAAAAAGCACAAGATACACCTGCTGCATAGCGTTAATCAACATAGGGGTGTCACAAAAACTCACAACAATTATCAGTATCTGATATCGGTATCGGTATGCCTACCATCTGAGTCCACAACAGCCCAACACCGTCTTCTCATGCTCGAAATTAGCCTCCGAACCATGGGTATGCGAATCTTCATGAAGAACATGTTCAAGGTCTCTTACCATGTTGACGTCATTCCTTGTTCTGATACATCTTCACAGATGGTCCCAGAGGTGCTCAATAGGCGAAAGATCCGGTGACCTTGCTGGCCAGTCTAACACATTCACATTATTTGCCTGCAGCAAGTCCATTTTATGACGTGCAAAATGGGGGCATGCATTATCCTGCTGAAAAATCTTGGCGTGTCCTTGACATAAGGAAGGCACTAACACAGGCTGAACAAATTCATCACAGTATTGGACGGCATTCAAGTTTCCCTGAAGTTCACTAAGTCTTTTTAGCCCGATGCAAAATTCCGCCCCAAACCATAACGCTGCCACCTCCAAAACTGTCATGCTGAATTACGTTAGCAGGGTCTATCCTCTCTCCATCTCCCCTCCAAACACATAGGAGCTTTTTTCGTGACGTACTTCCGGTTCTAAAAATAGAACGGGAAAAGCCCTGGCCGTCATCTGTCGTATTGCTTCAAAGGCACTGGGACAGATAAAGTGTTAATTACAGCAAAAAAACAGTGGAATTCTTTTAAACTTTTGAGGAATTCTAATCAAAGAAAATGGGAGAAACACCGATATGCTGCCAGATGTGAAATTTCACATTACGAAAATGATATATTGTACATACGAACTCTGTCTCTGTCTCTCTCTCTCTCTCTCTCTCTCTCTTAGCGCACCAACAATAAGCGAGCGCAGGAAAATGTAAATTACAGTTTGTCGTTAAATGACGCTACGTCAACCGACATGTAGCGTGTCAACAACGTCGTATCTACATCAAACCAATTTCAAAGCGGTGCATTGAATTTGACATTACAACGTCGATGAAACGTCACAACATTTCAATTATACGGCGTTGCTTGATAAAATTTCATTTGCCCAGTGCTCGGACCCAGTGGGATTGGAACATTAAATTCAAAACAAAAGTAGAACACCCTTTCAGAGCATAAGCATGTTAAACACTCCTTCGCAAGTGCAAGATTTTACAGTAAAATCTGGTAGATTTGTAGACCCAGCCCTTAGGTCTACATAAACCCATTTGGTACTGGAAACCCCAAAAGGGGTAAGTGACAAACAGTGCAGGCCCAGATCAGACGCCGCAGAACGTGGCGTCTGATCAGGGTCTACACTGTTTGCAAAAAGTTCGGCCATTTTCCAAATAAAGGAGCGTGATAGCTCAGTGGTTAGTGCACTTGCCTCTGATGTTAGAGGTCCCGGGTTCGATCCCCTGCAGCGGCGATAAAATGTCGGTGTCCGAACATGCTCCATTGGCATCATTTGCAGGGATGAATGTCATAAAGTGCACCGTCCTTCGGATCGGGACGTTAACTGGAGGCCCCCTGTGCAGGGAAAACCATCCCCTGTGCAGGTTAAAGACCGTAATTACATGATTACTGTGTAGGCGTTCATCCTGCAAAACCTGGAGTGTATGCAATATATACCTGCGGTAATGGTCAAATGTGACCGACGCAGTATCAGAAGATAGATAGATAGGAATAAATTTTGAAGAAAACACAACCTGACACCCCTAAATTTTGAAAATGACTCCTGCTATATATAAGAAGGAAGATTCCATTAGGTACAAAAAGGGTTATGGGCTTCTTGGATACAGGGATCAGTCAAACCATCTCAACGGTCACGTGCCATTGAAGTGAGTTGGAGTGGTTGTTGACGGCATGACGTCGAGCCAACGTTGACTCGACGCCCGTCTGTAAGTCCACTATTTTTTTTTCGACTGTCAGTATGTTTATTTGTCTGTCTAACAGTCCGTCCGTTCTTCTGTTAGTCAGTCAGTCGGTCTGTGCGTCGTCTGTCTGTCAACTGTCAGGTTGTCAGTCAAACCCCTCTCTCTCTCTCTCGATCCGTCTCTCTCTCTCATGCCAACGGTCATGTGACAATGAAGTGAGTTGGGGTGGGTGTCGACGGCACGACGTCGGACCAACATTGACTCAACGCCCCTCCGTCAGTCCACTCATTAGTTTATTTCGACTGTCAGTATGGACATTTAAATTGCACATTTAAATTGCACATGTAGACAAATCGTTGGACAGGTTTCTCAAGATAGATGATAGCTAGCTAGATAGATAGATAGATAGATAGATAGATAGATAGATAGATAGATAGATAGATAGATAGATAGATAGATAGATAGATAGATAGATAGCGAATAAAACGAAAGTTACGTAAAACTTATTTTGTGAATAACGGTATCTCAAGCCATTGACATGGGTCATTAACGAAAAGATTTTCGTCAATTAAAAACGGATTCAGGATAAATGAATTTCAGTAATAAAAGCAAAATATCATGCTTTCCTTCTCGAGGCATTATTTCAATGTAAACTGGTATATTTTCTCTCAAAATGTCGGAATATTGTTAGCATTTTAAGTTCCGCCAATGCATTTGAATAGCGATGGCCGTTTCAATTGACGGCCAGTGTTTTGCGCATGCGCAAGAATGACGTCATAAACGAAATCCCTAAAACCTCCTATACTCTTCCGTCAGCAAATTTCAAATTCATCCGTGAACACAACTTGGTTCCACTGCTGTCTTGTCCACCAACGATGTGCCCTTGCCCAATTGAGTCTAGCCCATCTGTCGTCCTGCATCAGTGGAACTCCTACGTACAGTCGAGGTCCATGTAACCGTGCAGTTCGTAGTCTATTCCTCACCGTCATACCGCAAATTCGTGTTCCAGTTACATTCCGTACCATACCAGCGATTCTGCTACTGCTGAGAAACCGATTACGTCGAGATGATGTCACAATATAATTGTCATCACGTTGTGTTGTTCTTTGACCATGCCAGTTTTAGGGAACTTTGACCTGAATCTTGAAATGGCACTTTCACTAACACGAAAATGTTCTGCAACCTCCTTAACTCTTCATTCCGCCAGTAAGCATTCCAATAGCCATGTTACGCTGATCTAACGTCAGTCCAGGACGGCGCCCCATCTTAGAGAACTTTTATAATTTTTCAACAGTTTATTTTTTAAAGGTTTTTCTATTTTTAGCTCGGGTGGCCATTTTGTTTAATGGAGCCGAACGATTTAAGCAAAAAACTCAAAAACTCAAAAAACACTCCTGTGATATTATTTTCAAATCGGGCCATTTACCTAGGAGGAGATGTCATTTAAAGGTTTTTCTATTTTTAGCTCTGGCGGCCAGTTATTTAAGGGAGTGGAAAAGATTTAAACAATTTTGAAAGAGGGTCGGTCACTCAAGGAACATTCCTGTGAAATTATTTTCAAATCGGGGCCATTTGCCTAGGACGAGATGTCATTGAAAGGTTTTTCTATTTTTAGCTCTGGTGGCCATTTTGTTTAACGGAGCAGAACGATTAAGGCAATTTCTAAAAGAGGGTCACTCAAGGACTATTCCTGTGAAATTCTTTTCAAATCGGGCCATTTGCATAGGAGATGCCATTAGAAGGTTTTTCTATTTTTAGCTCTGGTGGCCATTTTGTTTAATGCAGCGGAACGATTTAGGCAATTTTGAAAGAGGGTCAAACAAGGAACATTCCTGTGATATTATTTTCAAATCGGGCCATTTGCCTAGATGTCATATAAAGGTTTTTCTATTGTTAGCTCTGGCGGCCGTTTTGTTTAACGGAGCAGAACGATTTAGGCAATCCGAAAGAGGGTCACTCAAGGAACATTCCTGTGAAATTATTTTCAAATCGGACCATTTGCCTAGGAGATGTCATTTAAAGGTTTTTTCTATTTTTAGCTCTGGTGGCCATTTTGTTTAACTGAGCGGAACAATTCGGGCAATTTTGAAAGAGGGTCACTCAAGGAACATTCCTGTGAAATTATTTTCAAATCTGGCAATTTGCATAGGAGATGTCATTGAAAGGTTTTTCTATTTTTAGCTCTTGCAGCCATTTTGTTCAACGGAGCAGAACAAATTTAGGCAAATTTGAAAGAAGGTCACTCTAGGAACATTCCTGTGAAATTCTTTTCAAATCGGGCCATTTGCCTAGGAGGAGATGTCACTGAAAGGTTTTTCTATTTTTAGCACTGGTGGCCATTTTGTTTAACGGAGCAGAAGGATTAAGGCAATTTTGAAAGATGGTCACTCAAGGAACATTCCTGTGAAATTATTTTCAAATCGGGCCATTTGCCTAGCAGGAGATGTTATTTAAAGGTTTTTCTATTTTTAGCTCTGGCGGCCATTTTGTTTAACGTAGTGGAACGATTTAGGTAATTTTGAACGAGGGTCACTCAAGGAACATTCCTGTGATACTATTTTCAAATCGGACCATTTGCATAGATGTCATTGAAAGGTTTTTTTATTTTTAGCTCTGGCAGCAATTTTGTTTAATGGAGCAGAACGATTTAGGCAATTTTGAAAGAGGGTCACTCTAGGAACATTCCTGTGAATTTTTTTCAAATCGAGCCATTTGCCTAGGAGGAGATGTCATTTAAAGGTTTTCCTACTTTTAGCTCTGGCGGCCATTTTGTTGAACGGAGCAGAACGATTTAGGCAATTTTGAAAGAGGGTCACTCAAGGAACATTCCTGGGAAATTATTTACAAATCAGGCCATTTTCCTAGGAGGAGATGTCATTTAAAGGTTTTTCTATTTTTTAGCTCTGGTGGCCATTTTGTTTAACGGAGCGGAATGATTTAGGCAATTTTGAAAGAGGGTCATCCAAGGAACATTCCTGTGAAATTATATCAAAATCCATTCACTGGTTTAAGAGGAGATGTCGTTTGAAGAAAAAGTTCACGAACAGACGCACGCACGGACGGATGGACGCACGCATGACGGACAAAAAGTGATCCCAAAAGCTCACCTCGTCACTACGTGACAGGTGAGCAAAAAATACAGATGTAGTGAGTTTGGTATCAGAACTGACTTACATTGTATAGGACATTTTTTTTTCAAGTTAGCACCTCAGAGTTTGAAAAAAAGTGGGCAGAAAAAAATTACTAAACTTATTCCCCTTATTTTGGGATAGTGACCTGGAAAAGTTTTGTGCATCCACTAATTAAGTTTGTTTTGTTTTGTTTTATTTGAGGTTTAACGCCCCCATCAACACTGTAAAGGTCATTTTGGAGACGTTGCTCCCAATTTTGTGGGACTTTTACCCGACATTGAGATGAAATGACATCTCAAGCCCTGTCGCCCAATGAAACCAATAGGGTTTATTAGCCTCACACCGCGGTTCCTGGACAGGCTTACATCCTCTAAGCGGTTTACCAGTACTAGTGTGCAGGCCAGATTCAGCTCTGCGTGGAAGCATCATGCAGCCCATATATTTCTTCGGGGGCGAAATTAAGTTTGGAAAAGCTTGAATTTGTATGAGGTGAGATATACAGCCATGACTTGGTAACTGCGACTCGTGGTCAATTTGATCAAAATTCATCCGATAGCGAATTTATACTAATTCTTTCTGTACACAGAGGTAGAAATTATTTGATCTTAATTGAAAAATGGCAAGGTAGACCTTGCTCATACAGAAAGAAGAAGAGCTGTCACTGTAAGCGACCAATGCACCCCGTGGCGCCGGTTAAAGTTTTTGTGATGGACAGACAAACAGACAGACAGGGCAAAAACTGTATACCCCTGAGAATCTCTCTCGGGGGTGGGAAGGGGGGGGGCGTAAAAAAACAGTTGACTGAGTGAAACGGGTGGAGTTTATTTGAATGTTTTTCATTGTGTCCCTTGAAAATTTGATCTTGCGCAATGTCATTCTTTAGAATGAGGCTCGAAGTTGGGGCTCTTCTCAGTTAAAGCTATTTGCATACAAGCATAATATATGATACAAAATTAGAGCAGAGAATATTCTGTAACAGTAATAATCTGGCTTAACCATTTTTGTTTGTCCTTCTGCAGCAAGACAAACACAGAAAAATTAGAAAAGCTTCAATACAGGGCTCTAAGGGTGGTTTTTAATGACTGCACTTTGAGCTATGAAGAGCTTCTAAACAGAGTGGAGCGACCTACCTTTCATATGAGCAGACTGCGTTGTATTGCTGCAGAAACGTACATATGCATAGATAACATGTCCCCTGTATATCTCAAAGACCTGATTGAATTAAAACAGACTTCTTATAATTTCAGGTATGAAAACACAGCCAAGATACAGACAGTCAGAACTGTCTTATATGACCGAAAGTCATTTAGGTTTGAGGCTGCACGGGTGTGGAATAGCCTTCCAAATGTAATCAGAAAAGCCGAAAGCTTCTTCCAGTTTAAGAGCCTGATCCGCACCTGGGCAGGCCCTAAGTGCAACTGTGCCATGTGTGACAGCTGCAAAGGTCAGTTTTCTGTGTTTATTGTCATGGTTCGTGTCTTTCTGTGTCTGTGTTTTTTTTTTTTCTTTTATCAGTTCTTATGTTTGTGTGTGTTTCATTCTGTTTTTTGTTCTTCCCATGTGCACTGTACTGTGCACGTTTGTATATGTATGTATGTGTATTATGTTTAAACATAAATATATTCTTTTTTTATTGTTATTACTTCTTTTATTTTTTTATTGTTATCATTAACATTATTTACCAAATCTATTTATATCAAAACTATGTGCTACATACTTTTAATTTTCCTTTAGGAATATCTTACTTTTATAGACTTGCATGCATCCCAGGTTGTATAACTGTAAACATCTATCTTATTTCTTAATTAGGTAAGATAAATGTATTATATTAATATTGCTTGCCTTTCTTACAGTCGCTTTTAGTTGTTATATTTATACTCTTGTTTGTCAGGAAATAGCTTATATAGCTAATGTTGTTTGTTGTAATATGACCGACGCTAAATAAAAATTCTTGTATCTTGTAGAGTCGGTCTGCCTAATGTCGTACAGTGGCCTAATTTCGTACACTGATTCAAATATATACTTTACAAAGCTATTATATCCATTAAGGCAAAAAAAAAAACTAGAGAAAGTGCCAGCGGGCACGTATACCCCCGGCCAGTGCATCCCCTTTTAGTGGAAATGACAATTTGTCTGTAGCATTGAACCTTTCCATATAACAATTTAGTCCACTGAGAATAACTATTGCATTTGAACCAAAGGAGTATAATGAAAGCAGTTAACACAAAACTTGGACGTAATCAAAATGCCTAAGTCTAAATTATTGACCCCAAGCCCACCCAGGGGATTGACCCAGGAGCTTAGATAGTCCATATGACAGTTAATACTACAGCTATATCCTGTACCAAATATGAAGGGAATCTAACATGAGGTTACAGAGATATGAACAATCAGAAAGATTTAACACAAAACTTTGACGTAAAAATTGACAAACGGACAGGCAGCCCACCCAAGGGCTAGACCCAGGGGCTTAGATATTCCATATTAAAGGTAATGCTATAGAGATATCTTTTACCAAATATGAAGAGAATCTAACATGTGGTTACAGAGATACAAGCAATCAAAAAGGTTTAACACAAAACTTTGATGTCAAAGTTTACAAACGGGCAGACAGCTCACCCAGCTGTTAGACTCAGGGGCTTAGATATTCTATATGAAAGGTAATGCTATAGAGATATTAAGATAATCTAACATGTTGTTACAGAGATATGGGCAATCAAAAAGGTTTAACACAAAACACTGACGTAAAAGTTGACAAACGGATGGACAGCCCACCGAGGGGCTTGAACCCCGAGCTTAGATATTCCAAATGAAAGGTAATGCTATAGAGATATCCTGTACCAAATATGAAGAGAATCCAACATGTGGTTACAAAGATACCAGCAATCAAAAAGGTTTAACACAAAACATTGATGTAGAAGTTGACAAACGGATGGACAGCCCACCGAGGGGCTTGACCCAGGGGCTTAGATATGCCATATGAAAGGTTAATGCTATAGAGATATCCTGTACCAAATATGAACAGAATCCAACATGTGGTTTCAAAGATATCAGCAATCAAAAAGGTTTAACACAAAAGTTTGACGTAAAAGTTGACAAACGGATGGACAGCCCACCTAGGGGCTTGACCCAGGGGCTTAGATATGCCATATGAAAGGTTAATGCTATAGAGATATCCTTTACCAATCATGAAGTGAATCTAACATGTGATTACAGGGATATCAGCAATGAAAAAATTTAACACAAAACTTTGACATAGTAGATGAACAGACAGACACAGACAGACAGACAACCCACCAAGGGGCTTGACTCAAGGGCTTAGATATTCCATATGAAAGGTATCGTTTACCAAACATGAAGAGAATCTAACATGTGGTTACAGAGATATCAGCAATGAAAAAGGTTGAACACAAAACTTTGACGTAAAAGTAGATGAACAGACAGACGGACAGACAGCCCACCCAGGTGCTTGACACAGGGGGCTTAGATATTCCATATGAAAGGTAATGATATAGAGATATTGTTTACCAAACATGAAGAGAATCTTACATGTGGTTACAGAGATATCAGCAATGAAAAAGGTTGACTACAAAACTTTGACGTAAAAGTAGATGAACAGACAGACGGACAGACAGCCCACCCAGGGGCTTGACCAAGGGGGCTTAGATATTCCATATGAAAGGTAATGGTATAGAGATATCAGCAATGAAAAAGGTTGAACACAAAACTTTGACGTAAAAGTAGATGAACAGACAGACGGACAGACAGCCAACCCAGGGGCTTAGCTATTCCATATGAAAGGTAATGGTATAGAGATATAGTTGACCAAACATGAAGAGAATCTAACGTGGTTACAGAGATATCAGCAATGCAACAGGTTTAATACAAAACTTTGACGTAAAAGTAGATGAACAGACAGTCGGACAGACAGACAGCCCACCCAGGGGCTTGATCCAGGGGCTTAGATATTCCATATGAAAGGTAATGCTATAGAGATATCCTTTACCAAATATGAAGAGAATCTAACGTGTGGTTACAGAGATATGAGCTGTCAAAAAGGTTTAACGCAAAAGTTTGACGTAAAGGTTGACGAACGGTGGGACAGACGGAAGTAAGAACGAACGAACTAACGAACACACGAACGAACAAACAAACGGACGGACGGGCGGAAAGACGAAAACTATATACCCCCTGACATACTTCGTATGCCGGGGGTATAAAAATGTCTTGTTTCCGAAACATCCCAAAATTTTTATGTGTCGGTAGGTCGGAATTTTTTTTTTTTGATTATAACAACAGTTTGGAAATCACACGGATGTTTTTTTGGACCTCAAATTGTCTCCCAACTTTACATTTTTTGCTTTGGTAAAAAATCCTACGGTACATAGAAGAAAATCCAGGAGTGTTAAAACGGTAGCTAGAGGTAAATCCTAATGTCGTCTTAATCCCTTGTAAATTATCCAAGCAATCATTGCAGCTTAACACCTTTATTGTATAACAGTAAACATGCAATAAACATATGCTGCAATCAACTTTATAGTGTCAGCTTAGCGAGTTAAGAAATCAACGATGAAGAAAGCAGTTTAATTTATTATTCTAAAATCGGGCTATACAACGAGCCCAAAATTTCATACCCGCCCTTTTATTCACCATATTTGCATTATTTGCTGGCTCCCAGCTTGCACATTGTCAGTATTGGAAAAACAGGTAACCAGACCCCCCCCCCCGACCTTGAAAGGTCATGGATGTCTGGTTACCTGTTTTTCCAACACTGATAACCTTCAGACTAGGAACCAGCAGGTAATGCAAATAAGGTGAATGAGCGTTATAAGGGAAAACAGCCAAGTTTCCTGTTAGTGTTACCCATATAATTGAAAAGTCGATCATCTAGAAATTACCGCTACTGTTTGCGTAAAAGTAAAGCACGCAATCGGTAAATAACGTTATCGGATTTCAGCAATTTCCTTCAACGACGTAACATTCGAGTGTTGAATGTCATTGTTTTATTTTAATGGGCCGTTGAATAGTTTGAAAACGGTAAAAAATATTATCTCATATCCAAACGGTTGCGTTTTGTGTTATGATATATTTTAACTTTCCATTTTAATTTAATACCAGTAACGTAGAGCGTGTGTTAGCGCGTTCGCTTTTGTTTTGGCGCGAAAATATTCAGGCAATGCATGCGCTTTCCCATGAAAAAGAAATAAACTAGCAGTCACGAGACAGTAGAAGAGTCCGTTTAATTTATGCATACAGTCATGTTATATTACGAAAATATGACTACTGAAATATAAGGGTAACATTTCTGCTCAAAACATTATATAGGTTGTGGGTACCCGTTAGAACCACCTCTATCGATGCGGTTCTAACGAGTACACACAATCTCTGTTTCAGCAGAAAAAAAATGATATACCCCCCCCCCCCACGCAAACCCCAGTTTCAGTATAATATTTAAAGTGGGGTTCAAGTGAGTAAAAATTATATAGGTGCGTTTGAGTGATTTACTGAAGTCAAATGTCGGCCAGATGTTTTTCGCACCGTCGATAGTATCATAAAAAAAAACACAAGTTATGATCCCTCATGTTATTCACACCTCACTCAGCGATGATTAATTGGTCAAACAATTAAAGAATGCGACATACACATGCCTTCAATCCCCATCTTTAAACATGAGCAACTATCGCTTCACTGACCAGGGACAAATGGTCCAAATGTTGGGGGCATGCGTGAAGACTCAGATTTTTGGGACAAAATTGGACATATTTTTTATTCCTGACATTGTAAAAAATACACAGCTAACGATAGAACCATGCTTGCTATCATATTCCGTTCGCTGCAGAGACTGATCAACGCACAACATTGTTATCCAACTAGCAATGCATGAACATGTAACCAAGATTTTTTAAGCGAGATTAAATTTATTTTTTATCTGTTCTTTTCAGTACAATTAGTCGAATTGAACTGTTACACTTATTACTTAAATCTGTGTGCAGCGCATGCATAACTGACTCTATCCATCTCAAGTAGACAATAAAATTAGCACCCTATCGAGCGGCGGCGTCTTTGTTCTTTATAACGGACTGATAGAAAGACTGGCGGCACATAATAAAAGAAACTTTGTGTCCCAGTGGGCGCAGAAGGTATTTTTTGTGACCGACGCTAGTGAAATTGCGTCTTTTACGGAAACTGCCGATTTGTATCGGTGACAAAATGCGGGAAAAAAAGTTTGGGTCGGGAGGTTTTCATTCGGGTCGGTCGGGTTTCCAGAAACAAGATATTTTATTTTTTTGGCCTAACGGTAATTTGATATAACAACTACACCAGCGGCCAAGAGTTATTTATATTTAACCTGTATACGTCATCACGACGAACGGTGATTGGTTAAATGCGTCTAGCGCGAAAATTTAAAATCTTCCACGCTGAACGGGTACACGAAAGTTGGCTCCATACTTTCAGTCGCCGGTAAGTATCGATTTTCTTAATATTTTTTTATATATTATACTTTATAAATAAGCATATAATAGAAGTGATAACAAGAGGACCAAGATGGTCCTGTATCGCTCAACTGAGCTAACAGATTCAAAGTTTCAGGAAGTGCCAACCTTTACTGAAGGATTTATTGGAGGACAAGGTGATGACATGGTAAGTATTTTCTGCAATCAAGTAGAATGTAACTCTATGATAAATCGTCTGACCTCACCGGTTTTCAAACTCATTCAAGCTTTTATTCCTGACTTGCTTATATGTAACTTTTAAGAAGATCCGATATAAACTGAAGGGGCTATGGTTATGACAAGGTCGAAAATATGCAATTAACTGCTGCAATCAAAGGGATGTAACTCTATGATAAATAGGCAAACCTCACCAGTTTTCAAACTCCTCCAAGCTTTTCTGCCTGACTTACTTGTTTGTAAGTTTCATGAAGATCCGATCAAAACTGAAGGGGCAGCAGTGATGACAAGGTCAAAAATAAGCATTTTTAGCCAAGCAGGGGACATAATAGTTCTATGATTAATTGACAGGCATTGCTAGTTTTCAAACTTGTCTGAGCTTTTATCTCTAACTTTCTAACATATTAATTTCAAGAAGATCCGATGAAAACTGAAGGAGTTACGATAAAAAAAACAAGGTCAAAAATAAGCATCTTCAGCAAAGAAGGGGACATAACTCCATCAGTAATTGACCCACATCGATAGTTTTCAAACTCATCCAAGCTTTTAAATCAGATGTACGTAAGTTTCAAGATCCGATCAAAACTGAAGGAGCTACGGTGATGACTAGGTAAAAAATTGGCATTTTCAGCAATCAAAGGGATGAAAAATGGGCCGACTTGGCCGGCAGCTACATTAAGTTTTCAAACTCATCTGAGTTTTTATCTCCAGCCACTTGACATATAAGTTTCAGAAAGATCCGATCAAAACTGAAGGGGCTACGGTGATGACAAGGTCAAAAATCAGCATTTTCAGCAATCAAAGGGACCTAACTATGATAAATGGGCCGACTTGGCCAGTATTCGAAATCAACTGAGGTTTTATCCCCAGCTACCTTACATATAAGTTTCAGAAAGATCCGATCCAAACTGAAGGGGCTACCATGATGACAAGGTCAAAAATCGGCATATTCGGCAATTAAAGGGATGTTACTCTATAAAAACTGGGCCGACTTGGCCGGTTTTCGAACTCATCCGAGTTTTTATCCCCAGCCACCTTATATATAAGTTTCAGACAAATCTGATCCAAACTGAAGGGGCTACCGTGATGACAAGGTCAAAAATCGCCATTTTCAGCGATTAAAGGGACGTAACTCTATGAAAATTGGGCCGACTTGGCCGGTTTTCGGACTCATCCGAGGTTTTATCCCCAGCCACCTTACATATAAGTTTCAGAAAAATTCGATCAAAACTGAAGGGGCTACGGTGATGACAAGGTCAAAAATCGGCATTTTCAGCAATCAAAGGGACGTAACTCTAAGATTAACGGGCCGACTTGGCCGGTTTTCGAACTCATCCGAGTTTTTATCCCCAGCCACCTTAATAATAAGTTTCAGAAAGATCCGATCAAAACTGAAGGCACTATGGTGATGACAAGCATTTTCCCATAGTAAGCCTATGGGACCTTGTGGTTGCCATAACAACCAAAGTTTTAGAGCGATTTCGAAAAAAAAGGTTTATGTCATCAATGCCCCACCAGAGGCATATTACAGATGAGAAATGATTGAGATCAGCCTGCTGGCTGCAGAGATATAGCTGCTCAAAAGTGTGAACGGACGACGGAGGACCCTCTATACTATAAGCAACCCTGGAGTCTTTGGCCCAGGTGAGCTATAAATGACCTTTAATACAGAAATAAATAATAAAACAATAGAGTTTTATGTAAAATTTTCTAAATTAAAAGTGTACAACATTACCCACACTTGAATTGTAGTCACTGTGCGACTGTGTGGGTAAACTCGTACAGTTTTGTTTTTTTCTTCGGATAATGTGCAAACTGGGGTAGAGACCTAGGTGCCTTTGGTAGGCTGTAATCTTTGAAAGTGGCTTTTCCTTAGCATCTTTCTCTCTATTATTATTTTTTTTTTTGTAAAGATCAAAATAATGAACAAATGCGTGTGACAAGCTTTAGTAGAGACCGGATGGGAGTGAGGGTGGGAACTAGGAATTATGAATAGCATAGCATAAAAAAACTTTATTGCACAGATATGCCCGTAATATGGGTTACAAGCAAGTCAATGACATTAACAACAAGCAAATTCCAAAGAGAATTTAAGTCCCCCGCCTTATTTTCATTTGTGAGGTTAAAAAATAAGTAAGTTAACCGGGCAACCATTGGTATCACTTAATGCGGAAAGTGAAAAACAATAATTAAAGGATTCTGTAAAAGGCACATGCACATTTTCAGTCCATATCAAAACACCTGTAAAGATTCTGAAGGATCAGTTTTAAACTGTAGGAGGAGTTGCACTCACGATGTACCTATACATATCCAGTTTCATATTATAGATGGGAAAAAAACTCTAAGTTAAAAATGTGAAAAAAGTGAAAAGAATTATTTTAAGATTCTGTAAAAAGCAAATGCATATCTTCAGACCATAATTCAACCAACTTTTAAGTTTTTGAAGGATTGGCATTAAACTGTAGGAGGAGTTGCGCTCACAAGGTACCTACTACATTATACTCTTTCATAGAATTGATGCATGAAAAAAAGTCTAAGTTAAAAATGTGAAAAACATTAATTAAAGAATTCTGAAAAAAGCATATGCTCAACTTCAAACCATGATAAAGACACCTGTAAAATTTCAGAAGGATCGGTATAAAAATGTAGGAGAAGTTGCGCTCACAAGGTACCTACTACATTATACTCTTTCATAGAATTGATGCATGAAAAAAGTCTATGTTAAAAATGTGAAAAAAGTGAAAAAAAAAAAAAAAATAACAAAAGAATTCTGAAAAAAGCATATGCACAATTTCAAATCATGATAAAGACAACTGTAAAATTTCAGAAGGATCGGTATAAAACTGTAGGAGAAGTTGCGCTCACAAGGTACCTACTACATTATACTCTTTCATAGAATTGATTCATAAAAAAGTCTAAGTTAACAAGAGGGCCATGATGGCCCTGGATCGCTCACCTGATCCATAGTGTAACAAGTGGGCCCCAGAGAGGGCCATTATTGGCCCCAGGGTTTTAATGTGCATAATGTTGAGGGAGGTCTTAAAGGTGAAGCTTCATACCAAACATCAACAAAGGCTATAATTAGAACAATCTTGGCAAAGGTCCACTAGATAAAGCTACACATCAAATTTCAAAGACCTGGGCCTTGCAGTTTCAGAGAAGAAGATTTTTTTTAAAGATATTCCCTACATAAGCCTATGCAAAACCAAATGGCCCCAGGGCTATATAAATCTATGTAAAAACAAAGGGCCCCGGCCCGGGGTGGGGGCATTTGTGGCCCCAGGGCTATAATTTGAACAATCTTGGTAGAGGTCCACTAGATAAAGCTCCATACTAAATATCAAAGGCCTTGGCCTTGCAGTTTCAGAGAAGATTTTTAAAGATTTCCCTATATAAGTCTATGCAAAACCAAAGGGCCCCGGAGCGGGGACATTTTTGGTACCAGGGCTATAATTTGAATAATTTTGATAGAGGTCCACTAGATGCAGCTTCATACCAAATATCAAAGACCCAGGCCTTGTGGTTTCAGAGAAGAAGATTTTTGAAGATTTTCCCCATGTAAGTCTATGTAAAACCATAGGGCCCCAGAGTGGGGGCATTTTTGGCCCCAGGGCTATAATTTTAACAATCTTGGTAGAGGTCCATTAGATGCAACTTCATACCAAATTTCAAAGTCCTGGGCCTTGTGGTTTCAGAGAAGATTTTTAAAGATTATCCCTATATAAGTCTATGTAAAACCAAAGGGCCCCGGGACGGGGCCACTTTTGGCCCCAGCACTATAATTTGAATCATCTTGGTAGGGGTCCTTTAGAAGAAGCTTCATACCAAATATAAAAGACCTAGGCCTTGTGGTTTCAGAGAAGAAGATTTTTAAAGATTTTCCCTATATAAGTCTATGTAAAACCAAAGGGCCCCTGAGCGGGGGCATTTTTGGCCCAAGGGCTATAATTTGAACAATCTTGGTAGGGGTCCACTAGATGAAGCTTCATACAAAATATCAAAGTCCTGGGCCTTGCGGTTTCAGAGAAGAAGATTTTTAAAGATTTTCCCTATATAAGGCCATGTAAAACCAAAGGGTCCCAGTCGGAGGCTTTTTTTGCCCCAGCACTATAATTTGAACAATCTTGGTAGGGGTCCACTAGATAAAGCTTAATTCCAAATATCAAAGTCCTGGGCCTTGCAGTTTCAGAGCAGAAGATTTTTAAAGATTTTCCCTATATAAGCCTATGTAAAACCAAAGGGCCCGGCGGCGGGGACATTTTTGGCCTCAGCACTATCATTTGAATAATCTTGTTAGGGGTCTTTTAGATGAAGCTTCATACCAAATATAAAAGACCTAGGCCTTGTGGTTTCAGAGAAAAGGATTTTTAAAGATTTTCCCTATATAAGTCTATGTAAAAACAAAGGGCCCCTGAGCGGGGGCATTTTTGGCCCAAGGGCGATAGTTTGAACAATCTTGGTAGAGGTCCATTGGATGAAGCTTCATTCTAAATATCAAAGTCCTGGACCTTGCGGTTTCAGAGAAGAAGATTTTTAAAGATTTTCCCTATATAAGTCTATGTAAAACCAAAGGGCCCCTGAGCAGGGGGATTTTTGGCCCAAGGGCTATAATTTGAACAATCTTGGTAGGGGTCCACTAGATGAAGCTTCATACAAAATATCAAAGTCCTGGGCCTTGCGGTTTCAGAGAAGAAGATTTTTAAAGATTTTCCCTATATAAGCCTATGTAAAACCAAAGGGCCCCAGGTGGAGGCTTTTTTTGCCCCAGCACTATAATTTGAACAATCTTGGTAGGGGTCCACTAGATAAAGCTTAATACCAAATATCAAAGTCCTGGGCCTTGCAGTTTCAGAGCAGAAGATTTTTAAAGATTTTCCCTATATAAGCCTATGTAAAACCAAAGGGCCCGGGGGTGGGGACATTTTTGGCCTCAGCACTATCATTTGAATAATCTTGTTAGGGGTCTTTTAGATGAAGCTTCATACCAAATATAAAAGACCTAGGCCTTGTGGTTTCAGAGAAAAGGATTTTTAAAGATTTTCCCTATATAAGTCTATGTAAAAACAAAGGGCCCCTGAGCGGGGGCATTTTTGGCCCAAGGGCGATAATTTGAACAATCTTGGTAGAGGTCCAATGGATGAAGCTTCATTCTAAATATCAAAGTCCTGGACCTTGCGGTTTCAGAGAAGAAGATTTTTAAAGATTTTCCCTATATAAGGCCATGTAAAACCAAAGGGCCCCGGAACGGGGGCATTTTTTGCCCCAGCACTATAATTTGAACAATCTTGGTAGGGGTCCACTAGATAAAGCTTAATACCAAAAATCAAAGTCCTGGGCCTTGCAGCTTCAGAGCAGAAGATTTTTAAAGATTTTCCCTATATAAGCCTATGTAAAACCAAAGGGCCTGGGGGCGGGGACATTTTTGGCCTCAGCACTATCATTTGAATAATCTTGTTAGGGGTCTTTTAGATGAAGCTTCATACCAAATATAAAAGACCTAGGCCTTGTGGTTTCAGAGAAAAGGATTTTTAAAGATTTTCCCTATATAAGTCTATGTAAAACTAGAGTGTTCACAAGTTTTTTCTTTAATTTGACCTACTGACCTACTTTTTGACCCGAAAAGACCTTTATTCAAACTTAGCCAAGATATTGTCACAATGACCATTCTGAGCAAGATTAATGATTTAACCAAACTTGTGGCCTCCTGAGTATTCACAAGGTTTTTCTATGATTTGACCTACTGACCTACTTTTCAACCGGACATGACCCATATTCAAACTTGACCGAGATATTGTCATGATGATCATTCTGAGCAAGTTTGATTATGATTGGACCAAAATTGTGGCCCCTAGGGTGTTCACAAGGTTTTTATATGATTTGACCCGCTGACCTACTTTTTAACCCGATATGACCCATATTCGAACTGGACTGAAATATTGTCACAATGGTCATTCTGAGCAAGTTTCATGATAATTGGACCAAAACAGTGGCCTTCAGAGTGTTCACAAGGTTTTTCTATGATTTGACCTACTGACCTACTTTTTGACCGGACATGACCCAAATTCGAACTTGACCAAGATATTGTCATGATGATCATTCTGAGCAAGTTTGATTATGATTGGACCAAAATTGTGGCCTGTAGGGTGTTCACAAGGTTTTTCTATGATTTGACCCGCTGACCTACTTTTTAAGCCGACATGATCCATATTCAAACTTCACTAAAATATTGTCACAATGATCATTCTGAGCAAGTTTGATGATGATTGGACCAAAATTGTGGCCTCTCGAGTGTTCACAAGGTTTTTCTATGATTTGACCTACAGACCTACTTTTTTACCCGACATGACCCAAATTCGAACTTGACCGAGATATTGTCATGATTATCATTCTGAACAAGTTTGATGATAATTGGACCAAAACTGTGGCCTCTAGTGTGTTCACAAGAAAAAGTTTACGCACGGACGACGCACGACGGACGACGGACGACGCACGACGACGCCGGACATCTTACTGTCACAAAAGCTCACCATGACCTTCGGTCAGGTGAGCTAAAAATGTGAAAAAAGTGAAAAGAATTAATTAAAGAATTCTGAAAAAAGCATATGCACAACTTCAAACCATCATTAAGACACATGTAAAATTTCAGAAGGATCGGTATAAAACTGTAGGAGAAGTTGCGCTCACAAGGTACACCTCAGCCCCGTTATAGCACGGTTGGTTACAACACGAATTCGGATATAACACGGCTGTTGTTTGGACCCCAAATTTTCTCCAACCTTCCTTTTTTGCTTCGGCAAAAAAAGAAATCCTAGTGAGTTAACACGGTAGTTAGAAGAAATCCAGGCGTGTTAACACGGTAGTTAGTGTTAAATCTTAATGTCGACTTAATCACTTGTCAATTATCCAATTTAACACCGTTATTGTATATCAGTAAACATGCAATAAACAACTTCTTCACACGGTCTGTAAATTTTACTAATGACGTGTGAAAACACCTGTGAAAACTCGTGGCTAATATCCAGCCGAAAGATCAAAGGCTAAACACTGCTATTAGCTGGAGGCTGCTCATCAAAAATTGGTCATTTGCTCATGCACATCGATAATTTTTTGCATACATGTGGCGAACACGGTGGGCCCAGATCAGGCAGGTAGTCTGATATGGATCCGCACTGTGCAACAATGATTTTTAAATTAACCAGCAGACGACAAGAGCAGACAACAATTGTTGTGATTGGCACTTTAAGGGTTAACACTTCAATAGAAACAACGCTATGCTCATGCTTGGTAAAGTACAAGAAGGATGAAAAAATTGCGCATTAGATCACATCTATACCCTGTCTAACCAAAGGGGCACATACTGTGTATGCAATGTCATATTAAGGTCGATGAAACATGGTGATTTTCATCGACGTTGATGCGACATTGCAAAGGAAAGAACTGATAAAGAAATCACTACAATTTACACCCCAATGTGCCCGCTAGAGGGGTCTACTATCATAGGAAGAACATTGCATCCCTGGGCGAGGTGTATACACACAACGTCAAATCAACGCTGATGCTACGATTTGACGTTGCATCGGCGTTGGTGCGACCTTGCTGAGACATCATGTGCCCTCCATGCGCTAGGGGGTTTCTTATTTGAGAAAGAATTTGCTCCCGTGGAAAGAAATTATGTTGGAAAAGAATCTGCGCCAACGCAGCAAACCTCAGTGCAAAAACTTTCCCGTTTGCATAGTCTATCTGCGGAAGAAAAAAAAAAGGAAAAAAACATAGATTATTGACCCATGAAAGGAAAGAATTTGCTCCCGTATGCAACATCGTTTTAACACCGATGTAACGCATTAACGTTGGAAAAGAATCTGCCCTGACGCAGCAAAGCGTCGACGCAGCAGACCTCAGCGCAAAACCTTTCCCGTTTGCATAGTCTACCGTATCTGCGGAAAAAAGACATAGAAAGGAAAGAATTTGCTCCCGTATGCAACGTCGTTTTAACATCGATGTTTACAACGAATAAACGTTGCACCGACGTTTGTGCGGCCTTGCTCAGGCGTCTCATGCTATCCTTGCACTGGGAAGATTTTCTGGCATCACTTGCCCGGGCAGGGTTAGACCTAAGCAGTTTACCAGTACTCATTTGCGGTACGTTCCCAATCTATTTCTCCAAGGCCCAATAGGCGGGGGTGCCCGTTTACTTATTCAATTGCAGTAAGAAAGTTAACTGTGGAAGGGAAAAATATAGTCAGATAGAGTTTTTTCCCTTGTGCATTGCAATTGCTTATGCAAACGGGAACCAGTCACCGGGAACCACGGCCCATCTAAAAATACACACCGGGATTACACATGGACATATTGGAATAGAAATCAAACACAAACGTATGAATCGCTGTTTTTCACAAATTTATTTTAATTAAACAATCATGCAACGAATTTAAAGCAATAAATGCAACATCTAAAAGCAAAACAAACAAAAGAACAAACGATAAAATAGCCTGAAAAACATTGCAATAACACAAAACTGTGGCAGACGAACTTTTTCCGGGTCATTGACCAGGTCAATGACGATCGTTATAGCACGGTTCGGTTAACTAACACGGTCTTCTGATTGGACCCCGAGAACCGTGCTATAACGGGGTTGAGGTGTACCTACTATGAATTCGGAACCATGCGAAAAACCGTTACAATTGTGAAAAAAGTGAAAAAAAAATAATTAAAGATTTCTGAAACTAGAAATGTGTCCAGACCACACAGATGCCCTCGCCAAGG
Organism: Lucinisca nassula; assembly: GCA_963580285.1. Lineage (NCBI taxonomy): Eukaryota > Metazoa > Mollusca > Bivalvia > Lucinida > Lucinidae > Lucinisca > Lucinisca nassula. The sequence goes on along the minus strand of OY757015.1, from coordinate 55,975,534 downwards.
GCCCTGCCTCACCCCGAAAATCCATGTTGCAACAAAATTTTCTAAGTGTGTGACCTTGACCTTGAGGTCATGGGCAGGGTCGTTGGTATGGGTGAATGAGACTTGGGGACCTGCATCTATCATCATTCCAAATATGAAGCCAATCTATAAATATGAGCCCTAAAACTTTAAAAGCATAATAAGATCTAAGTCTGTGACCTTGACATTCTTGACCTTGAGGTCAGGGGTAGGGGTATATACAACTTTAGACCTGTAACTATCATCATACCAAATATGGTTTGGTGAGTATGAGCTCTTAATAAACTTTAAATAAAAAAGTTTTTCTTTTTCTGTGACATTGACCTTAAGGGCACGTGCATGGATGGGGGCACTGGACCAGTATCAATCATCGTACCAAATATAAACTTAATTCATCATACGATTTGGAAAATATAAACTCTTAAAATATCTAATTAAAAATTTCTAAGTCTGTGACCTTGACCTTGAGCTCATGGGCATGGGTGGGGGTAACGCTGAATAAAATGGACAGGTATCTAACAACATACCACATATAAACTCAATCCATCAGACGATTTTAAAAATATCAACTTTTAAAATATCTAATTAAAAATTTCTAAGTCTGTGACCTTGACCTTGAAGCCATAGGCATGTGTGGGGGTATTGCCAAATAAACATTTGGACCTGTATCTATCATCGTAGCATATATAAGCCAAATCCATAATATGGTTTGAAACATTTGAGCTCTTTAAAATCTTTAACATAGGCATGGGTGGGGGTATTGCTGAATAAAACATTGTACCTATATCTATCATCATATGAACCAAAGCCATCATAAAAGTTCAGGTTCTAACAGTTACAAATACCTTAACTGGAGTCTTCAGCATGGAAAATTTCTAAGTCCATGACCTTGACCTTGAAGTCATGGGTATGGGTGGGGGTATCGCTGAATAAAACATCGGACCTATATCTATAATCATACCAAATATGAACCAATTCCATCAAATGGTTTGGAAAATATAAGTTCTTAAATGTTCAGGTCTACCTGTAACAAAAACCTTAACCTGAGTTTTTAACATTGAAAACTTCTAAGTCTGTGACATTGAGGTCTCAGGCATGCTTAATAAAACTTTGGACCTATATCTATCATCATACCAAAGGTGAACCAGTTCCATCGAATGGTTAGGAAAATATGATTTCTAAAAGTTCAGGCTCTACCTGTTACAAAAACCTTACCCTGAGGTTACAGGATCACATACGTACGTACACACGTACAGACGGACGTACATATGTACGCACGTACGCAGGTACGGAAAACTGAAAAACTATATGCCCCCGGCATCATATGATGCGGGGGCATAAAAAGCATATGCACAACTTCAAACCATGATAAAGACACCTATAATATTTCAAAACGATCGGTAAAAAACTGTAGGAGGAGTTGCGCTCAAAAGGTACCTACTATGAATTCGGAATCATGAAAAAAAGTCTAAGTTAAAAATGTGAAAAAAGTGAAAAAAAAAATAATTCAAGGATTCGGAAAAAGCACATGCACAACTTCAAACCATGATAAAGACACCTGTAAAATTTCAGAACGATCGGTTTAAAACTTTAGGAGGAGCTGCGCTCACAAGATACCTACTACAAGCTCGGAACCACGCACCACGAACCACGCACCACGGAAAGCCGAATACTATATCCCCTCGCTTTTCTACGAAAAGGCGGGGAAAAAACAAACAAAATTTAATGATGAACAAATCCCACCACATACATCCACACAAATCCACACACAATACTAACTCACATGTATGATAAAACCAAATAAGTTGTTTGGGTTGTGAGATTATGATTCAAACATACATTTTGGGGATTGATAAGAAAAGATTCAAAGAGGTTGTTCCAATGAGCCCAAAAGTGTATGTTTGAAGTCCATATAATAACAAGAGGACCAAGCTGGTCCTGTATCGCTCACCTGAGCTTACAGATTCAAAGTTTCAGGAAGTGCCAACCTTTACTGAAGGATTAATGGAAGGACATGGTGATGACAGGGTAAGCAATTTCTGCAAATCAAGTAGAATGTAACTATATGTTAAAAAGGCTGACCTCATCAGTTTTCAAACTCATTCAAGCTTTTATTCCTGACTTGCTAAGAAGATCTGATATAAACTGATGGGGCTATGGTGATGACAAGTTCAAAAATAAGCAATTAACTGCTGCAATCAAAGGAATGTTACTCTGTGACAAATAGGCAAACCTCACGAGTTTTCAAACTCCTCCGAGCGTTTCTGCCTGACTTATTTGTTTCTAAGTTTCATGAAGATCCGATCAAAACTGAAGGGGCAGCAGTGCTAACACGGTCGAAATTAGGCATTTTTAAGCAATCAAAGGCACGTAACTATATGATAAATGTGCCGACTTGGCCAGTATTCAAACTCATCTAAGGTTTTAATCCCAGCCACCTAACATATAAAGTTCAGAAAGATCCGATCAAAACTGAAGGGGCTACGGTGATGACAAGGTCAAAATTTGGCATTTTTAGCAATCAAATGGATGTTACTCTAAGATAAATGGGTCGACTTGGCCAGTTTTCAAACTCATTTGAGGTTTCATCCCCAGCCACCTTACATATAAGTTTCTGAAAAATCTGATCAAAACTGAAGGGGCTACGGTGATGATAAGGTCAAAAATCAACATTTTAAGCCCTCAAAGGAACATAACTCTACGATAAATGGGCTGACTTGGCCTGTTTTTGAACTCATCCGAGATTTTATCCCCAGCCACCTTACATATGAGTTTCAGAAAGATCCGATCAAAACTGAAGGGGCTATGGTGATGACAAGGTCAAAAATCGGCATTTTCAGCAATCAAAGGGACGTAAATCTATGATAAATGGGCCAACTTTACCGATATTCGAACTCATCCTACGTTTTATCCCCAGTCACCTCACATATAAGTTTCAGAAAGATCCGATCAAAACTGAAGGGGCTATGGTGATGACAAGGTCAAAAATAGACATTTTCAGCCAGCAAAGGGACATAACTATATATAGTTGGCCGGTTTTCGAATTCATCCGAGGTTTTATCCCCAGCCACCTTACATATAAGTTTCAGAAAGATCCGATCGAAACTGAAGGGGCTTCCGTGATGACAAGGTCAAATATCAACATTTTCAGCAATCAACGGGACCTAACTCTGATAAATAGGCCACCTTGGCAGGTATTTGAACTCATCCGAGGTTTTATCCCCATCCACCTTACATATAAGTTTCAGAAAGATCTGATCAAAACTGAAAGGGCTACGATGATGATAAGGTCAAAAATCAGCATTTTCAGCAATCAAAGGGACGTTACTCTGCGATAAATGGACCAACTTGGCTGGTTTTTGAACTCATCCGAGATTTTATCCACAGCCACGTTACATATAAGTTTCAGAATGATCCGATCAAAACTGAAAGGGCGACGGTGATGACAAGGTCAACAAGAGGACCAAGCTAGCTTGGTCCTGTATCGCTCACCTGAGCTAACAGATTCAAAGTTTAAGGAAGTGCCAACCTTTACTGAAGGCTTTATAGGAGGATATGGTGATGACAGGGTAAGCATTTTCTGAAAATCAAGTAGAATGTAACTCTATGATAAACAGGCTGACCTCACCGGTTTTCAAACTCATTCAAGCTTTTATTCCTGACTTGCTAAGAAGATCCGATCTAAACTGAAGTGGCTATGGTGATGACAAGTTCAAAAACAAGTTTTCAAACTCCTCCAAGCTTTCTGCCTGACTTCCTTGTTTGTAAGTTTCATCAAGATCCGTTCAAAACTAAAGGGGCAGCAGTGATGGCAATGTCGAAAATAGGCATTTTCAGCAATCAAAGGCACGTCACTCTATTATAAATGTGCCGACTTGGCCGGTATTCCAACTCACCTGAGGTTTTATTCCCAGCCACCTTACATGTAAGTTTCAGAAAGATCCGATCAGACTTGGCCAGTATTCAAACTCATCCAAGATTTTATTCCCAGCCACCCTACATATAAGTTTCAGAAAAATCCGATCAAAACTGAAGGGGCTACGGTGATGACAAGGTCAAAATTTGGCATTTTTAGCAATCAAAGGGATGTTACTCTAAAATAAATGAGCCGACCTGGCCAGTTTTCGAACTCATCTGAGGTTTCATCCCCAGCCACCTTACATATAAGTTTCAGAAAAATCTGATCAAAACTGAAGGAGCTACGGTAATGACAAGGTCAACAAGAGTTGTCAGAAGACAACATAGCTCGCCTTTGGGGGCCTATGATGGATGAGGGCAAGTTTCTAAAAAACAGCCACAGTGACCTTGACCTTCAGCCCCTGACCCGGAAACTCAAAGTCAATCAAGATATCATCATACCAAACATTTGTGTCAAGTTATATTAAAATCCATCAATAAATGAAGGTGCAAGAGCGCTGACAAAGTTTTTCTAAAAATAGCCACAGTGACCTTGACCTTAAGCCCCAGACCCTGAAAGTCGATCTCACTCGAGATATCATCATACCAAACATTTGTGTAAAGTTATATTAAAATCCATCCATAAATGTAGGCACTAGAGCGATCACAAAGTTTTTCAAAAAATAGCCACAGTGACCTTGACCTTCAGCCCCTGACCCTGAACGTTGAACTCCCTCGAGATACATGTATCATCGTACCCAACATTTGTGTAAAGTTGTATTAAAATCCATCCATAAATGTAGGCACTAGAGTGATCACAAAGTGTTTTTTCTAAAAATAGCCACAGTGACCTTGACCTTCAGCCCCGGAACCTGAAAGTCAAAGTCACTCAAGATATCATCATACCCAATATTTGTGTGAAGTTATATTAAAATCCATCCATAAATAAAGGCGCAAGAGCGATGAAAAAGATTTTCTAAAAATAGCCACAGTGACCTTAACCTTTAGCCCCAGACCCTGAAAGTCGTATCCGCTCGAGATATCATCATACCCAACATTTGTGTGAAGTTATATTAAAATCCATCCATAAATGTAGGCACTAGAGTGATCACAAAGTTTTTTTGAAAAATAGCCACAATGACCTTGACCTTCAGCCCCAGACCCTGAAAGTCGAACTTGCTAGAGAAATCATGATACCCAACATTTGTGTGAAGTTATATAAAAATCCATCAAAAAATTAAGTTGCAAGAGCGATGACAATGTTTTTCTAAAAATAGCCACAGTGACCTTGACCCCGTGACCCTGAAATTAGTGACCTTGACCTTAAGCCCCAGCCCCTGAAAGTCAAAGTCACTCGAGATATCATTATACCCAAGTTATATTAAAATCCATCAATAAATGAAGGCGCTAGAGCGATGACAATGTTTTTCTAAAAAAAGCCACAGTGACCTTGACCTTGAGCCCCAGACCCGCTATGTTTTTTAAAAAAAAATAAAAAATAGAAAAAGAAAAGAAAAGAAAAAAAAAAAAAAAAAAAAAACATGCCATCCCCGGGATTTGAACTCACGCAGCTTGCAGGTAAACTAACACAGGATTTCAAGGGAGGTAATACAGAGGAAAATATTAACTTCTCAAAAGTCCAATTTAAGCCAAAAAACCTGAAAAATGAAGTACAATGATAATGTTAAATATTTTTTTTTACCAATTGTTAATTATATATTCAAAATAAACTTGTAAAACATCACATATAATAGCTTGCAGGTAAACTTTAACCAAATGCGGACGCCGACGCCGACGCTGACGCCGACGCTGACGACGGACGCCCGGGGGTATGGCAATAGCTCCCCCTTACTTTCGTAAGGCGAGCTAAAAATCAACATTTTCAGCCATCAAAGGGACATAACTCTATGATAAATGGGCTGACTTGGCCTGTTTTCGAACTCATCCAAGATTTTATCACCAGCCACCTTAGATATAAGTTTCAGAAAGATCCGATCAAAACTGAACGGGCTACCGTGATGACAAGGTCAAAAATCGGCATTTTCAGCAATCAAAGGGACGTAGCTCTATGATAAATGGGCCAACTTGGCCGGTATTCCAACTCATCCTAGGTTTTATCTCCATTCACCTTACATATAGGTTTCAGAAAGATAAGATCAAAACTGCAGCTTCGGTGATGACAGTGTAAAGAATCGACATTTTCAGCCATCAAAGGGACATAACTATAGTAAATGAGGCAACTTGGCCGGTTTTCGAACACATCCGGGGTTTTATCCCCAGCCACCTTACATATAAGTTTCAGGAAGTTCCGATCAAAACTGAAAGGGCTACGGTGATGACAAGGTCAAAAATCGGCATTTTCAGCAATCAAAGGGACGTTACTCTGTGATAAATGGACCAACTTTGCTGGTTTCGAACTCATCCGAGATTTTATCCTCAGCCACTTTACATATAAGTTTCAGAAAGATTCGATCAAAACTGAAAGGGCTACAGTGATGACAAGGTCAAAAATCAGCATTTTCAGCAATCAAAGGGACGTTACTCTACGATAAATGGGCCGACTTGGTCAGTTTTCGAACTCATCCGAGATTTTATCCCCAGCCACCTTACATATAAGTTTCAGAAAGATCCGATCAAAACTGAAGGGGCTACGGTGATGACAGGGTCGAAAATCGGCATTTTCAGCAATCAAAGGGACGTAACTCTATGATAAATCGGCGGACTTGGCCGGTTTTCGAACTCATCCGAGGTTTTATCCCCAGCCACATTACATATAAGTTTCAAAAAGATCCGATCAAAACAGCCACATTACATATAAGTTTCAAAAAGATCCGATCAAAGCTGAAGGGGCTACGGTGATGACAAGGTCGAAAATTGGTATTTTCAGCAATCAAAGGTACGTAACTCTATGATAATTGGGCCGACTTGGCCGGTTTTCGAACTCATCCGAGTTTTTATCCCCAGTCACCTTATATATAAGTTTCAGAAAGATCCGATCAAAACTGAAGGCGCTACGGTGATGACAAGCATTTTCCCATAGTAAAGTTATGGGACTTGTGGTTACCATAGGAACCAAAGTTTTAGAGCGATTTCGAAAAAAAGTTTGTCATCAATGCCCCACCAGAGGCATGCTACAGATGAGAAATGATTGAGATCAGCCTGCAGGATACAGACATATAGCTGCTCAAAAGTGTGGACGGACGACGGAGGACCCACTATACTATAAGCTCCCCTGGAGCCTTCGGCCCAGGTGAGCTAAAAATCAGCATTTTCAGCAATCAAAGGGACGTTACTCTATGATAAATGGGCCGACTTTGTCAGTTTTCGAACTCATCCGAGATTTTATCCCAAACCACCTTACATATAAGTTTCAGAAAGATCTGATCAAAACTGAAGGGGCTACGTTGATGACAAGGTCAACAAGAGAACCAAGCTGGTCATGTATTGCTCACCTGAGCTAACAGATTCAAAGTTTGAGGAAGTGCCAACCTTACCTGAAGGATTAATGGAAGGACATGGTGATGACAGGGTAAGCAATTTCTGCAAATCAAGTAGAATGTAACTCAACGATAAATAGGCTGACCTCACCAGTTTTCAAACTCATTCAAGCTTTTATTCCTGACTTGCTAAGAAGATCCGATATAAACTGATGGGGCTATGGTGATGTCAAGTTCAAAAATAAGCAACTGCAATCAAAGGGATGTTACTCTGTGACAAATAGGCAAACCTCACAAGTTTTCAAACTCCTCCAAGCTTTTCTGCCTGACTTATTTGTTTAAAAGTTTCATGAAGATCCGATCAAAACTGAAGGGGCAGCAGTGCTAACACGGTCTAAATTAGGCATTTTTAAGCAATCAAAGGCACGTAACTCTATGATAAATGTGCCGACTTGGCCAGTATTCAAACTCATCCAAGGTTTTATTCCCAGCCACCTCACATATAAGTTTCAGAAAGATCCGATCAAAACTGAAGGGGCTACGGTGATGACACGGTCAAAATTTGGCATTTTTAGCAATCAAAGGGATGTTACTCTAAGATAAATGGGCCGACTTGGCCAGTTTTGGAACTCATCCGAGTTTTCATCCCCAGCCACCTTACATTTAAGTTTCAGAAAAATCTGATCAAAACTGAAGGGGCTACAGTGATGACAAGGTCAAAAATCAACATTTTCAGCCATCAAAGGGACATAACTCTATGATAAATGGGCTGACTTGGCCTGTTTCATACTCATCTGAGATTTTATCCCCAGCCACCTTACATATAAGTTTCAGAAAGATCGGATCAAAACTGAAGGGGCTATGGTGATGACAAGGTCAAAAGTCGGCATTTTCAGCAATCAAAGGGATGTAAATCTATGATAAATGGGCCAACTTGGCCGGTATTCAAACTCATCCTAGGTTTTATCCCCAGCCACCTTACATATAAGTTTCAGAAAGATCTGATCAAAACTGAAGGGGCTACGGTGATGACAAGGTAAAAAATTGACAGTTTCAGCCATCAAAGGGACATAACTATATAGTAAATGGGGCGACTTGGCCGGTTTTCGAACTCATCCGAGGTTTTATCCCCAGCCACCTTACATAAGTTTCAGAAAGATCCAATCAAAACTGAAGGGGCTACAGTTATGACAAGTCTAAAATCAACATTTTCAGCAATCAAAGGGACCTAACTCTATGATAAATAGGCCACCCATGCCGGTATTCGAACTCATCCGAGGTTTTATCCCCAACCACCTAACATATAGGTTTCAGAAAGATTTGATCAAAACGGAAAGGGCTACAGTGATGACAAGGTCAACAAGAGGACCAAGCTGGTCCTGTATCGCTCACCTGAGCTAACAGATTCAAAGTTTCAGGAAGTGCCAACCTTTACTGAAGGATTAATGGAAGGACATGGTGATGAAAGGGTAAGCAATTTCTGCAAATCAAGTAGAATGTAACTCTTTGATAAATAGGCTGATCTCACCAGTTTTCAACTCATTCAAGCTTTTATTCCTGACTTGCTAAGAAGATCCGATATCAACTGATGGGGTTATGGCGATGACAAGTTAAAAAATAAGCAATTAACTGCTGCAATCAAAGGGATGTTACTCTGTGACAACTAGGCAAACCTCATGAGTTTTCAAACTCCTACGAGCTTTTCTGCCTGACTTATTTGTTTGTAAGTTTCATGAAGATCTGATCAAAACTGAAGGGGTCAGCAGTGCTAACAAGGTAGAAACTAGGTATTTTTAAGCAATCAAAGGCACGTAACTCTATGATAAATGTGCCGACTTGGCCAGTATTCAAACTCATCCAAGGTTTTATTTCCAGCCACCTTACATATAAGTTTCAGAACGATTCGATCAAAATTGAAGGGGCTACGTTGATGACAAGGTCAAAATTTGGCATTTTTAGCAATCAAAGGGATGTTACTCTAAGATAAATGGGCTGACTTGGCCAGTTTTGGAACTCATCCAAGGTTTTATCCCCAGCCACCTAACATATAAGTTTCAGAAAGATCCGATTAAAACTGAAGGGGCTACGGTGATGACAAGGTCAAAAATCAACATTTTCAGCCATTAAAGGGACATAACTCTACGATAAATGGGCTGACTTGGCCTGTTTTCAAACTCATCCAAGATTTTATCCCCAGCCACCTTACATATAAGTTTCAGATAGATCCGATAAAAACTGAAGGGGCTATGGTGATGACAAGGTCAAAAATCGGCATTTTCAGCAATCAAAGGGACGTAAATCTATGATAAATGGGCCAACTTGGCTGGTATTTGAACTCATCCTAGGTTTTTTCCCCACTCACCATACATATAAGTTTCAGAAAGATCCGATCAAAACTGAAGGGGCTACGGTGATGACAAGGTCAAAAATCGACATTTTAAGCCATCAAAGGGACATAACTATATAGTAAATGGGGCAACTTGGCCGGTTTTCAAACTCATCCGAGGTTTTATCCAAGCCACCTTACATATAAACTTCAGAAAGATCCGATCAAAACTGAAGGGGCTACAGTGATAATAAGGTCAAAAATCAACATTTTCAGCAATCAAAGGGACCTAACTCTATGATAAATAGGCCACCTTGGCGGGTATTCAAACTCATCAAAGGTTTTATCCCCAGCCTCCTTACATATAAGTTTCAGAAAGATCCGATAAAAACTGAAGGGGCTGTGGTGATGACAAGGTAAAAAATCGGCATTTTCAGCAATCAAAGGGACGTAAATCTATGATAAATGGGCCAACTTGGCCGGTATTTGAACTCATCCTAGGTTTTTTCCCCACTCACCATACATATACGTTTCAGAAAGATCCGATCAAAACTGAAGGGGCTACGGTGATGACAAGGTCAAAAATCAACATTTTAAGCCATCAAAGGGACATAACTATATAGTAAATGGGGCAACTTGGCCGGTTTTCAAACTCACCCGAGGTTTTATCCCAGCCACCTTACATATAAACTTCAGAAAGATCCGATCAAAACTGAAGGGGCTACGGTGATGACAAGGTCAAAAATCGACATTTTAAGCCATCAAAGGGACATAACTATATAGTAAATGGGGCAACTTGGCCGGTTTTCAAACTCATCCGAGGTTTTATCCCAGCCACCTTACATATAAACTTCAGAAAGATCCGATCAAAACTGAAGGGGCTACAGTGATAATAAGGTCAAAAATCAACATTTTCAGCAATCAAAGGGACCTAACTCTATGATAAATAGGCCACCTTGGCGGGTATTCAAACTCATCAAAGGTTTTATCCCCAGCCTCCTTACATATAAGTTTCAGAAAGATCCTATCAAAACTGAAAGGGCTACGGTGATGACAAGGTCAAAAATCGTCATTTTCAGCAATCAAAGGGACGTAACTCTGTGATAAATGGACCAACTTGGCCGGTTTTCGAACTCATCCAAGGTTTTATCCCCAGCCACCTTACATATAAGTTTCAGAAAGATCCGATCAAAACTGAAGGGGCTACGGTGATGACAAGGTCAAAAATTGACATTTTCAGCCATCAAAGGGACATAACTATATAATATGTGGGGCGACTTGGCCAGTTTTCGAACTCATCCGAGGTTTTATCCCCAGCCACCTTACATATAAGTTTCAGAAAGATCTGATCAAAACTGAAGGAGCTACAGTGATGACAAGGTCAAAAATCAACATTTTCAGCAATCAAAGGGACCTAACTCTATGATAAATAGGCCACCTTGGCGGGTATTCAAACTCATCCAAGGTTTTATCCCCAGCCTCCATACATATAAGTTTCAGAAAGATCCGATAAAAACTGAAGGGGCTATGGTGATGACAAGGTAAAAAATCGGCATTTTCAGCAATCAAAGGGACGTAAATCTATGATAAATGGGCCAACTTGGCCGGTATTTGAACTCATCCTAGGTTTTTTCCCCACTCACCATACATATACGTTTCAGAAAGATCCGATCAAAACTGAAGGGGCTACGGTGATGACAAGGTCAAAAATCAACATTTTAAGCCATCAAAGGGACATAACTATATAGTAAATGGGGCAACTTGGCCGGTTTTCAAACTCACCCGAGGTTTTATCCCAGCCACCTTACATATAAACTTCAGAAAGATCCGATCAAAACTGAAGGGGCTACAGTGATAATAAGGTCAAAAATCAACATTTTCAGCAATCAAAGGGACCTAACTCTATGATAAATAGGCCACCTTGGCGGGTATTCAAACTCATCAAAGGTTTTATCCCCAGCCTCCTTACATATAAGTTTCAGAAAGATCCGATAAAAACTGAAGGGGCTATGGTGATGACAAGGTCAAAAATCGGCATTTTCAGCAATCAAAGGGACGTAAATCTATGATAAATGGGCCAACTTGGCCGGTATTTGAACTCATCCTAGGTTTTTTCCCCACTCACCATACATATAAGTTTCAGAAAGATCCGATCAAAACTGAAGGGGCTACGGTGATGACAAGGTCAAAAATCGACATTTTAAGCCATCAAAGGGACATAACTATATAGTAAGTGGGGCAACTTGGCCGGTTTTCAAACTCATCCGAGGTTTTATCCCAGCCACCTTACATATAAACTTCAGAAAGATCCGATCAAAACTGAAGGGGCTACAGTGATAATAAGGTCAAAAATCAACATTTTCAGCAATCAAAGGGACCTAACTCTATGATAAATAGGCCACCTTGGCGGGTATTCAAACTCATCAAAGGTTTTATCCCCAGCCTCCTTACATATAAGTTTCAGAAAGATCCTATCAAAACTGAAAGGGCTACGGTGATGACAAGGTCAAACGTAACTCTGTGATAAATGGACCAACTTGGCCGGTTTTCGAACTCATCCTAGGTTTTATCCCCAGCCACCTTACATATAAGTTTCAGAAAGATCCGATCAAAACTGAAGGGGCTACGGTGATGACAAGGTCAAAAATTGACATTTTCAGCCATCAAAGGGACATAACTATATAATATGTGGGGCGACTTGGCCAGTTTTCGAACTCATCCGAGGTTTTATCCCCAGCCACCTTTCATATAAGTTTCAGAAAGATCTGATCAAAACTGAAGGAGCTACAGTGATGACAAGGTCAAAAATCAACATTTTCAGCAATCAAAGGGACCTAACTCTATGATAATAGGCCACCTTGGCCAGTATTCGAACTCATCCAAGGTTATATCCCCAGCCACCTTACATATAAGTTTCTGAAAGATCCGATCAAAACTGAAAGGGCTACGGTGATGACAAGGTCAAAAATCAGCATTTTCAGCAATCAAAGGGACGTTACTCTAAGGTAAATGGGCCGACTTGGATTTTATCCCCATCCACCTTACATATAAGTTTCAGAAAGATCCGATCAAAACTGTAGGGGCTACGGTGTTGACAAGGTCAAAAATTAACATTTTCAGCCATCAAAGGGACATAACTATATAGTAAATGGGGCGACTTGGCCGGTTTATCAAACTCGACCGAGGTTTTATCCCCAGCCACCTTACATATAAATTTTAGAAAGATCCGATCAAAACTGAAGGAGCTGCAGTGATGACAAGGTCAAAAATCAACATTTTCAGCAATCAAAGGGACCTAACTCTATGATAAATAGGCCACCTTGGCTGGTATTCTAACTCATCCAAGGTTTTATCCCCAGCCACCTTACATATAAGTTTCAGAAAGATGCGATCAAAACTGAAAGGGCTACGGTGATGACAAGGTCAAAAATCGTCATTTTCAGCAATCAAAGGGACGTTACTCTGTGATAAATGGACCAACTTGGCCGGTTTTCGAACTCATCCAAGGTTTTATCCCCAGCCACCTTACATATAAGTTTCGGAAAGATCCGAACAAAACTGAAGGGGCTACGGTGATGACAAGGTCAAATATCTGCATTTTCAGCAATCAAAGGGATGTAACTCTATTATAAATAGGCTGACTTGGCCGGTTTTCGAACTCATCCGAGCTTTTATCCCCAGTCACCTTACGTATTAGTTTCAGAAAGATCTGATCAAAACAGAAGGGGCTATTGTGATGACAAGGTCAAAAATCGGCATTTTCAGCAATAAAAGGAACGTAACTCTATCATTAATGGGCCGACTTGGTCGGTTTTCGAACTCATCCGAGCTTTTATCCTCAGCCACCTTTCATATAAGTTTCAGAAAGATCCGATCAAAACTGAAGGTGCTACGGTGATGACAAGCATTTTCCATTGTTAGTCTATGGGAAATTGGAATTGCCATAGCAACCAAAGTTTTTATTCAATTTTGATAAAAAGCTAAATTCTTCGTTGCCCCACCCAAGGCATGCTACAGGTAAGAAATGATTGAGATCAGCCTGCAGGCTGCAGAGATATAACTGGTCAAAGGTGGTGACGGACAGACGACGGACGACGGACGGCAGATGACCAGTTATACCAAAAGCTCCCCTGGAGCCTTCGGCCCAGGTGAGCTAAAAATTGTCAGTTTCAGCAATCAAAGGGACGTTACTCTGTGATAAATGGACCAACTTGGCTTGTTTTCGAACTCATCCGAGATTTTATCCCCAGCCATGTTACATATAAGTTTCAGAAAGATTTGATCAAAACTGAAATGGCTATGTTGATGACAGGGTCAAAATTCAGTATTTTCAGCAATCAAAGGGATGTTTCTCTAAGATAAATGGGCCGACTTGGTCGGTTTTCGAAATCATCCGAGATTTTATCCCCAGCCACCTTACATATAAGTTTCAGAAAGATCCGATCTAAACTGGAGGGGCTACAGTGATGACAAGGTCAAAATCAGCATTTTCAGCAATCAAAGGGATGTTACTCTAAGATAAATAAGCCCACTTGGCCTGTTTTCAAACTTGTCCGAGGTTTTATCCCCAGCCACCTTATATATAAGTTTCAGAAAGATCCGATCAAAACTGAAGGGGCCACGGTGATGACAAGCATTTTCCCATTGTAAGTCTATGGGACCTTGTGATTGCCATACCAACCAAAGTTTTCATGCGATTTCAAAACAAGAGGCCCATGGGCCACTATGCTCACCAGAGCTCAGGGGGCACTGCCGACTGGCAGCAGAGTATTTTAATTAACCATGGTAGCCCTGCGCTCAAGGATGCTACAGATAAAATTTGGACCCAATCAGCCTAGTGGCTTCAGAGGTCTGATGTCGCTTGAATGTGTTGTTGCAGGACAACAGATGACAACTGACAATTTCCCATCTGTGGCAACCAATAGGCCTAAAAGAACATTATTAAAGAAACATTTCTATGTTTGTTTGACAAAATATCTTGAAAGGCATAAATGTCATTTTTCAATTTTCCCCATTATAGGTCAATGGAAACTCTTCACTTGCCATGGTAAACAAACCAAAGAGCCAAACTTCATAAACCGGAGCTCAGATGGGCATTGCCCAATGGCGGACAAGTATTTTAACATGGTATGATTTTAATCTACCAATTTTAAAGTCTCCCAATTCCCAAATGAGCACTCATGTGGACTGTATCTGAAATATTAGGTGTTTCATATAGTAGAGAGGGTGGGGCATGAACCCAATGGAGCCCTGGTTGGTGCCACTAAATGTGTCTTATAAAAAAGAACAGAGACATATATGGTTTAGCGTTGGGATATGTATGGCTCCTGAGATGTAAGGCCTTTTAAGCAGTGGAGGGATTCGGGCATGGTGGATTCCAGAAAAGCCCAAGATTGTTGCAACCTAATGCTGAACAGTTTCTGGGATATGAGGCCCTTTTATGAAGTGGATAGGAGAGAAATGGCCCCTGCAGACCCCACACGATGGGTCGACTGAATATGTCTAATAACAATGAACAAGAATATATGTGCTTATGTGGTGGGGATTTGAATAGTTTCTGAGATATATGGCCTATTATGAAGTGGGGTCTTATCATAAGGAACAAGAATATATATGGTTAAGGGGTGGGGACCTGACCGGTTTCTGAGATATATGGCTTTTAATGAAGGGGGGGGGGGGGGGGGGACCCATGCTGGTGTCACTGACTGCATCTTATCATAATGAACAAGAACATATATGGCTTAGGGGTAGGGCTCTGAACAGTTTCTCAGATATATGGTCTTTTGTGAAGTTGAAGAATGGAGCATGGCGGGGAGAGCCCTGGAACCCTATGTTGGTGTCACTGAATGTGTCTTATCACAAGGAACAAGAATATATATGGTTTAGGGGTGGGGATCGGTAAGGTTTCTGGAATATTTGGCCTTTTATGAAGTGGAGGGGGTGGGGCATGACCCCGGCACATCCCGGGGGACCCTCAGCTTGGTGTCGCTGAGTGTGTCTTATCATAAAGAACAAGTATATATATGGTTTAGGGGTGGAGATGATCTGAATGGTTTCTGAGATAAATGGCATTTTATGAAGTGGAGGGGGTGGGGCATGTCCCCGGCACATCTGGGGGGACCCCCACGTTGGTGTCACTTAATGCTTCTTATCATAAGGAACAAGAATATATATGGTTTAGGGGTGGGGATTTGTAAGGTTTTGGAATATTTGGCCTTTTATGAAGTTTTGTTTGTTTGTTTGATTTGAGGTTTAACATCCCCGTCAACACTGTAAAGGTCATTTCCGGGATGTTGCTTCCAATTTTGTGGGACTTTTACCCGACATTGAGATGAAATGATATCTCAAGCCCAGCCGCCCAATGAAACCAATAGGGTTTATTAGCATGAACGGTCCGCCTCGCACCGCGGTTCCTGGACAGGCTTAGATCCTCTATGCTGTTTACCAGTACTAGTTTGCCGGATTCAGCTCTGCGTGGAAGCATCATGCAGCCCATATATTTCTTCAAGCCCCTATGGGTGGGGGCCAACCTCTTATGAAGTGGAGGGGGTTGGGAATGTCCACGGCACATCCCGGGTGTCCCCCAGGTTGGTGTCACTGAATGCAACTTATCATAAGGAACAAAAAAATATTTCATTTAGGGGTTTGGATCTGTTAGGTTTCTGGAATATTGGGCCTGTTGTGAAATGGAGGGGTGGGGCATGGCCCAGGCACATCCTGGGGGACTCCCAGGTTGGTGTCACTGAGTGCATCTTATCATAAGAGACAAGAATATATACGCTTTACGGGTGGGGATCTGAATGGTTTCTGAGATAAATGGCATTTTATGAAGTGGAGGGGTGGGGCATGTCCCCGGCACATCCGGGGGCATCCCCAGGTTGGTGTCCATTAATGCATCTTATCATAAGGAACAATAATATATACGGTTTAGGGGTGGGGATCTGTAAGGTTTCTGAGATATAAGGAATTTTATGAAGTACTGGGAGCGGGGAATGGCCCCGGCACAACCTACAGGAACCCCAGGTTGACATAAAAGCATATTGCTGTGAGAACTGAGAAGTTTACTAAAGGAACATTTCTATGAAAGTTTTGTCAAAATATCTGCAAAGGCTTTGTAGTTAATGCCATTTTTCAATTTTCCCCATTATAAGTCTATGGAAAATCTAAGTTGCCATAGCAACCAAACTAAAGAGCCTAATTTCATAAAAAACACAAAACCTGTAAAGGCAAATATGGTGAATATTTTCGTAAACTCTCAGCCTCATAGAGCATACGGTTTCTGAGGAGATGATTTTTTAAGTATTTTTTTTTTCTATTTTTTTTTTTCAATTTGGTTTCCATGGCAATCAATACAAATGAGCAGTAGGTCTAAAATCATATGGCAGATAGTAGATTGCCTAAGGAATATTTCTATGACAGTTTTGTCAAAATATCTGCAGCGACTTGGCAGCAAATGCCATTTTTCAATTTTCCCCATTATAAGTCTATGGAAAATCTAAGTTGCCATAGCAACCAAACTAAAGAGCCGAATTTCATAAAGAGATAAATAGCATTTTATGAAGTGGAGGGGGTAAGGCATGTCCCCGGCACATCCCGGGGGACCCCCAGGTTGGTGTCACTTCATGCATCTTAGCATAAGGAACAAGAATATAATATAGTTTAGGGGTGGGGATCTGAATAGTTTCTGAGATAAATGGCATTTTATGAAATAGAGGGGGCTGGGCATGTCCCCGGCACATCCCGGGGGATCCCCAAGTTGGTGTCACTTAATGCATCTTATCATATGGAACAAGAATATATATGGTTTAGGGGTTGGGATCTGTAAGGTTTCTGAGATATAAGGCATTTTATGAAGTGGAGGGGGCGGGGCATGGCCCCGGCACAACCTAGGGGACCCCCAGGTTGACATAAAAGCATATGGCTGAGAGAAGTTTACTCAAGGAACATGTTTATGTAAGTTTTGTCAAAATATCTGCAATGACTTGGCAGTAAATGCCATTTTTCAGTTTTCCCCATGATAAGTCAATGGAAACTCTAAGTTGCCATAGCAACAAAACTAAAAGACCAAATTTCATAAAAAACACAAAACCTGTAAAGGCAAATATGGTGAATATTTTCATATGGTCTCAGCCTCCTAGAGCATACAGTTTCTGAGGAGATGATTTTTTAAGCATTTTTTGTCTATTTTTTTTATATTGGTTTCCATGGCAACCAACAAAAATGAGCAGAAGGCCTAAAATCATACGACAGATAGTAGATCGCCTATGGAACATTTCTTTGAAAGTTTTGTCAAAATATCTGCAGAGGCTTGGCAGTAAATGCCATTTTTCTATTTTCACCATTATAAGTCTATGGGCACTCTAAGTTGCAATAGCAACCAAACTAATGAGCCGATTTTCATTAAAAACACAAACTTTCAATCCCCCTGCCTAAGGATGCTACAGATGAAATTTGGGCTGAATCGGCCCAGTGGCTTCAGAGGAGATGTCGTTTGAAAATGTTGACGAAGACGACGCAGACGCAGACGACGACGACGGACAACTGCCTATCCTATAAGCTCCCCCGGAGCCTTCGGCTCTGGTGAGCTGAAAAAGCTTATGTCATCAATGCCCCACCAGAGGCATCCTACAGATGAGAAATGATTGAGATCAGCCTGCAGGCTGCAGAGATATAGCTGCTCAAAAGTGTGGACGGACGACGGCTGACAACGGAGGACCCACTATACTATAAGCTCCCCTGGTGCCTTCGGCCCAGGTGAGCGAAAAAATCAGCATTTTCAGCAATCAAAGGGACGTAACTCTATGATAAATGGGCTGACTTGGCCGGTTTTCAAACTCATTCGAGGTTTTATCCCCAGCCACCTTATATATAAGTTTCAGAAAGATCCGATCAAAACTGAAGGGGCTATGGTGATGACAAGCATTTTCCCATTTAAAGTCTATGGGACCTTGTGATTGCTATAGCAACCAAAGTTTTCATGCAATTTAAAAAAAAAAGCTGATGTCATCAATGCCCCACTATACTAAACTGTAGGGCTGGCTAATCGGCGCTGAAAAGATAATCGATTATCTGTCCTGGTATTGTGATCGATAATCGATTAGTAATCGCTTAAGTTTTTTGTTATAATTTCACCTGTCTGGCTTTTTGTCTGAGCATGACTCTTACCATATGTTGCACTTTACCATATGTATATTTGAACAGACAGGGCTGAGCAAACAGTGTAGACCCAGATGAGACGCCGCAATGCGGCATCTCATCAGTGTCTGCACTGTTTGCCACTCATCCAGCTATTTTAGGCATAACTTTGGGTAGTAAATTGTACCTATCAAGTAATCAATCAAAAGCAAATCAGAAATGATAATCATTTTTGTGGAATTTATCGATCGATTAATCGATTATACGATTATTCGTGTCAGCCTTACTAAACTGCCAGTGAGGTTTTCGCGATCCATTGTGGAGATAAACTGACAGAGTGTGGAATGCTTAAATTGCATTAAGAGCCAAATTATTTTGAAAACGTATCTTCTATATTCAAATACAGAGCCGGTCATCTTCTAGAGTTGCTTTTGGTGAAAATGGTCAGAGTTGCATGACATATGGACCTCCGCTTGCGTGAAGAATGGTGCACAAATCAATGTCTAAATTTAAAATAAATACATTACGTGCGATACGCCCACATCTGTAAAGTAGAAGTAAAACAAAGATCAGGAATTGATACAATTAACTTACTCCACCCATAAAAGACACCAAAGGGAAAGAAATACAAACATTAAGTGACCAGACCATAATGGAAACCTAAACACAGGAAGGCCATAAGGACAGTAACTTTCCCACAAAATGGCCATATGGCCATCCAAAACCAAAAGACACAAGTGATACACACAGTAAGTAACAAACAACAACATAAATAAATCGCCACAGAAGAGCCGCCTTGGAACGGTCAGTGGAAGATTTCCACTGGGGGGGGCTTAAATCGATTTTACGTGGCCACAATCCTCGCCCTTACTTCCGTCGCGATTTAGACAAATAATTTGTTCAGTCCGCATGAAGGCCTCCTAACTCATCAGTGCAACATCTCCGTGAACACAAAAATCAAAGAACCACAGAGGTGAGACAACGGGGAGGACTCGACAGCAAGAAACCACTGAAATGCTGGAGCAAAAGAAAACCAACAGTTAGACTCCGATGAGCCCGACCAGAGACAGAGCATCAGGCACCAACCAACATTATCTCTCTAATTTTCAATAAGCCTTTACGTTGGAGCCGTCATAGAATCTGAGGCATGACCCACCGGCGTGCAATTAAAGAGGGAAGCAAAGTTGCCAACCGTGATTGGGTTAACTACCATGCATGCAGTCTGTCGTATAATATCCATGTTGTACCCAATCTTTTTATATCGAAGAATAATTTTACGAAATTGGGTAATGAAGTCATTGCGGTTATATATTTTTCTGAATTTATATACTAAGTCACCATAAAATTCGGGTTCCGATAGACCTTGCCGCAGAAGAGATTTAAGTCCAATATTGAATTTTGAAATTAAATCAGAATGGCTTCTATAAAATTTTGAAAAGGCTTTGCGTAGTTTATGGTACCGATAACCCTGATTAAGGATTCTAGCCGTTAATAATTTATTACGAGTGTTGAAGTCAGTTACATGACTACACACTCTAGCAAATCAAATTAATTGCGAAATATAAACGCTATAGGATGGCGCACGAGGAACATCACCATCCAAAAAAGGAAAATTTACAATCTCAAAATCAAAGTCATCGCGTTTATCATAAATTTTGCACGAAACAAATCCATCTACAATAGATAGATGTAAATCCAAAAACGGGGCCTCGGTATCAGAAGAATTTGCTTTATTTAACTGAAGTTCTAGGGGGTAAATCTGACTGATCAAACCATCAAAATAGGTATTATCAGTATTTAATAAATCATCTAAATATCTAGAAGTAGAGCTAAAAGCTTCAATAATTTCAGATTGGTTATCAATGGAAAGCGACAAAATGAAGTCTCTTTCACAACAATACAA
The DNA here is from genome assembly GCA_963580285.1 of Lucinisca nassula. Taxonomy (NCBI): domain Eukaryota; kingdom Metazoa; phylum Mollusca; class Bivalvia; order Lucinida; family Lucinidae; genus Lucinisca; species Lucinisca nassula. Next base: position 55,954,818 of record OY757015.1, on the reverse strand, counting down.
GAACAGATCAGCCACAAGAGGTGCGCAATTAGTACCCGTCGGAATACCCACAATTTGTCTAAATAACTTAGTACCGAATCTAATATAAATATTGTCAAGTAGAAAGGTGAGGGCATCACACACTTTCTGACATGACCAAAGTGTATATTTCTTATGCTCTTTAGAAGTGAAAAATGCATTTCTGACATTACGTGCAAGATAGAGAGAATCTTCTCTGTGAAAAGCCCATTCAATTAAATCATTAAGCTTTTCTTTTATAAGATTATGAGGTAGTGTAGTGTAAAGAGTGGAAAAATCGTACGTAGACAGACTAGAAGCACGAAAATGTCTAGATTTCAATTTATTTAAAACCTCATTCTAATTTTTTATAGACCAAAACAGATTTCTTCCTGATCTTTCAAAGACTTTATCACAATATTTAATTACATGCGTTTTAATAGCAGTAAGACAGGAAGTTAATAATTTAGAAATGTCAGTGGTAGTGCAAGAGCTAGAATTTGCAATAAACCGTGCTTTGTAAGGTTTTTTATGAAGTTTTGGTAACCAGTATAGCGTAGGAAGCTTGTCTTGGCCTTGTAAGTCTGAATTACCGTCGGATAGAAAAAAAGACAAGAAAAGAAAATGTTCATGCTTAAAGGATACCTGGCACTCCTATCATCACGGTTTTCCTGTTTGCATGATTCTCAAACCTAGAAATAGCATTATCAGAGATAATTTTCAATATTTTTCTTATTTCTAGTCCAAATATAGACTGATAGTGGTTATAATCGCCTCATAGAGGCGGTTCTATCAAAGGCCGACATTAACTTTTTTTCTCAAAGATAATGAATACCCCCGTAAACCCCATTTTTTCTCTACATCAAGTGTGGTTTAGAGGAATGTTCATTATACGGCTTATTAACCCGATGTGATAACATTCCTATGTAATAAATGACAAAATTTCGTATTTCTATTCCAACCACTGATTGTAAATGCGTACTTGTATCATCGAGGCAGCTCAAACTGTAGCACAACGTATGATTTTGAGTATGTTTTGGGGATTTGGTTTTACTGCCATTTCAAGATCATTTCACTCATATCGAGCCGATCGTTAATCAGAGGTGGGCGAATACCGGAGTGCCCAGAGTAAAACCACCTGGCCTTCCGTTCTCACATGATTGTACCCAAGCCAGGCTTGGACCCACAGCGGTGAGCGATCTAATGATTAAGTGTCAGCGCTCTTATCCACTAGGCCACGGAGGCCCATGATTTGGAGTATAACATTGAAAATAATGTATAGAGTACCTAAGTAAACCCCACAACTTATTAGGTTTAATGACCCAGCCATAAATATATTAGTTTTGGTCTACTAACTATTATCAAGATTTGTACTGGCAACGTAAGGGAAAGAACACACAAATATTGTTCAAAGAATACAATCACAAGTTATGTCATATTCAATCGAAAATGACGATAAGCCCAATATTTCTTTCAGTTCATTTTCTTCTTCTTTCTTTCTTTCTAATATTAAATGATTTTCATACCTTCGTTAATTGGGCACACGATTAAAGGTGTTTGTGCTGATTATTAATTTAAGATTTTCACGCCTGAAGCGAGATTGGCGGGTATCCTTTGTTTAACAAAATGCCATTATGGATTAACAGCGTATCAATTAAAGCAGAAAAGACATCATACAAAATTATCATTATAGACACATGCCGAACTGTAAAGTTATTGAAATTTACACGCTGAATTCATTTGTATTTATTTGGTTTGATTAAATTAAGAAGATCAGACATCAAAGAACATTAATGTCAAAAACTCATGTCGTATTCTATAATTTCTATTCCAACCATAGATTGTAAATGCATACTAGTATCATCGAGGCGGCTCAAACTGTACCACAACGTACGATTTGGAGTATTTTTTTATCTGTACGCTACAATATGCTACATTACGCATCATTACTGTTTTAAGACATTACCATACCATTTAACAATGAACAGTCGGAGGTACGAGGACTGTTCAAATATGAATGCAAGTAGAACGTTTTCTCATGCACTAATGCGAAAATCACCTGGAAATAAATATCACAGCGTAGAAAAACATTTTACCTATACATTGATACCAAAATTGTTAAAATCCGTCCACTTTAGCCATGTATATTGTTCGATAAACACTGTCTACTCTTGTATACTAATACAAAACATGGTTGGAAGAAGGTCAGAGTATGCCGTTGAAATACGGTCCTATATAATAATAAGAACCGTTGTATTCTTGGTATAAGGTGCAAAGACATTTTTGATGAAATATGTTTGGTTTATGGGCGTAATGAAATGTCTTTTCCGACAGTTTTTCATTGGTTTAAGAAATTCAGCTGTGGGCTAGGCTCAACAGAAGATGCACCACATGATCGTCGGCAGAAAAGAGCAACATCTGCCAAGATGGTTGCTAGAGTGAAAGAAATAGTTGCTACCGATGCAGGCTACACCACTAGGCAAATAGCTAGTATGGTTGGCATCTCATTTTGAGCAGCTTATACAATTCTGAAACGGGATTTGAAAATGAGAAAGATCTGTGCCAGATGGATTCCCCATCTGTTGACAGATGAGCAGAAAAAGACACGCGTTCAGTGCACCAAGAAGTTGCTTAAAAAATTTCCAAATTACAATGCACGGTCTTTCGCTAATGTCGTCACAGGTGACGAGACATGGGTTCACTTTTTTGAGCCAAAACGAAAGATTCAGAACAAAATATGGGCAACAAAGTATTGCAAAAGACCATGCATTGCAAAGCGGACCATGAGCGTCAAGAAGGTAATGTATGCCATATTCTTTTCAAATCAGGGCCCTGCTATTCAGGTTGCTGTGCCTAAAGGCAAATCTGTAAATGCAAAGTTTTACAAGAATAAAGTTCTTTGATAATTGAAGAAATATTTCAAAGAACGAAGATCCGCAACTGCTACATGACAATGCGTCATCGCACAAGGCGTTCATTGTGCAAGACTATATGAAGCAGGAAAAGGTCGTTGAACTCCCTCACCCCCTGATCTTGCCTGGTGTGACTTTTTTTTTGTTCCTGCGGCTGAAAAATACCTTTCTGGTCGAAAATTTGTACAGCACAAACGACTCGGTTCTGCAATGTTCCAGTGCCTTCATAGTATACCTCAGAAAGACTACCAAAATGCATTCAATGATTGGATCAGAAGACTGAAAGTTTGTATATCTGTTAAAGGGGAATACTTTGAGGGGACAAAATAAATTTTTCATCGAAATCTATCACGGAATCATTTTTATGTGCTTAGTTGCATTCATATTTGAACAGTCCTCGTAGTCCGCTGTTAGAGGTGTACGAAATGAGCCGCACTGTGTACAAGTTTAGCCCCTCCTATGTAATTCATAATAATTTTAAACCAAACTGACTACAATATTTTTCTAATTATAACAAGAAACGAAATATAAAATCATCGGATCGGCATTTTTGGCTCGGTCCGGCCCGGCCTTTGCTTTTATACCCGACCGTCACCAGTAACAATATTTATTCTGGTTTTCTTACTTTTCACCGCCATCTTGTACACCGGTTCATAGAAATACCAAAACGCACCAAAACCACCAAAACGCACCTGTATTCACCTTATTTGCATTATCTGCTGGTTCCTAGTCTGAATGTTATCAGTGTTGGAAAAACAGGTAACCAGACCCCCCTGACCTTAAAAGGTCAGGGGGGTCTGGTTACATGTTTTTCCAATATTGACAATGTGCAAGCTGGGAGCCAGCAAATAATGCAAATATGGTGAAATTGCTTGTCTCTCCGACTTCTTGAGGCGCATTTTGATATTGTCCTTCAGATGGACCTGCCCGATAGCATGCAAACCGGTGTACGACAAAACATAGAAAGACAAAATGGGTCACCGGAAAGACCGAAATCCATCGAAATCACCACAGAAATCACCGAAATCACCACAGAAATCACCCTGGGTAGCTCAGCAATCACCAGTGTATGATCGGATAGGGTTGGGAAAGACATGGTAGGGTAGGAATTTTGATGGATTTGGTCTGGTTGGCTTTGGTAGGGATGGATATGGTAGGGGGAATCGCCATGGAAATCACTGAAATCACCACTCTTCCAATAATGCGCTTGGTTCCTCTGGAACATGCTCACGCATATGTCACCTTAGGATGGTCAGAAATCACCATGTTATTGTTATTTTTTATTGTTATTAATATTAAACTCTCTGCCTTTCATAACTCATGGATACAATCATTGTATGTCCATTGTACATTTATTAAAAACCAACTCAAACTCAGATAAAGTGATTAAGGTAGTAATCGTTAATTAACGTGATTATTGATGAATGGATTATCCATATATGTTTACTGAGTGTGCCATATTTACCACTAGCAGTTTTTAGTTGCGGGTCACTGTTGAGGCCTACGTAATTGGCCGAAACTAGCTAGTCTGGCCCAGAAAACATGTACACTTCATATTTTCCAGTTCTGTGGTGTATTCCTTGCTTCCAAAGGATAACCCTTTTATAGAAAATATTTAAGCGTTTTGAAATTCCATCAAGTTCGTTCATCAGGAAAAGTGGGGTTTGAAGGGGTGTATATTTCTTCTTTCTGCTCAGAATATACATTGTGGATACCCTACTCAAATATAATGAAACTTTTGCACCCAAAATAAGAATATTTTCTGAAAAAAAAATCGTGTGAAATATGGCATACTTTCTTATCTACAAAATGTTACTTTTCTGGTGAAAACCATTGACACTTTTCTTATTTTTACTCCAAACATAGGTTGTGAGAGCAACATAGGTTGTGAGTGCTGGTAAGAAGGGACTCTTTGAGCTGACCAGAGACAGAACATCAGGCACCAACCAACATTACATAAAATTAAATTCTAATTCAATTCTCAGTAAGCCTTTACGCTGGAACCGTTAGAGAATCTGCGACCTGACCCACCGGCGTGCAATTAAAGAGGGAAGCAAAGGGTGCTGAAGTCATTGAAGTATAATTTTTCTGAATTTATAAACTAAATCAATATACTTAAGTTATTCTTCAGTAATAATAATACTGATTTGATTAATAATACATACTGCCAATGCTTAGTTTGATTTCGGCGACTTTGATTTGCATACTTAATTATATGACGATTATTGTTTATACAAGAGTTAAATAATTAAAGAAATAAAAAATGTTAACTAGACAATTTAACAAACTATAACTATCTTCCTAATTTATATGTACCTTAATTAATTAATACAATGATAAATTTAATATCGTATCCTACCCAACTTTGGTGATTTCGGTGATTTCCATGACGATTCCCCGACCAAACCAATCCCTTCCAAACCCAACCTGCCCAAATCCAACAGAACCATAACCTACCATGTCTTTCCCAACCCTATCCAATCATACAATGGTAATTTCTGAGCTAAGGGTGATTTCTGTAGTGATTTCGGTGATTTCTGTGGTGATTTCGGTGATTTCGATGGATTTCGGTGATTTCGGTCTTTCCGGTGACCGAGACAAAATAGCGACACAAAATAGATAAGTCAAAACATAGACGCGAAATTTAATAGATCGACAAATAATAGAACGACCAATAATAGAACAATAAGTGCGAAAAACGACAATTACCTGACCGCTTGGCAATTGCTACACGCCATTGAACATTCGCTCATTCGATCAAGTCAACCGATCAGTAAGTTTCAGTTAAGCACCGGTCGAGAAAATTTTGATGACTCTTTACGGGGCCATTGTTGTACTTCGTTTGTATTTTTTTTGAAATGTATTAAATATATTGTGTTCACGTTTATTTTCCATGCTTTTGATACAGCCCGTTATTTTCATTCGAAATGCAAATTTTGACCACGCAGAAAGGAAAGCCACAACTGGCGTTAGATGGCTACCTTTAACCAGTTATACACTATTCACGGAGAATATCGTCCCCGCGCATGCGCAGTCCATGGCGCCAAAGTTATTCCGAGGTCATCCAATATGGCTGCCGCGCCGACGCGTCATGACGTCATCCCCGCGCATGCGCAGTCCATGGGGCCAAAGCGCTGCCTATACTACTCATTTAGATCAGACTTTGAAACCGCGGCTTATAGTTCCATGAGATTTTTGTTTCCTCAGCTCAGTATTGAATGCTGCTTTCTTCATTTTGGACAGGCTAACTGGCGCAAAATTTCTGAACTCGGCCTTCGAACTAAGTACATTGACAACCTTGATTTCAGCTTGAAAGTACGTATGTTTACGGCACTTGCATTCCTACCACACGACTCTGTCCGCCATGTCATCCATGAACTCAAGCTACCTGTCCGCAACACCTCAAAATTCCCGAGATACGTGTACGTTTACAATAAAAAAAAGTATTGTTGTCGAAAAATGGATAGAATAAAATTTTCGATATTTCTGAACTTTTTCGTTGTTATTTCGATTTTTTTTCGATGTTTTTTCGATGTTTTATTTCTATGTTATGTCTTTCTCTGTTATCTTTTCTATGTTTTTGCTTTTCTATGTTTTGTCGTTCTATGTTTCGTCATAGATCCCTTCAAACTTAGTAGGGTGATTCTGCCAATGATTGTTCAAGCGATGTGCGGTAAAAATGCCAGAGGTAAAAATGCCATATACAAAAGTGCCAGGGGTAAAAATGCCATTGGTAAAAATGCCAAGGGCTACCTGGTAAAATGCCATAGGTAAAAATGCCAGATACAAAAATGCCAGAGGTAAAAAATATTTTGATTCTTATTCTATCTGATCAGGATCTACACTGTTTGTCATCCCTTCTGCTACTTTTGTGAAAGTTTTTATATGGAAACTGGATAATTTTCAAACTGAAAAAGTTTTATTTAAAAAAAAAAAATAAATAAAAAATAAAAAAAAAACCTATGAATGTATAGAATATTGGAGCAAAAGAGTTTGATACAGAGCTGTTAATTAATGCAATTAATTTACATTTTTTGATTTGGTTTTGATTTTAGTGTGATAATTATAATTATACCATTAAAATGGGATTAACTGATGTTCTTTAGATATTGTTTTTTAGATGAAAGAAAGTGTAATAAATAGGAGTAATTAAGTCAGACTGGTAAGTTATAATTAAGCAAGCTGAGGGAGGGTGCTTCTACTACAGTTCCTGGGAAACTATTCCAGGAGTTGATTACCCTGTTTGAGAAACAATTTGCACGTAAATGTTGTTGTTGTTTCCAGTTTCCCCGTGTCACGGGTCGTCAGCTGGTGGGGTCCCAGGGAACGAATCAATTCTGGCACTACACCGTAGCCGTTCGGTGGTATCCCCATTCCACGTTGCCGGTGAATGGGGAGACCATCGCTCGGCTCCAGCCCCGTCCGTCCGTGTCTATCGTAAGTCCGCTGCAGTCGGTCCATTTTGTCTTCTACTCGACGTTATAATGTTTTGCTTGTCAATATGCCGAACCGTGTCAGAGCAGGAAAGGGTCAATTTTGATATTGGTATTTTTTTTTTATTATTATTTTTTTTTTATTTGATTTTTGTATATTTATGTAACGTATGTACATTTTTACATTGTTTGGTCTGTTTCCCCAGCTTGTTGAGTGGTCTATTTTTTAAGTATATATATGCGGGCGCATGTGCTTACCCCGCCACGGACCTGTTTTGTTTGTTTTCTTGTGCCTTAAAGGTGGTGTTGTCCGTTTTAGGGCAAGCCCACCCGCTCACAGTTGCTGGGGGTGACAGTTTTTGTACCTGCAAGATTGTGCTAGTGGTTTATATATATATATATATATATATATATTTTTTTTTTGTTTTTGTTTTTGAAAGTTGATACTTGTATCAAGATTATATGTCACTGCATTTCTACTTCCGGTACTGGACCGCGTTACTACACTTCCGCTGTTCGTTCGCTGCATAAAATAGTCCAAATTAAGCACTTGCCTCATTTCCTTTTCCAGCGCATTGATTTCTTAACATTTGCGCTGAAGGCGGACTTGATTCCACAGGTGTTCCTTCCCTTTCACCCCTCAGCTGCCGAACTGGACATTAGCCCATATATAACTAGCGTCACTTTTTATGGCATTTTAGTATTGTAGGCCCAGATCAGACGCAGCGCCACTTGGCGTCCAATCTGAGTCTGCGTTGATTGCTAAACAAACATATATATTCTTGCAAAATCTACCTTTAAGAAAACAAATCTGACAATCCTGTTCCGAATTTATTTGTTGGAAGATTCAATTGTCATAAATTGGTTAAGCAAATTCAGAAGCCACTGATCATACACCTCATTCTTTGACCTCGAATCAGACCCTTCAGTGTTGTAAAAGGAAGCTTTGCATTTTTGGGTGCACATGCACTCGTTTTATAGACACTTGGGAAGACGAATCTAAGTCGAAGCATCTCCACTCTTTAAAATGTAGAAATTAAAGGGCTCTGCTGAAACGTCCCCGAAAGCAATGTACACTTCGTTTTTGGAGACCCATGACTCGCCAAAAGAAAGCAATAGGTTTTAAAGTTCACTCCCGTCCAGTGCTCCAGATAAACAGCGTATTTGCGTAAATACTCAATTAATCAAAGTGCTGAGAGAACTGGTGAATCGATCGTCTCTGAATGTAAGTTTGGAGATTAGCCATGAACTGAGAATCGGACTGTTCGTTTAAGCAGGTACATTAGATCTGATCGGACACCGCATTATGTGGCGTCTGATTATGAAAGTTCTGTTTGCTAATGGCCAAATGCACGAGCACAGTCCTACCGCCCCCGCCCATCAGGGCTTGAAGAAATAGACGGACGGCAAGATACTTCCACGCCGAGCTGAAATCGACCGCACATGAGTACTGATAAACCGCTTAGAGGATCTACGCCTGCCCAGGCAAAGTAGTGCGAATCGGACCATCCATGCCACAAGCCTATTTGGTTTCATTGCGCGACAGGCTTGATAAATATGTCATTTCATTTTAGTGTCGGGTAAAAGTCTCACAAAATTGGAAGCAACGTCTCTAAATGACCTAGTCAGTGTTGACGGGGATGTTAAACCTCAAAACAAGCAAACAAACATACAAACAAACAAACAAGCACAGTCCAGAATTTTCTTCAGACGTTTCGCTCTGACATCTAAGGGGTGCTATCAATAACCAATACCTGGATTTTGTTCAGGGTCGGCGCCAGTCAGATGATCAATGATTGTCACGAGGACAATAACATGTCACGAGGACAATAACAAGCAACAGGAATTTTTTTCTTTGTCGAACCTGGTTAAACTCCTTTTTCAACCTTGTCAAAAAGATACTTAGAGAACTGTTTAATCTACCACTACCATTTTATCATGGTGAATATACCTCATAAATCAACTTTCCTCAGTACTTTCAGTACTTTGATTTTTTGTTTATCTGTACATACAATATGTAACATAATAACTTAAAGTGCCGGCCTACGCGGTCTCGGGCTTGAATTCGTATTTATTTTGTTAGTGAGTGACTTCTATCGCGGAGGATGTGCAAAGTAGGTCAATCCCTTTTTATGCATTTGCCGTTTTAAGTTAAGGAAAAGTGATGTCTTCCTCGAGGTAGGATGCCGCACTCTGCGGGACCATAAGTGGGTCAGTCGCCATGTTTGCATATCATTTACGCATCCTACGTGAAGGAAGGCACCATAGGAGGAAAGTGTATTCCTGCCTAGCCATTTGGAGGCCCGAGACAACGTTTGCCGATCTCGTTTGTGTTGTTGTCCTTTTTGGGACAAGCCCATCCGCCCACAGTTGCTGGGAAGGACAATTTTTGTACCTGCAAGGTTGTGCTTGAAGATTATATTTGTGTTTTGTTTTTGTTTATTCTGTACATACAACATATAACATAGTAACATGGTGTGTTGGCTTCCGCCGTCTCGGGCCCAAATTCGTATTTTATTTTAGTTAGTGGGTGACCTCTATCGCGGAGGATGTGGAAAGTAGGTCAATCCCCTTTTATGCTTTTTCGTTTGAAGTTAAGAAAAAGTGATGCCCTCCTCGACGCAGGATGCCGTATTCTGTGGGACCGTAGGAGGTTCATTTTGTGTCGCCATGTTTGCATATCATTATGGCATCCTACGTGTAGGAAGGCATAATAGTAAAAAAAAGTATTCTTGCCTGGCCGTTTGGGGACCCGAGACAACGTTTGCCAATCTCTTTAGTCAAAGTGGTTAGTGCAAATTGTTATATAATCATGTAGGTCGCATACAAGCGTCCGCCTGCGCATGTGCGCACCTATGCGATCTTGTTTTTTAATGTTTCATATTTACACAAATAAAAATGTTTGAAATCGCTTTTTGAGAAAACTCTTCTTCTTCTTATAACTCCAGGTTTTTGATCTCTCTTTTCTATACTATCCTCTCTACTGTATTCCTACCCTACAACTATCGCTATATCTACCTACCTAGTGTGGTTGTATGTTGTTTTAGTTTCGCGTGGGTGGTTGTGTGTGTTAAAAGCCTTCCTTCAGGTCGCGCTAAGTCATGCCCTAGTTAGTTAATTGCCCTTGACTGTATTGATATGTGGCCATCTTGACCGTCTGTCTTTATTACGGTCATGGCGCAATTTGCTGTTTTTGGTGATTTTTATGTTATGCGACAAGGGCAGTACGGAGGGCTGTATGATATACCGGGCGAGATGCGGTTTTTCAGTCGTGGTGGTATGCAAAAGGCCCTTTTAAGGGCCCCAGGTCATTCCGTTTGGGTAACCTTATAATGTACATCCTTTATTCGAAAGCGAAAGTTGCGCAAAAAGAAAGAAAAAGATGTGACACACCCCCTCTGGAGGGTGGGTCGGGGCCATGGATTTTCCTTGTGGTGAGTCCATGCCCCGTTCTGCTATGGTCTTCTCACAGTGATCCAGGGATCGCTGTCACCGATAGGCACTCCTAAGTGCAAAGCCGAGGCCGCAACCACAGCGCCTATCGTTGACTTTGTTCCCCTTTTCGCTGTGAGACGGCCGCCATTTGATCACTACGGCCCTTTTTGGTTGGTAGCGTCTAAGGTGCGGTTAGAATATTTATTTTTACTGTTCTGAACTCGGGTCTCTAGAGATTTTGGTTTGACGTATGTATTCTCGTACGGGGTGTGTTTTACGGTACAATGCGATTAAATTTAGTCTGCGCCCTTAGTTTTCCCCTATATTTTGTCCAGGTAGTTTGTTTTCTCAAAGAATTTGAAGACCGCGTCCCTCATTTCCTATGAATTTAGATTGAGCAGAGAAACCGCGTTTATCTCCCCTTGGTATCCTAATGTTGTAAGTTCTCCCTTTAGTTCCCTTCTGGCGGTGCCGTGTGCCGGGCACTCTGCGAGGTAGTGTTGAACACACTCCACCCCGCCACAGTGCCCGCATAATGGATCGGCCTCGCTATAGAAGATGTTGTGTGCATTTAGTCCGTTGACCCCGAGTCTTAGTCGTGTATATATGCGATCGAGCTTTCGGCTGTCACTATATTGTACCAATTTCGGGGTCAAGGACTGACAGATCGAGTGTCTAAAGCCGTGTTGTCCCTGCCATATGCGCGCCCATTCCTTTTTGATGCTGGCCTTAATGATTGCGTATACTTCTTGTGGGGTGGGGAGGTAGTCAAGTGCCTTTCCCCGGGTCAGAGCTTCTTTGGCCAGTGTGTCTGCGCGCTCATTCCCCTGCACGTTGCAGTGGGAGGGGATCCAATCTATGTTCAGGGTGATACCTTGTTTTAGAATTTTGTGTATTTGGATATGAATGTCCTGCAGTATACAGTCGAACTTCAATGGCTCGAACGCCTTTGGGACCACGAAAATCTGTTCGAGACAGAGGTAGTTCGAGCCACTGTGGTTACTGTCAGGAGGCATAACGAGATAGTTTTAGACATCTTTTCGGTGTTCTATAATGAAAATGTATGCTATGTGTACTCATTAGAATCGCCTTATCGAAGTGATTCTAATGAGTACACACAGCATACATTTGCAAGATAAAAGACTAAAATCTCCTTAATTATCCCCCACTATTTCTTATGTAGAGGATTTCGCTAGGGGCTCAAGAATGGGTTCGACTCATCCATGGTAAACGAGCCATCGGTGTTCGAGCCATCGAAGTTCTACTGTACCTGGTCTTGTAGTGCTATTCCCAGAGTTTATGCTTTGTATTGAGCTTAATGAGTCTGTTAGTATAACAACACTATCGGGTTTTTGTTCCTGTATCCATTCCAAAGCTTTTTGTATGGCTATAAGTTCTGCAGTGTAGACTGTGAGATGCTGGTTTAGTTTGAATTTTTGGTCGAAGTTTAATTCTGGTATTGTGAAAGCACACCCCGTTTCTTTTTTGTCAGGATCTTTGCTTCCATCAGTGAAAATTTTAAGCGCTTGCTTATAGTTTTCACTGATGTGTGATTCTGCGATCTCATTGCATTTTTTCTGTGATGTTTCATTTTTCTTTATGACACCCGTTAGTGTTGTTTTTGCGCATAGGCTTCTTAAGTAAAAAACTTCCGGATATGTTTGTTCCGCTGTTTTGACCTGCTCGAGGTCATGGTTTTTAATTAGGTCCTGGACTTTGATAATATAGGGATCTTTCCTCTTAACCTTTCTCTTTTAACATGATTGGGCGTGTCGGCGATCATTTCGTTTATGGGGAGACTTTCCCTAAGACTGCTTGAGCGGGCCCAGTACTTGAGTTGCAGTTCATCCCTCCGCAGGTGCAGGGACATGACGCTGCATTCAATCTCCAGGTCCAGGTTCCGCGTTCCCCTGTATGCCCCAGTAGCGATTCGGAGGGCTGTGGCCTGTATGCTATCTAGTTTTTTCAGGTGTGAGGGCGCCGCAGACGCGTATGCTTGGTAGCCATAATCAATTTTGCTTCTTATGAGTGCTGTGTACATTTTGATCAGGGTTTTCTTGTCTGCTCCAAAGTTTGCCCCCGAGACCCCCTTAGCACATTTAGGTCCCGCTGGGACCTGGACACCAGGTTTTCAATGTGCAGTCTCCATGTTAGATTGCTGTCAAAGTACATGCCCAGGAATTTGGCATGACCGGCGTACTTTATTTCCTGCCCGTCATACGTCAGCCTGGGCATGCCCTTTGTATCTGCGAAATTTCTATTGTAAACTACCACTGTTGTTTTTTCAGTTGACAATTTGAAGCCCCAATTTGTAGCCCAATCATTTATGGCATTTAATGCTTTTTGTAATGCAGGAATGGCACTTTTCGGTTTTTGCGCGGTTTTCCATACTAAGCCGTCATCTGCGAACATGGATATTTCGTGCGGTAATGCATCAAGTGTTTCCTGCAGTGTGTTCATTAATAGGTTGAAAAGGATAGGGGATAGCACCGACCCCTGGGGGGAACCGTTCTCGCATTCACAAAAACCGGACACCACGCTACCTATTTTTACGTTCATTTTTCTATCAGTCAAAAAGTCTCTGATCCAGGTTAACATTTTTCCTTGAATTCCGAATTTGTTTAGTTTTGGGAGGACCCCACTAGTCCATAGTAGGTCGAAAGCTTTTTCTAAATCCAAAAATATCGCTACCAGTGAGTGTTTCATTAGTTTTGCCTTTCGGATGGCGGATTCCAGTCTGGTGATTTGATCAATGGTAGATCTATGTTTTCTAAAACCTGATTGTTCGTGTGCTAAGAGGTTGTTTTTCTCAATGTGTGCTGTTAATCTAGATGCTACCATGGTTTCCATGATTTTACATATGGTTGATGTGAGTGAAATCGGCCTATACGATTTCGGCTCGTGGGGGTCCTTGTCTGGTTTTAATATTGGAACGATGGTGCTCTCCTTCCATTGTGTAGGGAGGGTCCCCTCGTCCCAAGATTTATTTATTAGTGCTAGAAGTTGATTTTTTCCCTTTTCTGGTAGATTTTTTAACATGTCGTAGTGAACGGTGTCTGCCCCGGGGGCGGTGCTCTTTTTCTTATTAAGCGCGCTCTGTAGCTCCCTATGGGAGAAGTTCGCATTATATGCACGGCACTGGCCAGCGCGATCGGCGTCTTGAACGGCCTGCTCAATCATTGGGTCCTGCGTTTCCCTAATGCGCCTAAAATTTGGGTCTAAATTTTCGTTACTGCAGACTTTCCGGTAGTGTTGTGCTAAGATTTCTGCTTTTTCATTGTTTTCGTGATATCTTGCGTTTCCTTGTTATAAAACTTCTACCGGTTTTAGTGGTTTTCCATTAAATCTTTTTATTGTGTCCCAAATTTTCTTAGAATTTGTTTTATATGTGAGAGTAGACACAAAATCCCTCCAGGCTTGTTGTTTTGTTTGTGTTAAAAGGTATTTTGTTTCCTCCCTTACGCGTCTATATTCTACTAAAAGTGCGGCTGTTTTGTTTTTCCTATATTTATAGTATATTTTATTTTTCTTTTTGACTGCCTCGCTACAATTTTCATCCCACCATGGCAGGGTGTTTTTATGCTTATTTTTTGGTTGCGTTTTTGGTATTGATTTTTTTCACATGCCGCCATTATTTCCGAAACAAAATCCTCATTGCTTTTAAAACATAGCAAACCCAGTCATAACTTTCTTTCTTTGTTCGTTTTGCCTTAGATAACATCCTACCTAGTTTTCTTCCTCTAAAGTTAAGTATGCCATCTGCAGTTACTCTTTTATGAAAACCTTCTATTTCTGAGAATTTTGCATCTTGGAATTCAATAAATCATATTTTTTCTTTATAATTACTCAAGGGATTCTAGTGAAATTAATCAGAATATAAGATTTTGAGAATATAAAGGGCTGACTAGGTTTGTGTGACCTTGACCTTATCTTGAAGGTCACATGGTCTGTGAGATTTTCAAAATTGAAAAGAATGTTTGCCTTTTTTTGGGAATTAGTTAATTCAAATCCTGTGAAATTACATTGACTTACCCATATATCTATATCATTGGAACTTGCCTTTGAGCTTAGATTTTGGTGACCTTGACCTCATTTGTAGGTCAAGACAGGCTTGATATCTACAATTGCACTCATATTACTCTTTAGTCGAGCTGTCACTTAAACTATGCAGCATTACACAAGACTTGGCTGGATGTAGCATCTGGACATGTCTCTGAGTTGGCTTGAGGTTCTGGGCCTTATTTTCAAGGGCTCTGTTTTCAAGGTCACCACAGAACAAAATAGGTCAAAATTTGTAAGCTTTGCGTATAGTTTCTTTGGAACTCCTGACTTGATTCTGGCCTAGATGAATTATTGGGCCAGGATTTCAAGTTGGTTAACATTTACCTCATTTCAAGGTCATCAAAGGTCAAAGTAGATTGAAGTGTGAAGTGCAGTAAACTAAGCTTGTTTGCACAATTTGTGGGATCAATTGAGTGGTTTGGATGCTAGTTTAACTTGCATAGTCACCAGGACAAAACAAGGGGCTTAATATGTAATGATAAACAAACAATATTAGGCTTTGATGACCTTGTTTTCAAGGTCACAACACAATTAACAATGTCCAATTTCAGTCTGACCTAAAAATAAGGTCAAGATCACCAAAACCTGATCAACTGTGTGCACTCACAATAATATCTACATACACATTTCAAAAGAATTCAAACACAGATCTGAGAGATAACGGAAGCTTCTGCAAATTCCAAGACTTAAAATAAGCAAAATGCACATTGTCATGTAGAAAGCTGCAGTCCTCAGAAGGGAAAAATAATAAGACAGGACTACGCTCTTGAGTAAATGAAGATCTGTTGTGATTGGGAGAGCGGGGCGGGGATGTTGATGGGTGAGGTCGGCAGAATATGACCTTATTGGTGCATCTGATAATTTCAGACCATGTAACCATTTTGATAAGGTCAAGGTCACCATAACCTAGGCAACAGTTTGTTTTCTCCAAATACTGTCTTCAGATTTATTTCATTTAATTCCAGAATTTTTTTTTTTTTTGAATTCCAAGATGCAAAACTCTAAGAAATAGGAGGTTTTCATAAAAGAGTTGCTGCAGTTGGAATACTTAACCTTAGAGGAAGAAAACTAGGTAGGATGTTACCTAAGGCAAACAAACAAACAGAGGAAGTTATGACTGTGTTTGCTATATTTTAAAAGAGATGTGGTGCATTAAACACTATACCTCAGCATTGTATCGAATTAGCCCAACCAGTTTCATGATCATTTAACTCCATAACTAGGGCTTACTTTGTAAAACCTAGACTGTCTTAGTATAAGGAATTCTAAAGGCAATGTATTAGGAGAATTTGAAGCTTTTGTTCAGGAACATAAAAATGGCCAAAATGGTCACCCCTAATTTTGACATTTGACCAGCTCATGTGACCTTGAATATTAAGTCAAGGTCACCAAACCTAATCCACACTTTGTACCCTTCCAATGTTAAATTCAATTGAGTTTGAAAATAATTTGCCATTTAGTTTCGGAGCTAGGCTAGGATGTATTGAATTTGAAGATGCAAAATTATCAAAAATTGACGATGTTATTAAAATAGTTGCTGCAGATGTAGTATTTCACTTTAGAGGAAGAAAATTTAAGTAGGAATTTACCCAATACATGTGTCTAACAAACAGAGGAAATAATGAGTGGGTGTGATATATTTTAAAAAAGAAACAGTACGTAAAACATGATACCTCAGATTAATGCTGAGTTACCCCACCCACTTTCATTATCATGTTTCTCAATAACTAGGGCTTACGTTACAAAACCAATACTATTTTAGTAAATGGGACTCTATAGGCAATATATCAGGAGAAAATGAAGACTTTTGTTCCAGGGCAGGAAAAGGGCCTTATGCCCCCCCCCCCCCCCCTTTCTGCAAGTATGTAATCGTGCATAGTTCCTGCCTAGTGGTAGGGGCTGGCATATCGCGCAGTGCCTTTACCTTTAGAGGGTCCATTTTCAAGCCTTCTGCTGAAAGACAATGCCCGAAAAAAGGTATTTCTGTCTTGCCTACATCTGTCTTGTCGGGGTTGAGTTTAATGCCCTTTTCGCGACATCTTGTCATGAGCCTGTCTATGCGTCATGTGTCACCTTGTCCTTACCGTATACCACAATGTCGTCAACTATCGTTTTTACGCCAGGTAAACCCTCCAAACATTGTTCCATTTTGGAGATGAACTCATCCTGAGCCATTTTCAAACCATAGGGTAGGCGCAAGAAACGATAACGTCCGAAAGGCGTCTGAAATGTAGTTAGAAGCGAAGCCTTATGTGACAGGACAATCGACCAATAACCACTGCGGGCGTCGAATTTTGAGAACACTTTGGCGTCCGTCAGGTCGGGTAGTATGTCGTCAAGCGCCTTGTTCGGATAATGGGGACGTTTGATCGCGTCATTCAAGTCTTTGGGGTCAAGACATATACGAAGGCTACCATTGGGTTTTTCAACAGTCACGAGACTATTAACTCAGTTGGCTGACATTGCTTGGAAATAATTTGTTCCCTTTCCATCCTGTCTAGTTCCGCCTTAAGCTTATCTCGCAAAGCTACAGGTACGCAACGCGGAGGGTGAACTACAGGTGTAGCGTCTGGCTTAAGGTATATTTCACATTCGCCAGGTAGCTGGCCAATGCCGTCAAAAACATCGCTGTATTTGTCTAGCACATTTTCTTTGGTAAGTGGTGTGCATGCTGGGCTATCAGACCCGACTGTCAAAACAAGTTTGATTAAATCAAGCGCTAGGCATGCGTCAAGACCAAGGATGGCGATAGAATTTGTCAACAATGTAAAACTCTTCTGTCGTTTGTACATTTCAGTCTGACGTAACCGTCAACCTTGAGAGACGTTCCGTCATATGCAGTGAGGCGCTTGTTTGTCTTTTGCAATACACCTGCAATACCTAATGACCGAAATAATGATTTGGGTACGATATTGACTTGGGAGCCTGAATCAATTTTCATATTAATTTGGACATTTTTCGGACCAAGCGCAACCTTAGCAAAAGCTTGACCTTTTGATTTATCATAATCAATGGAATCAACATAAAAATCTGAATTTGTCTCACCAGGTGCGAATTCCAGATCGGACTCACTGATCTCATGCACTTTCCATTTGTAATCCTTCAATTTTGTCCTACACACAGAAGCAAAATGATTGTATTTTGAACAATAATTGCACACTTGTCCCTTTGCTGGGCACGTGTCCTGTTTAGAATGGTTCCGTCGTCAGTTGTCACATTTCTTTGATGGGTGCTGCCCGATACCCGGTCGTGATTTCATCGGTGGTGCTGCTGCAGATGAATGTCCTCGGCCTCGGGTGTCTTCCATTTCGCCGTGATTTGTGTACGCTTTCTAAGAGCGTGAACAGATGCTGTTGACTGGCTGTCTATGTCTTTCACCTGCTCTTGGCTTAATTCGTACGTCCTGGCAATGTCCAGACATTTCTGTAGGGTAAGGTCTGAACCTTCATCTATCAGTTTTCCCCTGATTTTTGAAGATCGAATCCCAAACACGATATGGTCACGCACCATTTCGTCGTGGATTGTGGCTTCATAACCACAGTCCTTCAGAAGTAACAAAGTGTTCAAACTTTTCATTTTCTCCCTGAACTCTTGACTTGAACTTATATCTGGCATGGATTTTGTTTGATCTGGGTTTACAGTAATTCTCAAACCCTGTGTGATAATTGGTCAGTTCTCTCTTTTCCTCATCACTCAAGTCCCAGGTAGAAAATATCTGTCGACCCTTTTCACCTATCCACAACATGTGCACTCTGCTGGTCACCTGCTCACGTATAAGCCAGTCCAGGGTTAACTGACCGGCTCAAAAATGACCTAAATAGATTTGCCTGGGCTGTAAAAATCGAATACAAACAAATCCTGTGGGGTTGGCTCTGCATGGATCGTAGGTTGGATTCCAGGCTAATGTTTTCATTGCTCTTAAAGGAACTCATTTTTGATTTTTATTTGCCTTCACTGGAGCTGGTGTTGTGCCGTGTGGCGGCCGTAAAACGTCTCCCCGTACATCAACCATAGTGCAGTTTATATTTTACTTTTGGTCCTTTGAGATCAGCGTGAATATTCTGAGAAATCGGAAATAAATTATTGGTCTAGACTCATATTCTAGACAGGTTTTTAATTATCTGGACCCCATTTTGATTTATATCAGTCTTTGAATCGACTGCCTATTCGAAATTCGCAAAATTGCAGTATGCTTCCTCTGGCTTTCTTTGCCGGATCATTACAGGGTCACTGATGAGGCTTTATTAGCTGAAATTACGTAGTATGACCCATCTTCTTTCTTATGAATGTTTTCATTGCTCTTAAAGGAACTCATTTTTGATTTTTATTCTGCAGACTTTGAACCGAGGTCCCGTCTCCATACGACAATCGTGGTTGTTGGGATGTAAAAGTAAAAAAAAAACAAGAGGGCCAACTGGCCCTGTAGCGCTCACCTGTGTACCAGAAAATCATGTGATGTTTAAAATACCCATCGGGGCTTGAAGAAATAGATTGGGCTACATGGTGCTTCCACGCAGAGCTGGAACCGAACGCAGATGAGTACTGGTAAACAGCTTAAGAGTTTCTAAGCCTGCCCAGGAAAAGTGGTGCAGATGAACCGTATATGCATTTAAACCCTATTGGTTTCATTGGGCAGCAGAGCTTAATATGTCATTTCATCTCAATGTAGGGTAAAAGTCCCACAAATATGGAAGCAAAGTCTCCAAAATGACGGTGTTGACGGCGATGTTAAACCGCAAATCAATCAAAAATCGGGGCCCTGTGGTTTCAGAAAAGAAGATTTTTGAAGTTGATCCATTATAAGACTATTGGAGTTAAGGAGCCCTGGCGAATGGCCAATTCAGACCCCAGGGGCATGGCTGGCAGGATTTATGTAGGAGACCAATTGACATTGCTACATACTAAATATCTAAGCTCTGGGCCTCATGGTTTCGGAGAAGAATTTTGAAGTTTATTCCAGTCTAAAGGCGCTAATGAGCCCTGGGGCATGGCAAATTTTGACCCAAAGGGCATGGTTGGCTTGATTTATGTGGGTGACCATTTTATGTTGCTATATACTAAATATCTAAGGTCTGTACTTCATGGTTTCAGAAGAGAAGATTTTCGAAGCTCATTTTGCCATTATTAGTTTATTGGAGTTAAGGGGTCATAGGATTTGGCCAATTTAGACCCTAGGGACATGATTGGCAGAATTCATGTAGGCGACCACTCGACATTGCTACATGCCGTAACTTATGTTGTGAGAACTTGTGGCCCGACCCATTTGCTTTGTGGTTGCAATAAAATATATTCAAACTTAATTTGAACCACAGGGGCATGATTGGAAGGATTTATGTAGGTGACCACTTGCCGTTGCTACATGCTAAATATCTAAGCTCTGGGCCCTGTGGTTTCTGAGAAGAAGATTTTTTAAAGTTTTTTTTCATTATGAGTCTATGGGAGCTAAGGGGTCCCGGAGATTGGCCCATTTGGACCCCAGGGGCATGATGACAGGATTTATTTAGGTGACCACTTGCCCATAGTACATGCTAAATATCTAAGCTCTGGGCCCTGTGCTTTCAGAGAAGAAGATTTTTGAAGCTTTTTTTCCAGTTTGAGTATATGGGAGCTAAGGGGCCCCGGGGCGTGGCCCATTTGGAACCCAGAGGCATAATTGGTAGGGTTTATGTAGGTGACCACTCGCCGTTGCTATATGCTAAATATCTAAGCTCTGGGTCCTGTGGTTTCAGAGAAGAAGATTTTTTAAGCTTTTTTTCCATTATGAGTCTATGGGAGCTAAGGGGCTCTGGGTTGTGGCCCATTTGGACCCCAGGGGGCATGAATGGCAGGATTTATGTAGATGGCCACTTGCCATTGCTACATGCTAAATATCTAAGCTCTGGGCCCTGTGGTTTCTGAGAAGAAGATTTTTTAAAGTTTTTTTTCATTATGAGTCTATGGGAGCTAAGGGGTCCCGGAGATTGGCCCATTTGGACCCCAGGGGCATGATGACAGGATTTATTTAGGTGACCACTTGCCCATAGTACATGCTAAATATCTAAGCTCTGGGCCCTGTGCTTTCAGAGAAGAAGATTTTTGAAGCTTTTTTTCCAGTTTGAGTATATGGGAGCTAAGGGGCCCCGGGGCGTGGCCCATTTGGAACCCAGAGGCATAATTGGTAGGGTTTATGTAGGTGACCACTCGCCGTTGCTATATGCTAAATATCTAAGCTCTGGGTCCTGTGGTTTCAGAGAAGAAGATTTTTTAAGCTTTTTTTCCATTATGAGTCTATGGGAGCTAAGGGGCTCTGGGTTGTGGCCCATTTGGACCCCAGGGGCATGAATGGCAGGATTTATGTAGATGGCCACTTGCCATTGCTACATGCTAAATATCTAAGCTCTGGGCCCTGTGATTTCAGAGAAGATTTTTTAAGCTTTTTTCCATTATGAGTCTATGGGAGCTTAGCGGTCCCGGGACGTGGTCCATATGGACCCCAGGGGCAGGGTTGACAGGATTTATGTAGGTAACCACTTGCAGTTGCTAAATGCTTAATATATAAGCCCTGGTCCCTGTGGTTTCAGAGAAGAAGATTTTTGAAGTTTTTTTCATTATGAATCTATGGCAGCTAAGGGGCCCCGGGGCGTGGCCCATTTGGACCCCAGGAGCATGAGAGGCCGGATTTATGTAGGTGGCCACTTGCCATTGCTACATGCCAAATATCTAAGCTCTGGTCCCTGTGGTTTCAGAGAAGACGATTTTGAAGCTTTATTCCATTATGAATCTATGGCAGCTAAGGTGCCCTGGGGCGTGGCCCATTTGGACCCCCAGGGGCATGATTGGCAGGGTTTATGTAGGTGACCACTTGCCGTTGCTACATGCTTAATATCTTAGCTCTGGTGCCTGTGGTTTCAGAGAAGAAGATTTTTGAAGCTTTTTTTGTTGAATCTATGGCAGCTAAGGGGCCCCCGGGGCGTGGCCCATTTGGATCCCAGGGGCATGATTGGCAGGATTTATGTAGGTGACCACGTGCCGTTGCTACTTGCTAAATATCTAAGCTCTGGGCCCTGTGGTTTCAGAGAAGAAGATTTTTTAAGCTTTTTTCCATAATGAGTCTATGGAAGCCAAGGGGCCCCGGGGCGTGGCCCGTTTGGACCCCAAGGGCATGATTGGCAGGAATTATGTAGGTGATCACTTGCCGTTGCTACATGCTTAATATCTAAGCTCTGGTCCCTATGATTTCAAAGAAGATATTTGAAGATTTTTTTCCATTATAAGTATATGGGAGCGAAGGGGGCCCGGGGCGTGGCCCATTTGGAACCCAGGGGCATGATTGGCAGGATTTATGTAGGTAACCACTTGCCGTTGCAACATGCTAAATATCTAAGCTCTGGGCCCTGTGGTTTCAGAGAAGAAGAATTTTGAAGCTTTTTCCCCATCATGATACTATGGGAGGGAAAAGGCCCCGGAGCGTGGCCCATTTGGAACCCCAGGGGCATGATTGGCAGGATTTATGTAGGTGACCACTTGCCGTTGCTACATGCTAAATATCTAAGCTCTGGGCCCTGTGATTTAAGAGAAGAAGATTTTTGAAGCTTTTATCCATTATGAGTCTATGGGAGCTAAGGGGCCCCGTATCGTGGCCCGTTTGGACCCCAGGGGCATCCGCAACTATTATTGACATTTTGGCGCAAAGGATTAAGCCTTTTACTGTGCGCTGACCTTCTCGGCTTACCTGTACAGAATCTCTTGTTGGAAATAGCAGGTGCTTTAATGGAAAACAATGTTTAAACAAATATAACTTATTTTTTTTTCAATTTGACAAACATGTTCCGCTTTACTCTAATTGTCCGTTTAAATTCCTTCAAAAAGATATCAAATAAGTGGAACTTTTGTTTAATTAGCTGCCGGCATTTTTATTTTCAAATTAACAACCCTTAATTCTTACATGAAGCATACGAAACTGTGGAAAAACATCGACAGTACCCTATTTTAACGGCTAAAATCTGCACTTTCTGTTAATATTGCAAAAAAGCGCCTGTATCAAACGCAATGTGTTTACAATATTGTGCATTTTGATCGCAATTGTAATATTTCAAAATAATATTTAATAACGGCATTTTGCGATTTAATTTGGAGCTTATTCAGAAAAAGCTTTATCGTCTACACACGCGTGTAATCCTAAAGCGGGTCATTTTCAATTGACTGTGAAATCAACATATCTTCGCCTTGGCATCTCCTTGGGATGTAAATCAACCTAAGAATGTAGTGTCTGATCTGCATCTTATTTATTTATTAATTTATTCACGTAATTATTGATTTTCATGACCTGATTAGAGTTTTGCACATTCTTTATACTTACTACGCAAAGTTAAATAAACATTGTTATTAATAAGATTTATGATTACATTTGTTTGTTTTGTATGTTTGTATGATTACAACTGAAACAAAGAAACCCATGTGAATTCGTCACGAAATTTCTAAAAAGTTAAAAATTAACTTTGTTATAATGTATATCTTATTCCAATTGCTCTGATACAGGCTAATCTGATATTTCGTTGTTCGGGAATACCACAGGAATGATTGTTTTATTTTCTTTTTTTTTTTTTTTTTTTGTAACATGCGTGTGAGCATGTAAATGCTATTGTGAATTCAGTCTGATAAATCAAATAATAACCGTAAAGACGCCATTAATGCCTATGTAAATTGTTTTGTATTCATTATTATTATCTTGATTGTAATGAACACCTCATTAAACACTGCTTTACATAGAGAAAACTGGGGTTTACTGTGGTATTCATTTTTTTTATTTCTTCTCCAAAACATAGGCTGTGGGTACTCGTTAGAGCCATGTCAATGAGGCGGTTCTAACGAGAATATAAAACCTATGTTTTAAGTATTGATGAGTTTACTTTGACAAATTAACTGTTTTTGAGATATAAAAAATGCTTTATGCCACACGGATGTATTATCGTAATGTGTTTATTATTATTATTTTTTTATTATTATTATTTTATTTTTCTATTCAGTTATGTATAATCTAATGATTATTAGAAAATTTTCTTATTTATTTATTTATTTCAACTTTTAAATGATTTAAGATAAGGTGTGTACCCTTTTTCTGGTGTTCTTTCCATGATGCTGTGAAAAAGAATATGCATGTAAACCCAACTTTATACAAGAGGGCCAAGATGGCCCTGGATCGCTCACCTGATCCATAGAGTAACAAGTGGGCCCCAGGGAGGGCCATTATTGACCCAAGGGCTATAATGTGCATAATGTTGAGGGAGATCTAAAAAGGTGAAGCTTCATACAAAATATCAACAAAGGCTATGATTTGAACAATCTTGGCAAAGGTCCACAAGATGAAGCTACACACCAAATATCAAAGACCTGGGCCTTGCAGTTCAGCGAAGAAGATTTTTTTGAAGATATTCCCTACAGAAGCCTATGTAAAACCAAATGTCCCCAGGGCGGGGGCTTTTTTTGCCTCAGGGTTATAATTTAAACAATCTTGATAGAGGTCCACTAGGTGCAGCTTCACACCAAATATCACAGACCTGTTTCAGAGAAGATTTTCAAAGCCTATCTCTATAAGTCTATGTAAAACCAAAGGGCCCTGGGGCGGGGGCTATAATTTGCACATTCTTGATAGAGGTCCACTACATCAAGCTCCATACCAGATATCAAAGACATGGGCCTTGCAGTTTCAGAAAAGAAGATTTTTTAAAGTATTCCCTATGTAAAACCAAAGGGTTTCGGGCAGGGGCATTTTTGGCCCCAGGGCTATAATTTGAACAATCTAGATAGAGGTCCACTAGATGAAATTTCACACCAATCATCAAAGACCTAGGCCTTGTGGTTTCAGAGAAGAAGATTTTTAAAGATTTTCCCAATATAAGTCTATGTAAAACCAAAGGGCCCCGAGGCGGCAGCATTTTTGGTCTCAAGGCCATAATTTGAATAATCTTGGTAGAGGTCCACTAGATGAAGCTTCATACCGAATTTCACAGACCTAGGCCTTGTGGTTTCAGAGGAGAAGATTTTTAAAGATTTTCTCTATATAAGTCTATGTAAAACCAAAGGGCCCCGGAGCAGGGGCATTTTTTGCCCCAGGGTTTTAATTTGAACAATCTTGGTAGAGGTCCACAAGATGAAGCGTCATACCTAATATCAAAGACCTTGGCCTTGCGGGTTCAGAGAAGAAGATTTTTATAGATTTTCCCTATATAAGTCTTTGTAAAAATAAAGGGCCCCGGGGTGGGGGCATTTTTGTCTCAGGGCTGTAATTTGAATAATCTTGGTAGAGGTCCACAAGATGAAGCTTCATACCAAATATCAGAGACCTAGGCCTTGTGGTTTCAGAGAAGATTTTTCAAGATTTTCCCTATATATGTCTATGTAAAACCAAAGGGCCCCGGAGTAGGGGCTTTTTTTGCCCCAGGGCTATAATTTTAACAATCTTGGTAGAGGTCCACAAGATGAAGCGTCATAACAAATAGCAAAGACCTGGGCCTTGTGGTTCAAGAGAAGAAGATTATTTAAAGATATTCCCTACATAAGCCTATGTAAAACCAAATGGCCCCGGGGCGGGGGCGTTTTTGGCCTCAGGGTTATGATTTAAACAATCTTGATAGAGGTCAACTAGATGAAGCTTCACACCAAATATCAAAGACCTGGGCCTTGCGGTTTTAGAGGAGAAGATTGTTCAAGATTTTCCCTATATAAGCCTCGGGAGGGACCCGGGGGCGGGGGCATTTTTGGCCCCAGTACTATAATTTGAACAATCTTGGTAGGGGTCCACTAGGTGAAGCTTCATACCAAATAGCAAAGACCTGGGCCTTGCGGTTTCAGAGTAGAAGATTTTTAAAGATTTTCCCTATATAAGCCCCTGTAAAACCATAGGGGCCCTGGGCGGGGGCATTTTGGGCCCCAGCACTATAATTTGAACAATCTTGGTAGGGATCCACTTGATGAAGCCTCATACCAAATAGCAAAGACCTGGGCCTCGCGGTTTCAGAGATGAAGATTTTTAAAAGATTTTCCCTATATAAGCCAATGTAAAACCAAAGGGACCCGGGGCGGGGGCATTTTTGGCCCAACACTATAATTTGAACAATCTTGGTAGGGATCCACTAGATGAAGCTTCATACCAAATAGCAAAGACCTGGGCCTTACGGTTTCAGAGAAGAAGGTTTTTTTTAAAGATTTCCCTATATAAGCCAATGTAAAACCAAAGGGCCCCGGGGCGGGGGCATTTTTTTCCCCAGCACAGACCTGGGCTTTGCGGTTCTAGAGGAGAAGATTTTTCAAGATTTTCCCTAGATAAGCCTATGTAAAACCAAAGGGACCCGGGGCGGGGGCATTTTTGGCCCCAGCACTTTAATCTGAACAATCTTGGTAGGGGTCCACTAGATGAACCTTCATACCAAATATCAAAGACCTGGGCCTTGCGGTTTCAGAGAAAAAGATTTTTAAAAGATTTTCCCTAAATAAGCCCATGCAAAACCAAAGGGCCCCGGGGTTGGGGCATTTTTGGCCCCAGCACTATAATTTGAACAATCTTGGTAGGGATCCACTAAGACTTGGGCCTTATGGTTTCAGAGAAGAAGATTTTTTAAGTTTTCATTAAAAATATCTATTTTTGGCCCCTGTGATCTTGATGTGCAGCAGACCAGAACTATCTGAACAACTTTGAAAGGGGTCCACCTAAGGATCATTCCTGTGAAGATTGGTCAAAATCCGATCAGTGGTTTAGGAGGAGATGTCGTTTGAAGAAATTGTTTACGCACGGATGACAGACAAAAAGTGATCCTAATATAAAATACAAGAGGGCCCAAAGGGCCCTGAATTGCTCACCTGAGTATCAGCATACCAAATGTCATAGACCTGGGCCTTCTAGTTTCAGAAAAGAAAATTTTTAAAGGTTTTTCCTATATAAGCCTATGTAAAACTAGCGGGCCGTGGTGTGGGGACACTTTTGGTGCCAGGGCTATAATTTGAACAATCTCAGTAGAGGTCCACTAGATAAAGCTTCACGCCAAATATCAAAGACCTGGGTCTTCTGGTTTCAGACGAGAAAATTTTTAAAGTTTTTTTTCAAATATAAGCCTATGTAAAACTTGTGGGTACTGGCACGGGGACATTTTTGGCCTCAGGGCTATAAATTAAAAAATCTTGATAGAGGTCCACTAGATGAAGCTTCACACCAGAAGAAGATTTTCAAAGATTATCTCTAAATAAGTAGAAGTAAAACAAAGATCAGGAATCGATACAATTAACTTACTCCACCCATCAAAGACACCAAAGGGAAAGAAACACAAACATTCAGCGACCAGACCATAATGGAAACCTAAACAAAGGAAGGCCATAAGGACAGTTACTTTCCCACAAAATGGCCATATGGCCATCCAAAATAAAAAGACACAAGTGATACACACAGTAAGTAACAAACAACAACATAAATAAACCGCCACAGAAGAACCGCATTGGAACGGTCAGTGGAAAAATTTCCTATCTAAAGGATGTCAATTGATGGAACAGTGAAAAGCAATAAGTCTATATAAAGCCAAAAGCCCCCGGGGTGGGGGCATTTGTGGCCTGGGGCTATAATTTGAACAATCTTGGTAGAGGTCCACTACATGAAGCTCCATACCAGATATCAAAGACAAGGGCATTGTAGTTTCAGAGAAGAAGATTTTTAAAGATTTCCCTATATAAGGCTTGTTAAACCAAAGGGTCTCAGGGAAGGGGCATTTTGGCCCCAGGGCTATAATTTGAACAATCTTGAGGGAGGTCCACTAGATGAAATTTCACACCAAATATCAAAGACCTAGGCCTAGTGGTTTCACAGAAAAAGATTTTTAAAGATTTTCCTAAAATAAGTCTATGTAAAACCAAAGAGCCCCGGAGCGGGGGCATTTTTGGCCCCAGGGCTATAATTTGAACAATCTTGGTAGAGGTCCACAAGATGAAGCTTCACACCAAATATCAAAGACCTGGGCCTTGCAGTTTCAGAGAAGAAGAATTTTAAAGATTTTCCTTATATAAGCCTATGTAAAATCAAAGTCAGTGTATCAAGTACATTTTTGGCCACAACACTATAAATTGAACAATCTTGGTTGGGGTCCACTAGATGAAGCTTCATACCAAATAGCAAAGACCTAAGCCTTGTGTTTTCAGAGGAGAAGATTTTTCAAGATTTTTGGTATATTAATCTATGTAAAACTAAAGGGCCCTGGAGCGGTGGCATTTTTCTCCCCAGGGCTATAATTTGAATCTTGGTAGAGGTCCACTCGCTGAAGCTTCATAACAAATATCAAAGACCTAAGCCTTGTGGTTTCAGAGAAGAAGATTTTTAAAGATTTTCCCTATATAAGCCTATGTAAAACCAAAGGGCCACATGGCGGGGGCATATGTGGTCTCGGGGCTTTAATTTGAACAATCTTGGTAGAGGTCCACTAGCTGAAGCTTCACACCAAATATCAAAGACCTGGGACTTGCTGTTTTAGAGAAGAAGATTTTCAAAGATTATCTCTATACAAGTCTAGGTAAAACAAAAGGGCCCCGGGACGGGAGCATTTGTGAGCTGAGGGCTATAATCTGAACAATCTTGGTAGAGGTCCACTAGATAAAGCTTCATACCAAATATCAAAGACCATGGCCTTGCAGATTCAGAGAAGATTTATGAAAAACCAAAGGGTCTCGGGCGGGGGCATTTCTGGCCCCAGCACTATAATTTGAACAATCTTGATAGAGGTCCACTAGATAAAATTTCACACCAAATATCAATGACCTAGGCCTTGTGGTTTCATAGAAGAAGATTTTAAAGATTTTCCCTATATATGCCTATGTAAAACCAAACAGCCCCGGGGCGGGGGCTTTTTTGGCCGCAGCACTATAATTTGAACAATCTTGGTAGGGGTCCACTAAATGAAGCTTCATACCAAATAGAAAAGACCTGGTCCTTGTGGTTTCAGAGAAGAAGATTTTCCCTAAATAAATCTATGAAGAACCAAAGGGGGCATGTGGCGGGGGCAGTTTTGGTCTCAGGGCTATAATTTGAACAATTCTGGTAGAGGTCCACTAGCTGAAGCTTCATAACAAATATCAAAGACCTAAGCCTTGTGGTTTCAGAGGAGAAGATTTTTTAAGATTTTTGCTATAAAAATCTATGTAAAACTAAAGGGCCCTGGAGCGGGGGCATTTTTTGCCCCAGGGCTATAATTTGAACAATCTTGGTAGAGGTCCACTAGCTGAAGCTTCATAACAAATATCAAAGACCTAAGCCTTGTGGTTTCAGAGAAGGTTTTTAAAGATTTTCCCAATATAAGCCTATGTAAAACCAAAGGGCCACATGGCAGGGGCATATGTGGTCTCAGGGCTTTAATTTGAACAATCTTGGTAGAGCTCCACTAGCTGAAGCTTCATAACAAATATCAAAGACCTAAGCCTTGTGGTTTCAGAGAAGATTTTTTAAAGATTTTCCCTATATAAGCCTATGTAAAACCAAAGGGCCACATGGCGGGGGCATATGTGGTCTCAGGGCTTTAATTTGAACAATCTTGGTAGAGGTCCACTAGCTGAAGTTTCATAACAAATATCAAAGACCTAAGCCTTGTGGTTTCAGAGAAGAAGATTTTTAAAGATTTTCCCTATATAAGCCTATGTAAAACCAAAGGGCCACATGGCGGGGGCATATGTGGTCTCAGGGCTATAATTTGAAGAATCTTGGTAGAGGTTCACTAGCTGAAGCTTCATAACAAATATCAAAGACTCAAGATTTTCCCTATATAAGTCTATGTAAAACCAAAGGGTCCCGGAGGGGGGGGGGGGCATTTTTGGCCCGATGGCTTTAATTTGAACAATCTTGGTAGAGGTCCATAAGATGAAGCTTCATACCAAATATCAAAGACCTGGGCCTTGTAGTTTCAGAGAAGAAGATTTTTAAAGATTTTCCCCTACATAAGCCTATGTAAAACCAAAGGGCCCCTGGGCAGGGGCATTTTTGGCCCCAGCACTACAATTTGAACAATCTTGGCAGGGGTCCACTAGATGGAGCTTAATACCAAATAGCAAAGACCTAGGCCTTGCAGTTTCAGAGTAGAAGATTTTTAAAGATTTTCCCTATATAAGCCCATGTAAAACCAAAGGGCCCTGGGGCGGGGGCATTTTTGGCCCCAGCACTATAATTTGAACAATCTTGGAAGTTATCCACTAGATGAAGCTTCAGACCAAATATCAAAGACCATGGCCTTGTGGTTTCAAAGAAGAAGATTTTTAAAGATTTTCCATATATAAGCCCATGTAAAACCAGGGCCTAGGTGCGGGGGGCATTTTTGGCCCCAGCACTTTAATTTGAACAATCTTAGAAGGGGTCTACTAGATGAAGCTTCATTCCAAATATCAAAGTCCTTGGCCTTGCGGTTTCAGAGAAGAAGATTTTTTAAGTTTTCGGTGAAAAAAATCTATTTTTGGCTCCTGTGACCTATACGTGCAACAGACCGGAACCATTTGAACAACTTTGAAAGGGGACCACCTAAGGATTATTCCTGTGAAGTTTGGTCAAAATCCGATCAGTGGTTTAGGAGGAGATGTCGTTTGAAGAAATTGTTTAGCACGGATGACAGACAAAAAGTGATCCTAATATAAAACACAAGAGGGCCATGATGGGCATGGATCGCTCACCTGATCCATAGAGTAACAAGTTGGCCCCGGGGAGGGCCATTATTGACCCTAGGGTTATAATGTGCATACTGTTGAGGGAGGTATGAAAAGGTGAAGCTTCATACCAAATATCAACAAAGGCAATAATTTGAACAATCTTGGCAAAGGTCCACTAGCTGAAGCTTCATAACAAATATCAAAGACCTAAGCCTTGTGGTTTCAGAGAAGGTTTTTAAAGATTTTCCCAATATAAGCCTATGTAAAACCAAAGGGCCACATGGCAGGGGCATATGTGGTCTCAGGGCTTTAATTTGAACAATCTTGGTAGAGCTCCACTAGCTGAAGCTTCATAACAAATATCAAAGACCTAAGCCTTGTGGTTTCAGAGAAGATTTTTTAAAGATTTTCCCTATATAAGCCTATGTAAAACCAAAGGGCCACATGGCGGGGGCATATGTGGTCTCAGGGCTTTAATTTGAACAATCTTGGTAGAGGTCCACTAGCTGAAGTTTCATAACAAATATCAAAGACCTAAGCCTTGTGGTTTCAGAGAAGAAGATTTTTAAAGATTTTCCCTATATAAGCCTATGTAAAACCAAAGGGCCACATGGCGGGGGCATATGTGGTCTCAGGGCTATAATTTGAAGAATCTTGGTAGAGGTTCACTAGCTGAAGCTTCATAACAAATATCAAAGACTCAAGATTTTCCCTATATAAGTCTATGTAAAACCAAAGGGTCCCGGAGGGGGGGGGGGGCATTTTTGGCCCGATGGCTTTAATTTGAACAATCTTGGTAGAGGTCCATAAGATGAAGCTTCATACCAAATATCAAAGACCTGGGCCTTGTAGTTTCAGAGAAGATTTTTAAAGATTTTCCCCTACATAAGCCTATGTAAAACCAAAGGGCCCCTGGGCAGGGGCATTTTTGGCCCCAGCACTACAATTTGAACAATCTTGGCAGGGGTCCACTAGATGGAGCTTAATACCAAATAGCAAAGACCTAGGCCTTGCAGTTTCAGAGTAGAAGATTTTTAAAGATTTTCCCTATATAAGCCCATGTAAAACCAAAGGGCCCTGGGGCGGGGGCATTTTTGGCCCCAGCACTATAATTTGAACAATCTTGGAAGTTATCCACTAGATGAAGCTTCAGACCAAATATCAAAGACCATGGCCTTGTGGTTTCAAAGAAGAAGATTTTTAAAGATTTTCCATATATAAGCCCATGTAAAACCAGGGCCTAGGTGCGGGGGAATTTTTGGCCCCAGCACTTTAATTTGAACAATCTTAGAAGGGGTCTACTAGATGAAGCTTCATTCCAAATATCAAAGTCCTTGGCCTTGCGGTTTCAGAGAAGAAGATTTTTTAAGTTTTCGGTGAAAAAAATCTATTTTTGGCTCCTGTGACCTATACGTGCAACAGACCGGAACCATTTGAACAACTTTGAAAGGGGACCACCTAAGGATTATTCCTGTGAAGTTTGGTCAAAATCCGATCAGTGGTTTAGGAGGAGATGTCGTTTGAAGAAATTGTTTAGCACGGATGACAGACAAAAAGTGATCCTAATATAAAACACAAGAGGGCCATGATGGGCATGGATCGCTCACCTGATCCATAGAGTAACAAGTTGGCCCCGGGGAGGGCCATTATTGACCCTAGGGTTATAATGTGCATACTGTTGAGGGAGGTATGAAAAGGTGAAGCTTCATACCAAATATCAACAAAGGCAATAATTTGAACAATCTTGGCAAAGGTCCACTAGCTGAAGCTTCATAACAAATATCAAAGACCTAAGCCTTGTGGTTTCAGAGAAGGTTTTTAAAGATTTTCCCAATATAAGCCTATGTAAAACCAAAGGGCCACATGGCAGGGGCATATGTGGTCTCAGGGCTTTAATTTGAACAATCTTGGTAGAGCTCCACTAGCTGAAGCTTCATAACAAATATCAAAGACCTAAGCCTTGTGGTTTCAGAGAAGATTTTTTAAAGATTTTCCCTATATAAGCCTATGTAAAACCAAAGGGCCACATGGCGGGGGCATATGTGGTCTCAGGGCTTTAATTTGAACAATCTTGGTAGAGGTCCACTAGCTGAAGTTTCATAACAAATATCAAAGACCTAAGCCTTGTGGTTTCAGAGAAGAAGATTTTTAAAGATTTTCCCTATATAAGCCTATGTAAAACCAAAGGGCCACATGGCGGGGGCATATGTGGTCTCAGGGCTATAATTTGAAGAATCTTGGTAGAGGTTCACTAGCTGAAGCTTCATAACAAATATCAAAGACTCAAGATTTTCCCTATATAAGTCTATGTAAAACCAAAGGGTCCCGGAGGGGGGGGGGGGGGGGGGGCATTTTTGGCCCGATGGCTTTAATTTGAACAATCTTGGTAGAGGTCCATAAGATGAAGCTTCATACCAAATATCAAAGACCTGGGCCTTGTAGTTTCAGAGAAGAAGATTTTTAAAGATTTTCCCCTACATAAGCCTATGTAAAACCAAAGGGCCCCTGGGCAGGGGCATTTTTGGCCCCAGCACTACAATTTGAACAATCTTGGCAGGGGTCCACTAGATGGAGCTTAATACCAAATAGCAAAGACCTAGGCCTTGCAGTTTCAGAGTAGAAGATTTTTAAAGATTTTCCCTATATAAGCCCATGTAAAACCAAAGGGCCCTGGGGCGGGGGCATTTTTGGCCCCAGCACTATAATTTGAACAATCTTGGAAGTTATCCACTAGATGAAGCTTCAGACCAAATATCAAAGACCATGGCCTTGTGGTTTCAAAGAAGAAGATTTTTAAAGATTTTCCATATATAAGCCCATGTAAAACCAGGGCCTAGGTGCGGGGGAATTTTTGGCCCCAGCACTTTAATTTGAACAATCTTAGAAGGGGTCTACTAGATGAAGCTTCATTCCAAATATCAAAGTCCTTGGCCTTGCGGTTTCAGAGAAGAAGATTTTTTAAGTTTTCGGTGAAAAAAATCTATTTTTGGCTCCTGTGACCTATACGTGCAACAGACCGGAACCATTTGAACAACTTTGAAAGGGGACCACCTAAGGATTATTCCTGTGAAGTTTGGTCAAAATCCGATCAGTGGTTTAGGAGGAGATGTCGTTTGAAGAAATTGTTTAGCACGGATGACAGACAAAAAGTGATCCTAATATAAAACACAAGAGGGCCATGATGGGCATGGATCGCTCACCTGATCCATAGAGTAACAAGTTGGCCCCGGGGAGGGCCATTATTGACCCTAGGGTTATAATGTGCATACTGTTGAGGGAGGTATGAAAAGGTGAAGCTTCATACCAAATATCAACAAAGGCAATAATTTGAACAATCTTGGCAAAGGTCCACTAGATGAAGCTACACACCAAATATCAAAGACCTGAGCCTTGCGGTTTCAGAGAAGAAGATTTTTTAAAAGATATTCCCTACATAAGTCTATGTAAAACCAAATGGCTCCGGGGCAGGGCATTTTTGGCCTCAGGGCTATAATTTAAACAATCTTGATAAAGGTCCACTAGATGAAGCTTCACACCAAATATCAAAGACCTGGGCCTTGCTGTTTCAGAGAAGAAGATTTTCAAAGATTATCTCTATCTAAGTCTATGTAAAACCAAAGGGCCCCGGGCGGGGGCATTTGTGGCCCCAGGGCTATAATTTGTTCAATCTTGGTAGAGGTCCACTAAATGAAGCTCCATACCAAATATCAAAGACATGGCCTTGCAGTTTCAGAGAAGAAGATTTTTAAAGATTTCCATATAAAAGTCTATGTAAATCCAAAGGGTCTCAGGGCGAGGCATTTTTGGCCCCAGGGCTATAATTTGAACAATCTTGATAGAGGTCCACTAGATGAAATTTCACACCAAATATCAAAGACCTAGGGCTTGTGGTTTCATAGAAGAAGATTTGTTAAAGATTTTCCCTATATAAGTCTATGTAAAACCAAAGAGCCCCGGGGCTAGGAAGTTTTTGGCCCCAGCACTATAATTTGAACATTCTTGGTAGGGGTCCACTAGATGAAGCTTCATACCAAATAGCAAAGACCTGGGCCTTGCAGTTTCAGAGAAGAAGATTTTTAAAGATTTTCCTTTATATAAGCCAATGTAAAACCAAAGGGCCCCGGGATGGGGGCATTTTGGCCTCAGCACTATAATTTGAACAATCTTGGTAGGGGTCCACTAGATGAAGCTTCATACCAAATAACACAGACTTGGGCCTTGCGGTTTCAGAGAAGAAGATTTTTAAAGATTTTTCCCTATATAAGCCCATGTAAAACCAAAGGGCCCCGGGGCAGGGGCATTTTTGGCCCCAGCACTGTAATTTGAACAATCTTGGTAGGGGTCCACTAGATGAAGCTTCATACCAAATATCAAAGACCTGGGCCTTGGGGTTTCAGAGAAGAAGATTTTCCCTATATAAGCCCATGTTAAACCAAAGGGACCCGGGGCGGGGGCATTTTTCGCCCTAGCACTTTAATGTGCACAATCTTATTAGGGGTCCATTAGATGAAGCTTCATACCAAATATCAAAGACCTGGACCTTGCGGTTTCAGAGAAGAAGATTTTCAAAGATTATCTTAATATAAGTCTATGTAAAACCAAAGAGCCCCGGGGCGGAGGCATTTGTGGCCAGAGGGCTATAATTTGAACAATCTTGGTAGAGGTCCACTAGATGAAGCTCCATACCAAATATCAAAGACATGGGCCTTGCAGTTTCAGAGAAGAAGATTTTAAAAGATTTCCCTATATAAGTCTATGTAAAACCAAAGGGTCTCGGGGGGGGGGGGGGGGGGGGGGGGGGGGGCATTTATGGCCCCAGGGCTATAATTTGAACAATTTTGATAGAGGTCCACCAGATGAAATTTCACACCAAATATCAAAGACCTTGGCCTTGTGGTTTCATAGTAGAAGATTTTTAAAGATTTTCCCTATATAAGTCTATGTAAAATCAAAGGGCCACAAGGCGGGGGCATTTTTGGTCTCAGGGCTATAATTTGAACAATCTTAGTAGAGGTCCACTAGCTGAAGCTGCATACCAAATATCTAAGACCTAGGCCTTGTGGTTTCAGGGAAGAAGATTTTCAAAGTATTTCCCTATATAAGTCTATGAGTCTATGTAAAACCAAAAGGCCCCGGAGCAGGGGCATTTTTGGCCCAAGGGCTATAATTTGAACAATCTTTGAACAGGTCAACAAGATGAAGCTTCATACAAAATATCAAAGACCTTGGCCTTGCAGTTTCAGAGAAGAAGATTTTTAAAGATTTTCCCTATATAAGCCCATGTAAAACCAAAGGGCCCCGGGTCCACTAGATGAAGCTTCATACCAAATATAAAAGACCCGGGCCTTGCGGTTTCAGAGAAGAAGATTTTTAAAGATTTTCCCTATATAAGCCTGTGTAAAACCAAAAGGCCCGGGGCAGGGGCATTTTTGGCCCCCGGCCTATAATTTGAACAATCTTGGTAGGGGTCCTCTAAGTGAAGCTTCATAACAAATAGCAAAGACCTGCGCCTTGCAGTTTCAGAGAAGAAGATTTTTAAAGATTGTCCTTATATAAGCCCATGTAAAACCAAAGGGCCCTGGGGCGGGGGCAATTTTGGCCCCAGCACTATAATTTGAACAATCTTGGAAGGGGTCCTCTAGATGAAGCTTCACAGCAAATATCAAAGACCTGGGCCTTGCGGTTTCAGAGAAGAAGATTTTTAAAGATTTTCCCTATATAAGCCCATGTAAAACCAATGGGCCCCAGTGCGGGGGCATTTTTGGCCCCAGCACTATAATTTGAACAATCTTGGTAGGGGTGCACTAGATGAAGCTTCATACAAAATATCAAAGTCCTGGGCCTTGCGGTTTCAGAGAAGAAGATTTTTAAAATTTTCGGTGAAAAAAAATCTATTTTTGGCTCCTGTGACCTATTTGTGCAACGGACCGGAACCATTTGAACTACTTTGAAAGGGGACCACCTAAGGATTATTACTGTGAAGTTTGGTCAAAATCCGATCAGTGGTTTAGGAGGAGATGTCGTTTGAAGAAATTGTTTACGCACGGATGACAGAAAAAAAGTTATCCTAATATAAAACACAAGAGGGCCATGATGGCCCTGGATCGCTCACCTGATCCAAAGAGTAACAAATGGGCCCCGGAGAGGGCCATTATTGACCCCAAGGTTTAAATGTGCATAATGTTGAGGGAGGTCAACATTAGTTTTAACCTTGCGGTTTCAGAGAAGACGGGGGCATTTTTTACCCCAGCAGTATAATTTGAACAATCTTGGTAGGGGTCCACTTGATGAAGCTTCATACCAAATATCAAAGTCCTGGGCCTTGTGGTTTCAGAGAAGAAGATTTTTAAAGATTTTCCCTATATAAGCCTATGTAAATCCAAAGGGCCCCGGGCACTATAATTTGAACAATCTTGGTAGGGGTCCACTAGATGAAGCTTCATACCAAATAGCAAAGACATGGGCCTTGTGGTTTCAGAGAAGAAGATTTTTCAAGATTTTCCCTATATAAGCCAATGTAAAACCAAAGGGCCCCGTGGCGGGGGCATTTTTGGCCCCAGCACTATAATTTGAACAATCTTGGTATGGGTCCACCAGATGAAGCTTCATACCAAATATCAAAGTCCTGGGCCTTGTGGTTTCAGAGAAGAAGATTTTTAAAGATTTTCCCTATATAAGCCTATGTAAAACCAAAGGGCCCCGGGGCGGGGTATTTTTGGCCCCAGCACTATAGTTTGAACAATCTTGGAATGGGTCCACTAGATGAAGCTTCAAACCAAATATCAAAGACCTGGGCCTTGTGGTTTCAGAGAAGAAGATATTTTAAGTTTTTGGTGAAAACAACTATTTTTGGCTCCTGTGACCTGTATGTGCAACGGACCGGAACCATTTGAACAACTTTGAAAGGGGACCACCTAAGGATCATTCCTGTGAAGTTTGGTCAAAATCTGATCAGTGGTTTAGGAGGAGATGTCGTTTAAAGAATTGTTTACGCACGCACTCACGCACGGACGCACGCACGACGGACAAAAAGTAGTCCCAAAAGCTCACCTCGTCACTACGTGACGGTGAGCTAACAAGAGGGCCATGATGGCCCTGGATCGCTCACCTGATCCATAGAGTAACAAGTGGGCCCCGGGGAGGGCCATTATTGACCCCAAGGTTATAATGTGCATAATGTTGGGTGAGGTCTAAAAAGGTGAAGCTTCATAGCAAATATCAACAAAGGCTATACTTGTCCACTAGCAAATATCAAAGACATGGGCCTTGCAGTTTCAGAGAAGAAGATTTTTAAAGTTTTCCATGTAAAACCAAATGGTCTCGGCTATAATTTGAACAATCTTGATAGAGGTCCACTAGATGAATTTTCACACCAAATATCAAAGACCTAGGCCTTGTGGTTTCACAGAAGAAAATTTTTAAACATTTTCCCTATATAAGTCTATGTAAAACCAAAGGGCCCCGAGGCGGGGGCATTTTTGGCCGCAGGGCCAAAATTTGAAAAATCTTGGTAGAGGTCCACTAGCTGAAGCTTCATTCGAAGTATCAAAGACCTAGGCCTTGTGGGGCCCCGGGCGGGGGGGCATTTTTGGCGCCAGCACTATAATTTGAACAATCTTGGTAGGGGTCCACTAGATGAAGCTTCATACCAAATAGCAAAGACCTGGGCCTTGCAGTTTCAGAGAAGATTTTTAAAGTTTTCTCTATATAAGCCCAGGTAAAACCAAAGGGCCCCGGGGCGGGGGCATTTTTGGCCCCAGCACTGTGATTTGAACAATCTTGGTAGGGGTCCACTAGACGAAGCTTCATACCAAAAATCAAAGTCCTGGGCCTTGTTGTTTCAGAGAATAAGATTTTTAAAGATTTTCCTTTATAAGCCCATGTAAAACCAAAGGGCTCCGGGGCGGTGGCATTTTTGGCCACAGCACAATAATTTGAACAATCTTGGTAGGGGTCCACTAGATGAAGCTTCATACCAAATATCAAAGATCTGGGCGTTGCGGTTTCAGAGAAGAAGATTCTTAAAAATTTCGGTGAAAAAAATCTATTTTTGGCTCCTGTGACCTATATGTGCAACGGACCGGAACCATTTGAACAACTTTGAAAGGGGACCACCTAAGGCTCATTCCCGTGAAGTTTGGTCAAAATCCGATCAGTGGTTTAGGAGGAGATGTCGTTTGAAGGTATTGTTTTCGCACGAATGACAGGCAAAAAGTGATCCTAATATAAAACACAAGAGGGCAATGATGGCCCTTGATCGCTCACCTGATCCATAGAGTAACAAGTGGGCCCCGGGGAGGGCCATTATTGACCCCAGGGCTATAATGTGCATAATGTTGAAGATGGTCATAAAAGGTGAAGCTTCATACCAAATATCAACAAAGGCTATAATTTGAACAATCTTAGTTAAGGTCCATTAGATGAAACTACACACCAAATATCAAAGACCTGGGCCTTGCGGTTTCAGAGAAGAAGTTTTTTAAAAGATATTCCCTACATAAGCCTATGTAAAACCAAATGGCCCAGGGGCGGGGGCATTTTTGGCCTCAGGGCTATAATTTAAACAATCTTGATAGAGGTCCACTAGATAAAGCTTCACACCAAATATCAAAGACCTGGGCCTTGCTGTTTCAGGGAAAAAGATTTTCAAACATTATCTCTGTATAAGTCTATGTAAAACCAAAGGCCCCAGGGCGGGGGCATTTGTGGCCCGAGGGCTATAATTTGAACAATCTTGGTAGAGGTCCACTAGATGAAGCTCCATACAAAATATCAAAGACATGGGCCTTGTGGTTTCACAGAAGATTTTTAAAGATTTCCCTATATAAGTCTATGAAAAACCAAAGGGTTCTCGAGGCGGGGGCATTTTTGGTCCCAGGGCTATAATTTGAACAATCTTGGTAGAGGTCCTCTAGATGAAGCTTCATACCAAATATAAAAAACCTAGGCCTTGTGGTTTCAGAGAAGAAGATTTGTCAAGATTTTCCCTATAAAAGGCTATGTAAATTGTTTGTTTGAATTAAGGTTTAACGTCCCCGTCAATACTGTAAAGGTCATTTTTGAGACGTTGCTTCCAATTTTGTGGGACTTTTACCCGTCATTGATGAAATAACATCTCAAGCCCTGTCGCCCAATGAAACCAATAGGGTTTATTAGCATGGACGGTCCGCCTCGCACCGCGGTTCCTGGACAGGCTTAGATCCTCTAAGCGGTTTACGAGTACTAGTGTGCGGGCCGGATTCAGCTCTGCGTGGAAGCATCATGCAGCCCATATATTTCTTCAAAGGCCCCGGAGCGGGGGCATTTTTGATCCCAGGGCTATAATTTGAACAATCTTGGTAGAGGTCCACAAGATGAAGCCTCATACCAAATATCAAAGACCTAGGCCTTGTGGTTTCAGAGAAGAAGATTTTTAAAGATTTTCCCTATATAAGCCCATGTAAAACCAAAGGGCCCAGGGGCGGGGGCATTTTTGAACAATCTTGGTAGGGTTCCACTAGTTGAAGCTTCATACCAAATAGCAAAGACCTGGGCCTCTCGGTTTCAGAGAAGAAGAGTTTTAAAGTTTTTCCCTATATAAGCCCATGTAAATCCAAAGGGCCCCGGAGTGGGGGCATTTTGGGCCCCAGGGCTATAATTTGAACAATCTTGGTGTAGGTCCACAAGATGAAGCTTCATATCAAATATCAAAGACCTGGGCCTTCCGGTTAAAGTTTTTCCCTATATAAGCCCATGTAAAACAAAAGTGCCCCTGGGCGGGGGCATTTTTGGCCACTGCACTATTATTTGAATAATCTTGGTAGGGGTCCACTAGATGAAGCTTCATACCAAATATCAAAGAACTGGGCCTTGCGGTTTGAGAGAAGAAGATTTTTAAAGATTTTCCCTATATAAGCCCATGTTAAACCAAAGGTTCATTCCTGTGAAGTTTGATCAAAATCCGATCAGTGGTTTCGGAGGAGATGTCGTTTGAAGAAATTGTTTACGCACGCACGGACGACAGACAAAAAGTGATCCCAAAAGCTCACCTCGTCACTACGTGACGGTGAGCTAACAAGAGGGCCATGATGGCCCTGGATCCCTCAACTGATCCATAGAGTAACGAGTGGACCCCGGGGAGGGCCATTATTGACCCCAGGGCTATAATGTGCATAATGTTGGGGGAGGTCTAAAAAGGTGAAGCTTCATACCAAATATCAACAAAGGCTTTAATTTGAACATTCTTTGCAAAGGTCTACTAGATGAAGCTACACACCAAATATCAAAGACCTGGGCCTTGGGGTTTCAGAGAAGAAGGTTTTCAAAGATTATCCCTATATAAGTCTATGTAAAACCAAAGGGCCCCAGGGCGGGGGCATTTGTGGCCCGAGGGCTATAATTTGAACAATCTTGATAGAGGTCATCTAGATGAAATTTCACACCAAATATCAAAGACCTAGGCCTTGTTGTTTCAGAGAAGAAGATCTTAAAGATTTTCCCTATATATGCCAATGTAAAACCAAAGGGCCCCGGGGGCGGGGGCTTTTTTGGCCCCAGCACTTTAATTTGAACAATCTTGGTAGGGGTCCACTAGATGAAGCTTCATACTAAAAGCAAAGACCGTGGCCTTGGGGTTTCAGAGAAGAAGATTTTTAAAGATTTTCCCTATATAAGTCTATGTAAAACCAAAGGGCAACATGGCGGGGGCATTTTTGGTCTCAGGGCTATAATATGAACAATCTTGGTAGAGGTCCACTAGCTGAAGCTTCATAACAAATATCAAAGACCTAAGCCTTGCGGTTTCAGCGAAGATGATTTTTCAAGATGTTCGCAATATTAGTCTATGTAAAACCAAAGGGCCACATGGCGGGGGCATTTTTGGTCTCAGGGCTATAATTTGAACAATCTTGGAAGAGGTCCACCAGCTGAAGCCTCATAATAAATATCAAAGACCTAAGCCTTGTGGTTTCAGAGAAGAAGATTTTTCAAGATTTTCCCTATATAAGTCTATGTAAAACCAAAGGGCCCCGGTGGGGGCATTTTTGGCCCCAGGGCTATAATTTGAACAATCTTGGTAGAGGTCTACAAGATGAAGCTTCATACCAAATATCAAAGACCTGGACCTTGTAGTTTCAGAGAAGAAGATTTTTAAAGATTTTCCCTATATAAGCCCATGCAAAACCAAAGGGCCCCGGGGCGGGGACATTTTTGGCCCAGCACTTGGTAGGGGTCCAATAGATGAAGCTTCATACCAAATATCAAAGACCTGAGCCTTGCGGTTTCAGAGAAG
Organism: Lucinisca nassula; assembly: GCA_963580285.1. Taxonomy (NCBI): domain Eukaryota; kingdom Metazoa; phylum Mollusca; class Bivalvia; order Lucinida; family Lucinidae; genus Lucinisca; species Lucinisca nassula. The sequence goes on along the minus strand of OY757015.1, from coordinate 55,913,071 downwards.
AAGATTTTTTTAAAGATTTTCCCAATATAAGCCCATGTAAAACCAAAGGGCCCTGGGGTGGGGGCAGTTTTGGTCCCAGCACTATAATTTGAACAATCTTGGTAGGGGTCCACCAGATGAAGCTTCATACCAAATATCAAAGACCTGGGCCTTGCGGTTTCAGAGGTGAAAATTTTGAAATATTTTCCCTTTATAAGCCCATTTAAAACCAAAGGGCCCCGGGGCGGGGGCATTTTTGGCCCCATCACTATAATTTGAACAATCTTGGTAGGGGTCCACTAGATGAAGCTTCATACCAAATATCAAAGTTGTGGGCCTTGCGGTTTCGGAGAATTTTTGTTTGTTTGATTTGATCCAGTCCCCGTCAACACTGTAAAGGTCATTTTGGAGACGTTGCTTCCAATTTTGTGGGACTTTTACCCGACACTGAAATGACATCTCAAGCCCTGTCGCCCAATGAAACCAATAGGGTTTTTTTAGCATGGACGGTCCGCCACGGTTTCAGAGAAGAAGATTTTTAAGTTTTCGGTGAAAAAATCTATTTTTGGCTCCTATGACATATATGTGCAACTGACCGGAACCATTTGAACAACTTTGAAAAGTCAAAATCCGATCAGTGGTTAAGGGGGAGATGTCGTTTGAAGAAATTGTTTACGCACGGACCAACGCACGGGCGGACGGGGGAATCACGGGTATTTAAGCTGAAGACAATTATCGTTTTTATGACACATGTAATGTGTATTGTATACCGGCTACTGACCGTCAGGAAGCCTGAAGATTAATGGACACGCGCGCAATGTATACTGTATAACCTTCTTTTCGTAGAGATCAAAATTTATCCATATGCATTAAGTTCTAAGCAGAATAGGTACTATTAAGGTAATGAGTATCTATTATTATTATTATCATTATTATTGTTATTATTATCTTGTACCCAATATACATGTTTGTTTTATTTGTTTGATTTGAGGTTTAACGTCCCCGTCAACACTGTATAGAACATTTTGGAGATGTTGCTTCCAATTCTGTGGGACTTTTACCCGTCAATGAGATGAAATGACATCTCAAACCCTGTTGCCCAATGAAACCAATAGGGTTTATAAGCATGGACTAGCACCACTTTGCCTGGGCAGGCTTAGACCCTCTAAGCGGTTTACCAGTACTCGTGTGCGGTCGGTTTCAGCTCTTCGTAGAAGCATCATGCAGCCAATCTATTTCTTCAATCCCCGATGGGCGGGGGCCATGAAATAAACATGTATACTGGGTCCAAGTTACGAGAATACATCCGTTTGACATAGTACCTTATTTCATATTTCCATGTAGAGGTTGTGGGTTATTGCGAGAACCGTTGCTTTAAAATTTATTTTAATTGCTTCAACAGACAAATACATATTATCCAGGATTTTCTAGAACCGTTCTATAGAGTACCCACAACCTATGTCTTGTACAGAAGAAAAGGTTTTGGGTGATTGCCGGAAACGCTTCATTGACAACGTATGTCTTTACTTTGTCCCCATCAGCACTGTATAGGTCATTTTGGAGACGTTGCTTCAAATTTTGTGGGACTTTTACCCGACATTGAGATGACATGACATCTCAAGCCCTGCCACCCAATTACACTAATAGGGTTTATATGCATGAACGATCCGACTCACATCACTTTTCCTGGGATTGCTTAGAACCTCTTAGCAGTTTACCAGTACTCATGTGCATTTGGTTTCAGCTCGGTGTGGAAGCATCATGCAGCCCATCTATTTCTTCAAGCCCCGATGGGCGGGGGCGGAGCATATATCTTTCAGCAGAAAATCGGTAGAGGGTGATCGCTAGAATCGCCTGGTTGAGGCGAGTGTAACTAGTACCTACAACATATGTCTTGAAACAATGTATACCCCTTTTAACCCCATTTTCTCTATGTTAAGTGGGATTACAGACGTGTTCATATGTAGATATGATTCGATAGTATTCTGCATGTGAACCGTCAAAGTCCAGATGAGACTGTGTTACAGTGTAGACACTCTGTTTACTTTGTACTTTCCCTGTTCGCATGCTTTTAATAAACCGGCCAATATAATTTAATTTATTGTTAGTTGTTGTCGGTTTTGATAACTTATTCATTTACTTTAACAATCAATGACACCCTTTCTATTTGATGTTTGAATACGCAATGTTATTACAAATAATTAAAATGGTTACAGGTAAATAAAGAGAAATTAAAACATAACGCTTTATCAGTCACAGTTAGTTTTAAACAGTGAAAGTAAGCATTATTTCATTGAATGATCATTGTGACCATTAAAATAACTCACATCCGTTTGGTTATATTCTTTCACATCTAGAAAACGGTTACTTTTGCATTGAAATTAGGTCATTTTTTCATTTCTTCTTTACAAATAGGTTGTGGGTACTTGTTAAATTCTAACGAGTACCCAGTGCAGATATTAGAAATTGAAATACCTTGTAATCCCAGTTTTCTCAATATAAAGTGGGGTGTCCACAACACAAACTCTTTAACATGTTGCGTTCTATACAAATTAATGTATAACAAAATCAATGTGTGGAAATTTTGTTTTACTTATACTCCAATCATAGGTCGTGATGCTCGTTAGAACCGCCTCATCAACGAGTTCTCACAACCTAGGTCTTGGAGCAGAAAATAGAAAATGTAAATGCCTGTAAACCCCGGTTTTCTCTATGTAAAGTAGGATTTAAAGGGTTTTTTATTACATGGACTTGTGAATATGTAGCATTTCTAAACATATCATTTAAAATAATCCAACTGACACCCATAAACTATAAAGCTTTTTTCTTCTTTTTTTTCTAATATATAAAGTAGAATATTTCATTCTAGCACACAAAACAAGATGTGTTTGTGAAACACGAATATGTCCCCGGGCATGGTCATTTTCTTCAAAGTTGGTCACAGTTCAAAGTCAAGGTCACAGATCAAGATTTTTCATTTGAGTGGGAAGCCCTTGGCACAAGGAACTTACATGCCAAATATGAAGGCTCCATCTTAAATGGTTCGAAAGTTATTAACAATAATATTTTTTCTTTAAAGTAGGTCATAGGTCACGGTTACAGGTAAAAAAAATTTGCAGCTCTTGTCACAAGGAACCTACATGCCAAATATGAAGGCTCTATCTTAAACGATTCAAAAGTTATGCACAATTTTATTTGCTCTTTTAAGCAGGTCAAAGGTCAATGTCATGGTGAAAAATTTTGCATGAATGTAAAGCTCTTATAATAAGGAACCTACATGTTAAATATGAAGGCCCTATCCCAAACGGTTTGAAAGTTATGACCAAATGTTATTTTTTTCTTTTAAGTAGGTCAAAGGTCAAGGACATTCATGAATGTAAAGCTCTTGTTACAAGGAACCTACATGCCAAATATGAAGGCTGTATCTCAAACGGTTCAAAAGTTATGGCCAATTTTAACTTTTTCTTTTATGTAGGTCAAAGGTCAAGGTCACGGGTCAAAATTTTTTGCATGAATGTAAATCTCTTGTTACAAGGAACCAACATGCCAATTATGAAGGCTGTATCTCAAACGGTTCAAAAGTTATGACCAATTTTAACTTTTTATTTTATGTAGGTCAAAGGTCAAGGTCACGGGTCAAAATATATTGCATGAATGTAACTCTCTTGTTACAAGGAACCTACATGCCAAATATGAAGGCTGTATCTCAAGCGGTTCAAAAGTTATGACCAATTTTAACTTTTTCTTTTATGTAGGTCAAATGTCAAGGTCACGGGTCAAAATTTTCGTGTGAATGTAAAGCTCTTGTCACAAGGAACCTACATGCAAAATATGAAGGCTGTATCTGAAATGATTCAAAAGTTATGACCAAACTGTTATTTTTTATTTTAAGAAGGTCAAAGGTCAAGGTCACAGATCATTTTTTGCATGAATGTAAAGCTTTTGTCACAAGGAACACACAAGCAAAATATGAGTGCTGTATCTCAAGCAGTTCAAAAGTTATGACCAATGATTTTTCTTACTTTTAAGTAGGTCAAAGGTAAAGGTAAAGGTTACAGGTCAATTTTTATGTGAATGTAAAGCTCTTGTCACAAGCAACCTACATGCAAAGTATGAAGGCTGTATCTCAAATGGTTCAAAAGTTATGACCAAAATGTTATATTGTTATTTTAAGTAGGTCAAAGGTAAAGGTCAAGGTCACAGGTCAAAATTTTTGCATGAATGTTAAGCTTTTGTTACAAGGAACATACATGCCAAATATGAAGGCTGTTTCTCAAGGGGTTCAAAAGTTATGACCAATGTTATTTTTTCCTTTAAAGTAGGTCAAAGGTCAAGGTCCAAGGTAAATTTTTTATGCAAATTTAAAGCTCTTGTCACAAGCAACCTACATGCAAAATATGAAGGCTGTATCTCATATGGTTCAGAAGTTATGACCAAAATGTTGTTTTGATATTTTAAGTAGGTCAAAGGTCAAGTTCAAGGTCACAGGTCAAAATTTTTTGCATGAATGTGAAGCTTTTGTCACAAGGAACATGCATGCTAAATATGAAGGCTGTATCTCAAGCGGTTCAAAAGTTAAGACCAATGTTATTTTTTTTCTTTAAAGGTCAAAGGTCAAGGTCAAGGTCATAGGTCAAATTTGTTTGCATGAATGTGAAGCTCTTGTCACAAGAAACCTTCATGCTTAATATGAATACTCTATCTCCAACGGTTCAAAAGTTATGGCCAACGTTAAAGTTGTCCACGTACAAACCAACAAACAAACAGTCAGGGCAAAAACTATGTCCCCGCTATCGCTATCGGGGACATAAAAATGGATTTTTGAGAACCAATGTCACGACAAGGTATTCTTATTTTTCAACCCGAGACTTATAGGCATGTAATTACTTGCTCTCTTACAAGAGAGCAATACTGACATGTTTACAAGTTAACCGAATTTTTATATTATTTTCAGGCGCGTAGCCAGGCGGAAGCCCGGAAGCCCGGGCTTCAACAATATTTTGCCAAGTATGCCTTTACATAAGAATTTACAAAAAAATATATATGTCACATTTTCAGAGGCACCTGCGACTACATCATGAAACCTGAATAAACTCCAGTATATAATCGAAAATGGCTATTGTAAGGTGGTTCGAGTTTGCAGTTTATCTTGAAGTGTCGGGAATCTTTAGTGTACAATATTTGTCTGCAGTGCATGATTATTTTCAATGAATCACTTGCCCAGGGCACTGTACCAGATGATAAGCGACAAGCAAACGTTACCCCGGTCTATAAAAAAGGTGAAAAATACGATGCAGCAAATTATAGACCAGTGTCGCTAACATGCATCTGTTGCAAAACCCTGGAGCCTATATAAGTCAGCAACATTAACAAGCACTTAGCCTTTGAGAGCATTCTAGCTGACTGTCAACATGGTTTCCGAAGTCAAAGGTCTTGCGAAACTCAACTATAGTTCAATTCTTCCATGACATTGTGAGTAATCTGGATAGGGCCATAAATCGTGGCCACAAACAGACTGATTTGATCATCATGGATTTCGCCAAGGCCTTTGAAAAGGTACCTCACAGAAGGCTATTGTACAAATTTGACTACAATGGGATAATAGGATCCACACATAATTGGATTAGCTCATGGCTCTCCGGCCGCTCTCAACAAGTTGTACTTGATTCAGTCCCTGTTCTATCTGGTGTCCCACAAGGTTCGGTCCTTTTCTTGGTATTCATCAATGACCTCCCTGATAATATCAGATCATCTGTCCGTTTGTTTGCTGATGATTGTGTCCTGTATAGGGACATATATTCTCCTTCTGACTATCGCATTTTACAAGATGACCTGGATCGACTTGCACAATGGGAAACAGATTGGCAGATGAAGTTCAATGTAGCCAAATGCCATTCAGTGAGGGTGCCACGACATCTTCAGGACAAGAAAATTAAGTATGATTACACAATACACCAGCAAACTTTGGAGCAAGTTCATTCCGCCAAATATCTTGGTATCACCATCACTCACGATCTCGATTGGGGTCAACATATCTCTGAAATAACATCTAAAGCAACTAGGACCTTAGGATTCCATAGACGTAATTTGGCTTTTGCACCTATGCAGACAAAGGATGTTGCATACAAAACATCGGTTCGCCCTCAGCTTGAATTGCATCACCCATTTGGTATCCATATGTTAAAACTCAGATTCAGCAGGTGGAGAAGGTGCAGAGGACAGCTGCTCGATGGACCTGCAGACGATGGCGAAATAGAAGTAGCGTCAGTGACATGCTTGATGAGCTAGAGTGGCCATCCCTGGAGACCCGTCGTGAGCAGTCCTCCTTAACCTTCTTTTACAAGATACATTCTGGTACAGTATCAATAAACAAGGATCGGTATTTGACCCCTGCAACAGTGTCAACCCGGACAAGGGCATCAAGAGCAAATAACTCACACTATCGTAGGTATCAGTCCTATAGTGATGCCCTGAAAAACACTTTCTTCCCCAGAACTATTCCTCAGTGGAATAGTCTTCCATCTTCTGCGGTGAATGCCAAGACTGCAGAGGAGTTCAAAGCCCGCACAGTATAAGATTGAGACTGGGAGGTATGCGTTTTAGGATACCTCTGTGTTTGGATTGTAAATAGTTTTAAGGACTCATCCAGAGATGATTGTTTTGTGCTAAATTCTAAATTTAGCTACCCACCCAACTGAGGTAATGGCCAAATGTGACAAACTCAGTATGAGAAAATAGAAAGACAGATAGATTACAGCAACATTTTAATGAAATGGCCTTTAGAATAACCACATGAAACAGATTCCTTAACGTGTATTTTTTGTTATTAGCCCTCAGGTCCAGCAGGTCCTTAGTCTGCTTTATATACAGTCCATTTATATCATAAACATGCTCATTGTGTCATCGCGTCACAACGAGCATGTTAATGAAATAAATGCACTTCATGCATACAGTTAAAATTACTTATTCGCAAAGCGTGCAAAGCCTTGAGTGGAAAACTCAAACAGTCTGTCAATGATAATAAGAAAATCGCAGAAACAGCCACAGTCAAAGAACACAGCTCATCTCATGTATCAGGAGGAAGAATGAATACGAAATTAACACTTAAAATTAAAAAATGAAGATACCCAGGACATGCTACAATCAAGGACACAAACCATCCAAGCCAACAACGGGATGGGAGAACACAAATTGGAAGGGTGAGCAACAAAATCATTTGAGGGCTGCCTTAAAAGATCTTAATACCTGACTCTCGTTGTGGTTCTGATGCAGCTCATCTAACCAGCAAATGTTCCGTCCGTATCGTGGCGCTCTTCTTCATAAATGAACCACCAAAACCCCAAAACTTAACAGCAAACAACCAACTCCTTCCTCGTAACAGGGGGTCATATTGGGACCACCAACTACTCCAATAACTCAGATGCACGTAACCACAAAAGTAAACCACAAAAAGGCCTTAATCAGAGTGTTGGCTTTATTGAAGTGTGACTTCCATACAAACGTAAAAGTAACCGAAAAATCCAAAGAAATTGGCGAAAAAGTGGGATAAGAGACAAGTAAAAATACCCCTCCAGATGACACCAGTGGCCACCAAATTGTATTAAAATTTCAAAATTTTCCCGGGGGAGGCCCCCCGGACCCCCACCAACGAGAGGGGGTGACCCCCCTCTCGTGCTTTCCCCCCACTCGTGCCTTCGGCACTCGACCCACACCTTCGGTGTGGGCTTCAACTTCAGCATTTGCCTGGCTACGCCCCTGATTTTTTTGTGCTACGGTAGCTAGGCCTTGTCGAGAAAACTGTTCTATTATTTTTCCCTGATAAACGTTGGTTTCTTCGTTCTTATCGGACGGTTTCGGACCTGCACACACCTAAACATATGTTCTTGATGGAAGTTACGTCTGTCAAATCAGACAGATCTTGTTAAGAGGGCGTATTTTCTAACCAACTAACCTTCTTGAACCCTATGTTATTCTCTGCTGGCTGGCCTGTGCAATACTCCATACAGGTGACGTGTCGATCAGGCGACCCGACTTTTGCGAGCTATCGTGGCAAGGCCATCGCATGATCGTCACACATACCATCATTATCGGCGCTTCATTGCATTGAAGGTCCTGGTCAGACGCAGCACTGAATTTTCGCAGTAATGTTTTTGTACACTTTTTTTTTCTCTTCTTTCCTTGGAAGACTGTTCAGATTCAATGAAAGTTTAAATGAAATAGTGGCAGGGTGCATTGCCTGTAGACCCTGATCAGACGCCACCTGCGTCTATGCGCGATAAGTTTTTTATCAATCATTTATTTATTTATTCAAAATTTTATGACATATACATACATCTGTACTACAAATATACATACAAATGTCAAAGGATTGGATGTAGGCACAGCCTATATTTATCCTCTCCTTTATTGGTGTTGTAGACATATACATATATGTTAATTATACAGATTGAACTAATGAATGTAATACAAAAATAATGTAGAATGACACTTATTTGAGAAGAAGAAGAAGAGTAAGAAGAAGAAGAGATAGAGCATGATTACTCCGACATACATCAACATTTGCCGTGTTGATTCAAATGTGATGACATCACCGCAAATGCCTTAATATATGCGTTGCATATTAACTGGGTTATTTAGTTAGTGATTAAGTGTTTAAAAGATTTGTACATTTGACGATCCTAGCATTTAGATATTTAAATATTGAAACGTTGAAACCTGTACACGTTGGTATTTAATTAGACCTAATGATTAGTTTGTTTATTGCGCTGCGTACCAACGCAGCGCCATTTGTAATGAGTTTGAGACACGGACTATGTAATCATGAAACTTGACTTTTCAATGATGTAAGCGAATTGTCAGTTACAGGAGTTCGAGTTTTTGATAAAATTAAAACACTTTTTTAACAATTTTAATTTGCTACTACATTCAATTATACATTTAAAATCTGAATTTTTGCCATTCTAATTCTATTTTTGATACATTCTGGATTTTTAATAACGAACTATGTTTTTTGTTTTAATCATCGAAAGGGTATTCGGTTTTGATTATTATTTTATTTTCAGTCAGTACAGTCCTGAATATACTCCTGATATTTCATTGTTAAATTATCCCAAAATTAAAATTCATTGTTTGAAATGGATGACATAAGTCTATGTGTGTTTAAAATAGATGACAGTGCTTCTACACAGAATGGTACAATCTACGGTTTAAACGTGTCCCTTTCGATTCCAATGATTGTTTACTGCGCAATAGTTAAGCCTGTTACAACAGCAAAGGCTAACCCTTTCAACCCTGAATCCCGGCACAGATACTAATGCAAACATGTAGATCCTGATGAGATGGCGCATAATGAGCCACCTTATAGGGATATATAACTTGTTATCCCGATGACTCTTTTAAGCTAGATACTATATATAAAGTAGAATGGACGTGCCCAAAGTCAGTGATGGTAGAGCCCACGCCGATAACTCAGGGGTGGAAGGGTTGAAGGGTAAATAAATCAAAGCACTGACAGCAATGATAGGTCGAGTATCTCTTAGTGTAGATTGAAAAAATGGCCCTGAAGGGGAACTTTAACTGTTTCGTTTAACCCTTTACCCTAAGCAAACAATGTAGACCCTGAACAGACACCGCGTTCTGATATGGGTCTACACTGTTTGCAAAACCCAACACGTGATTGCAGTCAAGATTCTACAGATAATTCTCTAAGATGTAAATAACGCGGCTTTTTTTTTTTTTTTTTTTTTTTTTTTGATTTCAGGTTTAACGTCCCCGTCAACACTGTAAAGGTCATTTTGGAGACGTTGCTTCCAATTTTGTGGGATGTGTACCCGACACTGAGATGAAATAACATCTCAAGCCATGTCGACCAATGAAACCAATAGGGTTTATCAACATGGACTGTCCGACTTCCACTGCTTTACATGGGCAGGCTTAGTTCCTCTAAGTGGTTTACCAGTCCTCGTGTGGGGTCGGATTTCAGCTCTGGGTGGTAGCATCATGCAGCCCATCTATGTCTTCAAGCCCCGATGGACGGGGGCCGCCCGACATTGAGATGAAAAGACAACGCAAGCCCTTCCGCCGAGTTAAAGCAATAGGGTTTATAAGCATGGACGGGCCGACTCGCACCGCTTTGCCTGGGCAGGCGTATATCCTCTTAGCGGTTTACCAGTACTCGTGTGCGGGTCGGTTTCAGCTCTGCGTGGAAGCATCTGGCCGCCCATCTATTTCTTCAAGCCCCGATGGGCGGGGGCGTTTTTTTTTTTTTGTAAATGATCCCTACCTTGATTTTCTAAAAAACACGCCTATATAATTTTGACCCCCTTAAACCCCACTTTTATATAGTGAAACTGGAGTTAACGGTGACACCCATTATTTTTTCTTATTTCTGATTAAAAATAGCTTGTAGATGCCCGTTAGAACCGCCTCGCCGATGCGGTTCTAACGAGTAATCACAATCTATATTTTGAACAGAAATATGATAAATATCAGATTTTCTTCTATCTGAAAATTTTCAGTTTTTTTTTTGACGGTAAAGTTTTCAATGTATTTGAATAGGTGTTCTTTGGTAAAGAGTGATAGTCACGTAGAGCAACGTTGAAAATGTTGTGCAAAGTAACTTTGGTCGATTGGCAAACAATCGAACCAAAAAGTGTTTTTGTGTGGGTCTAGGAGGGGTGGAATTAACAGTGATTTCCGACATTGTTGGTTACTTCCCATCAGGCACATGACGTAATTGTGACGTCACATCAACGTCGGTGCAACGTCATGACTTTAATGCAACGTCACATCTATGTCGGTTCAACGTCATGACATTGCACCGACGTTGAGTTGACGTTGCCCTTGCGACGTGTGCCTGCTGGGTTATTGATATTCTCATACTGATTTTAAACTACAGTATTTTAAACATTCATTATGCAATGAAAAACGGGACTGAAATTTAAGTAGAACAATTATTTTTCTTTCATCCAATGTTAAATTTGAGAAAATAAAATAAAAACAAAGTTGGTCATTTTGAGGTTGTTTTAATTTTTTTCGGGATTTTCGGAGCTGGAAAAATGCCAGTACAGGTAAAGTCCCTTGATTTGACATGAGGCATGATGATCCCAATTGTGCCGTATGTACAAAGAATCTTTCTTCCGTCGGACCATTAGAGAGTGGAATGCTCTTTCCGATTCGATCATTGCCACAGTTGAAGGTGCTGATAATACTGAAGCTAATTTTGCCTCTAGCGTGAGAGCAAGGGACTAACTTCACAGGTCCTGATCTTTGAATGGCATTTGACGTAGCCTCAGTAATAATTCCGAATGCTGATTCTGGTATGTGACTTTACCGATGGAGAAGAATCAGCATTTCCTAGGGTCATCCCAGAAGGCAAATATAGAGTCACTCACCTCAGAGTGCATAGGACACTTCAGTGTTTTTCACACAGTGCATCGTTACATTGACATTTGACCCTTGACCTCGAAAATCTATAGTATTCATCATCGCTCCACGGGAAACATTTGTGGAATGTTTGATACTTCAATGATGATAGCTTTGTCTTTTATCCTGTTCACAATGTTTTCAATGTCAAGTCCATTGTTAACTTGGCATTTGACCATTGACCTTGAAAATCAATAGGATTTATTCTCTCTCCATGGGGAACATTTATGGAAGGCATGATGCTTCTCCGATGATGGCATTGTCTTTAATCCTGTTCACAAGTTTCCGGACACACGGACACACACAAACACCCACACACGGACGTATGGTATCGATCGCAACTTTGTTGCGAGGGGATAATAACGAACAATCATGTAATGTGTCATTGACTGGTGACAGATAGATCTCAAAGCTATAATTCTGAAGTCATTCAAAATTCCTAAAGTATTCTGTTGCTTATCTGCGGCGAAATGCTGTTTATGACCTGCTCGCGATGTTTCATACTCTTGTTCCACCTTCTCTGTTTATGATTTGTACTGCCCGCAATTTGGAATGGCCTTAGAAAACCTTTCCTATAATGAATCGGTAAGAAAAGGCTCATTCTCATGTATTAGGTCCAACCCTTTAAAGACATGCACACTTGTGAAATTTTTTAATGAAATTAAAGGTAAACTAGATCACGCAGTCGATGGTATACCATCACAAATACCCGCTTTTTCTATGAAAAACACTAATGACAATGTATTAGCTAGCCAAAACTACATATAAGTTAAAGTTGCGAAGAACATTCTAACTGATAAGCAAAGTTTCAGGAGTGTAACTCTTATAGATTAGAAGATATGGCAAAGTCATACTTTTTTACCTTTGACCTTGGGATCATGTTGAGGTCCACCAAAATTATCCCAATTTATCCTATATTCCAACGGCCATCCAAAATCCAAGTTTCAGAAGTGTAACACCAATAGTTTAGAAGATATGGCAAAGTCATACTTTTTGATTTTTGACCTTGGGGTCATGTTGAGGTCGAGGTCACACCAAAAGTATCCCAATTTATTCTATATTCAAAGGGCCATCCAATAACCAAAGTTTCAGAAGTGTAACTACAATAGTTTAGAAGATATGACAAAGTCATACTTTTTGATCTTTGACCTTGGGTCATGTTGAGAACGAGGTCACACCAAAAGTAGCCAAATATATTCTATATTCCAAGGGCCGTCCAATAACCAAAGTTTCAGAAGTGTAACTCCGATAGTTTAGAAGATATGACAAAGTCATACTTTTTTACCTTTGACCTTGGGGTCATGTTGAAGTCAAGGTCACACCAAAAGGAGCCCAATTTATTCTATATTCCAAGGGTCATCCAATAACCAAAGTTCCAGAAGTGAAATCCAATAGTTTAGAAGATATGGCATAATAATACTTTTTGACCTTTGACCTTGGGGCCACTTTGAGGTCACGGTCACGCCAAAAGTAGCCCAGTGCCATATACATTCCATGTAGTATCCACAGGCAAAGTTTGAAAAATGTATCTTAACCGGTTTCAGAGGAGATCCATTTCATAGAAACTCGACGGACGTAAATACACACACACACATACTTACATACAAACATACATTCATACAGACCCCCGGACTGATAGACACTCGACTCTTACACGAAAACAGTATACCCGATTTTTTTTTATCGAAAAAGCGGGTATAAAAAGTTGTTTTTCGCAGCGCTTCCTCCTTTGCTCCAACATGGAGCAATTTTTTGCTTGTTTTATCAATCATATGGCTCCAAGCAGATTTTTCAGTTATTTTGAGGGGAGTATATTTTGCTCACCGGTCTAGCCTGTAAGACTGGGCGAGCATACTGTACTCGATGATGGTTGACAAAATGATATCCTTTACTCGTCGTCGGTTGGCAAGGCGAGGAGTCCCAGCATCTACGGCTGGTTGTCATCATGAGGGAGCACCGTTTATTCTTAGTTTTGAATCGGTGTACTTATATCAGAGTACTCCGAGCGATTCATTGTCGCTGCGATGTTAATATGACGTTGATGCATTCATTTTTACGTATTTCTGCTTTGGAATGTGGATTGTGGGTACTCGTTAGAACGGGCTCACGCAGTGATACTGTTCTAACGTGTGGGCACGGTCCGTATTCTGGGCAGAAGTAGGGAACAATGGGAAACTTTTGCACCGTCATTTTCAGCCATGTTTTGTTAGAAGAACATTATATTTATGGTAACCCATTGGATGTTTGTGTAATGTTTCTGTATTTTATTTGTACATGTATAAGCTCGTTTCTTAAGTGTAATAGTTTTGTCTTAAATGTAGTAAGCTTTGGTGCACTGAGGTTATATCAGTCCTGACGTCATGACCGTTGACGTCGAATATACGTTGATATAATGCTCGCTTGCCCGCTCCTAGTGATCTGTTATGCAGGTTCCCCGTGCAATGAGGGGTGGCTTTCATTTATCGCATTTGTCAAAGGTCAAATTCTCATGAAAGTCTCACAACCCCCCACTTGCGCGGGCATGGCATCACACGTCAGGGAGAGAATTTGAAAAGTTGAGGTTAGCAGAGATTATTATGAGATGTTCGTTAATTTCAGACATCTACAAGGGCTTTATGATCTACCAATGGCCTGTGGCCCGTAGTAGCATCTAATCTACTACTTCGTCAAGCAAAGAGGGTGATCCATACGTAGAATCAGAGAAACGAATTTAACAAGAAGGACGTATCTCCAACATGAAGGTCGCATACAGTTGTATACATGCGGCGTGTATTACTTCAGAGATCTCCTTATGTAGAGTTAAAAAAATGAACACATATATTCCATTCCTGAAACGGGAACAGATAAGGAATTAACTTATTGCTCCTAAGAGCATTATGCGCATGGCCATGGCCATAGTAACTGTTTTCCATAAGTGTGAGTGTGTGTTGTGTAGTTTTATTGAAGTGACGTTGTAAATAAATATTTGTGTTACTTGGACCTTGTTCTTTCTCGATTAGACCACCCCTCGTCTATCTTGACGCACGCTGCCTTTGGGTCTGTGTGAGGCTGAACTGAGCCACAGGCCAGCTCAACCTCCCACTCACCGGAAGTCACGTGACAACCAATAATATTTTGTGTAAAGCACAAAAAAGGCTCACTTTTAACGGTTTCACAAAAAGAGTAATTTTCTCGCTCGTTATAAGTTTAGTAACGACAGAACAGAACATAACTTTTTTGGAGATAAACTCAGGCCACACCAAAACAGCCAGTCCGAAATTATCTAGACATCAACTGACATGAGTGATTCTCGTTCAGTATCCCCGGGGTCCTAAAAGCGAAAAGGATTTCTTACACAGCCGGATTATAACACAGTTGAGATTACACAACAGGTATATATCATAGGCCTCAGTCAATGAGAGACAATCCAATATTGACTTGTAGTGTGACTATCATGGAACAGGTGAATAGATTAAGTGTCAGAAAAAGTTGGCCATGCATGATTGGCAGGAATTATATAAGTGACAACTTGCCGTTACTACACATTAAACATCAAAGCTCTGGTCCTGTGGTTTCAGAAAAGAAGTTTTTTGAAGCTTTTTAGCTCACCTGTCACGTAGTGACGAGGTGAGCTTTTGGGATCACTTTTTGTCCGTCGTGCGTGCGTCCGTCCGTGCGTCCGACCGTCCGTGCGTCTGTAAACAATTTCAAATAAGTATATCTCTGACCCCATGGCCAATCTTGATCAAATTTCATGTGAAGCATCATTAGTAGGGAGAAACGCTGCATAAGGTTTTTGGGCTGATCAGATTGGAATTCTGGTTGCCATAGCAACATATAGCTCCCATAGACTTATAATGGGAAAAGTTTTAAAAATCTTCTTCTCTGAAACCACAGGGCCCAGAGCTTAGATATTTAGCTTGTATAAATGTAAGTGGTCACCTACATAAATCCTGCCAATCATGCCCCTGGGTTCCAAATGGGCCACGCCCAGGAGCCCCTTCGCCCCCATAGACTCATAATGGAAAAAAAGCTTCAAAAATCTTCTTCTCTGAATCCACAGGGCCCAGAGCTTAGATATTTAGCATGTAGCAACGGCAAGTGGTCACTTACATAATTCCTGCCAATCATGCCCCTGTGGTCCAAACTGACCACGCCCTGGGGCCCCTTAGCTCCTATAGACTCATAATGGAAAAAAGCTTTAAAATTCTTCTTCCCTGAAACCCCTTAGCTCCTATTGACTCATAATGGAAAAAAGCTTCAAAAATCTTCTCTGAAACCACAGGGCCCAGAGCTTAGATATTTAGCATGTAGCAAGGGCAAGTGGTCACCTACATAATTCATGCCGATCATGCCCCTGGGTTCTAAATGGGCCACGCACCGGGGCCCGTCCGCCCCAATAGACTCATAATGTATATATAGCATGTAGTTATGGCAAGTGGTCACTTACATAATTCCTGCCAATCATGCCCCTGGGGTCCAAACTGACCACGCCCTGGGGCCACTTAGCTCCTATAGACTCATAATGAAGAACAAGCTTCAAAACTCTTCTTCCCTGAAACCACAGCGTCCAGAGCTTAGATATTTCGCATGTAGCAAGGGCAAGTGGTCACCTACCTAATTCACGCCAATCATGCTCCTGGGTTCTAAATTGGCCACGCCCCGGGGCCCCTTCGCCCCATAGACTCATAATGGAAAGAAAGCTACAAAAATCTTCTTCTCTGAAACCACAGGGCCCAGAGCTTAGATATTTAGCATGTAGCAACGGCAAGTGGTCACCTACATAATTCCTGCCAATCATGCTCCTGGGGTCCAAATTGGCCACGCCCCGGGGTCCCTTAGCTCCCATAGACTCATAATGGAAAAAAGCATAAAAAATCTTCATCTCTGAAACCACAGGGCCCAGAGCTTAGCTATTTAGCATGTAGCAACGGCAAGTGGTCACCTACATGATTCCTGCCAATCATGCCCCTGGGTTCCAAACGGGCCCCGCCCCAGGGCCCCTTTGCTCCCATAGACTCATAATGGAAACAAGAGGTCCATGATGGACCTAATTCGCTCACCTGAGTCAAGTTGTATTATCTTTTGATGATTTTTTTATTTTTGTCTATGTGCTATTTGTTCAATGTAGCAGAACCATTTAAGAACTTAGGTGGAGATTTTGTAAAATTTTTCTTAAATTCAGTCACTGTGTTCAAAGGATGTGGGTTCTCGGCATCAAAAACGCCTCAAGTGTGGAGAAGCTTGGGACTGAACCAATGAAACTGGGTTTATTAGCCAAGTAGTTTAACCATTTCACCATAGAAGCTTCTAACACTAATTTTCTGATAACATGAAATTGTGTTAGTTTACACTGGAGTTGTTGTATTTGAATATAAATGACGTTAAGTTTTGTTTTTGGAAATAATGACATTAGATTTTTGAGCATAAACACTTAAGTTCGTTATGAAGTCAGTTTTATTTTGGGAAACAATAGCATATTTCAAAGCACTGATGGGCCAATTGTGTCAAAATGTAGGCTAGGAAAATGATCCTGAATTGCGGTATAGACTTTTTACATTTCGCTTATTACTTTTACATTTCTGTACTGTAAGCAAAATGTGTAAATTCCGATTGGACGCCACATTCTGCAGCATCTGACTCAAAATTTCCTACACTGTAAGTAACAAAGTAGACTTTGATAAGACAGAGGCCATATTCTGTGGCATCTGTTCTAGGTCTACTCTGTTTTGTCAACCTCAACCCCTAATATGGAAAATGGCAGAACCTTTTACAAACAATGTAGGCCCGGATCAGACGTCAAGTTCTGCAGCATCTGATCTGGGCCTTCACTGTTTGCCAATCCCCGGTTGCCAGTATCCCATTCTAAGTTTTCCGCACAAACTGGGTTAAAATGATGTGATTTATTCCTATAAATTCACAAACTGAATGCAAGTGTAAATCTTGATCAGATGGCTTCTTTAGAAGCCAAGAAGCCATCTGATCAGAATCTACATTGTTTGAAAGATAAGGCATATCCAAGCTCAGCAGGGCAAGGGTTAATTTGTTTGTTTGTGTTGAGCTTTACATCCATGTCAACGCTATTTAGGCATGCCAATAGTTTATGCCAGCTTGATTCTTTTCTGTGCCTTGGCTCAGAATTCATTTATTAATACTGTAATTAAATCTCTATAAGTGTATCTTGCATCACTGTTGTGTCCAACTGATATTGGCTCACAGTTGGACAAGGCCTACTGTCCTTGCTGCAAGTATGGGTAGAGGGGGGAATGTTATTTCTTCTGTTTCTATATACACTTCCTTCCATTCATTTGCCTCTTCTCCTCTGTCCCTCACTTTCATATCCTCTACTATCTCTCCTACCTCTTTTCTCCGTTTCTCTGAGAGGACACAAAATGACCCACAAGGGTTGACGTGTCATTAAACTTAAAACAGTCAATCAGTCAAATCTTTAGTTCCTAGAGCTGTAGATATGGTGGGTATTTAGTGGTACATTAGCTAAAGTCTCCCTTATTTTTGATAAAAATGTATGGTGTGTATATAATCATTAAGAGCAAGGTGGTTCTAATAAATACCCACAACATGTTTTATTGATAAGGAAAATTATCCTTTAACTATCAACCTATACCCCCTTATCTACATCACTCAATCAAAAATAAACAGTTTTTGGTGCTGATTCTGTATACTGCAGCACAGATCCTTAAGCCACCTATATTATTTTCAAGAGCCTAGTTCGCCCCCGCCCATAGGGGCTTGAAGAAGTATATGGGCTGCATGATGCTTCCACGCAGAGCTGAATCCGGCCCGCACACTAGTACTGGTAAACGGCTTAGAGGATCTAAGCCTGTCCAGGAACCGCGGTGCGAGGCGGACCGTCCATGCTAATAAACCCTATTGGTTTCATTGGGCGACAGGGCTTGAGATGTAATTTCATCTCAATGTCGGGTAAAAGTCCCACAAAATTGGAAGCAACGTCTCCAAAATGACCTTTACAGTGTTGACGGGGACGTTAAACCTCAAATCAAACAAAAACAAAATCAAGAGCCTAGTAGTTAACTAGCCCATGTTTGCAGCTCTGTTTATAACAAGGTCAAACACCTGGGTCCTAACCTCTAAGTGATTTCTATTATACAATGAGAGCCAGAGTCACTGCACAATTTAATATGTATACCTTCTGGCATAACAATATTAGTCACTTCACAGTTTGTTTTGAGTCCTACTGATTCATACCATATTATGCAAGCAGTGACAGAGCTATATATGTATAATAGTCTTATCTTTAACTGCCTGTTGATATTTTGACAGGTCTAAAACCTTGTTGTTTTTATATAAATGTACAATTTCAAAGAGTGATTAAGATGTTTCTGTTTAACCCTTCAGAATTATCTTCTGCTTTGTGTTGGCTGGTTACTTTAAAGTCATTATTGCAAACAGTGTGGATCCAGATCAGACTGGTCCTCTTATGCCCTTTTTGTTTAAATTGAGATTTTACGTCTCAGTCAACAGTATTTAGGTCATTTTGAAGATGTTGTATCCAATTTTGTTGGAATTTTACCCAACACTGAGAAGACATCTCAAGCCCTGCCACCAAAAGAAACCAATATAGTTCATGTGCATAGATGGTCCAAATTGCACCACCTTGCCTGGGCAGGCTAGACCTAAAATAATAATATCCAACAGCCATTGTGTTCAGCAAGGGAAACCATTTTAGCAGCTTTGGTAAAAGGTCACCCAAGGAACATTTCAGTAAAATTATTTCGAAATCTAGCCACTGGCCTAGGAGAAGCTGTCATCTGCAGGTCTTTTCTATTTTTAACTCTGGTGGCCATTTTGTTCATTGGAATAAAAACATTTTCCCAAGTTTGGATGAGGGCCACCCTAGGATCATTTCTGCAAAAGTATGGCAGCCATTTTGTTCAGCAAAGCAGAACTGTTTAAGCAATTTTGGTAGAGGGTCAGCCAAAGACTGTCTCTGTGAAATTATTTCGAAATCAGGCCATTGGCCTAGGAGATGTTGTTTAAAGGTTTTCTATTTTTAGCTCTGGTGGCCATTTTGTTCAGCGGAGTAGAACCATTTTAGCCATTTTGGTAGAGGGTCACCCGAGGAACATTCCTGTCAAATGATTTTGAAATCAGGCCATTGGCTTAAGAGCAGATATCTTTTAAAGGTTCTTCTATTTCTATATCTGGTGGCCATCTTGTTCAGCAGAGCAAAAACATTTTACCAATTTTGGTAGTGGGGTCACCCACATTTCCGTGAAATTATTTTGAAATCGGGACATTGGCCTAGGAGGAGATGTCGTTTAAAAGTTTTTCTATTTTTAACTCTGGCAGCCATTTTGTTCAGCAAAACGAAACTGTTTTAGCAATTTAGGTAGAGGGTCAGACAAGGACCCTCTCGTTGAAATTATTTTGAAATCGGGCCATTAGCCTGGGAGGAGATGTGATTTAAAGGTTTTTCTATTTTTAGCTCTGGTGGCCATTTTGTTCAGCCATGCAGAACCATTTAAGTAATTTTGGTAGAGGGTCACCCGAGGAACATTTCTGTGAAATGATTTTGCAATCCGGCCAGTGGCTATGGAGGAGATATCGTTTTAAGGTTTTTCTATTTTATGATGTGGCGGCCATTTTGTTCAGCAGAGCGCAACCATTTTAGCAATTTTGGTAGAGGGTCACCCAAGGAACATTTCTGTAAAATTATTTTGAAATCGGGACATTAGTCTAGGAGGAGATGTCGTTTAAAGGTTTTTCTATTTTTAGCTCTGGCAGCCATTTTGTTCAGCGGAGCAGAACAATTTTAGTAATTTTGGTAGAGGGTCACCCGAGGAACATTTCTGTGAAATGATTTTGTAATCCGGCCATTTGCCTAGGAGGAGATGTCATTTAAAGAAATTGTTGACGGACAGACGGACGGACGGACGACGGACAAAAAGCGATCCCAATAGCTCACCTTGAGCACTTCGTGCTCAGGTGAGCTAAAAAGCTTCAAAAATCTTCTTCTCTGATACCACAGGGTCCAGAGCTTATATATTTAGCATGTAGTAACGGCAAATGGTCACTTGAATAATTCCTGCCAATCATGCCCCTGGGGTCCAAACTGACCACGCCCAGGGGCCCCTTAGCTCCTATTGACTCATAATGGAAAAAAAAGCTTCAAAATCTTCTCTGGAACCACAGGGCCCAGAGCTTAGATATTTAGCATGTAGCAACGGCAAGTGGTCACCTACATAATTCATGCCAATCATGCCCCTGGGTTCGAAATGGACCACGCCCCTGGCCTCTTTGCTCCCATAGACTCATAATGGAAAAAAGCTTAAACAATCTTCTTCTCTGAAACCACAAGGCCCAGAGCTTAGATATTTGGCATGTAGAAAGGGCAAGTGGTCACCTACCTTATTCCTGCAAACCATGCCCCTTGGGTCCAAATGGGCCCTGCCCCGGCCCCCTTCGCTCCCATACTCATAATGGAAAAAAGCTTCAAAAATCTTCTTCTCTGAAACTACAGGGCCCAGAGCTTAGATATTTAGCATGAAGCAACGGCAAATGGTCACCTACATAATTCCTGCCAATCATGCCCCTGGGGTGCAAACGGGTCACGCCCCGGGGCCCCTTAGCTCCTATAGACTCATAATGGAAAAAAAGCTTCAAAAAGCTTCTTCTCTGAAACCACAGGGCCCAGAGCTGAGATATTTAGCATGTAGCAAGGGCAAAAAGTCACCTACATAAATCCTGCAGATCCCCTGGGATCCAAATGGGCCACGCCCCGGGGCCCCTTTGCTCCCATAGACTAATAATGGAAAAAAGCTCAAAAATCTTCTTCTCTGAAACCACAGGGCCCAGAGCTTAGATATTTAGCATGTAACAACGGCAAGTGGTCACCTACATAATTCCTGCCAATCATGCCCCCGGGGGAACCAAACTGGCCACGCCCCGGGGTCCAAATGGGCCACGCCCCAGGCCCCTTAGCTCCTAGACTCATTATGGAAAAAAAGCTTCAAAAATCCTCTTCTCTGAAACCACAGGGCGCAGAGCTGAGATATTTAGCATGGAGCAAGGGCAAGTGGTCACCTACATAAATCCTGCCAATCATGCCCCTGGGATCCAAATGGGCCGCGCCCCGGGGCCCCTTTGCTCCCCTAGACTAATAATGGAAAAAAGCTCAAAAATCTTCTCTGAAACAACAGGACCCAGAGCTTATATATTTAGCATGTAGCAACGGCAAGTGGTCACCTACATAATTCCTGCCAATCATGCCCCAGGGTTCTAAATGGCCCACGCCACGGGGCCCCTTCGCTCCCATAGACTCATAATGGAAAAAGCTTAAAAAATCTTCTTCTCTGAAACCACAGGGCCCAGAGCTTATATATTTAGCATGTAGTAACGGCAAGTGGTCATCTACATAATTCCTGCAAAGCATGCCCCTGTGTTCTCAATGGGCCATGTCCCTGGGCCCCTTCGCTCCCATAGACTCATAATGGAAAAAAGCTTTCAAAATTGCTCAATCCATTGTGCTTGGATGAACAAGATGGCTAAAATTATAAACAAGAGGCCCATGGGCCACAATGCTCACCAGAGCTCAGGCGGGCACTGCCCACTGGCTGCCATGTATGGTTTCAGGTTTTTAATTTATTGATTATAAAGTCCCCCAAACAAACCCCCATTTCCAAATGAGCACCCATGTGGACTCTGTATCTGAAATATTAGGCCTTTAATGAGGAGGGGGGATGAGACATGGGCCCAACAGAGCCCAGGCTGGTATCACTAAATCCATCTTATCATAAGGCACAAGAATATATATGGTTTAGGGGTTGGGATGTGTAGTGTTCCTGAGATATAAGGCTTTTAAGCTGCGGAGGGGTTGGAGCATGGCCCTGGCAGACCCCAGGAAAGCCAAGATTGTTGTCGCTGAATGTGTCTTATAATAAGGACCAAGAAAATATATTGTTTATGGGTGGGGATATGAACAGTTTCCAAGATATGAGGCCCTCTTATGAAATGATGAGGAGAGGAATGGCCCCTCTGGACCACCAAGTTGGTGGGACTGAATGTGTCTAATCATAAGAAACAAGAAAATATATGATTATGAGGTGGGGATCTTAATGGTGTCTGAGATATATGGCCTTTTATGAAGTGGAGGGGTGGGCCATGGCATCAGCATGTTGCCCTAGCACATAAAGACCCCACGTTGATGTGAGTGAATGAGTCTTATTATAGGGAACACAAATATACATATTTTAGGGGTGGGGATCTGAACAGTTTCTGAGATATATGGCATTTAATGAAGTGGAAGGGTGGGGCATAGCCCCAACACACCCCCAGAGACCCCTAGGTTGGTATCACTGAATGTGTCTCATCATAAGGAACAAGAATATATATGGTTTAGGGTGGGGGTTCTGAATGGTTTCTGAGATATTGAGCCTTTTACGAAGTTAAGGGGGTTTGGCATGACCCGGGCATATCCAAGGGATCCCCAGGTTGGTTTCAACGAATGTAGCCCCAACACACCCCCAGAGACCCCTAGGTTGGTATCACTGAATGTGTCTCATCATAAGGAACAAGAATTTATATGCTTTAGGGGTGGGGATCTGAATGGTTTCTGAGATATTGGGCCTTTTACGAAGTGGAGGGGGTGGGGCATAGCCCCGGCACATCCTAGGGGACCCCCAGATTAGTGTCACTGAATGCGTCTTATCAAAAGAAACAAGAATATACATGGTTTTGGGGTGGGGATCTGAAGGGTTTCCTAGATATGTCACCTTTTATGAAGTGGAGGGCTGGGGCATAGCACTGGTGCCGCCTGGGAGATCCTTAGGATGTTATCACTGAATGCATCTTATCATAAGGAACAAGAATTTATATGGTTTAGGGGTGAGGATCTGAACGGTTTCTGAGATATTGGGCCTTTTATGAAGTGGAGGGGTCGGGCATAGCCCCAATGCGGCCAGGGAGACCCTAAGGTTAATATCACTGAATGCATCTTATCATAAGAAACAAGAATTTAAATGGCTTAGGGGTGGGGATCTGAACGTTTTCTGACATATTCGGCCTTTTACAAAGTGGAGGGGGTGGGGCATAAGCCCCGCCCCATCCTAGGGGACCCCCAGATTGGTGTCACTGAACGTGTCTTATCATAAGAAACAATAATACATATAGTTTAGGGGTGGTGATCTAAATGGTTTCTGAGGTGTATGGCATTTATGAATTGGAAGGGTGGGGCATGCAAGGCTGGTGTCACTGAATGTGTCTTATCATAAGGAACAAGAATATATATGGTTTTGGGGTGGGGATCTGAAAGGTTCCTGGAATATTTAGCCTTTTATGAAGTGGAGGAGGTTCGGCATGACCCCCGCACATCCAGGGGGACCCCAATTTGGTGTCACTGAATGCGACTTATCATAAGGAACAAGAATATATATGGTTTATGGGTGGGGATCTGTAAGGTTACTGGGATATTGGGCATTTTATGAAGTGGAGGGGGTAGGGCATGGCCTCGGCACATCCCGGGGGATCCCCAGGTTGGTGTCACTGAGTCCATCTTATCATAAGGAACAAGAATATATATGGTTTAGGGGTGGGGATCTCAATGGTTTCTGAGAAAAATGGCATTTTATGAAGTGGAGGGATAGGGGCATGTCCC
The DNA here is from genome assembly GCA_963580285.1 of Lucinisca nassula. Lineage (NCBI taxonomy): Eukaryota > Metazoa > Mollusca > Bivalvia > Lucinida > Lucinidae > Lucinisca > Lucinisca nassula. Next base: position 55,889,055 of record OY757015.1, on the reverse strand, counting down.
CGGCACATCCCGGGGGACCCCCAGGTTGGTGTCACTTAATGAATCTTAGCATAAGAAACAAGAATTTATATAGTTTAGGGGTGGGGATCTGAATAGTTTCTGAGATAAATGACATTTTATGAAATAGAGGGGGCAGGGCATGCCCCCGGCACATCCCGGGGGACCCATAGGTCGGTGTCACTTAATGCATCTTATCGGAAGGAACAAGAATATATATGGTTTAGGGGTTGGGATCTGTAAGGTTTCTGAGATAAAAGGTATTTTATGAAGTGGAGGGGATGGGGCATGGCCCCGGCACAACCTAGGGGACCGCCAGGTTGACATAAAAGCATATGGCTGAGAGAAATTTACTCAAGGAACATGTTTATGTAAGTTTGGTCAAAATATCTGCAATGACTTGGCAGTAAATGCCATTTTTCAGTTTTCCCAATTATAAGTCAATGGAAACTCAAAGTTGCCATGGTGAATATTTTCATAAAGTCTCAGCCTACTAGAGCATTTTTAAGTATTTTTTGTCTATTATTTGCATTTTGGTTTCCATGGCAACCAATAAAAATGAGCAGAAGGCCTAAAATCATACGGCAGGTAGTAGATTGCCTACGGAACATTTCTATGAAAGTTTTGTCAAAATATCTGCAGAGGCTTGGCAGTAAATGCCATTTTTCAATTTTCCCCATTATAAGTCTATGGAAACTACAAGTTGCCATAGCAACCAAACTAATGAGCCAATTTTGATAAAAAAACACAAACTTTCAATCCCCCAGCCCAAGGATGCTACAGATAAAATTTCGGCCCAATCGGCCCAGTGGCTTCAGAGGAGATGTCGCTTGAAAGTGTTGACGCAGACGCTGACGACGACGGACAACTGCCTATCCTATAAGCTCCCCCGGAGCCTTCGGCTCTGGTGAGCTAAAAACCTCCTTGTGTCATCCAAAATTGCTCAAACCCTCTTTTCTACCATATACTATCTTCAATTCCATTTGTACAATATGGATCAGGTGAGCGATCCAGGGCCAGCATGGCCCTCTTGTTTCAATTATGAATCTATGGCAGCTAAGGGGCCCGGGCGCATTTGGACCCCAAGGGCATGATTGGCAGGATTTATGTAGGTGACCACTTGCCGATGCTACATGCTGAATATCTAACCTCTGGGCCCTGTGGTTTCAGAGAATAAGATTTTTGAGGCTTATTTCCATTATGAGTCTATGGGAGCTAAGGGGCCCCGGGGCGTGGCCCATTTGGACCCCAGGGGCATGATTGGCAGGAATTATGTAGGTGACCACTTGCCGTTGCTACATGCTAAATATCTAAGCTCTGGTCCCTGTGGTTTCAAAAAAGAAAATTTTTGAAGCTTTTTTCCATTATGAGTCTATGGCAGCTAAGGGGCCCTGGGGCGTGGCCCATTTGGAACCTATCTAAGCAGTGGGCTCTTTGGTTTCAGAGAAAAAGTTTTTTTTAACTTTTCTTTTCATTATGAGTCTATGGGAGCTAAGAGGCCCCGGGGTGTGGCCAATTTGGACCCAAGGGCCATGATTGGCAGGATTTATGTAGGTGACCACTTGACATTGTTACAAGCTAAATATCTAACCTCTGGGCCCTGTGGTTTCAGAGAATAAGATATTTGAAGCTTTTTTCCATTATGAGTCTATGGGAGCTAAGGGGCCCCGGGGCGTGGCCCATTTGGACCCCAGGGGCATGATTAGCAGGAATTATGTAGGTGACCACTTGCCGTTGCTACATGCTAAATATCTAAGCTCTGGTCCCTGTGGTTTCAGAGAAGAAGATTTTTGAAGCTTTTTTCCATTAAGAGTCTATGGCAGCTAAGGGGCCCTGGGGCGTGGCCCATTTGGAACCTAGGGTCATGACTGGCAGGATTTATGTAGGTGATCACTTGCCGTTGCTACATGCTAAATATCTAAGCTCTGGTCCCTGTGGTTTCAGAGAAGAAGATTTTTGAAGCTTTTTTCCATTATGAGTCTATGGCAGCTAAGGGACCCTGGGGCGTGTGCCATTTGGAACCCAGGGTCATGACTGGCAGGATTTATGTAGGTGATCACTTGCCGTTGCTACATGCTAAATATCTAAGCTCTGGGCCCTGTGGTTTCAGAGAAGGAGTTTTTTGAAGTTTTTTTTCCATTATGAGTCTATGGGAGCGAAGGGCCCCGGGTAGTGGCCCATTTAGACCCCAGGGGCATGATTGGCAGGATTTATGTAGGTGACCATTTGCCGTTGCTACATGCTAAATATCTAAGCTCTGGGCCCTTTGTTTCAGAGAAAAAGACTTTTTAACTTTTCTTTTCATTATGAGTCTATGGGAGCTAAGAGGCCCCGGGGTGTGGCCAATTTGGACCCAAGGGCCATGATTGGCAGGATTTATGTAGGTGACCACTTGACATTGTTACAAGCTAAATATCTAAGCTCTGGGCCCTGTGGTTTCAGAGAATAAGATTTTTGAAGCTTTTTTCCATTATGAGTCTATGGGAGCTAAGGGGCCCCGGGACGTGGCCCATTTGGACCCCAGGGGCATGATTGGCAGGAATTATGTAGGTGACCACCTGCCGTTGCTACATGCTAAATATCTAAGCTCTGGTCCCTGTGGTTTCAAAGAAGAAGATTTTTGAAGCTTTTTTCCATTATGAGTCTATGGCAGCTAAGGGGCCCCAGGGGCGTGGCCCATTTGGAACCCAGGGTCATGATTGGCAGGATTTATGTAGGTGACCATAAATTTTGCCGTTGCTACATGCTAAATATCTAAGCTCTGGGCCCTTTGGTTTCAGAGAAAAAGACTTTTTAACTTTTCTTTTCATTATGAGTCTATGGGAGCTAAGAGGCCCCGGGGTGTGGCCAATTTGGACCCAAGGGCCATGATTGGCAGGATTTATGTAGGTGACCACTTGACATTGTTACAAGCTAAATATCTAACCTCTGGCCCCTGTGGTTTCAGAGAATAAGATTTTTGAAGCTTTTTTCCATTTTGAGTCTATGGGAGCTAAGGGGGCCCCGGGACGTGGCCCATTTCGACCCCAGGGGCATGATTGGCAGGAATTATGTAGGTGACCACCTGCCGTTGCTACATGCTAAATATCTAAGCTCTGGTCCCTGTGGTTTCAGAGAAGAAGATTTTTGAAGCTTCTTTCCATTATGAGTCTATGGCAGCTAAGGGGCCCCAGGGGCGTGGCCCATTTGGAACCCAGGGTCATGATTGGCAGGATTTATGTAGGTTATCACTTGCCGTTGCTACATGCTAAATATCTAAGCTCTGTGCCCTGTGGTTTCAGAGAAGAAGTTTTTTGAAGCTTTTTTCCATTATGAGTCTATCGGAGTGAAGGGCCCCGGGTCGTGGCCCATTTAGAACCCAGGGGCATGATTGGCAGGATTTATGTAGGTGACCATTTGCCGTTGCTACATGCTAAATATCTAAGCTCTTGGCCCTTTGGTTTCAGAGAAAAAGACTTTTTAACTTTTCTTTTCATTATGAGTCTATGGGAGCTAAGAGGCCCCGGTGTGTGGCCAATTTGGACCCAAGGGCCATGATTGGCAGGATTTATGTAGGTGACCACTTGACATTGTAACAAGCTAAATATCTAAGCTCTGGGCCCTGTGGTTTCAGAGAATAAGATTTTTGAAGCTTTTTTCCATTATGAGTCTATGGGAGTGAAGGGCCCCGGGGTGTAACCCATTTAGAACCAAGGGGCATGATTGGCAGGGTTTATGTAGGTGACCATTTGCCGTTGCTACATGCTAAATATCTAAGCTCTGGGCCCTTTGGTTTCAGAGAAGAAGATTTTTTGACTTTTCTTTTCATTATGAGTCTATGGGAGCTAAGAGGCCCCGGGGTGTGGCCAATTTGGACCCAAGGGCCATGATTGGCAGGATTTATGTAGGTGACCACTTGACATTGTTACAAGCTAAATATCTAAGCTCTGGGCCCTGTGGTTTCAGAGAAGAAGATTTTTTTTCCCATTATAAGTCTATAGGAGCTTTATGTTGCCATGGCATCCCGAATTCCAGTCTGATCAGCCCAAAAACCTTATTCAGCCTTTCCCCCTACCTGATGATGCTTCACATAAAATTTGATCAAGACTGGCCATTGGGTATAAGAGATATACTGAATTGAATCTGTTTACGGACGCACGCATGCACAACGGACAAAATGTGATCACAAAAGCTCACCTTGCCACTACTTTTTTACCCATTATGAGTTTATAGGAGCTAAGGGGTCCCGGGGTGTGGCCAATTTGGACCCAAGGGGTATGATTGGCAGGAATTATGTAGGTCATGACTTGCCGTTGCTACAGGCTAAATATCTAAGCTCTGGGCCCTGGTTTAAAAGAAGAAGATTTTGAATCTTTTTTCCATTATGAGTCTTTAGCAGCTAAGGGGCCCCGGGACGTGGCCCATTTGGATCCCAGGGTCATGATTTTGTTTGTTTGATTTGAGGTTTAACGTCCCCGTCAACACTGTAAAGGTCATTTTGGAGACGTTGCTTCCAATTTTGTGGGACTTTTACCCGATATTGAGATGAAATGACAACTCAAGCCCTGTCGCCCAATGAAACCAATAGGGTTTATTAGCATGGACGGTCCGCCTCGCACCGCGGTTCCTGGACAGGCTTAGATCCTCTAAGCGGTTTACCAGTACTAGTGTGCGGGCAGGATTCAGCTCTGCGTGGAAGCATCATGCAGCCCATATATTTCTTCAAGCCCCTATGGGCGGGGGCTTTCCCAGGGACATGACTGGCAGGATTTATGTAGGTGATCACTTGCTGTTGCTACATGCTAAATATCTAAGCTCTGGGCCCTGTGGTTTCAGAGAAGAAGTTTTTTTTTAAGCTTTTTTTCCATTATGAGTCTATGTGAGCGAAGGCATTATGAGTCTATGTGAGCGAAGGGCCCCGGGTCGTGGCCCATTTTGGAACCCAGGGGCATAATTGGCAGGATTTATGTAGGTGACCATTTGCCGTTGCTACATGCTAAATATCTAAGCTCTGGGCCCTTTGGTTTCAGATAAGATTTTTTAAGCTTTTCTTTTAATTATGCGTCTATGGGAGCTAAGAGGCCCCGGGGTGTGGCCAATATGGACCCAAGGGCCATGATTGGCAGGATTTATGTAGGTGACCACTTGACATTGTTACAAGCTAAATATCTAAGCTCTTGGCCCTGTGGTTTCAGAGAAGAAGATTTTTTCACATTATAAGTCTATGGGAGCTTTATGTTGCCATGGCATCCAGAATTCCAGTCTGATCAGCCCAAAAACCTTATGCAGCCTTTCCCCCTACCTGATGATGCTTCACATGAAATTTGATCAAGACTGGCCATGGGGTATTAGAGATATACTTATTTGAAACTGTTTACGGACACACGCATGTACGACGGACAAAATGTAATCACAAAAGCTCACCTTGTCACTACGTGACAGGTGAGCTAAAAACATGTATAAATTGATTTCAATGCGGTATTATCTGGTATAGGAAATGGACCCTTTTAACACATTTTCATTGTAAAGGAAAACTATATAAAATTTGAATGTATGAACGTGCTTGTCCATGCATTATGCAAAGCCGTCGGAAGCACTAACTTTTCGACCAGAAAATAATGAACCTCCCCAAAACAGCTATGGGCAAAATGAGAAAAAAAAATGAAACGAGAAAAATAAACACATTTACATGATGAAGACAATGAATCCAGTTTTACAATATGTGCACCCCTGCAAGCCCCTACTCCACCATGCGAAGTCAGGGCCCGGCAGGCCTGCGCATGCTTGTCGGGGGGGACGTGTCCGTGGGGTTATTAGCGTCTCCAGGCCCTGACTTCGCATGGTGGAGTCCGGGCCCGCAGGGGTGTACATATTGTAACATGAATTCCGTCGAAGGCTATGTCGGGCCTGTGGGGGCGCAAAGTCACCCAACCATTATATGTAGGTAGTTAAGGTCAAACATAGATGCTTGCATAAAAGTTTCCATTCTTAAATGCAAGCTTGTACTAAGTATCATTAATGAAGCTCTTACAATTCTTGAGAAGTAAACTTGACCATTAGGGTGAATGCTAGGGTGGTTGCAATATTTTACAAAGTCAGTGAACCATGAAATTTAGGTCAAGGTCAAATATGGATGCTTGCATGTAAGTTGTCATCCCCAGACACAAGTTTGCACCAAGTATCATTAATGAAGCTCTTATAGTTCTTGAGAAATAAACTTTACCATTAGGGTGAACGCTAGGGTGGTCGCAATATTTTACAAAGTCAGTGAACCATGAAATGTAAGTCAAGGTCAAATATGGATGCTTGCATGTAAGTTGTCATCCCCAGACACAAGTCTGTACCAAGTATCATTAATGAAGCTTTTATAGTTCTTGAGAAATAAACTTGACCATTAGGGTGAACGCTAGGGTGGTCGCAACATTTTACAAAGTCAGTGAACCATGAAATGTAGGTCAAGGTCAAATATGGATGATTGCATTTAAGTTGCCATCCCCAGACACAAGATTTTACCAAGTATCATTAATGAAGCTCTAAATTAGTTCTTGAGAAATAATCTTGACCATTAGGGTGAACGCTAGGGTGGTCGCAAATGTTGACACCTTGACAAACGGACGGAAAACCGGGCGCCTATATCGCGCCATGCTAATAGCAGGCGCGACAAAAATGGATGATAGACGGATTTCATTGTCTTCATTTTGGGCAGCAGTAGTGTTCGGGTGAGCCTGCGCATGTGCACAGTCTCGCTCGAACTGTATTGTTCGGCCATGTCGATGGGAAATGGTTTTCAGGACAACACTTCAGGAAATCAATGGCGACGTTAGCGATGTAGTTTTCTGTGTAATTCAGTTTTTCTGAAGCAGGCCACTGGCCGAAAGATTAAAATTGAGTGGATATGTAAAAATAAAACAATTAGAGAAGCAGTTATAGAAAAATTTTATTTTGTTTGTTTGATTTGAGATTATCTTCCCCGACACCAATATGTAGGTCGTTTTGGAGACGTTGCTTCCAGTTTTTGGGACTCTTGAGATGAAATGACATCTCAAGCTCTAACGCCCAACGTTGGCCCCTGCCCATTGGGCTTGAAGAAATATATAGGCTGCATGATGCTTCCACGCAGAGCTGAATCCGGCCCGCACACTAGTACTGGTAAACCGCTTAGAGGATCTAAGCCTGTCCAGGAACCGCGGTGCTAGGCGGACCGTCCATGCTAATAAAACCTATTGGTTTCATTGGGCGACAGGGCTTGAGATGTCATTTCATCTCAATGTCGGGTAAAAGTCCCACAAAATTGGAAGCAACGTCTCCAAAATGACCTTTACAGTGTTGACGGGGACGTTAAACCTCAAATCAAACAAAAACTAACACCCAACGCAACCAATAGGGTTTATACATGTATGCATGGATGGTCCGACTCTCAGCATCTTTCCTGGGCAGGCTTAGGTGCTCTAAGCAGCTACCAGTACTTACAAATGTATGTGCTTTTGATTTCAGCTCTGCGTGGAAGCATCATGCAGGCCATCTATTGATTCAAGCCCTGATGAGCGAGGTCCGTATGTTAGATGATTAAAGCAGTTCTAAGATCAATTTTAAGGGATTAACGTCGGCAACCTCTTGAAATTAAAAGCTATCCGGAGACAATTAAAATAATTAAGCATTCGTCCGTATGATCTCGCAGTAGACTGTCGGCAAACAAATTAGAAACAAATACAAACACAGCAATTATTTAATGGTGTTTTCTCTAACGAAATAATATCTCCTCTAAATTCAATCAAACAAGTTTTAATTAAGATGACAGGTACATAATTCGGTAAAAATAATGATACATTGTACATAAAGTACAAATTACATATATATAATATTAGCTCACCAACCTAACCCTTTCAAACCTGTAGACCGGATAAATGGTTTTTGCACACTAACTTCAGATGAGACGGTTCATAATGTGTCGTCACATAAGGCTCTACACTGTTTGCCGTTCTTCGTGGGTTTAACCTAAAGCCCTAATTTTGCAAGGTTAGACACTCCCAGCTTTATGCTGGAACAGTCCATTTTGAACTGAACTCTCGTGGATTATAAACATTTTAACCCTTTTTGTACCAAATGGAATCATCCTTCTTATATATAGCAGGAGTTCATTTCAAAATTTAGGGGTGACAGGTTATGTTTTCCTCAAGATTTATTTGGAAAATGAGTGAACTTTGAGCAAACACTGGAGGCCCTGATCAGAAGCCACGTTCTGCATCGTCTGATCTGGGCCTGCCCTGTTTGCCAAGGTATACAAAGTTGTCAAATTCAAAGGAGAGGAAGAATGAACAAGTCCATAAAAGGATTCCGCAGAAGGCGGCGTCGCACCTGCTGGGGGCAAAAGTAACAGGAGCCACAATCAGAATGTACAGTCCAACCAGTATTAAGCAATCACCTAAGGGATATTAAAAAATTGCTTGCTTAAGGCAGGTGCTTGCTTAACACAGGTGAAATTTAATGGATTTTCCTTTTTTGGGAACTGAATGCCTGCTTGCTTAAGACAGGTTGCTTGCTTAATAGAGGTGGCCACTAAGACAGGTTTGACTGTAGTTATTAAATAAGTAAATTTCATTCTTAGCAGTTGATAGTTGATGTAAAATGTGTCAAAGTCACTGGACCAAAAAATATAGGCCATGGTCACCAGGTAAAGGTACGTGCCAAATCTGTACATTGAGGAGAAGCACTATGCAAGGTTTGGTGGCCGTAGGCCATTTATTTTAGGACATATCGAACATTGACGTAAAATGTGTTAAAGTCACTTGAGTGCATAATATAGGTTAAGGTCACCAGGTCAAGGTACTCGCAGTCAGTAAATGTAGGAGAAGCACTCTGCAAGGTTTGGTGGTTGTAGGCCTTATTGTTAAGAAAATATGGAATGTCGACCTAAAATGTGATAAAGTCAATGGAGTGCAAAAAATAGGTCAAGGTCACCAAGTCAAGGTACCTGCATAGTCAGTACATCTAGGAGAACCACTATGCAAGATTTAGTAGTTGCAGGCCTTTTATTTGAAGATCTGGAACATTGACGCAAATTGTGTCAAAGTCACTGGAGCGTAAAATATAGGTCAAGATACATGCAGAGTCAATACACCCAGGAGCAGCATTATGCAAGATTTGATGGTCGTAGGCCTTTTATTTGCAGAGATCTGGAACTTCTGACGTAAAAAACTGTCAAAGTCGCTGGAGCGTAAAATATAGGTCAAGGTCACGGGGTCAAGGTACCTGCAGAGTCAGTACACCTAGGAGAAGCACTATGCAAGATTAGATGGTTGTGGGCCTTTTATTTGAGGAGATCTGGAACTTTGACGTAAAATGTGTCAAAGTCAGTGGAGCGTATATTATAGGTCAAGGTCAACATGTCAAGGTACCTGCAGAGTCAATACATCTAGGAGAAGCACTATTCAGGATTTTATTGTTGTAGGCCTTTCATTTGAGAAGATCTGGAACATAGACATAATTTGTGTCAAACTCACTGGAGCGTAAAATATAGGTCAAGGTCACCGGGTCAAGGTGCTTGACTAGTCAGGAGCTGAGGGGGATGTTTCATGAAATGTTTGATGGTTGTGTAGTCTTATAGTTGAATACAATACAAACTTCGACGTAATGTCGAACATCGACGTAATAGTCAAAGTCACTGGAGTGCAAAATATAGGTCAAAGTCACCATGTCAAGGTGTCTACACAGTCACAAGGTCATGGAGATGTTTCATGTAAGGTTTGATGGTAGCTGAGGTTTGTAGTTGACTTAATAAAAAACTTTGACGTAAATGTCGAACTTCGACGTAAATGTTAACAGGCAGACGGACGGACGGAGGGACAGGTGGAAAAGCGGATGCCTATGTCGCACCCTGCTACAAGCAGGTGCGACAAAAAGCAAGACCATTTGGTAATGCCGCAGTATGCACATACATGTATATACATGCATATACACATATTGGGCTGCATGATGCTTCCAGAAAGAGTTAACCCGCTGCATATGAGTACTGGTTTTGTTTGTTTGATTTGGGGTTTAACATCCCCGTCAACACTGTAAAGGTCATTTTGGAGACGTTGCTTCCAATTTTGTGGGACTTTTACCCGACACTGAGATGAAATGACATCTCAAGCCCTGCTGACCAATGAAACCAATAGGGTTTAAAAGCATGGACAGGCCGGCTCACAAGGCTTTGCCTGGGTAGGCTTAGATACTCTCTAAGCGGTTTACCAGTACTAGTGTGCAGGTCGGTTTCAGCTCTGCGTGGAAACATCATGCAGCCCATCAATTTCTTCAAGCCACGATGGGTGGGGGCCGCCATGAGTACTGGTAAACCATTTAGGAGGTCTTTGCCTGCCCAGGCAAAGTGGTGCGAGTTGGACCATCCATGCATATAAACTCTGTTGGCTCCATTGGATGGCAGGACTTGAGATGTCACATAAACTAAGTGTCGGGTTAGAGTCTCAAACAATTGGAGGCAACGTCTCCAAAATAGTGTCGAAGGGGACGTTAATCCTCGAATCAAACAAACAAATGAAGGTCACACATTTTAATTTGGCGGACTCAAAGGGTTGAACGCAGCTCACATTGGAGCACTTGTACATGTAAGTAATTGGGGTTCACTTGTGCCTCTTTACTATAGGTAGAAGATTTGTTTTGTTTGTTTATTTTTGAGTTTAACGACCTGACCCAGTCAACACTATTTAGGTCATTTTTGAGCCGGACAATTTACCTTTCCACACTTTTCATGGGCAGGCTTATACGCAAGCGGTTAACCAGTACAGTGCACATTCTTTCGCCAGAAACTGACAACTGCCCTTCTTGAATCAGCAGAAGGGAGAGAATGACCGTAGAAAAGATTTCATGATCAATCTCCACTATAGGTAGAAGAACGGTGTTGTTTTCTTCTCTGTATGTTTACTGTTTATATCATTTTGATACGTAATATTTTCAGTACACATCACGATAACACACCCATATGCAATCATTCATACCTAAAACAGTTATTTCCTGAGGAAAATATGTGATAATTTTCCTATTTTACTCCTTAAGTAACTTGCAGGTTCTCATTAGAATCGTCTCACTGAGGTAGTTGGTAACGAGTACCCACATCCTACATTGGATGTCTAGGAACAGATTAAGGAAAAATGTATACCTTGTAAACTCCAGTTCCCTCTATATGTGTGCATGTAAAATGGGGTGCCTTAGTGGGTCGTTCATTACTTGGGCTTTATTAACATGTTGATGCACCACCTGTTTGCTCCAACTGGGAGTATTTATTAGTTAGGGGTGGGTGATGGGTCAGGGAAGGAGATTTGGTAGCGCAAATAGTGCGTGCGAATGTAAAGTAGCATGTCCTTTTTCACGCGCCTGCATGAATCTTATAGGTGTCTGGTTTTTCGTCCATTCGTCCGCGACATAAGACCTAGCCTGCGGTGGAATTCATGTGTTCCTCGTTAACTGGTCACTAACTTTGCATTCAAAGCACCGCTTACTGTACCACTTTGACAGTTTGTAATCATAAATAATTGAGGCGAATCTGAGCTTTTGGTTTTGTTTGTTTGATTTGAGGTATTACGTCCCCGTCAACACTGTGAAGGTCATTTTGGAGACGTCGCTTCGAATTTTGTGGGACTTTTACCCGACATTGAGATGAAATGACATCTCAAGCCCTGCCACCCAATGAAACCAACAGGGTTTATAAGCAATGACGGTCCGACTCGCACCCCTTTGCCTTGGCAGGCTTAGATCCTCTAAGCGGTTAACCAGTACTCAGCTCTGCATGGAAGCATGATGCAGCCCATCTATTTCATCAAGCTGAGCTTTCGGTATATGTCACACATCATTATGGTGTTAATAACCTACATGTACGACTCATTATGAAAACTCGCCTATTCAAATGTATTGAAAATTTTACCACTAAAAACGGAAAACTTTCGGATAAACATTCTGACATTTTTTTCATATTTCTGCTCAAGATATTGGGTACTCTTTAAAGGTGCATTATTGAGCTATCTGGAAAAAATGCTTCCAAAAATAAAATACATGTAGCCGGTATTTTTCTTTAAAACAATACAAATGAATGCATTTTATGCAAAAATGCCAACAATTATGATGTCAGGTAAACGAGTTTGAGAGGGATTCCCTAACTAGGTTTCGCACACTAGTTAGATCTATTTTTAGTTCATGACAAAAATAGAAACCCCATATATGATGTTATGCCACGTTCATTTTTGGCCTTGTTTGCTTAGGCCATGCCTGAATCGGAAGGAATATGACGCTGAATACCATGCCATAAGTAACAACACTCAGAGACGATACTGTCGCCATGTATGTGTAAAGTGACAGATTTATTTTTAGAACAGAAATTCCGAACACATGTTCAGAGCGAAGGGTAAACACGAATGAAAACGACCATTTTCACAAAGTTCTGAAGCTGTATCTGGCTCCAAAAGTGTACACATGACAAAGGAGTAGCCTTTGACCTGACCCGGTAGCTCAATAATGCACCTTTAAAACTACTTGGCGAGGCGGATCTAACAAGTACCCACAATCTATGTGAGCAGAAATTAGATAAATAATGTATACCCCTGTAAACCCCAGTTAAGTGGGGTTTAAGCGGGTGACAAATAAATAGGCGTGTTTTCGTGATGTGAATAAAAATTGTCATGAGACTTTAAAAAGGGATTATACAATGGAGAAATAAATTACTAAACTGAAATTGTGTAACATGAAAGAATATTTGATTATGATTTAACAATGACTACCATTTGCCTTTGTTTACAAAAACAATGCATAACGAAGAAATAATAATGAGCCGAAAATTTGACATTTACTTTCAAGTAAACCCAGCTTTTTTTTTTTCTTCGCGAAATGCGGGTAATTTCATGTTCAATGAAAGCAATCGGTCAAATATTCGCCGAGAATCTCTGTGAAACCGGGAGAAATTTCAGCCTCATTTTATTTTTTCTCGTGGTTTTGTGAAGACAATAGGCGATTTCGTGTTGGTCGGTTTCTCCGCGGAACAAAAACAAGAGGGCCATGATGGCCCTGGATCGCTCACCTGATCCATAGAAAACAAGTGAGCCCCAAGGAGGGCCAGTATTTACCCCAGGGTTATAATGTGCATAATGTTGAGGGAGGTCTAAAAGGTGAAGCTTCATACCAAATATCAACAAAAACTATAATTTGAACAATCTTGTTAAAGGTCCACTAGATGAAGCTACACACCAAATATCAAAGGCCTGGGCCTTGCTGTTTCAAAGAAGACAATTTTTTTAAAGATATTCCCTACATAAGCCTATGTAAAACCAAATGGCCCCGGGGCAGGGGCATTTTTGGCTTCAGGGCTATAATTTAAACAATCTTGATAGAGGTCCACTAGATGAAGTTTCACACCAAATATCAAAGACCTTGGCCTTGCTGATTCAGAGAAGAATATTTTCAAAGATTATTTCTATATAAGTCTATGTAAAACCAAAGGGCCTAGGGGCGGGGGCATTTGTGGCACGAGGGCTATATTTTGAACAATCTTGGTAGAGGTCCACTAGATGAAGCTCCATACCAAATATCAAGACATGGGCCTTGCAGTTTCAGAGATGAAGATTTTTAAAGATTTCCCTATATGAGTCTATGTAAAACCAAAGGGTCTCGGGGTTGGGGCATTTTTGGCCCCAGGGCTATAATTTGAACAATCTTGATAGAGGTCCACTAGATGAAATTTGACACCAAATATCAAAGACCTAGGCCTTGTGGTTTCACAGAAGAAGATTTTTTAAAGATTTTCCCTATATAAGTCTATGCAAAACCAAAGGGCCCTGAGGTGGGTGCATTTTTGGTCTCAGGGCTATAATTTGAACAATCTTGGTTGAGGTCCACCAGCTGAAGAGCATACCAAATATCAAAGACCTAGGCCTTGTGGTTTCAGAGAAGAAAATTTTTCAAGATTTTCCCTATATAAGTCTATGTAAAACCAAAGGGCCCCTTGGTGGGGGCATTTTTGGCCCCAGGGCTATAATTTGAACATTCTTGGTAGAGGTCCATAAGATGAAGCTTTCATACCAAATATCAAAGACCTGGGCCTTGCAGTTTCAGAGAAGAAGATTTTTTAAGATTTTCCCTATATCAGCCTATGTAAAACCAAAGGGCCCCGGGGCCGGGGGCCTTTTTGGCCCCAGCACTATAATTTGAACAATCTTGGTAGGGGTCCACTAGATGAAGCTTCATACCAAATATCAAAGACGTGGGCCTTGCAGTTTCAGAGAAGGAGATTTTTAAAGATTTTCCCAATATACCAAAGGGCCCCGGGGCGGGGGCATTTTTGGCCCCAGGGTTATAATTTGAACACTCTTGTTAGGGGTCCACTAGATGAAGTTTCATAACTAATATCAAAGACCTGGGCCTTGCGGTTTCAGAGAAGAAGATTTTTAAAGATTTTCCCTATATAAGCCCATGTTAAACCAAAGGGCCCTGGGGCGGGGGCATTTTTGGCCCCAGCACTAAAATTTGAACAATTTTGGTAGGGATCCACTAGATGAAGCTTCATACCAAATATCAAAGACCTGGGCCTTGCGGTTTCAGGGAAGAAGATTTTTAAAGATTTTCCCTATATACGCCCATGTAAAACCAAAAGGCCCCGGAACTGGGGCATTTTAGGCCTCAGCACTATAATTTGAAAAATCTTGGTAGGGGTCCACTAGATGAAGCTTCATACCAAATATCAAAGACCTGGGACTTGTGGTTTCAGAGAAGAAGATTTTTTAAGTTTTCGGGGAAAAAATCTATTTTTGGCTCCTGTGACCTATAAAGCCAACGGACCAGAACCATTTGAACAACTTTGAAAGGGGACCACCTAAGGATCATTCCTCTGAAGTTTGGTCAAAATCCGATCAGTGGTTTAGGAGGAGATGTCATTTGAAGAAATTGTTTACGCACGGATGACAGACAAAAAGTGATCCTAATATAAAACACAAGAGGGCCATGATGGCCCTGGATCGCTCACCTGATCAATAGAGTAACAAGTGGGCCCCGGAGAGGGCCATTATTGACCCCAAGGTTATAATGTGCATAATGTTGAGGGTGGTCTAAAAAGGTGAAGCTTCATACCAAATATCAACAAAGGCTATAATTGTCCACTAGATAAAGCTCCATACCAAATATCAAAGACATGGGCCTTGCATATTCAGAGAAGAAAATTTTTAAAGATTTCCCTATATAAGTCCATGTAAAACCAAAGGGTCTAGGGGCGGGGCATTTTTGGCCCCAGGGCTATAATTTGAACAATCTTGATAGAGGTCCACTAGATAAAATTTCACAGCAAATATCAAAGACCTAGGCCTTGTGGTTTCACAGAAGAAAATTTTTAAAGATTTTCCCTATATAAGTCTATATAAAACCAAAGGGCCCCGAGGCGGGGGCATTTTTTGTTCTCAGGGCTATAATATGAACAATCTTGGTAGAGGTTCACTAGCTGAAGCTTCATACCAAATATCAAAGACCAACAAGGCCTTGAGGTTTCAGAGAAGAAGATTTTTCAAGATTTTCCCTTTTTAGACCTCTATGTAAAACCAAAGGGCCTCAGAGAGGGGGTGGGGGCATTTTTGGCCCTAGGGCTGTAATTTGAACAATTTTGGTAGAGGTCCACAAGATGAAGCTTCAAACCAAATATCAAAGACCTGGGACTTGCAGTTTCAGAGAAGAAGATTTTTAAAGATTTTCCCTATATAAGCCTATGTAAAACCAAAGGGCCCCAGGGCAGGGCATTTTTGGCCCCAGCACTATAATTTGAACAATCTTGGTAGAGGTCCACTAGATGAAGCTTCATACCAAATAGCAAAGACCTGGGCCTTGCAGTTTCAGAGAAGAAGATTTTTAAAGATTTTCCCTATATAAGCCCATGTAAAACCAAAGGGCCCCGAGACGGGGGCATTTTTGGCCCCAGCGCTATAATTTGAACAATCTTGGTAGGGGTCCACTAGATGAAGCTTCATATCAAATATCAAGGACCTGGGCCTTGCGGTTTCAGAGAAGAAGATTTTTACAGATTTTCCCTATATAAGCCCATGTAAATCCAAAGGGCCCCGGGGCGGGGGCATTTTTGGCCCCAGCACTATAATTTGAACAATCTTGGTAGATTTTTGGTAAGATTTTTAAAGATTTTCCCTATATAAGCCCATGTAAAACAAAAGGGCACAGGGCGGGGGCATTTTTAGCCCCAGCACTTTAATTTGAACAATCTTGGTAGGGGTCTACTAGATGAAGCTTCATACCAAATATCAAAGACCTGGGCCTTGCGGTTTCAGAGAAGAAGATTTTTTAAGTTTTCGTTGAAAAAATCTATTTTTGGCTCCTGTGACCTATATGTGCAATGGACTGGACCCATTTGAACAACTTAGAAAGGGAACCACCTAAGGATCATTCCTGTGAAGTTTAGTCAAAATCCGATCAGTGGTTTAGGAGATGTCATTTGAAGAAAATGTTTACGCACGCATGACGGACAAAAAGTGATCCTAATATAAAACACAAGAAGACCATGATGGCCCTGGATCGCTCACCTGATCCATAGAGTAACAAGTGGGCCCCGGGGAGGGCCATTATTGACCCCAGGGTTATAATGTGCATAATGTTGAGGGAGGTCTAAAAAGATGAAGCTTCATACCAAATATCAACAAAGGCTATAATTTGAACAATCTTGGCAAAGGTCTACTAGATGAAGCTACACAACAAATATCAAAGACCTGGGCCTTGCGGTTTCAGAGAAGAAGATTTTTTTAAAAGATATTCCTTACATAAGCCTATGTAAAACCAAATGGCCCCGGGGCAGGGGCATTTTTGGCCTCAGGGCTATAATTTAAACAATCTTGATAGAGGTCCACTAGATGAAGCTTCACACCAAATATCAAAGACCTGGGCCTTGTTGTTTCAGAGAAGAAGATTTTCAAAGATAATCTCTATTATAAGTCTATGTAAAACCAAAGGGCCCTGGGGCGGGGGCATTTGTGGCCCCAGGGCTATAATTTTAACAATCTTGGTAGAGGTCCACTAGCTGAATTTTCATACCAAATGTCAAAGATCTAGGCCTTGTGGTTTCAGAGTAGAAGATTTTTCAAGATTTTTCCTATATAAGTCTATGAAAAACCAAAGGGCCCAGGGGCGGGGGCATTTTTGGCCCCAGGGCTATAATTTGAGCAATCTTGATAGAGGTCCACATGATGAAGCTTCATACCAAATATCAAAGAGCTGGGCCCTGCAGTTTCAGAGAAGAAGATTTTTAAAGATTTTCCCAATATAAGCTTATGTAAAACCAAAGGGCCCCGGGGCGGGGGCATTTTTGGCCCCAGCACTATAATTTGAACAGTCTTGGTAGGGGTCCACTAGATGAAGCTTCATACCAAATAGCAAAGACCTGGGCCCTGCAGTTTCAGAGAAGAAGTTTTTTTAAAGATTTTCCCAATATAAGCCCATGTAAAACCAAAGGGCCCTGGGGCGGGGGCATTTTTGGCCCCAGCACTATAATTTGAACAATCTTGGTAGGGGTCCTTTAGATGAAGCTTCATACCAAATATCAAAGGCCTGGGCCTTGCGGTTTCAGAGAAGATGATTTTTAAAGGTTTTCCCTATATAAGCCTATGTAAAACCAAAGGGCCCCAGGGAGGGGGCATTTTTGGACCCAGCACTATAATTTGAACAATCTTGATAGGGGTCCATAAGATGAAGATTCATACCAAATATCAAAGACCTGGGCCTTGCAGTTTCAGAGAAGAAGATTTTTAAAGATTTTCCCTATATAAGCCCATGTAAAACCAAAGGGCCCCAGGGCGGGGGCATTTTTGGCCCCAGCACTATTATTTGAACAATCTTGGTATGGGTCCACTGGATGAAGCTTCATACCAAATATCAAAGACGTGGGCCTTGCAGTTTCAGAGAAGAAGATTTTTAAAGATTTTCCCTATATAAGCCTATGTAAAACCAAAGGGCCCCGGGGCGGGGGCATCTTTGGCCCCAGCACTATAATTTGAACAATCTTGGTAGGGGTCCAACAGATGAAGATTCATCCCAAATATCAAAGACCTGGGCCTTGCAGTTTCAGAGAAGAAGATTTTTAAAGATTTTCCCTATATAAGCCCATGTAAAACCAAAGGGCCCCGGGGTGGGGGCATTTTTGGCCCCAGCACTATAATTTGAACAATCTTGGTAGGGGTCCACTAGATGAAGCTTCATACCAAATATCAAAGACCTGGGCCTTGCAGTTTCAGAGAAGAAGATTTTTTAAGTTTTTGGTGAAAAAAATCTATTTTTGGCTCCTGTGACCTATATGTGCAACGGACCGGAACCATTTGAACAACTTTGAAAGGGGACCACCTAAGGATCATTCCTGTGAAGTTTGGTCAATATCCGCTCAGTGGTTTAGGAGGAGATGTCGTTTGAAGAAATTGTTTACGCACGCACGCACGCACGCACGGACGGACGCACGCACGCACGACGGACGACGGACAAAAAGTGACCCCAAAAGCTCACCTCGTCACTATGTGACGGTGAGCTAACAAGAGGGCCATGATGGCCCTGGAGCGCTTACCTGATCCATAGAGTAACAAGTGGGACCGGGGGAGGGCCATTATTAACCCCAGGGCTATAATGTGCATAATGTTCAGAGACGTCTAAAAAGGTGAAGCTTCATACCAAATATCAACAAAGGCTATAATTTGAACAATCTTGGCAAAGGTCCACTAGATATGCTTCATACCAAATATCAAAGACCTGGGCCTAACGGTTTCAGAGAAGAAGATTTTTATTAAAGATATTCCCTACATAAGCCTATGAAAAACCAAATGGCTCTGGGGCGGGGGCATTTTTGGCCTTGATAGAGGTCCACTAGAGGAAGCTTCACACCAAATATCAAAGACCATGGCCTTGCTGTTTCAGAAGAAGATTTTTAAGGAATATCTCTATATAAGTCTATGTAAAACCAAAGGGCCCCAGGTCGGGGGCAGTTTTGGCCCTAGCACTATAATTTGAACAATCTTGGTAGGGGTCCACTAGATGAAGCTTCATACCAAATAGCAAAGACCTGGCCCTTGGGGTTTCGGAGAAGAAGATTTTTAAAGATTTTCCCCATATAAGCCCATGTAAAACCATAGGGCCCCGGGGCGGTGGCATTTTTAGCCCAAGCACTATAATTTGAACAATCTTGGTAGGAGTCCACTAGATGAAGCTTCATACCAAATAGCAAAGACCTGGGCCTTGCGGTTTCAGAGAAGAAGATTTTTTAAAGATTTTCCCTATATAAGCCCATTTAAAACCAAAGGGCCCCGGAGTGGGGGGGGGGGGGGGAGAAGAAGGACCATGGCCTTGTGGGATGAAGCTTCATACCAAATATCAAAGACATGGGCCTTACGGTTTCAGAGGAAAATTTTTTTAAAGATTTTCCCTATATAAGCCCATGTAAAACCAAAGGGCCCCGGAGCGGGGGCATATTTGACCCCAGCACTATAATTTGAACAATCTTGGTAGGGGTCCCCTAGATGAAGCTCCATACCAAATATCAAAGACCTGGGCCTTACGGTTTCAGAGAAGAAGATTTTTAAAGCTCTTCCCTATATAAGCCCATGTAAAACCAAAGGGCCCTGGAGCAGGGGCATTTTTGGCCCCAGCACTATAATTTGAACAATCTTGGTAGGGGTCCACTAGATGAAGCTTCATACCAAATATCAAAGACCTGGGCCTTACGGTTTCAGAGAAGAAGATTTTTAAAGATTTTCCCTATATAAGCCCATGTAAAACCCAAGGGCCCCGGAGCGGGGGCATTTTTGGCCCCAGCACTATAATTTGAACAATCTTGGTAGGGGTCCACCAGATGAAGCTTCATACCAAATATCAAAGACCTGGGCCTTGTGGTTTCAGAGAAGAAGATTTTTTAAGTTTTTGGTGAAAAAAATCTGTTTTTGGCTCCTATGACCTAGATGTGCAACGGACCGGAATCATTTGAACAACTTTGAAAGGGGACCACCTAAGGATTATTCCTGTGAAGTTTGGTAAAAATCCGATCAGTGGTTTAGGAGGAGATGTGGTTTAATGAATTGTTTACGGACGCACGCACGAAAAGTGATCCCAAAAGCTCACCTCGTCACTACGTGACGGTGAGCTAAAAATGGGTTACTATCGGTAGCTGGTCTGTATTCAGAATGTCCCTTTTCTCATTTTTAACAAATTGTGAGCCAAAAATTAATCGTTGACTATGGTTCTAAAAAAATTCAGGTGGGTGGGGAAGAAACTGACTTGGAAGAACCGGCATGGCCCAGTTCTTCCCGGGAAGAAACAGGCCGGGGGAAGAAAATGACCATTATACTGGTGGACCCTGGGGTGGGGCCATTTTTGGCCTCAAGGCTATAATTTTAACATTCTTGGTAGAGGTCACCTAGATGAAGCTTCGTACCATATATCACAGGTCTGGGCCTTTTGGATTCAGAAAAGACAATTTTTAAAGGTTTCCCTTATCTAAGTCTATGCACAACATGTGGGCCACAAGGCTATAATTTGAATATTCTTCATACAGGCCCATAAGATGAAGGTTCATACCAAAGATTTTTAAATACGGTTTCCCTATGTAAGTCTATGTTAAACTGGTGGGCCCTGGGGGGGGGGGGGTTGAGGGGGCATCAATGACCCGAGGCTATAATTTGAACAATCTTGATAGAGGTCTACTAGATGAAGCTTCATACCAAATAAGAAACACCTGGGCCTTTCAGACAAGATTTTTAGAGGTTTTTTTCCTGTTTAAAACCGTAGGGCCCCGACCCAATGGGGGCCATTTTTGGCCCCAGGGCTATAATTTGAACAAGTTTTGTTGAGGTCTACTAGATGAAGCTTTATACCAAACATGAAAGACCTTGGCCTTCTAGCTACAGATGAGAAGATTTTTTTAATAGGGTTTCCCTATTTAAGTCTATGTTAAACCGGTTGGCCCTGGGCAAGCCATTTTTTACCCCAGGGCTATAATTTGAACAATCTTGGTAGAGGTCCAATAGATGAAGCTTCATACCAAATATCAAACACCTGGGCATTCTGGTTTCAGACGAGAAGATTTTTAAAGGGTTTTCCTATTCAAGTCAATGTTACACCAGTGGGCCGAGCGACATTTTTGGCCCAAGGGCTATAATTTGAACAATTTTGGTTGAGGTCTATTAGAAACAACTTCATACCAAATATCAAACACCTGGGCCTTCTGGTTTCAGACAAGAAGATTTTTAAAGGTTATCCCAATATAAGTCTACGTAAAACTGGTGGGCCCTGGCGCCGAAGCATTTTTGACACCAGGGCAATAATTTGAACAATCTTGGTAGAGGTCTACTAGATGAAGCTTCGTACCAAATATCAAAGACCTAGGCCTTGCTGTTTCAGACAAGACGATTTTGTAAGTTTTCAGCCAAAAAGTCCATTTTTGGCTCCTGTGACTTTGATGTGCAACAGACCAGAACCATTTGAACAACTTTGGAAGGAGACCGACCACCTAAGGATCATTCCTGTGAAGTTTGGTCAAAATCCAATCAGTGGCTTAGGAGGAGATGTCATTTGAAGAAATTGTTTACGTATGCACACACGCACAACAGACAAAAAGTGATCACAAACCTCACCTTGTCACTACGTGACAGGTGAGCAAAAATTGATGCAGGTACCCTGACCTTTAAGCCATGACCTTGAAAGTCTAACTCGCTCGAGATATTGTCATATGCAACATTTGCGGGAAGTTATATTGAAATCGGTCGAGAAATGTAGGCGCTTGAGCGATGAAATGTTTTTCTAACAAGAGGCCCATGGGCCACTATTCTCACCAGAGCTCAGTGAGCACTGGCCAATGGCAGCCATTTTTTTTAATTAACCATGGAAGCCCTGGGCCCAAAGACACTACAGATAAAATTTGGACCCAATCAGCCTAGTGGCTTCAGAGGTCCGATGTCTCTTGAATTGGTGTTGCAAGACAACAGACGACAATTGACGACCATCTGTGGCAGCCAATTAGCCTTAAGATGATATGGCAGATATAACATCGTTAAGGAACATTTCTATGAAAGGTTTTCGCCACATTGCCCTAGCACCAATACACCAAAGGTTGATATGACTGAATGAGTCTTATCAAAAGGAACACAAATATACCTGCCTTAGGGGTGGGGATCTGAACAGTTTCTGAGATATATGGCATTTTATGAAGTGGAGGGTTGGGGCATGGCCCCAGCACACCCTGGGAGACCCATAGGTTGGTATCACTAAATGTGTCTTATCAAAAGGAACAAGAATATATATGGTTTAGGGATGGTGATCTGAATGGTTTCTGACATATATCGCCTTTTATGAAGTGGAGGGGTGGGGCATGGCCCGGCACATCCCAGGAGACCCCCAGGTTGGTGTCACTGAATGCGTCTTATCATAAGAAACAAGAATATTATATGGTTTTGGGGTGGGCATCTGAATGGTTTCTGAGATATCGCCTTTTATGAAGTGGAGGGGTGGGGCATGGCCCCGGCCATCCTGGGAGACCCCTAGGTTGGTATCACTGAATGCCTCTTATCATAAGGAACAAGAACATATATGGTTATAGGGTGGGGATCTAAACGGTTTCTGAGATATTGGACATTTTATGAAGTGGAGGGGGTGGAGCATTGCCTGGGCACATCCCAGGGGACCCCCAGGTTGGTGTCACTGAATGCGTCTTATCAAGAGAAACAAGAATATATATGGTTTGAGGGTGGGGATCTGAAAGGTTTCTGAGATATATCGCCTTTTATGAAGTGGAGGGGTGGGCATGGCCCCTGCGCACCCCGGGTGACCCCTAGGTTGAAATCACTGAATCCATCTTATAAGTTTCAAGAATATATATGGTTTAGGGGTGGGGGCCTGAACGGTTTCTGAGATATTGGGCCTTTTATTGGGTGGGGCAAGGCCCAGGCACATCCCAGGGGACCCCCAGGTTGGTGTCACTGAATGTGTCTAATCATAAGAAACAAGAATATATATGGTTTGAGGGTGGGGATCTGGATGGTTTCTGAGATATATTACCTTTTATGAAGTGGAGGGGTGGGGCATGGCCCCGGCGCACCCTGGGAGACCCCTAGGTTGGTATCACTGAATGCGTCTTATCATAAGGAATGAGAATATATATGGTTTAGGGGTGGGGATCTCAACAGTTTCTGAGATATTGGGTCTTTTACAAAGTGGAGGGGATGGGGGCATGGCCACATCTCAGGGGACCCCCAGGTTGGTGTCACTGAATGCATCTAATCATAAGAAACAAGAATATATATGGTTTTGGGGTGGGGATCTAAACGGTTTCTGAGATATTCTGCCTTTTACGAAGTGGAAGGGGTGGAGCATGGGCCCCGCACATCCCAGGGGACCCCCAGGTTGGTGTCACTGAATGCGTCTTATCTTAAGAAAAAAGAATATTTATATTTTAGGGGTGGGGATCTGAATGGTTTCTGCGATATATGGCATTTTATGCACTGGAGGGGGTGGAACATGGCCCTGGCACACCCTGGGGGACCCTCAGGTTGGCATAAAAGCATGTGGCTAAAAGAAGTTCACTCAAGGAATATTTCTATAAAAGTTTTGTCAAAATATCTGCAATGGTTTGGCAGTAAACGCCATTTTTCTATTTTCCCCATTATAAGTCTATGGAAACACTATAGCAACCAAACTAATGATCCGATGTTAATTAAAAACACAAACTTTCAATCGCCCAGCCCAAGGATGCTACAGATGAAATTTGGGCTTAATCTGCCCAGTGGCTTCAGTTTGAAAGTGTTGACGACGACGCAGGCGACGACAGACAACTGCCTTTCCTATAAGCTCCCTGGAGCCTTTGGCTCTGGTGAGCTAAAAATAGCCACACTGATCTTGACCTTGAGGTCACGACCTTGACAGTCGAACTCACTCAAGATAACATCATTAGGAACATTTGTGTAAAGTTATATTGAAATCCGTCAAGAAATGTAGGTGCCAGAGCGAGGACAGAGCTTTTCTAAAAATAGCAAAAGTGACCTTAACCTTTCGGCCACGACCTGAAAGTCGAAATCTCTAGAGATATTTTCATAAGGAACATTTGTGTAAAGTTATATTGAAATCAGTCAAGAAATGTAGGTGCTACAGCGAGGACAAAGCTTTTCTAAAAATAGCCAAAGTGACCTTAACCTTTAGGCCACGACCTGAAAGTCGAAATCGCTAGAGATATTTTCATAAGGAACATTTGTGTGAAGTTATAGTGAAATCGGTCAAGAAATGTAGGTGCTAGAGCAATGACAAAGTTTTTCTAAAAATAGCCAGTGACCTTAACCTTTAGGCGACAACCGGAAAGTCGAACTCACTCGAGATATTGTCATAATTAAAAATTTGTGTGAAGTTATATTGAAATTGGTCGATAAATGTAGGCGCTAGAGCGATGACAAAAGTACATACGTACGGGACAAATGCTTTATCCCCCCTCACAACTATGTTGTGTGAGGGGATAACAATTCTGAAAGAGAAACAACTGAGGATCAGTCCTATAAATTATGGTCAAAATCCAATGAGTGGTTTAGGAGACGCACTGACAACGGTGGAAAAGTGATCACAAAAGCACACCTTGTCTCTACGTGACAGGTGAAATAACAAGAGCTCCTCAAGCGGGGTATTTAGTAAGATGGAACATATATATACTGACTGTTGTACAAGTTTGGGTTTGTGGAATGTAACCAAGGAACAATATGTGCTTCATATATTTTTACCTGGCACTATTAAAAACCCTCAATGGCTCAAACTACCTGTCTCCAACAAATTGTCATGGTAATATTTGGTGGACCATAACCTCAAAATGATAATAATATAGGCATAACTCTGGCAATAAGTGGTGGATTGTAACCTTGAAGTAACATGCGCTGCTCCACATCATAGTCTAATTATAGGTAAAGTTTCAGCTTCATCAAATGTAAAATGTGGGAGGCATTATCCAGAAACAAAATATGTTTAGAACAAGAAATTGGGTGAAACCGAAAGATGCTCCCCGAAGCTGCACAGCAGTAGGAGGGTTATGTTAGTGAAAAAGTAAAATATGGTGGTCCTATACACTATGAAGTGTGGTATGAAATCTAGGGTTTTTGATATGACTGAAATACTGTTGAAAGGGGTGTAAATGTAAAAGCATCAATCAATTCTGTGTGTTGAAATTAACCCATTGTATACTAGTGGACACTTTCATTGCTATATGTCAGACAAGTCCATATAAGGGGTGTCAGGCCTATTTTTTCATTTTTATTCTATTTTTGAAGTAAATTCTGTTAGCAAATAGTGTAGGCCCTGATCAGACGCCACATTCTGCGGCGTCTGATCTGGGCCTGCACTGTTTGCCAAGGTACTCCTTTTGGGGTTTCCGGCATACAATGGGTTAATCAATGAACTAAGTGCCAGATGTGAAAACAAGAGGACCAAGCTAGCTTGGTCCTGTATCGCTCACCTGAGCTAACAGATTCAAAGTTTAAGTAAGTGCCAACCTTTACTGAAGGCTTTATGGGAGGACATGGTGATGACAGTGTAAGCATTTTCTGAAAATCAAGTAGAATGTAACTCTATGATAAACAGGCTGACCTCACTGGTTTTCAAACTCATTCAAGCTTTTATTCCTGACTTGCTAAGAAGATCCGATCTAAACTGAAGTGGCTATGGTGATGACAAGTTCAAAAACAAGAGTTTTCAAACTCCTCCAAGCTTTCTGCCTGACTTCCTTGTTTGTAAGTTTCATGAAGATCCGTTCAAAACTAAAGGGGCAGCAGTGATGACAATGTCGAAAATAGGCATTTTCAGCAATCAAAGGCACGTCACTCTATGATAAATGTGCCGACTTGACCGGTATTCGAACTCACCTGAGGTTTTATTCCCAGCCACCTTACATGTAAGTTTCAGAAAGATCCGATCAGACTTGGCCAGTATTCAAACTCATCCAAGATTTTATTCCCAGCCACCTCACATATAAGTTTCAGAAAGATCTGATCAAAACTGAAGGGGCTACGGTGATGACAAGGTCAAAATTTGGCATTTTTAGCAATCAAAGGGATGTTACTCTAAAATAAATGAGCCGACTTGGCCAGTTTTTGAACTCATCCGAGGTTTCATCCCCAGCCAGCTTACATATAAGTTTCAGAAAAATCTGATCAAAACTGAAGGGGCTACGGTAATGACAAGGTCAAAAATCAACATTTTCAGCCATCAAAGGGACATAACTCTACGATAAATGGGCTGACTTGGCCATTTTTCGAACTCATCCAAGATTTTATCCCCAGCCACCTTACATATAAGTTTCAGAAAGATTCGATCAAAACTGAAGGGGCTATGGTGATGACAAGGTCAAAAATCGGCATTTTCAGCAATCTAAGGGACGTTTTGTTTTTTGTTTGTTTTGGAGTTTAACGGCCCAGTCAACACTATTTAGGTCATTTTTGAGCCGGTCAGTTTACCTATCAACACTTTCCTGGGCAGGCTTATACGTAAGCGGTTAACCAGTACAGTGCACATTCTTTCGCCAGAAACTGACAACTGCCCTTCTTGAATCAGCGGAAGGGAGAGAATGACCGTAGAAAAGATTTCATGATCAATCTCCACGAAAGAATGTTGCCGACCCCGGCGGGAGTCGAACCCGCGTCCTCCTGATCACCAGTCAGACACGCATCCGACTGAGCCACCGAGGCCGGCATCAAAGGGACGTAAATCAATGATAAATGGGCCAACTTGTCCGGTATTCAAACTCATCCTAGGTTTTATCTCCAGTCACCTTACATATAGGTTCAGAAAGATTCGATCAAAACTGAAGGGGCTACTGTGATGACAAGGTAAAAAATCGACATTTTCAGCCATCAAAGGGATATAACTTTATAGTTAATGGGGCAACTTGGTCGGTCTTCTAACTCATCCGAGGTTTTATCCCCAGCCACCTTACATACAAGTTTCAGAAAGATCCGATCAAAACTGAAGGGGCTACAGTGTTGACAAGGTCAAAAATCAACATTTTCAGCAATCAAAGGGACCTAACTCTATGATAAATAGGCCACCTTTGCCGGTATGCGAACTCATCCGAGGCATTATCCCCAGTCACCTTGCATATAAGTTTCAGAAAGATCCAATCAAACTGAAAGGGCTACGGTGATGACAAGGTCAAAAATCGGATTTTCAGCAATCAAAGGGACGTTACTCTGTGATAAATGGACCAACTTGGCTGGTTTTCGAACTCATCCGAGATTTTATCCCCAGCCACTTTACATATAAGTTTCAGAAAGATTCGATCAAAACTGAAAGGGCTACAGTGATGACAAGGTCAAATATCAGCATTTTCAGCAATCAAAGGGTCGTTACTCTACGATAAAAGGGCCGACTTGGTCGGTTTTCGAACTCATCCGAGATTTTATCCACAGCCACCTTACATATAAGTTTCAGAAAGATCCGATCAAAACTGAAGGGGCTACGGTGATGACAAGGTTGAAAATGGGCATTTTTCAGCAATCAAAGGGACGTAACTCTATGATAAATGGGCCGACTTGGCCGCTTTTCGAACTCATCTGAGATTTTATCCACAGCCACCTTACATATAAGTTTCAGAAAGATCCGATCAAAACTGAAGGCACTACGGTGATGACAAGCATTTTCTCAAAGTAAGTCTATGGGACCTTGTGGTTGCCATAGGAACCAAAGTTTTAGAGCGATTTCAAAAAAAAGTTTATGTCATCAATGCCCCACCAGAGGCATGCTACAGATGAGAAATGATTGAGATCAGCCTGCAGGATACAGAGATATAGCTGCTCAAAAGTGTGGACGGACGACGGACGGACGGACGACCCACTATACTATAAGCTCCCCTGGAGCCTTCGGCCCAGGTGAGCTAAAAACTAAATATAGTAGCTGCTTCTGTAACTCTTAACACTTTTTGTACCAGACGGAATCTTCCTCCTTATAATAAGTAGGTGTTCATTCCAAAATTAAGGGGTGTCAAATTTTGTTTTCAAAATACTTGGAAAATGTCTTAACTTTTCACAAACAGTGTAGGCCCTGATCAGATTCCATACTCTGTGGCATCTGATCTGGGCCTGCACTGTTTGCCACTTACCCCTTACCAAATGGGTTAAAACAAGTCTAAGAATTCTCTAGTAAGTGATTTTCAACAAAGACTGTTTGTTTGTTTGATTTGAGGTTTAACG
This sequence comes from Lucinisca nassula, assembly GCA_963580285.1. NCBI lineage: Eukaryota > Metazoa > Mollusca > Bivalvia > Lucinida > Lucinidae > Lucinisca > Lucinisca nassula. The sequence goes on along the minus strand of OY757015.1, from coordinate 55,860,874 downwards.
TCCCCGTCAACACTGTAAAGGTCATTTTGGAGATGTTGCTTCCAATTTTGTGGGACTTTTACCCGACATTGAGATGAAATGACATCTCAAGCCCTGTCGCCCAATGAAACCAATAGGGTTTATTAATATGGACGGTCCGCCTCGCACCGCCGTTCCTCGACAGGCTTAGATACTCTAAGCGGTTTACCAGTACAAGTGTGCGGGCCGGATTCAGCTCTGCATGGAAGCATCATGCAGCCCATATATTTCTTCAAGCCCCTATGGGTAGGGGCTTTCAACAAAGACTGGAAAATAAGGAGAAATATAAGGCCCCTTCCCTGCAAGGGCAAGTAAATCTTAAACCATAAGACAAAGAAACTCAGTTTTGTGTTCCCTTGTAAGTGATTTTCAATGAAGAATGTCATAAGGAATACATATCGGTATGTGAAATATGAAAGCCCTATTACCCATGGTTATGAAACAACAGGAGATATTTTTTTTTGAAAAAGGGGATATAATTCAGTGAAAATAAGCAATATAATTATGGCCCTTTGTCAGAATGTAGGTTTTGTGATTGTAAGTATGTGTGTGAAGTTTCATGAGAGTAGGACAAATACTTTTAAAATTTTAACCAAGTTTAAGTTGTTTGGTTATGGCCTGACAAACACACACCTAAAAGCAATATAGCTATGGCCCTTTGTCAGAATGTAGGTCTTGTGATGGTAAGCATGTGTGTGAAGTTTCATGAGAGAAGAGCAAATACTTTTGAAGTTATGACCATGGTTAAGTTTTTTGTTTAAGGCATGACAAACAAATGGACAAAAGCAATATAGTTCTTAAAACTTTGATCATTTATTATGGCAAATATGTTAATATTTTGCTGAAAAAATGTGAGCAAGCTGCTCACATTTTTTCAGCAAAAATACCAAAATTTTAAATATTAAACTTGCTAGAACAGTAAACAATATGACCACTATCGAGCTCGTTAAGCTAACTACACTTTGAACAACTGGTCCCGGGTCCTTTGTCAGAATGAAGGTCTTGTGATAATTAGAATGAGTGTGAAGTTTCTTGAGAGAAGGGATAACACTTTTGAAGTTATGACCAGTTAAAATGACTGACAAGGTGATTACTATAGGGCACCCAAAATACTGTGTGGGGCCCTAATTAAGAAGGGAAGTAACTCCATAAATACTGTTGGCAGGGTTATGGTTCTTGCATTCTGCGATTTCTCTCATAGCCCCCTATCAGTGTATCAAGTTTCACTAAATTACCTTTAAAACTTTTAGAGATATGCTCCGGACAAGCTTAATATAGCAAAAAGTAAAAAGGGAAATAACTCTGTAATTACTTATAAAAGAATTACGGTTCTTGCACCATGCACTTCCTCTGATGGCCATCTATCAATGTATCAAGTTTTACTTAATTCCCTTCTATACTTTCAGAGATATGCTCCGGACAAGTTTTTCATTGAAATTGTTAAGAAGGGAAACAACTCCATAAATACTGGTGACAGGGTTATGGTTCTTGTATTCTCCAATTCCCCTCATCACCCTCTATCAGTATGTTAAGTTTTACTTAAATACCTTTAATACTTTTAGAGATATAGAGTGTGACGGACGGAGGGACAAAGCGGCGACTATATGCTCTCCCTTTGGGAAGCATAAAAATATGTGAAAGGGGAATAACTCTGGTAATATTTGGCGAACTGTAACCTCAAAATAATATGCACTGTTCCTCATCATGGTCTTTCTACCGGTATATGTAAAGTTTCAGCATCATCAGATGTAAAATGTAAGAGGAGTTATCCAGAAACGGAATGTTTAGAAAAATCTGTGAAAGGGGTATAACTCTGGCAATATTTGGCAGACTGAACCTCAAAATAATATGCACTGTTCCAGATCATGGTCTTACCGTATGTAAAGTTTCAACATCATCGGACCCAAAATGTAGGAGTTATCCGGAAACAAAACGTTTACAGAATTGATCAAAGAGGCATAACTCTTATATTATTTGGTGGACCACAACCTCGAAACAATATGCGCTACCCAACATCATGGTCTAATTATATATGGAGTTGCAGCTAAATTGGATGTAAAATGTAGGAGGAGTCATCCGGAAACGAAAAGTTTTCAAAAAATTTCAAAGGGGCATAACTCTATTATTATTTGGCGGACCATACCCTTAAACAATATGCGCTACCCCACATCATGGTCTAACTATGGATGAAGTTTCAGCGTTATCAGATGTAAACTGTAGGAAGATTTATCCAGAAACAAAAAGTTTACAAACTAGAAATGTGTCCAGACGACACAGATGCCCCAGCCAAGGTCCCCGCCTCACCCTGAAAATCCATGTTGCAACAAAATTTTCTAAGTGTGTGACCTTGTCATCAGGAACATTTGGTGAAAAAATGTAAGCGCTAGAGCAATGACAAAGTTTTTGTAAAAATAGCCACAGTGACCTTGACCTTGAAAGTCGAACTCGCTCGAGGTATTGTCATAAGGAACATTTGTGTGAAGTTATATTGAAATCAGTGAAGAAATGTAGTCGCTAGAGCGATGACAAAGTTTCTCTAAAAATAGCCACAGTGACCTTGACCTTTACAGTCGAATTCGCTCGAGATATTGTCAAAAGGAACATTTTTGTGAAGTTATATTGAAATCGGTGAAGAAATGTAAGCACTAGAGCGATGACAAAGTTTTTCTAAAAATAGCCACAGTGACCTTGACCTTGAAAGTGGAACTTGCTAGAAATATTGTCATAAGGAACATTTGTGTGAAGTAATACTGAAATTGGTGAAAAAATGTAAGCGCAAGAGCTAAGACAAAGTTTTCCTGAAAATAGCCACAGTGACCTTGGCCTTGAAAGTCAAACTCTTTCGAGGTATTGTCATAAGGAACATTTGTTTGAAGTTATTTTGAAACCAGTGAAGAAATGCAGGCGCTAGAGCGATGACAAAGTTTTTCTAAAAATAGCCACAGTGACCTTGACCTTGAAAGTCGAAATGGCTCGAGATACTGTCAGAAGGAACATTTGAGTTTAGTTATATTGAAATCCGTGAAGAAATGTAAGCGCTAGAGCGATGACAAAGTTTCTCTAAAAATAGCCACAGTGACCTTGACCTTGAAAGTCCTACTCGCTAGAGATATTGTCATAAGGAACATTTGTGTGAAGTTATGTTGAAATCGGTAAAGAAATGTAAGCGCTAGAGCGATGACACAGTTTTTCTAAAAATAGCCACAGTGACCTTGACCTTAAGGCCATGACCTTGAAAGTGGAAATCGCTCGAGCTATTTTTATAAGGACCATTTGTGTGAAGTTACATTGAAATTGGTGAAGAAATGAAGGCGCTAGAGCGATGATAAAATTTTTCTAAAAATAGCCACAGTGACCTTGACCTTGAGGTCATGACCTTGAAAGTCAAACTCGCTTGAGATATTGTCATAAGGAACATTTGTGTGAAGTTATATTGAAATCAGTGAAGAAATATAGATGCTAGAGCTATGTTGTGTGAGGGGATAATTAAAAATTTTTAAGTCTGTGACCTTGACCTTGAGCTCATGGGCATGGGTGGGGGTATCGCTGAACTAAAATGGACAGGTATCTAACATCATACCAAATATCAACTCAATCCATCGCACGATTTGGAAAATATCAACTCTTAAAATATCTAATTAAAAATTTCTAAGTCTGTGACCTTGACCTTGAAGCCATAGGCATGAGTGGGGGTATTGCCAAATAAACATTTGGACCTGTACCTATCATCAAAGCATACATAAGCCAAATCCATAATATAGTTTGGAAAATTTGAGCTCTTTAAAATCTTTCACATTAAGATTGTCTAAGTCTGTTACCTTGACCTTGAGGTCATAGGCATGGGTAGGGGTATTGCTGAATAAAACATTGTACCTATATCTATCATCATATGAACCAAAGCCATCATAAAAGTTCAGGTTCTACCAGGTCCAGTAGCCCCCGCCCATAGGGGCTTGAAGAAATATATGGGCTGCATGATGCTTCCACGCAGAGCTGAATCCGGCCCGCACACTAGTACTGGTAAAACGCTTAGAGGATCTAGGCCTGTCCAGGAACCGCGGTGCGAGGCTAATAAACCCTATTGGTTTCATTGGGCGACAGATCTTGAGATGTCATTTCATCTCAGTGTCGGGTAAAAGTCCCTCAAAATTGGAAGCAACGTCTCCAAAATGACCTTTACAGTGTTGACGGGGACGTTAAGCCTCAAATCAACCAACCAACCAATCTACCAGGTCCAAATACCTTAACTGGAGTCTTTAACATGGAAAAGTTCTAAGTCCATGACCTTGACCTTGAGGCTATGGGCATGGTTTGGGATATCGCTGAATAAAACTTTGGACCTATATCTATAATCATACCAAATATGAACCAATTCCATCAAAAGGTTTGGAAAATATGAGTTCTAAAATGTTCAAGTCTACCTGTTACAAAAACCTTAACCTGAGTCTTAAGCATTGAAAATTTCTAAGTCTGTGACCTTGACCTTGAGGTCACAGGCATGGGTGGGGGTACTGCTTAATAAAACTTTGGACCTATATCTATCATCATACCAAAGATGAACCAGTTCCATCAAATGGTTAGGAAAATATGAGTTCTAAAAGTTCAGGCTCTACCTGTTACAAAAACTTTAACCTGAGGTTACAGGATCACGTACGTACATACACACACACGTACAGACAGACGTACACATGTACGCACATACGGAAAACCGAAAAACTATATGCCCCCGGCATCATATGATGCCAGGTCATAAAAATTTCAAAGCGGCATAACTCTTACTATTATCTGGTGGACCGTAACTGCGAAACAATATGTGCTGCCCTACATCATGGTCTAACTATGTATGAAGTTTCAGCTTAATCGGATGTTTTGTTTGTTTGATTTGAGGTTTAACGTCCCCGTGAACACTCTAAAGGTCATTTTGGAGATGTTGCTTCCAATTTTGTGGGACTTTTACCTGACATTGAGGTGAAATTACATCTCAAGCCCTGTCGCCCAATGAAACCAATAGGGTTTATTAGCATGGACGGTCTGCCTCGCACCGAGGTTCCTGGACAGGCTTAGATCCTCTAAGCAGTTTATCAGTACTAGTGTGCGGGCTGGATTCAGCTATGCCTGGAAGCATCATGCAGCCCATATATTTCTTCAAGCCCCTAATCGGATGTAAACTGTAGGAGGAGTTATCAGGAAACGAAAAGTTTACACAAAATTTCAAAGGGGCATAACTCTATTAATATTTGGCGGACCGTAACCTCGAAACAAAATGTGCTGCCCTACATCATGGTTTAACTATGTATGAAGTTTCAGCTGTAACTATGTATGAAGTTTCAGCTGGATCGGATGTAAACTGTAGGAGGAGTTATCAGGAAACAAAAAGTTTACAGATGGACCGACGGACGCTGGGGGGCAAAACATGAAATGACCGTTTTTCAAACGGGCATATAAAAAGGGACATAAACTCATCCTAGCTTTTATCCCTGAAAATAGCCACAGTGACCTTGGGCTATAATTTGAACAATCTTGGTAGAGGTCCATTAGGTGAAGCTTCACACCAAATATCAAAGACCTCGGCCTTGTGGTTTCAGAGAAGAAGATTTTTAAAGATTTTCCCTATATAAGCCTATGTAAACCCGAAGGCCCCCGGGGTGGGGGCATTTCTGGCCCAAGGGCCATGATTTCAACAATCTTGGTAGAGGTCCACTAGATGAAGCTTCATACCAAACATCGAAGACCTGGACCTTTTGGTTTCAGAGAAGAAGATTTTTAAAGCTTTTCCCTGTATAAGCCTGTGTAAAACCAAAGGCCCCCAGGGCAGGGCATTTTTGGCCCTAGGGCTATAATTTGAACAATCTTGGTAGAGGTCCACTAGGTGAAGCTTCACACCAAATATGAAAGACCTGGGCCTTGTGGTGTCAGAGAAGCAGATTTTTAAAGATTTTCCCTATATAAGCCTATGTAAACCCAAAGGCCCCCGGGGTGGGGGCATTTCTGGCCCAAGGGCCATGATTTCAACAATCTTGGTAGAGGTCCACTAGATGAAGCTTCATACCAAACATCGAAGACCTGGGCCTTTCGGTTTCAGAGAAGAAGATTTTTAAAGATTTTCCCTGTATAAGCCTGTGTAAAACCAAAGGCCCCAAGGGCAGGGCATTTTTGGCCCTAGGGCTATAATTTGAACAATCTTGGTAGAGGTCCACTAGGTGAAGTTTCACACCAAATATGAAAGACCTGGGCCTTTTGGTGTCAGAGAAGCAGATTTTTAAAGATTTTCCCTATATAAGCCTTTGTAAACCCAAAGGCCCCCGGGGCGGTGGCATTTTTGGAGCTAGGGCTATAATTTGAACAATCTTGGTATAGGTCCACTAGATGAAGCTTCACACCAAATATCAAAGATCTGAGCCTTGCGGTTTCAGAGAAGAAGATTTTTAAAGACTTTCCCTATATAAGCCTATGTAAACCCAAAGGCCCCCGGGGCTGGGGCATTTCTGGCCCAAGGGCCATAATTTGAACAATCTTGGTAGAGGTCCACTAGATGAAGCTTCATACCAAATATCAAAGACCTGGGCCTTTCGGTTTCAGAGAAGAAGATTTTTAAAGATTTTCCCTGTATAAAGTAGAAGTAAAACAAAGATCAGGAATTGATACAATTAACTTACTCCACACATAAAAGACACCAAAGGGAAAGAAATACAAACATTAAGCGACCAGACCATAATGGAAACCTAAACAAAGGAAGGCCATAAGGACAGTTACTTTCCCACAAAATGGCCATATGGCCATCCAAAATTAAAAGACACAAGCGACACACACAGCAAGCAACAAACAACAACATAAATAAATCGCCACAGAAGAGCCGCCTTGGAACGGTCAGTGGAAGATTTCCACTGGGGGGCTTAAATCGATTTTACGTGGCCACAATCCTCGCCCTTACTTCCGTCCCGATTTAGACAAATAATTTGTTCAGTCCGCATGAAGGCCTCCTAACTCATCAGTGCAACATCTCCGTGAACACAGAAATCAAAGAACCACAGAGGTGAGAACTCGACAGCAAGAAACCACTGAAATGCTGGAGCAAAAGAAAACCAACAGTTAGACTCCGATGAGCCAGACCAGAGACAGAGCATCAGGCACCAACCAACATTATCTCTTTAATTTTCAATAAGCCTTTACGTTGGAGCCGTCATAGAATCTGAGGCCTGACCCACCGGCGTGCAATTAAAGAGGGAAGCAAAGTTGCCAACCGTGATTGGGTTAACTACCATGCATGCAGTCTGTCGTATAATATCCATGTTGTACCCAATCTATGTAAAACCAAAGGCCCCCGAGGCTTGGGCATTTTTAGCCCTAGGGCTAAAATTTAAGAATCTTGGTAGAGGTCCACTAGGTGAAGCTTCACACCTAATATCAAAGACCTGGGCCTTGTGGTTTCAGAGAAGAGGATTATTAAAGACTTTCCCTATATAAGCCTATGTAAACCCAAAGGCCCCCGAGGCGGGGGCATTTCTTGCCCAAGGGCTATAATTTGAACAATCTTGGTAGAGGTGCACTAGATGAAGCTTCACACCAAATATCAAAGATCTGGGCCTTGCGGTTTCAGAGAAGATTTTTAAAGATTTTCCCTGCTTAAGCCTATGTAAAACCAAAGGCCCCCGGCGCGGGGGCATTTTTGGCCCCAAGGCTATAATTTGAACAATCTTAGTAGAGGTCCACCAGGTAAAGCTTCATACCAAATATTAAAGACCTGGGCCTTGTGGTTTCAAAGAAGAAGATTTTTTAATGATTTTCCCTATATAAGCCTATGTAAAACCAAAGGCCCCCGGGGCGTGGGCATTTTGGCCCCCAGGCCTATAATTTGAACAATCTTTGTAGAGGTCCACTAGATGAAGCTTCATACCAAATATCAAAGACCTGGGCCTTGCGGTTTCAGAGAAGAAGATTTTTAAAGTTTTCGTTTAAAAAATCTATTTTTAGCTCCTGTGACCTAGATGTGCAATGGACCGGAACCATTTGAACAACTTTGAAAGGGGACCACCTAAGGATCATTCCTGTGAAGTTTGGTCAAAATCCGATCAGTGGTTTAGGAGATGTCATTTGAAGAAAAAGTTTACGCACGCACACACGCACTGACGACGGACGAAAAGTGATCACAAAAGCTCACCTTGTCACTACGTGACAGGTGAGCTAAAAAATAGAAGGGGCTATGGTGATGACAAGGTCAAAAATAAGCATTTTCATCAATCTAGGGGACGTAACTCTATGATAGATCGGCCAACCTCACCATTCTGTGAACTCATCCAACCTTTTATCCCTGACTTACTTACAGGTAAGTTTCAAGAGGTTACGATAAAAACTGAAGGGGCCACTGTGATGACAAGGTCAAAAATAGGTGTTTTCTGTAATCATGTGGGACAAAACACTCTGAAATATGGGCCGACTTCACCAATTTATGAACTCAGTTGAGGTTTTATCGCTTACTTACTTACATGTAAGTTTTAAAAAAGATCAGTTGAGAACTGAAAGGGCTACTGTGATGACAAGGCCAAAAATAGACATTTTTAGAAATCAAGGGGAGGTAACTCTATGACAGGAAGACTGACCTTGCCAGTTTTTTAACTCACCCAAGATTTTATCCCTGGCTTACTTATATGTAACTTTCAAGTTGATCAGATGAAAACTGAAAGGGCTACCGCAATGACAAGGTTGAATATAGGTGTTTTTAGTAACAAGAGGGCCATGATGGCCCTGGATCGCTCACCTGATCCTATTGTACAAACGGAATTGTGGGTAATATATGGTGGAGTGGAGGGTTTGAGCAATTTTGGTTGGACCCAAAGACCATTTCTGTGAAATTAATTCAAAATCAGTCTGCCTGTTTAGGAGTAGAAGTCATTTTGAGAAGTAGAAGCCATTTTTGATGAAATGACATCTCAAGCCCTGCTGCCCAATGAAACCAATGGGGTTTAAATGTATTGATGGTTCCACTTGCACCACTTTGCCTAGACAGGCTAAAACCTTCAAAGTGGTTTACCAATATTCCTGTAGAAGCACCTTGCAGCCAAGGTGGGTGGGGGCCAAAACTTTCAAAAGACATCTGTCTCTAAAAGGAAGCAATTTTATAGGAATGTTCTATGAGTGACCCTCTAACAATATTGCTAAAAATATTTTGCTTAACTGAACATGATGGCCACCACAGCTAAAAACCTCAAACCTCATTCCTGTCAAATAATTTCATAATCAATCCACTGGTTAAGGAGAAGAAGTTGTTTAAAGGTTTTGTTCACCAGAGCGGCATAGTTTGAGCAATTTTGGTGGAGGGTCACCCAAGGAACATTCCTGTCAAGTAATTTCAAAATCCATCCACTGGTTAAGGAGAAGAAGTCGTTTAAAGGTTTTTTCTATTTTTAGCTCTGGCAGCCATCTTGTTCACCAGAGCAGAATGGTTTGAGCACTTTTTGTAGAGGGTCACCCAAGGAACATTCCTGTGAAGTTATTTCAAAATCCATCCACGGGTAAAGGAGAAGAAGTTGTTTAAAGTTTTTTCTATTTTTAGCTCTGGTGGCCATTCTATTCAACCGAGCAGAACGGTTTGAGCAATTGTGGTAGAGGGTCAACGAACGAACATTCCTGTGAAATAATTTCAAAATCCATCCACTTGTTAAGGAGAAGTCATTTAAAGGTTTTTCTATTTTTAGCTCTGGTGGCCATTTTGTTGACCTGTTTGTTGGAACGGTTTGAGCAAATTTGGTAGAGGGTCACCCAAGGAACATTCTGGTGAAATAATTTCAAAATCCATCCACTGGTTAAGGAGAAAAGTGTGTTTAAAGTTTATTCTATTTTTCGCTCTGGCGGCCATTTTGTTAACCCGAGCTGAACAGTTTGAGCAATTTTGGTGGAGGGCCACCCAAGGAACATTCCTGTTAAGTGATTTCAAAATCCATCCGCTGGTAAAGGAGAAGAAGTCGTTTAAAGGTTTTTCTATTTTAAGCTCTGCCGGCCATTTTGTTTACCCGAGCGGAACAGTATGAGCAGTTTTGGTAGAGGGTCACCAAACAAACATTCCTGTGAAATAATTTCAAAATCCATCCACTGGTTATGGAGAAGAAGTCGTTTAAAGGTTTTTCTATTTTTAGCTCTGGTGGCCATTTTGTTCACCCGAGGGGAACAGCATGAGCAATTTTTGTAGAGGTTTGCCAAAGGAACATTCCTGTGAAATTTCAAAATCCATCCACTGTTTAAGGAGTAGAAGATGTTTAAAGGTTTTTTCTATTTTTAGCTCTGGTGGCCATTTTGTTCACCCAAGCAGAACTGTTTGAGCAATTTTGGAAGAGGATCCCCCAAGGAACATTCCAGTGAAATAATTTCAAAATCCATCCACTGGTTTAGGAGAAAAAGTCGTTTAAAGCTTTTTCTATTTTTAGCTCTGGCGGCCATTTTGTTCACCCGAGCGGAATGGTTTGGGCAATTTTGGTAGAGGGTCACCGAAGGAACATTCCTGTGAAGTAATTTCAAAATCCATCCACTAGTTAAGGAGAAAAAGTCGTTTAAAGCTTTTTCTATTTTTAGCTCTGGCGGCCATTTTGTTCACCCGAGCGGAAGGGTTTGAGCAATTCTGGTAGAGGGTCACCCAAGGAACTTTCCTGTCAAGTAATTCCGAAATCCATCCACTGGTTAAGGAGAAGAAGTTGTTAAAAGGTTTTTCTATTTTTAGCTCTGGCGGCCATTTTGTTCACCCGAGCTGAACGGTTTGAGCAAAAATGGTAGAGGGTCATCCAAGGAACATTCCTGTGAAACAATTTCAAAATCCATCCACTGGTTAAGCAGGAGAAGTCGTTTAAAGAATTTTCTATTTTTAGCTCTGGGGGCCATCTTGTTCACCTGAGCGGAACACTTTGAGCAATTTTGGTAGAGGATCACCCAAGGAGCATTCCTGTGAAATTAGATGAAAATCTGTCCAGCAGTTTTGGAGGAGAAGTTGTTTAAAGCAAAAGTTGACGACGGACGGACGCACGCACGCACGGACGACGGACAAAGACTGATCCCAAAAGCTCACCTTGAGCACTTCGTGCTCAGGTGAGCTAAAAACAAGGGGACTAACTCTATGGCAGACAGGCCGACATCACCAGTTTTCAAACTCATTCGAGCTTTATCCCCAACTTACTTGTAAGTTTCAGGAAAATACCATCAAAACTGAAGGGGCTACGGTGATGACACAGTCAAAAATAGGCATTTCCAGCAATCAAGGGGACGTAACACTACAAATAATGTGCCGATCTTGCCAGTTTTCAAACTCATCTGAGCTTTTATCCCAAGTCTAATATTTAAAGTTTCAGCAAGATCCTATCAAAACTGAAGGTGCTACGGTGATGACAAGCATTTTCCCAATTCTAAGTCATTCAATTTCGATAAAAAACTAATGTCATCAATGCCCCACCAGAGGCATGCTACAGGAAAGAAATGATTGAGATCAGCCTTGAGGCTGCAGAGATATAACTGGTTAAAAGTGTGAACAACAAGGGATGACGGACGATGGATGGACTACCATCCTATAAGCTCTCCTGATACCTTCCGTCCAGTTGAGTTAAAAAGACGACATTTTCAGATGCCGCTTTTCTTGGCATCTCATCGGTTTACAGGCATACTTTTTGTGTGTATGACGAAACTCAGTTATCCTCAACTTGAGCTAACAAACTGTCCAGAGCCATATTTGGCTGAAATAACATATTGTCTTTCTTGGACTCCTCCAGTTCTGAAAGCCTATTGTACATGTCCTTCTTGTCTTTTAATGAAGACGGGAGATTCTGTAGGCTGCGTCTTGTCGATCGACGGACTGGCGTGATCACTTTACAGTTATCTCCTGTGCAGCTACCAGACTCTTTAGCTGATTTTCTGAAAGGGAAAAAAGAGAGAAAATAAGCATTGTATGGTAAGTGATCCATCAAGTCATCTGATTACATACCTGCACACTGTAATGTAGGGATTGTCAAGCCAAAAGGGACCTTGGGCCATATGCACCCAATGTCAGGCTTGGGGCCAATTACATTTGAAAGTAATTGATTAAATTACAATTACTTAGCCCTAAAAATGTAATTGATTAAACTACAATTACAACATCATATGAATGTAATTGATTAAATTAAAATTACTTTTACAATGTAATTGATTAAATTACAATTACTTTTGCAATGTATTATCTAGAAGTATTACAGGCATGACACTTTAACTCATGTTAAACAAATACTAATACTAATAATTAATAGATGTTCATTTAAACTACATGTTTAAAATGAAGCACAATCTCAAACAAACTTAATGCAGAACTAAATTTATGTAAACTCTCTTTTAGCTTTTGTAAAGTTCTACCAGTATTCTTGAGTTGATGCATCCATTGTGAACAATGCACAAGTTATCATAACCAAAGCAAAAATCAGCTATCCTAAGTACACTTTATCACCATCAGTTTTTCAAAAGTTGCATCTTTCATTCTACACAGACAGACAGACAGGCTGGACAAAAAGTGTAGCCCCAGATCAGGCTGCTCATGGAGGAGCAGTCTTCACAGGAGCAGTTTGATCAGTGTAGACTTTTTGCCCAACCTGTCTACATAATTTGGGCACACATTGATAAATGCAATTAATATTTTCAGATGAACTGTTTGAAGTCTTAGAATTTCAGTATGTACATGTAAATCAGTCTCAGTTGTCAGTATGTGATTAAAACTAAATTTATCAACACAAACCTTTAGACAAAATTTAGAGTTGATATTGTTTTTCAAAGTTATACATCAAGAGGGACTGGAAACAGTTATGCAGTTTTTCACACCTGAATGCAGATGGTTACTCAACAGAACAATAGAAAATTATAGATGCCATACAATTTATTTACCAGTGAAAAGAACTGTAAAATATGTATAAAAATTGACATCTGAAAAGTTTGTTATAATCACATGGAAATTTTCAAAAAGATACCTTTTCTAAGAAGAAATGCGTCCAAAAGATGCGAATTAAAGGCCAAACAGAGTGTACCCTGATCAGACTGCTCTTCTAGACAGTCTTATTTGAGTATGCACTGTTTGACCAGGCCTGTCTGTCCAATACCTTAGGATCATTATGGTAGTTGATAATAAAAGCACCGCAGACACTGCATAATACCCCGCCACTGCTAAGCAATGTCACTTATTTGAAAAATATATCAAGGCTAAATAACTAGAAAGGGGATAGCAGAGATATGATCCGCAAGTGTAATGTCTTAATGTGAGTGGCTGAAGTTGTTAGAAGATGTAGGAAGCATATGTAAAAATCCATTTTTCAGACATCTGATGGGAAGGCAACTCAATAAGTTGACATTATTAGAAAATTATGGAGGCAAGTATTTACCTTAAATGGCTGTGGAACATGTATCTTTATGTGGTACATGTAAGAATTTCATGTTTTTCGATGTACTGCCTGTCTGACTATATTCTTTCGTGAAGACTGATCATGAAGTAATTTCTACGGTCATTGTGCTCCTTCTGCTGATTCAAGAAGGGCAGGCATGAAGTATGTGCACTAAGTACTGGTTAACCACTTAAACTCTGTTCAGAAAATCTGAATCATCGATTTTTTCGTTTCTTCATTTTAATACTCACTTTAGCCCATACATCACAATGGGAAAGTTGTAGGCCTCGCCCTCCGCTGATTTCTCCAACAAGTCGTATGCCTCTGCGACAGCCAGGAAAGGCTGTGATTATTTGGAGAAAATTGCAAAATCTAAATTTTTTGTTCCCAGACTAAGACATTCTGACAGGTTCGACACACCCTTTTAAATCATATATAGAAGTGGTTACTGCTCTTGTAAATTACAAGGGCGTCTATATTGAATTTGCACGATCACTTCATGGAAAATCATTAGCTGTGACACCACATCCGATAGCGGTATAATTCATTTTGACCACTGTTGACAGCACATCGCGCTAGTGGCTCCCCGTTCCAAGTGAGCTTCTATCTAGCCATTCGAATGTAAGGTGTGTCGTTATTGCATATCTATTTATAAAGTGCATCACATGGATTTGAATATGTATTATTTTACCTGACAATTATCGTCAAATGTACTTAGTCTGTGGTCTCATTTCTTTGTTTTCCAATTTTCTCCAAATAATCACAGCCTTTCCTGACTGTCGCAGAGGCATACGACTTGCTGGGGAAATCGGCGGAGAGTCCTGTCTAACTCTTTCCCATAGTGATGTATGGGCTAAAATGAGTATTAAAAGGAAGAAATGAAAAAATCGATGATTCAGATTTTCTGAACGGAGTTAAGAAGGGCCTTTATTTTAGGCATCTATTTGGTTAGGCTTTTACTACACATTCCAAGGGTGAGGTTGATTAGGCTTCAATCAAAAGAATTAAGCATAAATGGCAACTAATCATAATTTAAGATGTTTGTGGGTGATCTTTTGGCATTCTCACAGGGACAAAATCCACAAATTAATTCTGGCATGGGTAGATGTTCTATCTTACCTTTTTCACTATTAGATAGCAGCCCAGATTATCATGTGATCAGAGTAGTAAACTGGCAAGGTCCCAACCATTAAGTCCTCTATATATCTGTGAAGTTTCATCGAGATATTCCATATAATAAGGGAACAAGAGGCCAAAAACCATTTTTCAGATATTTCAAAGGCAGATAACTCAATCGCTGGGAAAGCCAGAGTCATGTTCCTTTGCCACAGTATATAACAATTCATCTACTACATATCTATGAAGTTTCAGCAAGATATTGTAAATGATAAACAAACTACAGTCAAAAATGCATTTTTTAAATACGTCAAGGGCAGATAACTCAAGAACTGGAACAGCCAGAGTAGCAGTCCTTGGCCACAATATGAACCGGTAAGTCCTCTATATATCTGTGAAGTTTCATCCAGATATTCCATACAGTAAGGGAATTAGAGGCCAAAAACCATTTTTCAGATACTGAAAAGGGCAATAACTCTGCTAAAAATTAACGGATTTTGCCCATTATTTGAAAAACATTGAGCACATTCATTAACTTTTATGGAAGGTAACAGTTTGAACATGTCTAACTGCAGTTTGTTAGGAATTACTAACATTATGATGAGTATACAAGCTAGCAAAAGTATGTAAAGAATTGGTCTGCTGTCCAGAAGTCTGATATTTTTGCACAAATTCACAATTTATACATGTATATTAACAGAAAAGTAATCAGAAAATAATCAAGATTACAGGCAAAAATATGGAAGTAATTGATTAAATTAAATTAGTTGTAATCAGAAAAATGTCTAATTACTGATTACATCAGATTACTTGAAAACATGTAATCGATTACAGCTGATTACGATTACAGGTTATGATTACCCCAAGTCTGCCAAATGTAGACATAAATACGCCTCCTTACTTATTAGCTCACCTGGGCCGAAGGCTCCAGGGGAGCTTATAGTACAGTGGGTCGTCCATCTGCCCACACCTTTGACCACTTACATCTATGCAATCTGCAGTATGCCTCTGGTGGGGTATTGATAACATGTGCTTTTTGTTGAAATTGTATGAAAACTTTGTAAGGTCCCTAACAAGGTTTCCCTTACAATAGGAAAATGCTTATCATCACCCTAGTGCCTTAAGTTTTGATCAGATCTTTCTGAAACTTACATGTTCGGTAATCGCTGTGGGTAAAAACTTTGATGAGTTCCAAAACTGGCTAAACCAGCCCATTAATCCTCTTAGTTGCTTAGTTACGTCCTCTTAATTGCTGACAATGCCTAATTTTAGATAGCTCCAGGTCAGCTTATGCCATGGCCTGTTGTTTGTCATCTGTCCATCCGTCCGTCGTTAACTTTTCACGTTTTCGGCATCTCCTTCTGAACCAGAAGTCAGATTAAGCTGATACCTGGTGGGAGGCATCCTGGCGACATGAATACTCAGATTTGCTAAAATGGAGAATGAAGATTTTTGAAGGGTTTTTACCTTATATGGGCCATCATGGTCTTGTGACCTGGACCCCACAAACAAACTTTAGTTCCCAATCCCATGATATTGCTCCACATGATATTTGACTTTATAGACTCAGTTTCAGATGAGATGTTTGAAAATGTTGACAGACAACAGGAAAAATAGACCACAGACCCTTGCGATACTATAAGCTCAACACTGAGCCTTTGACTGAGGTGAGCTAAAAATGCATCTGAGAATGTTGTTTGTTAATGTTGTCTGCTGAATTTCTTGCAAACATTTTAAAAATACTTTTGCATACAGTCAAAGAGTGTGGACACTGATTAGACCAGAGGAGCAGTCGGATCTTATTTATTGGCACAGTTTGGGTTAAACTACAAACCTATCAGAGAATGGTGCAACTTCTGACACTGTGTAAACAATGGCTGATGACTGGAACATGTTCTCTTCCTGGATTCCTGATCTCCTTGGTGTGCCTTTTCTCTTCTTTGCAGCACGAAGCTGCTCGTTGTTCACATATTTAACTGACTCTGATAACATCTTGGCAATGTGTTCCCTAGGCTGTTAGCAGGAAGTAACAAAATTAAAATAAAAACAGATAAAACCACAATAAGACCTAGGTGACTACTGAAAACTCACATCAGGCCAGCCTGGGCAGAAAAATTGCTTGTTGTTTTTTTAACAGCTCAGCGAAGCTCATGTTAGATCAGAATATCCATATGTGCAGGCCCATCTGAGTATTCACCGGTCACACAGGTCTTACTATAGGTTCTGTTGTGCATTTGATCAAAATATAAAAGTGAATGATTACATCAACAACCTTCAAGTATTGCTATGTCTGGAGCTTTTGTAAATTATATAAACATGATTGAACTAGAGGCAGTTTGGTTCAGGAGATGTCGCCATGGCGGCCAGCTTGGATATAGGAGTGGAATGATTTTTGCAAATCTGAATCTCCATGTCACCCCGATGCCTCCCATTAAGTTTCAGCATTCATCCTTTGGTATGGGAAGAGATGTTGTGTGAAGAATTTCAAGATTGCCCCAATGGCGGGCCACCTTGGAAATCTAAACAGAACTATTTTTGCAAATCTGAATCTCCATGTCACCTCAATGCCTCACATCAAGCTTCAGCTCAATTCAACCTTTAGTTCGGGAGATGTTCGAAGAATTTCAAGATGGCCACCATGGCAGCCATCTTGGATATCTGAATGAAACGATTCTAGCAAATCCATGTCATCCGGATGCCTCCCATCAAGTTTCAGCTCAATTCGACCTTTGGTTCGGGAGATTTCGTTGTACAAGTTTGGGTTTGTGGAATGTAACCAAGGAACAATATGTGTTCCACATATTCTTACCTGGCACTATTAATGCAACGGAAGGTCAGGTGGTTTTTCTCCGGGTACTCCGGTTTTCGCCCACCTATGATTAACGATCGGCTCGATATGAGTGAAATAATCTTGAAAGGGCCGTAAAACCAAAACCAAAAAAAAAAACAAGAGGGCCCAGAGGGCCCTGGTTCGCTCACCTGATCCAATGTATAACAAGTGGGCCCCGGGCAGGGTCAATTTTGGCCCCAGGGCTATAATTTGAACAATCTTGGTAGAGGTCCACAAGATGAAGCTTCATAACAAATATCAAAGACCTAAGCCTTGTGTTTCAGAGAAGATGATTTTTAAAGATTTTCCCTATATAAATCTATGTAAAACCAAAGGGCCACATGGCAGAGGCATTTTTGGTCTCAGGGCTATAATTTGAACAATCTTTATAGAGGTCCACTAGCTGAAGCTTCATAACAAATATCGAAGACCTTAGCCTTGTGGTTTCAAAGAAGAAGATTTTTCAAGATTTTCCCTATATACGTCTATGTAAAACCAAAGGGCCCCGGAACGGGGGCATTTTTGGCCCCAGGGCTATAATTTGAACAATCTTGGTAGAGGTCCACAAGATGAAGCTTCATACCAAATATCAAAGACCTTGGCCTTGCAGTTTCAGAGAAGAAGATTTTTCAAGATTTTCATTATATAAGCCTTTGTAAAACAAAAGGGCCCTGGTGCGGGGGCATTTTTGGCCCCAGCACTATAATTTAAACAATCTTGGTAGGGGTCCACTAGATAAAGCTTCATACCAAATATCAAAGACCTGGGCCTTGCGGTTTCAGAGAAGAAGATTTTTAAAGATTTTCCCTATATAAAGTAGAAGTAAAACAAAGATCAGGAATTGATACAATTAACTTACTCCACCCATAAAAGACACCAAAGGGAAAGAAATACAAACATTAAGCGACTAGACCATAATGGAAACCTAAACAAAGGAAGGCCATAAGGACAGTTACTTTCCCACAAAATGGCCATATGGCCATCCAAAACCAAAAGACACAAGTGATACACACAGTAAGTAACAAACAACAACATAAATAAATCGCCTGCCCATGTAAAACCAAAGGGCCCCCGTGCGGGGGCATTTTTGGCCCAAGCACTATAATTTGAACAATCTTGGTAGAGGTCCACTAGATGAAGATTCATACCAAATATCAAAGACCTGGGCATTGCTGTTTCAGAGAAGAAGATTTTTCAAGATTTTCCCTATATAAGCCCATGTAAAACCAAAGGGCCCCCGTGCGGGGGCATTTTGAGCTCCAGCACTCTTATTTGAACAATCTTGGTAGGGGTCCACCAGATGAAGCTTCATACCAAATATCAAAGACCTGGGCCTTGCGGTTTCAGAGAAGAAGATTTTTAAAGATTTTCCCTATATAAGCCCATGTAAAAATAAAAGGGCCCCCGTGCGGAGGCATTTTTGGCCCCAGCACTATAATTTGAACAATCTTGGTAGGGGTCCACTAGATGAAGCTTCATACCAAATATCAAAGACCTGGGCCTTGCGGTTTCAGAGAAGAAGATTTTTTAAGTTTGCGGTGAAAAAAATCTATTTTTGGCTACTGTGACCTATATGTGCAACGGACCGGAACCATTTGAACAACTTTGAAAGGGGACCACCTAAGGATCATTCCTGTGAAGTTTGGTCAAAATACGATCAGTGGTTAAGGAGGAGATGTCGTTTGAAGAAAAGTTTACGGACGCACGCACGCACGGACGCACGACGGACAAAAAGTGATCCCAAAAGCTCACCTTGTCACTACGTGACAGGTGAGCTAAAAATAGTATGAAGGGAGTATTGCCCATTTGACAGGTCTGAGCGGGTAGCACCCGGTATGCTCATCTTATTTGGAGGAATTTGGGGCTCACGGTGATGTTCATTGCTTCTCTTGTTTTTAATGCTTGTATGTTTGTTATTCTTTTGTAGCTTTTCTCTGTTTTTCGTATTGCCACAAGGCATGGATTGCTTGTGCTTGTTGGGACCGCCCCATTGAGGTGGTTTCCTGTAATCACCAGCAATCTATGTTATTTTTTTGTTGTTGTTTGTTTGGTTGTTTTTATTAGAAAAGTGTAAAAATCGAACATTTTCATAAACAAGTCAGTTCTAGAACCACCAAAAATGCCTTTATAGCGCACAGGTATATCACCATAATAATATAATTATATTCTTTTAGGCCACTTGTGTCTTATTTTCAGCTCACTTTAATAAAACGCATTTGATTGCATTGCTTATATATAGGTAAGTTAAAAGAACATACACACAAAAAAACGGGAAAGGTAGCAAAGGACTGAGACCAAATTTATGTCATTGACAGTGTTAGTCGCGACTGATCTGTCCGTCGGAATGAATTCAGTCACGTCATTACACTGTCTATACATCGAGCTGGACGTGCTGGTTATCTTAATCTCTATATTTTTTTCATTTTTTATTGTTATTTCGTTTTTCTCTGAAGACATATACAGTGTGTGCATGGAAAAAAAAATGTTCCCGGTTTTTTACTTTCATATAGACTTGTCTTTTCATTTTAGCCGAATACCGCTTTCGGCTACTTACAATGGTCTAAATTTAAAATAACTATACGGTGCAAAAACAGATATACCAAACGTAGTTAAGATTTCAAGCGCCAACGTTAGAGGACTCCATGATCAGCAAAAACGTAGGGACATGTTTTGTCATATGAGAAGTAAACAATTCCAAATGTACTGTTTACAAGATACTCACTTTACTGATAAATTAGAACCTTATATTCGGGCAGAATGGGGAGGGGAAGTGATATTTAATTCCTTTACTTCAAACGCCAGAGGGGTTTGCATTCTATTTAACATACATAAAGTTAAAAGAGATATGGGGGGTAATAGCTTGATACAAGACATGGAAATAGAAGGGAAAAGGGTAACACTTATAAATTTATATGGACCCAATGAAGACTCGCCCGAATTTTACCAAGCTTTGGTAGAAGGTATTGAAGATTTTGAGAATGATACATGTATTATTTGCGGTGACTTCAACTTAGTCCAAGATCAAGACTTAGATACTTATAATTATGTACATATTAATAACCCGAAGGCAAAAGCATACATACTTTCTATGAAAGAGGAGTTAAATCTTGTTGACCCATACAGGGAAGTAAACGAACATACAAAGAAATACACATGGCGTAAACCTAACCCTCTAAAACAAGCTAGGCTGGATTTTTTTTTAGTCTCTGATAATTTTATGAGTAGTATACACAATACTGAAATTTTACCGGGTTATAGGTCCGATCATTCTATTGTAGTACTATCAATTTTACTAAATGAGTTTAAAAAAGGTAAAGGTTTATGGAAATTTAATAATAGCCTTTTAAAAGATAGGGAATATGTAGAAACTGTTCCAAAATGCATCAAAAAAGTTAAAGAGCAATATATGTTACCCGTATATAACCTAGATTACATAGAAAACAGAAACTGTAATGATTTACAATTTACTATTTCAGACCAGTTATTTTTAGAAACTCTCCTTATTGAAATCCGGGGTAAAACTATTTCCTATGCTGCCTATAAAAAGAAACAAAAAGATCTTAAAGAAAAACAATTAGAAAAAGAAATAAAACATCTTGAAGAATCCGATACTTTAAATCTACCTTTATTAGAGGAAAAGAAAACAGAACTGCAAACTTTACGTAAAGAAAAAATACAAGGTATTATGGTACGAGCAAGATTAAGATGGGCCGAAGAGGGCGAAAAACCTACAAAGTATTTTTGTGCTTTAGAGTCAAGAAATTATACTAATAAAACAATACCTAAGGTTTTAACAGATGACGGAATTTTTATTACGAAACAAGATGATATTTTAAAGGCGGTACAACAATTTTATGCAGATCTATACAAACATAGGGATATAAATGATTTAAACATCAACGAAATTTTAAACATAGATTACCCCGTTTTATCAGAAGAGGAGAAAAATGAATTAGAAGGTGAAATAAGGGAACAGGAGGTCGCTTTTGTACTGAGTAAAATGAAAAACAATAAAAGCCCGGGCTCTGACGGTTTTTCAGCAGAATTTTTTTAATTTTTCTATTCAGATTTAAAATATTTCATTGTTAAGGCAATAAATGAGGACTATAGATTAGGGATGTTATCGGTTACCCAGCGACAGGGTTTAATCACGTGTCTCCCAAAGGGAGAAAAAGCAAGGCATTTCATTAAAAACTGGAGACCAATTACCTTGTTAAATGTTATATATAAAATAGCATCGGGATGTATCGCTGAAAGAATTAAATCAACACTTTCAAAACTTATTTCTCATGATCAAACCGGTTTCATATCCGGAAGATATATAGGTGAAAATACTAGATTTATTTATGATATTTTAAAATATGTCGATGACGAAGATATACCAGGTTTGCTAATTAAATTTTAAACATAGATTACCCCGTTTTATCAGAAGAGGAGAAAAATGAATTAGAAGGTGAAATAAGGGAACAGGAGGTCGCTTTTGTACTGAGTAAAATGAAAAACAATAAAAGCCCGGGCTCTGACGGTTTTTCAGCAGAATTTTTTAAATTTTTCTATTCAGATTTAAAATATTTCATTGTTAAGGCAATAAATGAGGACTATAGATTAGGGATGTTATCGGTTACCCAGCGACAGGGTTTAATCACGTGTCTCCCAAAGGGAGAAAAAGCAAGGCATTTCATTAAAAACTGGAGACCAATTACCTTGTTAAATGTTATATATAAAATAGCATCGGGATGTATCGCTGAAAGAATTAAATCAACACTTTCAAAACTTATTTCTCATGATCAAACCGGTTTCATATCCGGAAGATATATAGGTGAAAATACTAGATTTATTTATGATATTTTAAAATATGTCGATGACGAAGATATACCAGGTTTGCTTTTAATCGTGGATTTTGAAAAAGCATTTGATTCAATTTCATGGGACTTTATTCAAAAAGTTTTACTTTTTTTTAATTTTGGTAATTCAATAAAGAAATGGATTAATACATTTTATAATGGAATAACATCTTCGGTTATACAAAACGGATTTCTGTCAGAATTTTTCTCAATACAAAGAGGCTGTCGCCAAGGCGACCCCCTGTCTCCCTATATTTTTCTTCTATGTGCAGGGATCTTGTCCCTTATGTTAAAAAATAACACTAATCTTAAAGGAATCAACATTGGTGGAGTAGAGTATACACTATCGCAGTATGCAGATGACACCACAATACTCTTAGATGGAACTGAGCAGTCACTAACAGAGGCGCTTGATACTCTTAATATGTTTGCTCATATGTCAGGCTTAAAAATGAATTCTTCTAAAACCAAAGCGGTTTGGATTGGGAGCAGAAAATTCTGTGGAGAAACCTTTAACCATAGGTTCAAATTAGATTGGACAGAGCGAAATTTTACAATATTAGGAATTAATTTTTCTTGTAACCTAGATGATATATTAGAGTTGAACTATAAAGATAAGATAACGCAGATTGAGAAAGAGCTTAAACAATGGTCTAAAAGGATTTTAACGCCATTTGGCCGGATAACAATTCTCAAAACCTTGATAATATCCAAGTTAAATCACTTATTCATAGCATTACCAAACCCATCAATGGATACTATTAATAGCCTCCAAAAGAAATTTTTAATTTTATCTGGCAATCCGGAGTAGATAGAGTGAAAAGAGATGTACTCGTGCAAGACTATGAACACGGTGGCTTAAAAATGATTAATTTAGTAAATTATATAGTAGCTCTTAAATCCACATGGATACGGAGATTAATTGTAAAAGACACTAAATATAAGACACTTTTCGAATCTAAATATGCTCCTTTAGACCAGTTAATGAAACGAGGAACAGAATTTATAAAACAAATAAGATCTAATAATACAAATCTATTTTGGAATGATGTTTTAGAGGCCTGGGTCGAAGTAAATAAACATACCGAAATTTCCGTTGTTGAAGATATATTATCAGTAAATCTATGGGACAATAACAATATTCAAATAAATAATAAATCGATTTTTTATCAAAGATGGTTTGAAAAAAATATATGCTTTATAAGAGATCTTATAAGCGAAGATGGATCTTTCTTAAATTATGATCAGTTTGTACAGAAATTTGATATAAATACTAACTATCTTGATTATTTTGGCATAATTTCATCTGTGCGAAATTATGTCAGAAATGTTAATATCAGATTAACGCCTATACCATTGAGTAATTGCTATCTTCCATTAAGTATAAAAGAAATAATGAAACACAAAAAAGGAAGCAAACATATTTATAATCTTATTAATGAAAAAGTAATTACGTTAAAAAGTCAACGGAAATGGAATGAAATTTTTAACAGAGAACTAGATTGGAAAACTATATATAACATACCTGCAAAATCTTGTACTAACACAAAATTGCATTGGTTTCAATATAGGATTCTCCACAGGATTTTAGCAACCAACGACTTTCTCCATAAGATTAATATAAAAAATGATAATCTCTGCAGTTTTTGCCACGTACAGCCCGAGACTTTAGTTCATTTATTTTGGAATTGTAGAATAGTTTCTGATTTTTGGGATCAAATTGAAAAATGGATTAATGAAAAGATTAATGGGTCTATTAGTATAGCTATGTTTTGTGTCTTTTTTGGTATTTCCTACAACCAAGATTGCAATAAGCCATTCAACTATATCATTATTTTGACAAAATACTTTATTTATAAGTGTAGAATCAATAATAAACCCTTAAATTTTAATATATGGAAATTTGAAATTAAAAATTCTTTGGCGTCAGAAAAAATGATAGCTATTAAAAACTATCACTATACAAAATTTCAAAAATATTGGGGCAAATGGATAACAATATTTGAAGATTCGAACTGACTTATTTTAAGCCTGACAAAAAGTAGTCTGACCGTAATTAAGAACCTTTAACTATGATAGTAAAAATGTCGTCTTAAAAGCCATTGTGAATAATTGAGCTTAATTACTGCAACACAAGTCCATGTATACGTGTATATGAGTATATATAGGATCATATGCGCATGAATATATGTATGTGTGTGTATATGACGTGCCTATGTCATATTGCACTTACATTTGTGGGTGTATATATGCACACCCCGATAGGCGCGTGTATATGTATAGTTTATGTATGTGTATGCATGTATATGTGTACAGGTCTATGTATGTATATATGTACTTGATACTTGGGAAATATTCATTAATGTGTTATACACGTAATTTGCTGTGTATGTCTATGTATGTCTTCAGAATAAATTATAAAAAAAAAAAAAAAAACCTGGCACTATTAATAACCCTCAATGGCTCAAACTAACTGTCTCCAACAAATTTTCATGGTCCATTGAAATTTGACTACTTTTTTAAGTTTCTGAATAAGCCCAATAAATACATTTTCAGGGGAGGTAATTGCTTCAAAAGAATCTTAAATTTTAGGTTTTTTTTAATTACATAACTGGTGTTTACCTGCTAAGGAAGCCCATCGGGACTTGAAGAAATAGATAGGGCTGCATCATAAGAACCAAACTATGGACTGCTCCACATCATGGTCTACCTATATATCATCACTTGCCCCATAAACCTGCAGTCGTGGGTTTGATCCCAGGCTTCTCAAGATTTTCCACTGCTGAAGTGTACTTCCTCAAATGTTTCATGGTAATTTTTTTTGTTCGGCAAGCTCATGAGACTGGCTCTTTACACGAAGGGGACTTGATAACCTTCAGAGAGTTCCAGGTCATATGGACATTTGTTGCATCGAACCGGAGAGACATGGCCAATGAAGCGATACTGATGATCGCTACCAATAAGGGTGGATTTAGACGGACCCAAATTTAAAATATGCCCCGTCCCTTCATCAACAGAAGGGGATCCACCCTTGGTGCCAAAGGTCTCAGCCCGGACAGAGTCCTCAATACTGCCAGATTTGGCTGAGGCAATGTCAGGGTTGCTATGTGGTGTGGGGTTGGTTACCTCCAACGTAGCCATGAGGCCCTGAGAACTTGTCCCGCAAAAAGAAGGATCAGGTTTACAGGGTCCCACCAAGGGGACATTAGGATCGGCGGGGATAGAATCCATCACTGATCTTTATCAGAAGATAAAAAAAACTGAATCTGAGGCATCCAGGATAAAGGTCAGTAAATGACCTTGACCTTTGGAATTGATAAACTTCCATTCAGCTAACTGCAAATATCATTTTTGATGTCACAGCCTACCAGGCAATCAGAAATATCCACTATTTTGCCTTTTTCCCCATACAAATGTCTAAGTGACCAAATTTGACCTTGACATAAAATAGGTGAAGGTCAAACAAAAGTCATCATTTGAACGAATTTGGTAGGGCCACAGTCCCTGATGCCGCATACCAAGTTTCAAGATCATCAACCATTCGATTTTTGAGAACAAGATATTCAAAGGTATTTAACCATAGATGGGCATGGCGGCCATATTGGTCATGTGACCCAGTCCTCACAAACAAACTTTTCTTCCCCCATTCCAAAGAGGCTCCACATGTAATATGGTTTCAATTGGCCAAGTAGTTAAGTGAAGGAGAAGATCAAAATACTGAATCTGAGCCGTCCTGGAGAAAGATCGGGAAATGACCTTGACCTTTGGAACTTATAAACTTCCATTCAGCTGATTCCAAATACCATTTCTGAAGCCACTAGCTACCATGCAATCAGAAAAATCCACTGTTTTGCCTTTTTTCATACAAATGTCTAAGTGACCAAATTTGACCTTGACATAAAACAGGTCCAGGTCAACCAAAGGTCATAATTTGAACAAACTTGATAGGGCTAAAGTCCCCGATGCTGCATACCAAGTTTCAGGATCATCATCTATTCCGTTCTTGAGAAGAAGATTTTTAAAGGTTTTTACCATATATGGGCATGGTGGCCATATTGGTCATGTGATCCAGTCCTCACGAACAAACTTTCGTTCCCCCATTCGATAAAGGCTCCACATGTAATTTGGTTTCAATTGGCCGAGTAGTTTATGTGAAGGAGAAGATGAAAATACTAAATCTGAGCCGTCCTGGAGAAAGATCAGGAAATGACCTTGACCTTTGGAACTTATAAACTTCCATTCAGCTGATTCCAAATACCATTTCTGAAGCCACTAGCTACCATGCAATCAGAAAAATCCACTGTTTTGCCTTTTTCCATACAAATGTCTAAGTGACCAAATTTGACCTTGACATAAACAGGTCAAGGTCAACCAAAGGTCATAATTTGAACAAACTTGGTAGGGCCAAAGTCCCCGATGCTGCATACCAAGTTTCAGGATCATCGTCTATTCCGTTCTTGAGAAGAAGATAATTAAAGATTTTTACCATATTTGGGCATGGTGGCCATATTGGTCATGTGACCCAGTCCTCACGAACAAACTTTCGTTCCCCCATTCGATAGAGGCTCCACATGTAATTTGGTTTCAAAGGTCCGTAAATGACCTTGACCTTTGGAACTTATAAACTTCCATTCAGCTGATTGCAAATTCCACTTCTGATGCCACAGTGACCAAAGTGTGACCAAATTTGACCTTCACGTAAAACAGGTCAAGGTCAACCAAAGGTCATAATTTGAACAAACTTGGTAGGGTCCGAGTCCCCCATGCTGCATACCAAGTTTCAAGATAATCGGCCATTCGGTTCTTGAGAAGAAGATTTTTAAAGGTTTTTACCATATATGGGCATGGCGGCCATCTTGGTCATGTGACCCAGTCTTCACGAACAAACTTTCGTTCCCGCTTCCCACAGAACCTCCACATTTAATTTGGTTTCAATTGGCCAAGAAGTTTCAGGAGAAGTCGTTTGAAAATGTTGACCCAGAAAAGGACGCAGACGCGGACGACGGATCACTGCCTATACTATAAGTTCCCCCGGAGCCTTCGGCTCTGGTGAGCTAAAAACAATGGTTGTCCACATCAGCCTTTTGTTTGCTAAATACAACTAAAACAAAGCATTGCAAAAGGAACAGGCGTCAAAAACCAATAAGAAAGAAATAATGAAAGAAACAAGAGGGCCATGATGGCACTGGATCGCTCACGTGATCCATAGTATAACAAGTGGGCCCCAGAGAGGGCCATTATTGGCCCCAGGGCTTTAATGTGCATAATGTAGAGGGAGGTCTTAAAGGTGAAGAAGCTTCATACCAAACATCAACAAAGGCTATAATTTGAACAATCTTGGCAAAGGTCCACTAGATGAAGCTTCACATCAAATATCAAAGACCTGGGCCTTGGGGTTTTGGAGAAGAAGATTTTTTTTAAAGATATTCCCTACATAAGCCTATGCAAAACCAAATGGCCCCGGGGCTATATAAATCTATGTAAAACCAAAGGGCCCCGGGTTTGGGGGCATTTGTGGCCCCAGGGCTATAATTTGAACAATCTTGGTAGAGGTCCACTAGATAAAGCTCCATACTAAATATCAAAGGTCTTGGCCTTGCAGTTTCAGAGAAGATTTTTAAAGATCCCACTATACAGGTATTAGAGATATACTTATTTGAAATTGTTTACGGACGCATGCACGCTTGCACGGACACACGCACGCACGGACACACACACGCACGACAGACGACGGACAAAAAGTGATCCCAAAAGCTCACCTCGTCACTACGTGACAGGTGAGCTCACCTCATCACTACGTGACAGGTGAGCTAAAAATGGATGAAAACAGAAAATATCGAAAATATCGGTATTGGCGGACTGTATTGTGTTATGATTTTTTTCTGAACTGTGTCACGATATACCGATAATACTGCACATCACTAATCAACGGGTCACATAGAAGTAATAATCCAGGTATGACGTTTCTCCATCAAAAAGTATTCAAGGTAATAAGCAAAATCACTGAACCATGAAATATAGGTCACACTGACCTAGATACAATCATGAGGTCACATGGTAAAAACTAGAATTTGTTTTTCTACAAAAAACACAGATGTCTCCCCCGTTTTTATCCTCTATGTACGACCTTGACATTGGAGGTATTGAGCTGGGTCTTGTGTGCAACACATCATCTAATGAAGATGAACATTTCTGCAAAGTAACTTTAAAAATGTTCATAGAGAAATAAAAAAGTTATTGGCTGTACACAAAAAAGCCCTTTTTACCTTTGACCTCTAAGTATGGCCTTGACCTTTGAGGTACAACACAATGTCTCATGATGGTTACCATTTCTGCCAAGTAATTTCAAAATCCATCAAAGAACAAGAGGCCCATGGGCCTCTATGCTCACCAGAGCTCAGGTGGGCACTGCCAAATTGCAGCCATGTATTTTAACATGATATCATTTTAATCTGCCAAATGAACCCCCATATCCAAATGAGCATCAATGTGGACTCAGTATATGAAACATTAGGCCTTTTATGAAGTAGAGGGGGTGGGGCATGGACCCAATGGAGCCCTGGTTGGTATCACTAAATGTGTCTTATCACAAAGAACAAGAATATATATGGTTTAGCAGTGGGGATCTGCATGGCTGGAAATATAAGTGGAGGGGTTGGAGCATGCCCTGTCGTTCCCAGGAAAGCCCAAGATTGTTGTCCCTAAATGTGTCTCATCAACAGGACCAAGTATATATATGGTTTAGGGGTGGGAATCTGAACGGTTTCCAAGATATCCTTTCATGAAGTGGAAAGGAGAGGACTGGCCCCTGCGGACACCCCTACAGTAGGTGTGCTAATAATAAGGAACAAGAACATATATGAATATGGGGTGGGGATTTGAATGGTTTCTGAAATATATGGCCTTTTATGAAGTGGAAGGGCGGGGCACATTGCCTCAGCACAAAGAGACCCCCAAGTTGGTGTGACTGAATGAGTCTTATCATAAGGAACAAGAATATATATGGTTTAGGGGTGGGGATCTGAACTATTTCTGAGATATGTGGCTTTTAATGAAGTCAAGCGGTGGAGCAAGGCCCGGGCATGCCCCGGGGACTCACAAGCTGGTGTCAATGAATGTGCCTTATCATAAGGAAGATGAATATATATGGTTTAGGGGTGGAGCTCTGAACAATTTCTGAGATATAAGGCCTTTTGTGAAGTGCAGGGGTGGGGCAAGGCCCAGGGAGACCCCCAGGTTGGTGTCAATGAAAGTGTCTTATCATAAGGTACAAGAATATATATGGTTTAGGGGTGGGGATCTGTAAGGTTTCCGAGATATTGTAATATTATTAAATTGAGGGGGTGGGGCATGGCCCCAGCACATCCCTGGGGACCCCCAGGTTGGTGTCACTGAATGTGTCTCATCATAATGAACAAGAACATATATGGTTTAGGGGTGGGGATCTGAACAGTTTCTGAGATATATGGCCTTTTGTGAAGTGAAGGGGTGGGGCATGGCTCCGGCGCACCCCGGAAGACCCCCAATTTGGAGTCAATGAATGTGTCTTATCATAAGGAGCAAGAATATATATGGTTTAGGGGTGGGGATCTGTAAGGTTTCCGAGATATTGGGCCTTTTATGAAATGGAGTGGCGGGACATGGCCCTGGCGCATCCCGGGGGACCCCCAGTTTGATGTCACTGAATGCGTCTTATCATAAGGAACAAGAGTATATAGGGTTCAGGGGTGGGGATCTGAATGGTTTCCGAGATAATGGGCCTTTTATGAAGTGGAGGGGTGGGGCATGGCCTCGGCACATCCCGGAGGACCTCCAGGTTGGTGTCACTGAATGCGTCTTATCAATAGGAACAAGAATATATATGGTTTAGGGGTGGGGATCTGTAAGGTTTCTGAGATATAAGTCATTTTATGAAGTACTGGGGGCGGGGTATGGCCCCGGCACAACCTACTGGACCCCCAGGTTGACATAAAAGCATATGGCTGAGAGAAGTTTACTAAAGGAACATTTTTATGAAAGTTTTGTCAAAATATCTGCAAAGGCTTTGTAGTTAATGCCATTTTTCAATTTTCCCCATTATAAGTCTATGGAAAATCTAAGTTGCCATAGCAACCAAACTAATGAGCCAAATTTCATAAAAAACACAAAACCTGTAAAGGCAAATATGGTGAATATTTCCATAAACTTTCAGCCTCATAGAGCATACGGTTTCTGAGGAGATGATTTTTTAAGTATTTTTCTTTCTATTTTTTCATTTTGGTTTCCATGGCAACCAATACAAATGAGCAGTAGGCCTAAAATCATATGGCAGATAGTAGATTGCCTAAGGAATATTTCTATGAAAGTTTTGTCAAAATATCTGCAGTGGCTTGGCAGTAAATGCCATTTTTCAATTTTCCCAATTATAAGTCTATGGAAACTCTAAGTTGCCATAGCAACCAAACCAATGAGCCGAATTTCATAAAAAACACAAACTTTCAATCCCCCAACCCATGGATGCTATAGATGAAATTTGGGCCCAATGGGCCTAAGGGCTTCAGAGGAGATGTCTTTTAAAAGTGTTGACGTCACACGACGACGCAGACGCCGACGGACAACTGCCTATCCTATAAGCTCCCCCGGAGCCTTAGGCTCTGGTGAGCTAAAAACACTAAACCTGTAAAGGAAAATATAGCAAATATTTTCATAAAGTCTCAACCTCATAGAGCATATGGTTTCTGAGGAGATGATTTTTTAAGTATTTTTTTTAAGTATTTTTTTCCTTAAGCAATCTTCTATCTCCCATATTATTTTAGGCCTACTGCTCATTTTTACTGGTTGCCATGAAAACCAAAATAAACAAAAAAAAAAAAACAAGTATTTTTTGTTTGTTTTTTATGTTTTTTGATTGTTTTGTTCATTTTGGTTTTCATGGCAACCATTAAAAAAGCTGTCAGAAGAGATGGAAAATCCCCCGACAAAAAACCAATATGGCCTTCAGAAGATTGTTCACCAATAGAACATACACCAGAATTAAACCAGCAATATATCACAAAAGTATTGCAGTTATGGCCATCACAAAATTATACTGTCAGGGGACATAACTAAAAAACCAGCGCACTCAGAATTGTGGTTCTTGCGAATGACATGTCTGCTTAAGCTCATGTATTTCTGTAAAAAGTACCAGCAATATGTCTCAAAGGGTATTGGAGATATGGGGATCACAAGCTGGTCAAACTGTTATATCGGAAGGGTAGATAACTCAAATACCACAGCACCAACAGTTGTGGTACTTGCACATGACACCCCTTCTGTACCTTGTATACAATTGTGCAAAGTTCCTTCAATATATCTCAAAGGGTGTTGGACTTATGGCTTTCACAAGGTTATATTGTCTGGGGAGATTACTCAAAAACAGAGCACCCAGAGTTGTAAGTCTTGAGCATGACACACCTGCTTAACCTCATGTACATCTGCATCAAGTACCACCAATATGTCTCAAAGGGTATTGGAGGTACGGAGATCACAAGGTGGCCATACCATTTTATTGGAAGGGGAGATACTCAAATATCATAGCACCCAGAATTGTGTTTCTTAGGCATGAAGTGCCATCTCAACCTTGTATACAATTATGCCAAGTACCATCAATATATCTCAAAGGGTATTGGAGTTATGGTTTTCACAAGGTTATATTGTCAGGGGAGATAATTTAAAAACCAGGGCACCCAGGGTTGTGGTTCTTGACACATCTGCTTAACCTCATGTACAACTGTACCAAGTACCATCAATATATCTCAAGAAGAGAATTGGAGATATGGCCATCACAAGGTAGTGATTCTATATTATTGGAAGGCGAGATAACTCAAAAACCATGGCAGCCAGAGTTGTGGTTCTTGTGCATGACACATGGACAACTGCCTTGGGCTCTGATGAGCTGAAAACACAAAACTTATTGAGGAAAATATGGTGAATAGTTTCATGATGTCTCAGCCTCATAGAGCATATGATTTCTCAGGAGATGATTTTTTTTCTATTTTTTTTCTATTTTTTGCATTTGGTTTCCATGGCAACATTAAAAATGAGCAGTAGGCCTAAATCATATGGCAGATAGTAGATTGCTTATGGAACCTTTCTATGAAAGTTTTGTCAAAATATCTGCAAAGGCTTGGCAGTAAATGTCATTTTCCAATTTTCCACATAATAAGTCAATGGAAACTCTAAGCTGCCATAGCAACCAAACTAAAAAGCCGAATTGCATGATAAACATAAAACCTGTTGAGGAAAATACGGTGAATACTTTCATGAAGTCTCAGCCTCATAGAGCCTATGGTTTCTGAGGAGATGATTTTTTAAGTATTTTTCTTTTTTAATTTTTCGCATTTTGGTTTCCATGGCAACAATAAAAATTAGCAGTAGGCCTAAAATCATATTGCAGATAGTAGATTGCTTAAGGAACATTTCCATGAAAGTCTTTTCAAAATATCTACAAAGGCTTGACAGTAAATGCCATTTTCCAATTTCCCCCCACTGTAAGTTGCCATAGCAACCGAACTAACAAGCCGAATTTCATAAAAAACACAAACTCTCAATCTCCCAACCTAAGGATGCTACAGAAGAAATGTGGGCCTAATCGGCCTAGCGGCTTCAGAGATGGCGTTTGAAAGTGTTGACGTCACAAGACGACGCAGAAGGACAACTGCCTATCCTATAAGCTCCCCTGGAGCCTTCAGCTCTGGTGAGCTAAAAAGAACAGAGACATATATTGTTTAGCAGTGGGATATGTATGGCTCCTAAGATGTAAGGCCTTTTAAGCAGTGGAGGGATTCGGGCATGGTGGATTCCAGAAAAGCCCAAGATTGTTGCAACCTAATGCTGAACAGTTTCTGAGATATGAGGCCCTTTTACGAAGTGGATGGGAGAAAAATGGCCCCTGCAGACCCCACAAGATGGGGTGACTGAATGTGTCTAATAACAATGAACAAGAATATATGTGATTATGTGGTGGTGATTTGAATAGTTTCTGAGATATATGGCCTATTATGAAGTGGGGTCTTATCATAAGGAACAAGAATATATGTGGTTAAGGGGTGGGGATCTGACCGGTTTCTGAGATATATGGCTTTTAATGAAGTAAAGGGGTGGGGCATGGCCCGTGGCACCACAGTGGGGGGGGGACCCCATGCTGGTGTCACTGATTGCGTCTTATCATAAGGAACAAGAATATATATGGCTTAGGGGTAGGGCTCTGAATAGTTTCTCAGATATATGGTCTTTTGTGAAGTTGAAGGGTGGAGCATGCCCCGGGCGAGCCCTGGGGGAACCCTATGTTGGTGTCACTGAATGTGTCTTATCACAAAGAACAAGAATATATATGGTTTAGGGGTGGGGATCGGTAAGGTTTCTGGAATATTTGGCCTTTTCTGAAGTGGAGGGGGTGGGGCATGACCCCCGCACATCCCATGGGACCCTCAGCTTGGTGTCGCTGAGTGCGTCTTATCATAAGGAACAAGAATATATATGATTTAGGGGTGGAGATCTGAATGGTTTCTGAGATAAATGGCATTTTATGGAGGGGGTGGGACATGTCCCCGGCACATCTGGGGGGACCCCCAGGTTGGTGTCACTTAATGCTTTTTATCATAAGGAACAAAAATATATATGGTTTAGGGGTGGGGATTTGTAAGGTTTTGGAATATTTGGCCTTTTATGTGAATTTTGTGGGACTTTTACCCGACATTGAGATGAAATGACATCTCAAGCCATGCCGCCCAATGAAACCAATAGGGTTTATTAGCATGGACGGTCCGCCTCGCACCACGGTTCCTGAACAGGCTTAGATCCTCTAAGCAGTTTACCAGTACTAGTGTGCGGGCCGGATTCAGCTCTGCATGGAAGCATCATGCAGCCCATTTATTTCTTCAAGCCCCTATGGGCGGAGCCAACCTTTTATGAAGTGGAGGAGGTTGGGCATGTCCCAGGCACATCCCGGGTGTCCCCCAGGTTGGTGTCACTGAATGCAACTTATCATAAGGAACAAAAATATATTTCGTTTAGGGGTTTGGATCTGTTAGGTTTCTGGAATACTGGGCCTGTTGTGAAATGGAGGGGTGGGGCATGGCCCAGGCACATCCCGGGGGACCCCCAGGTTGGTGTCACTGAGTGCGTCTTATCATAAGAGACAAGAATATATACGCTTTACGGGTGGGGATCTGAATGGTTTCTGAGATAAATGGCAATTTATGAAGTGGAGGGGGTGGGGCATGTCCCCGGCACATCTGGTGGGATCCCCAGGTTGGTGTCACTTAATGCACCTTATCATAAGGAACAAGAATATATATGGTTTAGGGATGGGGATCTGTAAGGTTTCTGAGATATAAGGCATTTTATGAAGTACTGGGGCGGGGCATGGCGCCGGCACAATCTACTGGACCCCCAGGTTGACATAAAAGCATATAGCTGAGAGAAGTTTACTCAAGGAACATTTCTATGAAAGTTTTGTCAAAATATCTGCAAAGGCTTTGTAGTTAATGCCATTTTTCAATTTTCCCCATTATAAGTCTATGGAAAATCTAAGTTACCATAGCAACCAAACTAAAGAGCCGAATTTCATAAAAAACACAAAACCTGTAAAGGCAAATATGGTGAATATTTCCATAAACTCTCAGCCTCATAGAGCATACAGTTTCTGAGGAGATGATTTTTAAGTATTTTTTTTTTCTATTTTTTTCATTTTGGTTTCCATGGCAACCAAAACAAATGAGCAGTAGGCCTAAAATCATATGGCAGATAGTAGATTGCCTAAGGAATATTTCTATGAAAGTTTTGTCAAAATATCTGCAGCCGCTTGGCAGTAAATGCCATTTTTCAATTTTCCCCATTATAAGTCTATGGAAATTCTAAGTTGCCATAGCAACCAAACTAATGAGCCGAATTTCATAAAAAACACAAACTTTCAATCCCCCAACCCAAGGATGCTCCAGATGAAATGTGGGCCCAATGGGCCTAGCGGGTTCAGAGGAGATGTCGTTTAAAAGTGTTGACGTCACACGACGCAGACGCAGACGACGCCGGACAACTGCCTATCCTATAAGCTCCCCCGGAGCCTTCGGCTCTGGTAAGCTAATAAGGAAGTTACTGACTGTCCCGTTTTTTTACCTTTGACCTCTAGGTATGACCTTGACATTGGAGGTATGGACCTTGGTCTTGCACATGACTCATAGTCTAATGACGGTGAACATTTCTGCATGGTTACTTTATAAAGTCCATCCAGAAATAAAAAAAGTTATTGACTGGACACAAAAAAGAAAACAAACTTTTTTTACCTCTGACCTTAGTATGACCTTGATCTTGCAGGTACCGACCTGGGTCTAGTGTGCACCACATTGTCTCAGGATGGTAACCATTTCTGCCAAGTAATTTCACAATCTATCCAGGAATAAGAAAGTTATTGACTGAACACTAAAAAAGGCCCCTTTTTGTCCTTTGACCTCTTAGAACGACCTTGACATTTGAGATACAAGCTTGGGTTATGCATGCAACACATCGTCTCATGGTGGTTAACATTTCTGCCAAGCAATTTAAAAATCCATCTAAAATAAGAAAGTTATTGACCAAACTAAAAAAAGGGCCCCTTTTTTTACCTTTGACCTCTATGTATGACCTTGACATTTGAGGTACCAAACTGAATAATGCATGCAACACATCGTCTCATGATAGTTAACATTTTTGCAAAGTAACTTCAAATTCTATCTAAAAATAAGCAAGTTATTGACAAAACCCGAAAAAAGGCCCCTTTTTTACCTTTGACCTCTAAGTATGACCTTGACCTTTGAGGTACCAACCTGGGTCATGCACGCAACACATTATATTATATTGGTTATCATTTCTGCCAAGTGATTTCAAAATCCATTTCAAAATAAGAAAGTTATTGACCAAACACGAAAAAAAAGGCCCCTTTTTTACCTTTGACCTCTAAGTATGACCTTGACCTTTGAGGTACCAACCTGCCTCATGCGCTCCACACATCGTCTCATGGTTCTTAATATTTCTGCGAAGCAATTTTAAAATCCATCTCAAAATAAAGAAGTTATTGACCAAATACGAAAAAAAGGCCCCTTTTTGACCTTTGACCTCTAAGTATGACCTTGACCTTTGAGGTACCGACCTGCCTCATGCGCACCACACATCGTCTTTTGGTTGTCAATATTTCTGCCAAGTATTTTTAAAATCCATCTGAAAATAAGAAAGTTATTGACCAGACACGATTTGCCCATACATATATACATACTGACAAACTTCCAAGGGAGATAATTCAAAAAGTATAAATGCGAGAGTTATAGTTCTTGCGCACTGCACATTGTCTAATGCTGATTAATATTTATGTGAAGTTTCGTGGCGATAGCTCGAACGGTTTTCAAGTTATAGAGCGGACACGAATGTGTGACAGACGGACAGACAGACAGACGCCCGGGGGAAAAACAATATGTCTCTCCAAAAAAAATTTTTTTCGGGGGAGACATAATAACCATGGTATGACATTCTCCATCAAATAGTATTTAAGATAATAGGCTAATTCACTAAACCATAAAATATAGGTCACACTGACCTAGATATATTTTGAGGTCAATCATCAGGGCACATGGAAGTAATTATGAAGGTATGACATTTCTCCATCAAATACAATTCGGGATAATATGCAAAATCACTGAACCATGAAATATAGGTCACACTGACCTAGATATATTTTGAGGTCAATCATGGGTCACATGGTATAAATAACACAGGTATGACTTCTCAATCAAATAGTATTCGAGATAACAGACAAAATCACTGAACCTTGAAATATAGGTCACAGAGACTTAAGATATATTTTGAGGTCAATCATGGGGTCACATAGCACTAATATCCCAGGTATGACTTTTCAATAAGGCAAAATCACTGGACCGTGAATAGGTAGGTCATCATGACCTTCACCCTTTTACCCTTGTACCAATGTCATATAGTTGGCTGATGCATAACCAATTGTGTCTATAACTTGTTAGAATACTGGAAAGGTATATAAAAATTACAAATGTGTCCTAGATTTTGACCCCTAGCCCCACCCCATCTGCCCCCAGGTATTACAAAGTATTACAAAGGTGTTCTAGATTTTGACCCCTAGCCCACCCCGGGACATGAACCCAGAGGTCTGTTCTCTTTGAATGTCAGAAGACCCTCCCAGGTACTTAAGTTCCAAATACGAGTGCTCTGTAATGAGTGACTGTTGAGATATTAGGCATTTGAAAAACTTCAATGAAGTGTGACGGGAATGCAAGTGCAAATGCACACATGCACAACCGGGGTGACAACATTATAGCTCTCCTTCGTACAGGCGAGCTAAAAAGCAAAATTTCAGGTGGAAGTTTTTTTGCTTTTAGAGCCCAAGTCAGTGAGGGGAGCCCCTTATCTGAATCTTTGGAATTGGACCATGGGTTTCAGACAAGGATTTTTTAAGTTTTACCCCATTATTAGTCTATGGGAGCCTTGGGCATGGCCATTTTGGACCCCAGGGGCATAGTTGGCAGGATTTATGTAGGTGACAACTAGACATTGCTACATACTAAATATCTAAGGTCAGTGCCATATGGTTTCTGAGAAGAAGATTTTAAAAGTTTTTCCCATTTTAAGTCAATGGGAGCTAATGAGCCGAGGTGTGTGGCCAATTTAGACCCAGGGCGCATGATTGGCAGGATTTATGTTGGTGACCACTTAACATTGTTACGTATCAAATATTTAAACTCTGAGCTTTAGGGAAGATAATTTTTGAAGCAAGTCTATGGGAGCTAATGAGCACCTGGGAGTGACCAACCTGAACTCCAGCGACATGATGGCAGGATATATGTAGGTGACCACTTGACGTTGCCACAATACTAAATATCTAAGCTCTGGGAAGTGTGGTTTCAGAGAAGATTTTTTTTATTTTATACTCTGCAGTGAAATCAATGCATATCTGAAACAAACAAGAGGGCCCAATGGCCCTATATCGCTCACCTGTGTACCAGAAAATCATTAGTGTAGGAGACCACTTGACATTGCTATATACTAAATATCTAAGCTCAGGCAAAGCGGTGTCCATGCTTATAAACCATACTGGTTTCATTGTGCAACAGGGCTTGAGATGTAATTTCATCTCAATGTCGGGTAAAAGTCCCACAAAATTGGAAGAGACATCACCAAAATGACCTATACAGTGTTGACAGGGATGTAAAACCTCAAATCAAAAAAAATCTGTGCCTTATGGTTTTGGAGAAAAAGATTTTTTTTTTTTAAGTTTTTTTCCAGTATAAGTCTATAGGAGCTAATGAGCCCTGGGCTTGGCCAATTTTGACCCAAAGGGCACGGTTGGCAGGATTTATGTAGGCGACCATTTTGTGTTGCTATGTACTAAATATCTAAGGACTGTACTTCATGATTTCAAAGAATTTTGAAGCTTTTTTTTCCATTATAAGTTTGTAGGAGTTAAGGGCCCACAGGATTTGGACCCCAGGGGCATGATTGGCAGGATTCATGTAGGCGACCACTCCACATTGCTACATGCTAAATACCTAAGCTCTGGGACTTATGGTTTCAGAGAAGAAGATTTTTGAAGATTTTTTCCCCCATTTTAAGTTTGTTTTTTTTTTCATTATAAGGGCCCTGTGGTTTCAGAGGAGAAGATTTTTGAAGTTTCTCCAATTGTAAGTCTATGGAAGCTAAAGACCCCTGGGGTGTGGCCAATTTGGATCCCAGGGGCATAACTGGCAGGATTTATGTAGGTGGCCACTTAACATTGCTACATACTAAAAATCTAAGCTCTGGGCCTTATGGTTTCATAGAAGAAGATTTTTTTAAGTTTTTTTCCATTATAAGTCTATTGGAGGTGATGAGCTCGGGCATGGCCAATTTTGACCCCAGGGGCAGTGTAAGCAGGATTTATGTAGCTGGCTATTTTATGTTGCTAGACACTAAATATCTAAGTTCTTTGCTTCACAGTTTCTGAGAAGAAGATTTTTGAAGCTTTTTTCCATTATGAGTCTATGGGAGCTAAGGGGCCCCTGGGCATGGCCCATTTGGACCCCAGGGGCATGATTAGCAGGAAATATGTAGGAGACCACTTGCAGTTGCTACATGCTAAATATCTTAGCTCTGGGCTCTGTGATTTCAGAGAAGAAGATTTTTGAAGTTTTTTTTTTCATTGTGCGTCTATGGGAGCTATTGGGGTCCCAGGGTGTGGCCCATTTGGACCCCAGGGGCATGATTGGCAGGATTTATGTAGGTGACCACTTGTCATTGCTACATGCTAAATAACTAAGCTCTGGGCCCTGTGGTTTCAAAGAAGAACAGTTTTGAAGCTTTTTCCATTATGAGTCTATAGGAGCTAAAGGGCCCCAGGGCTTGGCCCGTTTGGACCCCAAGGGCATGATTGGCAGGAACTATGTATGTGACCACTTGCCGTTGCTACATGCTAAATATCTAAGCTCTGGGCCCTGTGGTTTCAGAGAAGATTTTTGAAGTTTTTTTTTCAATTCTGAGTCTATAGGAGCTAACTGGCCCTGGGGCGTGGCCCTTTTGGACCCCAGGGGCATGATTGCCAGGAATTATGAAGGTGACCACTTGCCGTTGATACGTGCTAAATATCTAATCTCTGGGCCCTGTGGTTTCAGAGAAGAAGATTTTTGAAGCTTTTTTCCATTATGAGTCTATGGGAGTGAAGGGGCCTGGGGCGTGGCCCATTTGGAACCCAGGGGCATGATTGGCAGGAATCATGTAGGTGACCAATTGGCCTTCCTACATGCTAAATATCTAAACTCTGGGCCCTGTAGTGTCAGAGAAGAAGATTTTTTGAAGCTTTTTTACCACTATGAGTCTATGGGAGCCAAGGGGCCCCGGGGCGTGGCATATTTGGAACCTAGGGGCATGATTGGCAGGATTTATGTAGGTGACCACTTGCCCTTGCTACATGCCAAATATCTCAGCTCTGGGCCCTGTGGTTTCAGAGAAGAAGATTTTTCAAGCTTTTTCCATTATGAGTCTATAGGAGCTAAAGGGCCCCGGGGCGTGGCCCGTTTGGACCCCAGGGGCATGATTGGCAGGAATTATGTATGTGACCACTTGCCGTTGCTACTTGCTAAATATCTAAGCTCTGGGCCCTGTGGTTTCCGAGAAGAAGATTTTTGAAGCTTTTTGTTCCATTACGAGTCTATTTGAGCAAAGGGGCCCCATGGCGTCGCCCATTTGGAACCCAGGGGCATGATTGGCAGGAATTATGTAGGTTGCCACTGGCCCTTGCTACAAGCTAAATATCTAAGCTCTGGGCCCTGTGGTTTCAGAGAAGAAGATTTTTGAATTTTTTTTTCATTATGAGTCTATGGGAGCTAAGGGGCCCCAGGGTGTGGCCAATTTGGACCCCAGGGGCGTGATTGGCAGGAATTATGTAGGTGACCACTTGCCGTTGCTACATGCCAAATATCGCAGCTCTGGGCCCTGTGGTTTCAGAGAAGAAGATTTTTGAAGTTTTTGTCCATTATGAGTCTATAGGAGCTAAAGGGCCCCGGGCCTTGGCCCCTTTGGCTCTGGACCCTGTGGTTTCAGAAGATTTTTGAAGCTTTTTTTCCATTATGAGTCTATGGGAGCTAAGGGGCCCCGGGGTGTGGCCAATTTGGACCCCATGGGCATGATTGGCAGGAATTATGTAGGTGACCACTTGTAGTTGCTACATGCCAAATATCGCAGCTCTGGGCCCTGTGGTTTCAGAGAAGAAGATTTTAGAAGCTGTTTTCCATTATGAGTCTATAGGAGCTAAAGGGCCCCGGGCCTTGGCCCGTTTGGAACCCAGGGGCTTGATTGGCAGGAATTATGTAGGTGACCACTTGCCCTTGCTTTATGCTAAATATCTAAGGTCTGGGTCATGTGGTTTCCGAGAAGAAGATTTTTGAAGCTTTTTGTTCCATTGTGAGTCTATGGGAGCGAAGGGGCCCTGGGGCGTGGCCAATGTGGACCCCAGGGGCAGGAATTATGTAGGTGACCACTGGCCGTTGCTACATGCTAAATATCTCAGCTCTGGGCCCTGTGGTTTCCGAGAAGAAGATTTTTGAAGCTTTTTGTTCCATTATGAGTCTATGGGAGCGAAGGGGCCCCAGGGCATCGCCCATTTGGAACCCAGGGGCATGATTGGCAGGAATTATAGAGGTTGCCACTGGCCATTGCTACAAGCTAAATATCTAAGCTCTGGGCCTTGTGGTTTCAGAGAAGAAGATTTTTGAATTTTTTTTTCATTATGAGTCTATGGGAGCTAAGGGGCCCCAGGGTGTGGCCAATTTGGACCCCAGGGGCGTGATTGGCAGGAATTATGTAGGTGACCACTTGCCGTTGCTACATGCCAAATATCGCAGCTCTGGGCCCTGTGGTTTCAGAGAAGAAGATTTTTGAAGTTTTTGTCCATTATGAGTCTATAGGAGCTAAAGGGCCCCGGGCCTTGGCCCCTTTGGCTCTGGACCCTGTGGTTTCAGAGAAGAAGATATTTTAATTTTTTCCCATTGTAAGTCTATTGGAGCTGTATGTTGCCATAGCAACCAGAATTCCAATCTGATCAGCCCAAAAACCTTATGCAGCCTTTCCCCCTACCTGGTGATGCTTCTCATGAAATTTGATCAAGACTGACCATGGGGTATTAGAGATATACTTATTTGAAATTGTTTACGGATGCATGCACGGACGGACGGACGGACGGACGCAAGCACGACGGACAAAAAGTGACCACAAAAGCTCACCTTGTCACTACGTGACAGGTGAGCTAATAAAAATATTTTCACACTGTGAAAATATATGATATTCATACTGTGAAAAATGACATGACTGTGTTACTTTCACAGTAGCAGCCCGGACTACTTTTTCTTGCCAAAATTCATATGCCATTGATAAAATAATTCTGTAAAATACCTTGAAAAACACTCTTTGAACTGTAAAAATACTGCATTCAAAATGGTGATCTGTTTATGTTTTGAAACTGAAAGTTGAGATGTCATAGCCAGGTAAAAATTGTGACCAAATACCGTAAACGTATAAAATATAAAATAAAAAGAAAATTTACCCTTTTTTTTTTTTTTGCAGATAACAAAAGTATTTCATCTCATGTGTTGAAAACATACAAATTTTCGACGTGCTTTGCACTTGTGAAAATTTTGATGTTTTCAACACGCTCAATGAAATATTTTTGGTGTCCACCTCAAAGTAAATATCCTCTTTGAAGTTTTCTCCATTGAAAGTCTAGGGGAGCTATATGTTTCCATGGCAACCAGAATTCCAATCCTGTCAGCTACAAAGTATTATGCAGCCTTTCCTCCTATCAGATTATGCTTCACATGAAATTTGATCAAAACTGGACATTTACTTATTTGAATTTGTGAACGGACAATGACAGATGCTAGATCATTGTCATACTAATACTCTTACCTCACATGAGCCTTTTGCTCACATGAGCTATGGGATACAGGTTGAAATGGAAACACCTTATTTGTTTTGTTTACTTCAATTCATGATTGTATAAACATTACAGCTAATCATAACAGACACATCTGTGTAGACACTTGCAATATTTTGGGCATAAAAAATACATTTATTTTGGAACAGGCGACCAAGATTACTTCATCTATACCTGTGCATTATTGATGAAGGCCGTCTCAAAGATTTCCAGCAGTGAGTCCAGATCTAGTGTTGATTTAATCACATTGGCTTTACACTCGTAGAACCTGGCTGATGTCTTTGCCTGTGGGATGTTCTTATAAATGTCATCTAGCCATGGCAATATAGCTTTCACTGGACAACCCTGAAACAATTTTTCTGATTTAGCAATTATATAAAAGCACGCTAACACTGCATGATACCCCACCACTGCAAGATAATATGGTTATAGCCTTGCCCATAATAGTGGTACTTTTAAGTGTTATAGTTATCTGTAAAACTTCACTAAGGCATTCAATATAGTAAAGGAACTACATAC
Source organism: Lucinisca nassula (assembly GCA_963580285.1). Lineage (NCBI taxonomy): Eukaryota > Metazoa > Mollusca > Bivalvia > Lucinida > Lucinidae > Lucinisca > Lucinisca nassula. Next base: position 55,817,698 of record OY757015.1, on the reverse strand, counting down.
ATGTATATCAAAAGGGCAGATAATACAATAACCAGAAAAGCAGAGTGACTGTCCTTGGCAATAATATGTGTCCTTTAGTGTTTTAAAATTTGAAGAAAATCCATGAAAAGATTCTTAAGTTATTGATCGCAAACTCAAAAAAAAAAATTGTGAGAAATTAATCAAGTTATCGGTCGGAAATGGTGTGGATGGACGGACGAATGGACAGACACCGGAGGGTATATTATAATACCCCAGCACTATCGTGTGATGGGGTATAACAAAAAGAAGAAAAGAAAAAAAAGTCATTCCCGATATAAACATGTAGGCACAATTTGAAAAAAAAAAATGTGAAAAATTAATCAAGTTATCGGTCGGAAATGGTGGGGATGGACGGACGGACAGACGGACGGACGGACAGACACCGGAGGGTATATTATAATATCCCAGCACTATCGTGTAATGGGGTATAACAAAAAGAAGAAAAGGAAAAAAAAAAAAAGGTAAAAAAAAGAATGAAAAACAAAAAATGAGAAAAAAAAAAGGAAAAAAAAAAAAAAAATTCATTGCAAAAAGAAAGAAAAGAAAAATAAACGGAAAAAAAAGAAAAGAAAAAACGAGAAAAAAAGGAAAAAAAAAAAAGAAAATTCCATTCCTCCACGGGGGTTTGAACTCACGCCCCTCAGATTCATAGCACAAATTAATCCAGTTATTGGTCGGAAATGGTGGGGACGGACGGACGGACAGACACCGGAGGGTATATTGTAATATCCCAGCACTATCGTGTGATGGGGTATAACAAAAAGAAGAAAAGGGTGAAAAAAAAAAAAGGGAAAAAAAGGAATGAAAAACCAAAAATGAGGAAAATTAAAAAAAAAAATAAATAAATAAATAAATTCATTGCCAAAATGAACTAGAGCTGTCAGAGGATCTGACTATAGCCCCGCTTCAGCGCTGTCAGAGAAGAAAGTTATTTAAGCTGCAGAGAAAACAGTTATGAACAAGAAATAACTGTTGAAAATTTTACATTATCTGGAAAAACTCTAAGAGTTGTGAGCCCTTGTCCCTCATTTCAATGAGCATGATACATTACCAGAATGTCCATGTTTATACTAAATTTCATCTTCCATTTTTCAATGTTCAAAGGGTAATAACTCCTAAAGTAGGCAAATCAGAGTCAGGGTTCCTGCGCTCTGCACATTGTCTCATGGTGCTTTACACTTGTGTGAAGTGTCATGAAAATATCTCAAATGGTTTGTGAGTTATGGAGCCGACACAGTCAAAATTGCCTTTTTAAATGTTCAAAGGGCAATAACTCCTAAAGTAGGCAAACCAGAGTTATGGTTCCTGCACTCTGCACATCATCTCAAGGTGCTTTTCATTTATTTGAAGTTTCATGAAAATATCAGAAACGGTTATGGAGCGGACATAGTTAAAATTGCCATTTTTTAATATTCAAAAGCCTATAACTGAAAAAGTAGACAATCCAGAGTTTGGGTTCCTGCGCTCTGCACACGTAATATGGTGCTTTACATTTGTGTGAAGTTTCATAAAATTATCTCAAACGGTTTTGAGTTATCGAGCAAAGACGGCTAAAATTGATATTTTTCAATATTCAAAGGGAAATGACTCAAAAATTAGGCAATCCAGAGTTATGGTTCCTGCACTCTGCACACCATCTCATGGTGTTTAATGTTTGTGTGAAGTTTCATGAAAATATGTGAATGGGTTTTAAAGTTATGGAGCGGACACGAAAATTGTTAACAGACACAGACAGACACACAGACAGACACACAGAAAATACGAAAATGGTTCCTGCACTCTGCACACCATCTCATGGTGTTTAATGTTTGTGTGAAGTTTCATGAAAATATGTGAATGGGTTTTAAAGTTATGGAGCGGACACGAAAATTGTTAACAGACACAGACAGACACACAGACAGACACACAGAAAATACGAAAATGGTTCCTGCACTCTGCACACCATCTCATGGTGTTTAATGTTTGTGTGAAGTTTCATGAAAATATGTGAATGGGTTTTAAAGTTATGGAGCGGACACGAAAATTGTTAACAGACACAGACAGACACACAGAAAATATGAAAACCAGAGTTATGGTTCTTGCGCTCTGCACATTGTCTCATAGTGCTTAACATTTGTGTGAAGTTTCATGAAATTATCTCAAACGGTTTTCGAGTTATGAAGCGGACACTGTTAAAATTGCCATTTTTCAATGTTCAAAGGACAATAACTCCAAAAATAAGCAATGCAGAGTTATGGTTCCTGCGCTCTGCACATCGTCTCATAGTGCTTAACATTTGTGTGAAGTTTCCTAAAAATATCTCAAACGGTTTTCGAGTTATGAAGCGGACACAATTAAAATTGCCATTTTTCAATGTTCAAAGGGCAATAACTCCAAAAGTAGGCAATCCACAGTTATAATTCCTTGGCTCTGCGCATTGTCTTATGGTGTTTAACATTTGTGTGAAGTTTCATGAAAATATGTTAAGCAGATACAAAGTTATTGAGCCAACACAAATTAACGGAATCACGGAATTACGGAAAATGTTCAAAGGGCAATAACTCCAAAAGTAGGCAATCCACGGTTATAATTCCTTTGCTCTGCACATTGTCTTATGGTGTTTAACATTTGTGTGAAGTTTCATGAAAATATGTTAAGCAGATACAAAGTTATGGAGCCAACACAAATTAACAAAATCACGGAATTACGGAATGACAGAAGGACATGGCAAATCCAATATAGCCCCACTTTTTCAAAGCGGGGCTATAAAAAGAAAGAAAAAGAAAAAAGAACACACACACAAAAAAAAAGAAAAAACGAAAAAAAAAAAAAAAAATTCCATTCCTCGACGGAGATTTGAACTCACGCCCCTCAGATTCATAGTCAACAATAGGATTTGTAGTCCAGCACTCTAACCACTACACTGGCAGTGATAATCAATATATTTCATAAATAAAAGGAATAAATGCGCAGAAACTATTTAATGGGAATTGTTAACGACCAATTTTTCGTTAAATGTTAACGCATTTTGTGTATTCACAACACAAAACCTGCTTATTATGGTCGTTTATACATCAGTGCAGTTTCATCCAAATATTCCATATAGTAAAGGAATAAGTCCCCAAAAACCATTTAATCGGAATTTTTAACGACCATAATTCCGTTAAATGTTGATGTATTTTGCCAATTTACAATCCCAAACCACTCATACCCAATGCCAATGTGTATACAAAATTTGAAGAGAATCCGTGAAAAAATATTCAAGTTATTGATCGGAAACGCCCCAAAACCCCTTATTTTGAACTAAAAAGGGCCATAACTCTGTCAAATGTTAACGGATTTTGCCCATTAACAATCCCATACCACTCATTCCCGATATATAGAAAGGAATGCAAAATGTGAAAAAAATTCGTTAAAAATTACTCAAGTTATCGATCGGAAATGGTGCGGACGGACGGACGGACGGACATACGGACGGACGGACCCACATTTTGGGTTTGTGTGGCTGCACCTGTCCATATTTTATGGGGCTAAAATTTTTATGTGGCTAACGGTTTATGTGGCTATAAGACACACAAATCTGTACATCTAATGTGGCTAGCCACACAAACTTTGGACATCAGCCACATAAAGGCTGTCTGTACGAAACCGTCTTTGTCTAAACTTATGTGGCTACCAGAGGTTGTGATATCTAGCCCTCTAAATGTAGAACAGAACTTTCTTTATAGTGCACTGATACATCTTATGGGTCTAGCTCCTCACATAGAGGGACTTTTTCCTACTGCAGCATTCAGCCCCAGGACAGCCAGTTAAATTTATGTGGCTCAGCCCCATAATCTCAAAGTTTAGCCTCATAATCCTGGACATCCATGTCCAAGGATGTCCAAGGTGATGGACATAAATTTATGTGTCTTTTTTTTATTTGATTTTTCTAGTCCCCCTGAACCCCTCTGTACTAACAGAAAAATGGGTTTGTGAGGCTAGCCACACAAACCCATTTTGCCACAAAAAACCCTTCTGTACCTAACAGAAGCCACAGTTTCCGCTGACTGTTCCAAGGCAGTTCTGTCGCAGTTTATTTTTGTTATGGTTTGTCTTTGGGTTTTTGTGTCGCTTACATTATTTTATTTTGGATAGCCTATTGGTCATTTTGTGGAAAAGTAACTGTCCTTTTGACTTTCCGCTATAATAATTGATGTTTCCATTAGGGTCTGTTGTTTCATGTTTGTGATTCTTTCCCTTTGGTGTCTCTGATGGGAGCTGTGAGTCAATTGTATTGATTCCTGATCATTGCCTCCACTTCTATTTAACATGCATATTACATAATGGGTTAACCAGAACAATGCAGGTTCTTTTGCCAGAAACTGACAACTGCCCTTCTTGAATCAACAGAAGGCAGAGAATGATCTTAGAAAAGATTTCAGGGGCAGTCTCCTTGAAAGAATGTCGCTGACTCCGCTAGTATTGATACAATGACCTCCTGATTACCAGTAAAACACATCTGACTGAGCTTCTGAGGCTGCTTATAATAATGTTGCTGGCTCAGCAAGTATTGATACCATGAGCTCCTGATTACAGTCAGACACACATCTGACTGAGCTTCTGAGGCTGCCTATAATAATGTCGCTGATACCATGAGCTCCTGATTACAGTCAGACACACATCTGACTGAGCTTCTGAGGCTGCTTATAATAATGTTGCTGACTCAGCAAGCATTGATACCATGAGCTCCTGATTACAGTCAGACACACATCTGAGCTTCTGAGGCTGCCTATAATAATGTTGCTGACTCAGCAAGTATTGATACCACGAGCTCCTGATTACAGTCAGACACACATCTGACTGGGCTTCTGAGGCTGCCTATAAGAATGTCGCAGATACCATGAGATCCTGATCGCCAGTCAGACACACATCTGACTGAGCTTCTGAGGCTACCTATAATAATGTCGCTGACTCAGCAAGTATTGATACCATTACCTCCTGATTACCAGTCAGACACACATCTGACTGAGCTTCTGAGGCTGCCTATAAGAATGTGGCTGATACAGTATAGCTCCAATATATCGCGGTAGTCGGGGTCCATAGCCCGAAAACCGCGATGTGGTCGGAGCGCGATATAAGTCGCGGTAGTTTGCCGAGATGCCAATACAAGTCGCGGTGATACCACGGGCCGAAAAACTATACAACAACAAAACTATCATTTTATTGTGTTATGATTTCGGGCAAGTGTAAAAAAAATCGTCTACAACTGTCAGTCTTTTTGTCCTTAAATACGGTAAAACTAGACCAGTAAGTAAATCGCAATAATTGCTGCACTGTCAATATAGAGACAAACCATCTGTGTATTTATTACCGTTCAAGTATGACACTATTGTTAATCCCTGTCATATAATTGCCACCCTGCGGTGCGTATCGATAAGGTGTGAAAATATGGTCAAGTTATGTCTCTAATTGGCGTTTATTCTCCAATCATACAATTTAATCCACAATCAATGTGAAAACAATTTAATCGCTCCTCAGACAATTAGCTACATCTAACGGTCGATGTTTGCATATTAAAAACGGACTTTTCTGCGATCTCGTGAATGTTTATGTTTTGGCGCCAAATAGCAGACGCTGGGCGGGAAAAGTCAAACGCTGTTGTTGGCTATTGACACGGAGCTTTTGGGGATAATTCGGGAGCTGTGCAAAGCGCTGGTTTTCTATCCACCTCTATTCACAACCGTTTAGCTATCAAGAAAATATTTTTTACCGGTTTCAAACATATTTTTTATGAAAGAGATACACACAATGACATTAAACATGTGTGGGGGTGCTGGAGTCGGATGACGTCATTTACCGATCGCGTGCTTGAAAATGGTAGCGGACATCGTTGTCTGATTGAGCATTGAGTGGATTACTCAGTTATTACAAGTTTGGGGATTAAAGATTAATTGTTCGCCAATACCTGTTCTAACTGACGCTAATTGGATTATTTGGTTATAATGTGTGATCTGACAATTGGCGCCTGGTTTAACCTGGTTTTAAATAAATTTTAACAACTTAAAACTCTTATTTTTTTTTTTTGATTGTGAATTTTTAAGGGAAAAAAAAAACGGGATCCACGGCGCGACCGCGATAGATTGGACATCGCGAAACATCGGAACGCGATATATTGGAGCTATACTGTACCATGAGATCCTGATCGCCAGTCAGACACACATCTGAGTGAGCTTCTGAGGCTGCCTATAATAATGTCGCTGACTCAGCAAGTATTGATAATGTCGCTGACTCAGCAAGTATTGATACCATGACCTCCTGATTACCAGTCACACATCTGACTGAGCTTCTGAGGCTGCCTATAATAAAAGTTTGTCTGTCATTACTGACAATGACCAATCTTAATCATATTTGGGAACTGTTACCGTTTGTGTGTTCTAAGATGGCTGATGAGACCGATTTTAGTGCTGAACTGTCTGTTGCAAGTAGAACAACAGAGGCTAGAGGAAGACAGCTCTGTTCGTGATGCCTTAGCTCTGGCTTTGCACTGTGCGCGTTTCTGCTCAGTTTCACTGATTCTTTTTGCCTCATATTCATTGGCACCCCTTTTGATGAGACCTCACCACTTTGCTCTGTCCTGTGCAATTTGTTCCCACGACTCTGTTGGAATGCTGAAGTCACTGAGGGAGGGTTTGAGGGATGTTCTTGTAGCGCTTCTGACTGCCTTGGGAGCATTTGCCCATTTCTAATTCTCCATAGAGAATTTTCTTTGGCAAACGTTCCTCAGGCATTCTGGTAACATGGCCTGTCCATCTTAACTGTGCTAAATTTAGAAGAGTATGTACACTTTGCATACCTTCCCTGTTCAGGACTTCAGTGTCTGGAATCCTGTCTTGCCACTTAATCTTTAAGAGTTTTCTAAGACAGAGAGTATGGAAGTGATTCAGTCTTTTGGCGTGCTGTTGGTAAACTGTACATGTTTTACATGCATACAATAGTGTTGGCAGCATCACAACTCTGTAGACTTTCAGTTTTGTGTCCAGTCTGATTCCACTTCGATCCCAGATACGGTTTTCCATATATAAGGCTATGTAAAACCAGTTGGCCCCGGGGCGGGGTCATTTTTGGCCCCAGGGCTATAATTTGAACAATCTGGGTAGAGGTCCACTAGATGAAGCTTCATACCAAATATCAAAGACCTGGGCCTTCTGGTTTCAGACCGGCCCCGATAGCTCAGTTGGTAGAGTGTCCGCTCCGGGGAACGGGAGGTCACGGGTTTGATCCCGGGCCGCAACATACCAAAGTCGTTAAAAATGGTACTAGCTGCTCCTCCCTTGGCACTCAGATTTACAGGGTAGAGCTAGGACTGGTCAGCCCAGTGTCAGGATAATGTGACTGGGTGTGGTATCATGCAATGTGTCTGGGACATGATACTTCAGTGAGGCAGCACTATAAAAGTGAGCATTGAGCTCCCTGTCGCAACCAGACACCGTCGTGATATGACTGAAAAATTGTTGAAAGCGACGTTAAACCCGAATTCACACACACACACACACACACACACACACACACACACACACACACACACACACACACACACACACACACACACTTCTGGTTTCAGACAAGAAGATTTTTAAAGGTTTTCCCTATATAAGCCTATGTAAAACCAGTGGGCCCCGGTGCGGAGGGGGAGGGGGGGAGTTGACCCCAGGGCTATAATTCACTAGATGAAGCTTCATATCAAATATCAAAGACCTGGGGCTTCTGGTTTCAGACAAGAAGATTTTTATATGTTTTCCCTATATAAGCCTATACATTAACAAGAGGGCCATGATGGCCCTGGATAGCTCACCTAATCCATAGAGTAACAAGTGGGCCCCGGGGAGGGCCATTATTGACCCCAGGGCTATAATGTACATAATGTTGAGGGAGGTCTAAAAAGGTGAAGCTTCATACCAAATATCAACAAAGGCTATAATTTGAACAATCTTGGCAAAGGTCCACTAGATGGAGCTACACACCAAATATCAAAGACCTGGGCCTTGCAGTTTCAGAGAAGAAGATTTTTTAAAGATATTCCCTAGATAAGCCTATGTAAAACCAAATGGCCCCAGAGCGGGGGCATTTTTGGCCTCAGGGCTATAATTTAAACAATCTTGATAGTGGTCCACTAGATGAAGCTTCACACCAAATATCAAAGACCTGGGCCTTGCTGTTTCAGAGAAGAAGATTTTCAAAGATAATCTCTATTTAAGTCTATGTAAAACCAAAGGGCTCCGGGATGGGGACATTTGTGGCCCGGGGGCTATAATGTGAACAATCTTTGTAGAGGTTCACTAGATGAAGCTCCATACCAAATATCAAAGACATGGGCCTTGAAGTTTCAGAGAAGATTTTTAAAGATTTCCCTATATAAGTCTATGTAAAACCAAAGGGTCTCGGGGCGGGGGCATTTTTCGCCCCAGGGATAAAATTTGAACAATCTTGATAGAGGTCCAGTAGATGAAATTTCACACCAAATATCAAAGACCTAGGCCTTGTGGTTTCACAGAAGAAGATTTTTAAAGATTTTCCCTATATAAGTCTATCTAAACGCAAAGGGCCCCGAGAAGGGGGCATGGTTTGGTCCCAGCACTATAATTTGAACAATCTTGGTAGGGGTCCACTAGATGAAGCTACATATCAAATATCAAAGACCTGGGCCTTGGGGTTTCAGAGAAGAAGATTTTTAAAGATTTTCCCATAGTATATATAAGCCCATGTAAAATCAAAGGGCCCCGGAACTGGGGCATTTTTGGCCCCAGGGCTATAATTTGAACAATCTTTGTAGTGGTCCACTAGATGAAGCTACATACAAAATATCAAAGACCTGGGCCTGCAGTTTCAGAGAATAAGTTTTTTAAAGATTTTCCCTGTAAAAGACCATGTAAAATCAAATGGCCCCGGGGCGGGGGCATTTTTGGCCCCAGCACTTTAATTTGAACAATCTTTGTAGGGGTCCACTAGATGAAGCTTCATACCAAATATCAAAGCTTTGGGCCTTGAGGTTTCAGAGAAGAAGATTTTTAAAGATTTTCCCTATATAGGCCCATGTAAAATCAAAGGGCCCCGGGGCGGGGGCAATTTTGGACCGAGCACTCATACCTGTGATAATTTTATGTTGACCGTGAGGGAGATTTGCTTCTGAGATGAAGGAGATTGAGGTCCCAATGAGGGAGACTTTCTGACGGCATTTTTAAGTGTTTTTTCTTGTTATTTTTTTGTGGTTTAGATGTACAAAGGAACTGGAACTACTTAATTAAAATGACAGGAACATATTTTGTCAAGTTTAATTTCAAAATAGCAAGTTGTAGGTTATTTACAAACAATGCTGTAACCACAAGTCCATTGATGTGATTTCAAGTACCCACAACATATGTTGTGGGTATTTGTCAGAACCACCTGATTGTTGAAAGTACCTGCAACATGCTAGTGTAGAAATACTTGATTAGAAAAAAATCCTCAAATGTTTCAAGTCTGCCTCTTTATCCAGTGCTGGGTTTTACTGCTACTGAACAGACCCAAAGCACAAAGTTCTCTTCAATGATAAGCATTACTTCTAGCACTATTTACACTCCTTCATATAGTCTGCACAGGCAACTTTTTGGCCTTTCTCAGAATACCCTGTTCATAAATACATGTATAGGTAAAGCTATCCATGCTGAAATTAATAACATTTTATAACAATTGTTCCGGTTGGCCCCCAAAAATTAGTGAGAATCCCAGGAAAAAAATGCTGAGTCTTTATTTGGCTAAAGTGTAAATTTTGTTACATCAAAACTTTGATATAATGATGCCCTAGATCGTTCACCTGATCCACACTGAAAAAATGAAATGGTAGGTAATATAGTAGGGTGCCTTGTCAGAAGGAGCATACATGCTAAATATGAAGGATCTCTCTCAAATGGTTCAAAAGTTATGATAAAGTAGGTCAAGGTCAAACTTTTTTGTATGAGTGTGAAGCCCTTCTCACAAGGAATATACATGCCAAATATGAAGGCTCTATCTCAAATGGTTAAAAGTTATGATTAAGTAGGTCACAGGTCAAGGTCAAAATGTTTTGCATGAGTGTGAATACCTTGTCACAAGGAACCTATGTGCCAATTATAAAGGCTCTATCTTAAATGGTTCAAAAGTTATGACAAAAATGGTCAAAGGTCAAGATCACAGGTCAAAAATTTTGTATGTGTGGGAAGCCCTTCTCTCAAGGAGCCTTTATGCCAAATAAGAAAGCTCTATCTCTTATGGCTCAAAAGTTATGGTGAAGAAGGTCAAAGGTCAAGGTCCCAGGTGAAATTATGTGTATGGGTTGAAGGCCTTTGTCAGAAGGAACATACATGCCAAATATGAAGGCTCTATCTCAAAAAGTTCAAAAGCTCTGATTAAGTAGGTCAAAGGTCAAGGTCACATGTCAAAATTTTTGAATGGGTGGGAAGTCCTTGTCACACAGAACAAACATTCCAAATATGAAGGCACTATCTCAAATGGTTCAAAAGTGATGATAAAGAAGTCACATGTCAAGGTTACAGGTCATTTTTGTATGAGTGGAAGCCCTTGTCACAAGGAACCTACATGCCAAATATGAAGGCTCTATCTTAAACCGATCAACAGTTATGACAAAATAACCTGCTGATCTACTTTTTGATTTTTAAACTTGACCAAGATATTGTCAAGATGATCATTCTGCACAAGTTTAATGATGATCAGACTAAAACTGTGGCCTCTACTATGTTCACAAAGTTTTTCTATGATTTGACGTACTGACCTACTTTTTTACCCCACATGACCCACATTCGAACTTGACCGAAATATTGTCACGGTGATCATTCTGACAAAGTTTTATGATGATTGGCCCAAAACAGTGACCTCTGGTGTGTTCACAAGAAAATTTTAAGCATGCACGACGCACAACGACGCCGGACATCTCACAGTCACAAAAGCTCAGACCTTCAGTCAGGTGAGCTAATAAATGCACACTAATAAATTGATTTCACTAACATGAAGTTCCCTGTCACATATCTTTTTAATACAGTACTTGTAAAAAGCTTACTCAAGGGGAGCAATTTCACTATAAGAAAATCTTCTGTTGATTTCATGACTTTTAATAACTACTTGTTATTTAATTGATTGGTAAATAATAACTATTTTCCACTTTCAAAATAAAAATTTCTAACTTTACATAAAATATGAAAATAAAAGACATATGGGAGAGGGATATAAAAGGAACAAACAGTGATAAAAAAAAAAATGGGAAAATAAAGACACAATTTCAATTTAAATCTAAGCTAAATACTAGAATTTGTTTTTCTACAAAAACACAGATGTCTCCCCCGTATTTGACAGCTAAGTATAACCTTGACATTGGAGGTATTGAGCTGGGTCTTGTGTGCAACACATCATCTAATGAAGATGAACATTTCTGCATAGTAACTTTAAAAATGTTCACAGAAAAATAAAAAAGTTATTGGCCATAAACAAACAAGAGGCCCAAGAGGGCCTGTCGCTCCACCGGCTAACTTCAAACAATTGTCATATTTATTACATTAACCAATGGTATACTAGTGGACTCTTCTATTGCTATTGCTATATGTTGGACCAGTCCATTTGTCATATAAGGGATGTCAGGCCTATTTTTTTTTCTATTTTTGATGGAAAATTCTGTTAGCAAATAGTGCAGGCCCTGATCAGACATGGTGTTCTGTGGGGTCTGATCTGGGCCAGCACTGTTTGCCAAGGTACCCATTTAGGGTTTTCCCGCATGCAATGGGTAAAAAAGAAACAAGTGATCCACCCAAGGAATGTCCATTCTATATTTTTTTGACCCCAGAGCCATGATTGGCAGGATTTATGTGAGTGACCATTTGGCATTGCTCCATTCTAAATATCTAAAGCTCTGGGCCTTATGGTTTCAGAGAAGAAGACTTTTTTTAAGTTTTTCCTACTATAAGTCTATGGGAACTAATATGCCTCTGGGCGTGACCAATTTTTTACCCCAGGGGCATTGTTGGCAGGATTTATTTGAGTGACCACTTGACGTTGCTGCATACTTAATATCTAAGCTCTGGGCACTGATGGTTTCAGAGAAGATTTTTGTCAGTTTTTCCCAGTATAAGTCTATGGGAGCTTATGGGCCACAGGGTGTGGCCAATTTGGACCCCAGGGGCATAGTTGGCAGGATTTATGCAGATGAATATTTCAAGTTGCTACATACTAAGCTCTTGGCCTTATGGTTTCAGAGGAGAAAAGTTTCAAGATTTTGTCATTATTAGTCTATGGGAGCTACTAAGCATCGGGGCGTTGAGAGTCATAGTTCGCAGGACTTAGTAGGTGACCACATAACTTTGCTACATACTACATGTAAATGTCTTAGCTTTAGGCTTTATGGTTTCAGAGAAGAAGTTTTTCCGCTTATTGGTCTATGGAAGCTAATGAGCCAAAGGTGGTGGCCATGGCGGCCATGTTTTTTGTCTGATCAAAATTTCTTCAATGAATCTGACAATGGTAGACACAAGGAACATTCATGAAAATTAAGAACGAAATCCATTTAGCGGTTTTGGAGGAGAAGATTAAAAAAAAAAAAGATCCCTTTATGAGTCTATGGAAGCTAATTAGCCAATGGGCGTGTCCATGGCGGCCATGTTTTTTGTCTGATCAAAATTGCTTCAAGGAATCTGACAGAGGTCCACCCAAGGAACAATCATGCAAAGTAAGAATGAAATCCATTACGTTGAGCGGTTTTGGAGGAGAAAGTTTTTAAAACTTTTCCCCATATAAGTCTTTGAAAGCTAATGAGCCAAGGGGCATGGCCATGGCAGTCATGTGGGGCATGGCCATGGTGGCCATGTTTTTTGCCTGATCCGAATTTCTTCAAGGAATCTGACAGAGGTCCACCCAAGGAACATTCATGCAAAATAAGAATAAAATCCAGTGAGCGGTTTTGGATGAGAAGATTTTTAAATATTTTTTTTTGCTTTCGATGCCATTTTGTTCTGCATGTAACAAAATTCTTTGAAGGAATTCAGAAGAGGACTATGTGAGAAACATTCCTGTGAAGTTTGGTTACAATCGACCAAGTAGTTAAGGAGGAAATGTTTAAAGAAAAAAGTTAACGCACGGATGCACAACCGCACGGACGCACAACAGACACAGGGCCATAACATATAACATAAGACCCGCCTGTCTTTGGCCAGAGGCGCTAAAAAATGAACAGATTTATGTTTTTATTTCTTTATTTATTTATTTTTTCCTTTCCTCCGTCGGATTCGGTATGCCTCCCTTTTCAACTAAGCCATTTTAACCCTCAGGGATCTGGAGAACTGTTGACACTGTAGTATAATTAGGTCTAATAAATCAATCTCCCTCAGTATTTTGAATTTATTTTGAAACATCAAGTCGTATAAATAGAGTGTGTGTTGAAAACATCAGTTCTATCACCAGTGTGATGGGCATGTGAAATTTCTGATGTTTTGAATTTTAGAATGACAATTTGTAGGTGGACCTCTATAGATATGTGATAGTCAGCAAAATTGGAGGAGATTAATTCAGATACAGGAAGGTACTTTTAAATAAATAAATAAATAAATAAACAAGAACTTTTGAAGAAGAGAAGACTTTTTTAACATTACACTACATGTTATATAGTAAAAATAAACCCCGCCCACTGCAGCCATGTTTTATGTCGGATCAAAATTTCTTCAAGGAATATGACAGAGGTCCATCCAAGGAACATGCATGCCAAATAACTATGAAATAAAACAAGAGCTTTTGCAGAAAATATTTTCAGCATTACACTATATGTTATATAGTGAAAATAAGCCTCGCCCATGGCGGCCATGTTTTTTTGTAAGATCAAATTTTTTTCAAGGAATCTGACAACAGTCCACCCAAGGACAATTCATGCAAATTAAAATGAAATCCCACAAGTACTTTTGCAGAAAATGATTTTTTAGCATTACGTTATATGTTAAATAGTGAAAATAAGCCCCGCCCATGGCGGCCATGTTTTTTGTCGGATCAAAATTTCTTCAAGGAATCTAAGAGGTCCACCCAAGGAACATTCATGCAAAATAAAAACAAGGCATCGCATGCGATACAAATCCCCTCGCACTAGACAACTTCGTGTGTGGAAAACACTGAAATGGCAAAAGTCCAACATGCTTGAGATATTATCATATGCAACATTTGTGTAAAGTTTGTTTAAAAATCCTCCAATAAATGTACATTCTAGAGTGATGACGTTTCTCTAAAAATAGCCATAGTGACCTTGACTTGAGGCCATGACCACGAAAGTAAATCTTGCTCAAGATATTATCATAAGCATCTTTTGTGTGAAGTTATATTAAAATCTGTTAATAAATGTAGGCGGTAGAGCGATGACAAAGTTTTTCTAAAGATAGCCACAGTGACCTTGACTTTGAGGTCATGACCTTGAAAGTCGAAGTAAGTCGAGATATTATCATAAGAAACATTTGTGGGAAGTTCTATTACAATCCATCATTAAATGTAGGCGCTAGAGCGATGACAAAGTTTTTCTAAAAATAGCCACAGTGAGCTTGACATTGAAAAGCTAAGTAGCTCGAGATATTGTCATAAGGAACATTTGTGTGAAGTTATATTGAAATTTGTGAAAAAATGTAGTCACTAGAGCAATGACAAAGTTTTTCTAAAAATAGCCACAGTGACCTTGACCTTGAAAGTCAAACTCGCTCGAGGTATTGTCATAAGGAACATTTGTGTGAAGTTATATTGAAATGGATGAAGAAATGTAAGCTCTAGAGCCATGACAAAGTTTTTCTAAAAATAGCCACAGTGACCTTGACCTTGAAAGTGGAACTCACTAGAGAGATTCTTATAAGGAACATTTGTGTGAAGTAATATTGAAATTGGTGAAAAAAATGTAAGCGCTAGAGCAATGACAAAGTTTTTCTAAAAATAGCCACAGTGACCTTGACCTTGAAAGTCAAACTCGTTCGAGGTATTGTCATAAGCAACATTTGTGTGAAGTTATATTGAAATCAGTGAAGAAATGTAGGCGCTAGAGCGATAACAAAGTTTTCTAAAAATAGACATAGTGACCTTGACCTTGAAAGTCGAAATGGTGAGATATTGTCATAAGGAACATTTGTGTGAAGTTATATTGAAATCGATGAAGAAATGTAAGCGCAAGAGGGATGACGAAGTTTTTCTAAAAATAGACACAGTGACCTTGACCTTGAAAGTGGAACTCGCTAGAGATATTGTCATAAGGAACATTTGTATGAAGTTATATTGAAATTGGTGAAGAAATGTAAACGCTAGAGCGATGACAAAGTTTTTCTAAAAAATAGCCACAGTGACCTTGACCTTGACCTTGAGGCCTTGACATTGATAGTCGAACCCGCTTGAGATATTGTTATAAGGAACATTTGTGTGAAGTTATATTGAAATCAGTGAAGAAATATAGGCGATAGAGCGATGACAAATGTTTTTTCTAAAAATAGCCACAGTGACCCTGACCTTGAGGCCATGAGTTGGAAAGTCGAACTCGCTGGAGATATTTTTATAAGGAACATTTGTGTGAAGTTATATTGAAATTGGTGAAGAAATGTAGGCGCTAGAGCGATGAAAATGTTTTTCTAAAAATAGCCACAGTGACCTTGACCTTGAGGTCATGACCTTGAAAGTCCAACTCACTCAAGATATTGTCATAAGGAACATTTGTGTGAAGTTATATTGAAATCAGTGAAGAAATGTAGGAGCCAGAGCAATGACAAAGTTTTTCTAAAAATAGCCACTGTGACCTTGACCTTGAAGCCATGACCTTGAAAGTGGAACTCGCTCAAGATATTTTTATAAGGATCATTTGTGTGAAGTTATATTGAAATTGGTGAAGAAATGTAAGCGCTAGAGCGATGACAATGTTTTTCTAAAAATAGCCACAGTGACCTTGACCTTGAGGTCATGACCTTGAAAGTCCAACTCGCTCGAGATATTTTTATAAGGATCATTTGCTTGAAGTTATATTGAAATTGGGGGAGAAATGTAGGCGCTAGAGCCATGACAAAGTTTTTCAAATAATAGCCACAGTGACCTTGACCATGAGGTCATGACCTTGAAAGTCGATCTTGCTCCAGATATTGTCGTAAGGAACGTTTGTGTGAAGTTATATTAAAATCGGTCAAGAAATGTAGGGGCTAGAGCGATGACAAAAGTACGTACGTACGTACCTGGCGCCAGAGCGATGACAAAAGTACGTACGTACGTGGCGCTAGAGCGATGACAAAAGTACGTACTTACGTACGTACGTACGGGACAAATGCTATATCCCCCCACACAACTATGTTGTGCGAAGGGATAATGAAATCCAACAGGTGGGTTTGGAGGAGAAGATGTTTAAAGATTTTTAATTTTTTGTGTGGATTTGTTGCCATGGCAACCAGAGTTCTGGGTGTAACAAAATTCTTTGAAGGAATTTAGAAGAGGACTAAGTAAGGAACATTCCTGTGAAGTTTGGTTACAATTGGCCCAGTAGTTTAGGAGGAGAAGATGTTTTAGCATTACACTATATGTTAAATAGGGAAAATAAGCCCCGCCCATGGCGGCCATGTTTTTTGTCGGATCAAAATTTCTTCAAGGAATCTGAAAGGGGTCCACCCAAGGAACATTCATGCAAAATAAAAATGAAATCCAACAGGTGGTTTTGGAAGAGAATATTTTTAAAGATTTTTAATATTTTGTGTTGTTTTGTTGCCATGGCAACCAGAGTTCTGGGTGTAACAAAATTCTATGAAGGAATTTAGAAGAGGACTAAGTAAGGAACATTCCTGTGAAGTTTGGTTACAATGGGCCCAATAGTTTAGGAGGAGAAGATGTTTTAGCATTACACTATATGTTAAATAGGGAAAATAAGCCCCGCCCATGGCGGCCATGTTTTTTGTCGGATCAAAATTTCTTCAAGGAATCTGAAAGAGGTCAACCCAAGGAACAGTCATGCAAAATAAAAATGAAATCCAACAGGTGGTTTTGGAGAAGATTTTTAAAGATTTTTATTTTTTTTTGGTTTTGTTGCCATGGCAACCAGAGTTCTGGGTGTAACAAAATTCTTTGAAGGAATTTAGAAGAGGACTATGTAAGGAACATTCCTGTGAAGTTTGGTTACAATTGGCCCAGTAGTTTAGGAGGAGAAGATGTTTAAAGAAAAAGTTAACACAACACATCGTCTCATGGTGGTTAACATTTCTGCCAAGTAATTTCAAAATCCATCTACAAATAAGAAAGTTATTGACAGAACACAAAAAGGCCCCTTTTTTTACCTTTAACCTCTATGTATGACCTTGACCTTTCAGGTACCAAACTTGGTCATGCGTGCAACACATCATCTCATGGTGGTTAACATTTCTGCCTAGCAATTTCAAAATCCATCTAAGAATAAGAAAGTTATTGACCAAACACGAAACAAGAGGCTCAATGAGCCTAAACCGCTCACCTGAGGAACTTAAGTTTTAACAATTCACAGACTTGACTACTTAATCTGCTAATAGAATCCAGCCCATTGACCCTTATAGGATATAAGTCATCATTATTGCATTGCATTCCAAGTTTGAGACTTCTAGCTTCTATAGTTCCTGAGAACTCTTTGACGAAAATTTAACATTGGTCAAAATGGAGAGAAAGAAGAATGAAAGAACAGATGAACAAATAAGCTAAGAAAGCCCAATGCCTCTTACACAAAATAAGTCATCATTATTCTATTGAATACCAAATTTGATGCTTCTAGCTTTTATAGTTCCTGAGAAATTTTTGATTAACTAGAAATGCGTCCATTGGACACGGATGCCCCCGCCCAAAAATATGTCTATGTTCGTATTCATCCATAGAAAGCAATTGACAGTGTTTAAGTTTTGGACCCTTTTTATGCCATTTGACCTCTAAGTATGACCTTGGCGGTACGGATCTGGGTTTGCACCTGACACATTGTCTCATGATGGTTAACATTTCTTCAAAATAATTTCAAAATCCATCCAAAAATAAGTAAGTTATTGGCTGCGTTTAAGTTTCGGACCCTTTTTTTGACCTTTGACCTCCAAGTATGACCTTGACCTTTGAGGTACGGACCTGGATTTTGCATGTGACACATCGACTCATGATGGTTAACATTTCTACAAAGTAATCTCAAAACCCATCCAGAAATAAGAAAGTTATTGACTGCGTTTAAGTTTCGGACCCTTTTTTTGACCTTTGACCTCCAAGTATGACCTTGACCTTGGAGGTACGGACCTGGGTTTTGCACGTGACACATCAACTCATGATGGTTAACATTTCTCCAAAGTAATTTCAAAATCCATCCAGAAATAAGAAATTTATTGACTGCGTTTAAGTTTCGGACCCTTTTTTTGACATTTGACCTCTAAGTATGACCTTGACCTTGGAGGTAAGGACCTGGGTTTTGCACGTGACACGTCGTCTCATGATGGTTAACATTTCTGCCGAGTAATTTTAAAATCCATCAAGAAATAAGGAAGTTATTGACTGCGTTTAAGTTTCGGACGCACGGACGGACGCACGGACGAACGGAAGGACGGACAGGGGCAACGCTATTTCTTACATGCTTTTCAATGAATTATAGAGATTTATCAGTGAAATATAAATCGATATTTTCACTGTTTCAAACAGTGAAAATACGATTTTTTATTTTTCACTGTTTGGGACTACTTTTTTCTTCAAATCTAACTCTAATTTCAATTTTATCTTTGTCAGATAACTGAACAATACTGAAATGTGTTCTAATTGACGCATAGCCCGTTCATGTGTGACGGGGACGTTACTGACGTCATTTATGACGCTGACGTCACGTCTTTTGTCGCGCGACGTTAGACTTGCCAGCAACTTCTTTGGAAAACTACTCTCTCAATTATTTCATTAATCATTCATAATAATACCATCCCAGGCCATTTCTCAGGTGCAAACTTTCAGTTTACACCCAATAGTATACCCACTAAACACGATGGACACCACTAAATTGACGCGAAACGAACAGGAACAAAGATAATTTTCTCCGAATGTGAGCGACACCATTAAAGACGCTAAATATTGCCTTTTGAAGCATGTAAGAAACAGAAAATTTGATTTTTTCAGTGCAAGATCAAATTTTATTTCACTCATGAACACCAAAACTGCTCTTTTCACTCGTGACTACGCCACTCGTGAAAATAACAGTTTTGGTGTTCATTCGATGAAATAAAGTTCGATCTTACACTGAAAAAATCAAATATCCTCTATATGCCCTTTCCACCATTCTTCGAATGGCGGGGAGCATAAAAATTTAACATTGGTCTATTATCTCTATATGGAGAGAAAGAAGAATGAAGGAACAAATGAACCAGACTAGCTCCAAAACCTAATGCAGCCTTTCCCCTTGCCCAATGGTGCTACACATAAAATTTAAACAAGATTGGTCGACTGCCTTCTGAGATATGCTTCACTGAAAGTGTGGACGACGGATGGAAGGACGACAGACGACGGACTCCGGAGCCTTGGTATACTATCGGCTCACTGGAGCCTTTGGCTCAGATGAGCTAAAAATTCAAGTCGCTATTTCTGTCACAACATTTTCCCTACGTTAAGTCTATGGGCAAATTTTTTTGTCTCTCAAGGTCACGTAACTCCGAGGTCAATATTCCGATTTGGCCCAAAATCGAACTTAACCAAGATTTTATGCCTGTCCTCGTTACCTGCAAGTTTGAAGCTGATATGAATAAAAATAAAGTTGCTATCGTGGTCACAACGTATTTTTTTATGCTCAAGGGCAGGTAACTCCAAGGCAAATATTCCGATTCGGCCCAAAATCGAACTTAACCGAGATTTTATGTCTGTCCTCGTTACCTGCCAGTTTGAAGCTGATCTGAAAAAAAATTCAAGTCGCTATCGTAGTCGCAACATTTTCCCTAATTAAGTCTATGGGCAAATTTTTTGTCGCTCAAGGTCACGTAACTCCGAGGTCAATATTCCGATTCGGCCCAAAATTGAACTTAACCGAGATTTTATGCCTGTCCTCGTTACCTGCAAGTTTGAAGCTGATATGAATAAAAATAAAGTTGCTATCGTGGTCACAACGTATTTTTTTATGCTCAAGGACAGGTAACTCCAAGGCAAATAATCCAATTCGGCCCAAAATCGAACTTAACCGAGATTTTATGTCTGTCCTCGTTACCTGCAAGTTTGAAGCTGATCTGAAAAAAATTCAAGTCGCTATCGTAGTCACAACATTTTCCCTATGTAAAGTCTATGGGCAAATTTTTGTCGCTCAAGGTCATGTAACTGCGAGGTCAATATTCCGACTCGAACTTAACTGAGATTTTATGCCTGTCCACGTTACCTGCAAGTTTGAAGCTGATCTGAAAAAAATTCAAGTCGCTATCGTAGTCACAACATTTTCCCTATGTTAAGTCTATGGGCAAATTTTTTGTCGCTCAAGGTCACGTAACTCCGAGGTCAATATTCTGATTCGGCCCAAAATCAAACTTAACCGGGATTTTATGCCTGTCCTCGTTACCTGCAAGTTTGAAGCTGATCTGAATAAAAATAAAGTTGCTATCGTGGTCACAACGTATTTTTTCATGCTCAAGGGCAGGTAACTCCAAGGCAAATAATCCTATTCGGCCCAAAATCGAACTTAACCGTGATTTTATGTCTGTCCTCATTACCTGCAAGTTTGAAGCTGATCTGAAAAAAATTCAAGTCGCTATCGTAGTCACAACATTTTCCCTATGTTAAGTCTATGGGCAAATTTTTTGTCGCTCAAGGTCACGTAACTCCGAGGTCAATATTCCGATTCTGCCCAAAATTGAACTTAACCGAGATTTTATGCCTGTCCTCGTTACTAGCTACAGTGATGACAACATTTTCCCCATGTTAAGTCGATAGGCAATTTTTCGGGCGCTCAAGGGGACGTAACTCTTGAGTGAATTATCTGATTCGGCCCAAAATCGAACTTGACCGAGATTTTATGCCTGTACTGGTTATCTGCAAGAATGAAGTCGATCAGAAAAAAATTGACGGAGCTAGAGTGATGACAAGCTTTTTCCTCTGTGAAGTCTATGGGAGCTAGATGTTGCCATGGCAACCAGAGTTCCACTCAGATCTGCCTGAAAACCTAATGAAGCCTTTCCACTTGCCCAATAATGCGACACATGAAATTTGATCAAAGTTGGCCAAGTAGTCTTTAAGATATACATTTTTGAAATTCCCATTAACCCTAATGCAAAAACACACAAGGGCAGGTAACTCCTAAGTGAATGATCCGATTCTGCCAGTTATCGAACTTGACCGAGATTTCATGGCTGTGCTGGTTATCTGCAAGAATAAAGCCAATCTGAAAATAATTGAAGCAGCTACGGTGATGACAACATTCTCCCCATGTTAAGTCAATAGGCAATTTTTTCAACGCTCAAGGGCACGTAACTCCTGAGTGAATAATCCGATTCAGCCCAAAATCGAACTTGATCGAGATTTCATGCCTGTCCTCGTTATCTGCAAGAATGAAGACAATTAGAAAAAAATTGACGGAGCTAGAGTGATGACAAACTTTTTCCTATGTTAAGTCTATGGGAGCTATTTGTTGCCATGGCAACCGGAGTTCCAATCCGATCTGCCCGAAAACAGTATGCAGCCTTTCCCCCTACCTGATAATGCTTCACATGAAATTTGATCAAGATTGGCCCACTGGTTCCGGAGATATACTTCTTTGAAAGTGTGGACGACGGACGACGGACGCCGGCTCGTGGTATACTAATACCTCACATGAGCCTTCGGCTCAGGTGAGCTAAAAAGGCCCCTTTTTTACCTTTGACCTCTTTGTATGACCTTGACATTTTAGGTACCAAACTGAATCATGCATGCAACACATCGTCTCATGATAGTTAACATGTTTGCCAAATAACTTCAAATTCTATCTGAAAATAAGCAAGTTATTGACAAAACCCGAAAAAAGGGCCCCTTTTTTCCCTTTGACCTCTAAGTATGACCTTGACCTTTGAGGTACTAACCTGGGTCATGCATGCAACACATCATCTTATATTGGTTAACATTTCTGCCAAGTGATTTCAAAATCCATCTCAAAATAAGAAAGTTATTGACCAAATAAGAAAAAAAGGCCCCTTTTTTGACTTTTGACCTCTAAGTATGACCTTGACCTTTGAGGTACCGACCTGCCTCATGCGCACCACACATCGTCTCATGGTTGTTAAATAATTTTGCCAAGTAATTTTAAAATCCATCTCAAAATATGAAAGTTATTGACCAAATACAAAACAAGAGGGCCATGATGGCCCTGGATCGCTCACCTCATCCATAGAGTAACAAGTGGGCCCCGGGGAGGGCCATTATTGACCCTGGGGTTATAATGTGCATAATGTTGAGGGAGGTCTAAAAAGGTGAAAATTCAAACCAAATATCAACAAAGGCAATTATTTGAACAATCTTGGCAAAGGTCCACTAGATGAAGCTACACACCAAATATCATAGACCTGAGCCTTGCGTTTCAGAGAAGAAGATTTTTTCAAAGACTTTCCCTACATAAGCCTATGTAAAACCAAATGGCCCCGGGGCGGGGGCAATTTTGGCCTCAGGGCTATAATTTAAACAATCTTGATAAAGGTCCACTAGATGAAGCTGTTTCAAAGAGGAAGATTTTCAAAGATTATCTCTATATAAGTCTATGTAAAACCAAAGGGCCCCGGGCGGGGGCATTTGTGGCCCAAGGGCTATAATTTGTTCAATCTTGGTAGAGGTCCACTAGATGAAGTTCCATACCAAATATCAAAGACATGGCCTTGCAGTTTCAGAGAAGATTTTTAAAGATTTCCCTGTATAAGTCTATGTAAAACCAAAGGGTCTCAGGGCCGGGGCATTTTTGGCCCCAGGGCTATAATTTGAACAATCTTGATAGAGGTCATCTAGATGAAATTTCACACCAAATATCAAAGACCTAGGCCTTGTGGTTTCACTGAAGAAGATTCTTCAAGATTTTCCCTAAATAAGTCTATGCAAAACCAAAGGGCCACCAGGCGGGGGCATTTTTGGACTCAGGGCTATAATTTGAACAATCTTGGTAGAGGTCCACTAGCTGAAGCTCCATACCAAATATCAAAGACCTAGCCTTGTGGTTTCAGAGAAGAAGATTTTTCAAGATTTTCCCTATATAAGTCTATGTAAAACCAAAGGGCCCCGGGGCGGGGGCATTTTTGGCCCCAGCACTATAATTTGAACAATCTTGGTAGGGGTCCAATAGATGAAGCTTCATACCAAATATCAAAGAATTTGGGCCTTGCAGTTTCAGAGAAGAAGATTTTTTAAGAGTTTCCCTATATAAGCCTATGTAAAAGCAAAGGGCCCCAGGGCGGGGGCATTTTTGGCCCCAGCACTATAATTTGAACAATCTTGATAGGGGTCCACTAGATGAAGATTCATACCAAATATCAAAGACCTGGGCCTTGCGGTTTCAGAGACGAAGAATTTTAAAGATTTTCCCTATATAAGCCCATGTAAAACCAAAGGGCCCCAGGGCAAGGGCATTTTTGGCCCCAGCACTATAATTTGAACAATCTTGGTAGGGGTCCACTAGATGAAGCTTCATACCAAATAACAAAGACCTGGGCCTTGCGGTTTCAGAGAAGAAGATTTTTAAAGATTTTCCCGATATAAGCCCATGTAAAACCAAAGGGCCCCGGGGTGGGAGCATTTTTGGCTCCAGCACTATAATTTAAACAATCTTGGTAGGGGTCCACTAGATGAAGCTTCATACCAAATATCAAAGACCTGGGCCTGCTGGTTTCAGAGAAAAAGATTTTTAAAGATTTTCCCTATATAAGCTCATGAAAAACCAAAGGGCCCCGGGGCGGGGGCATTTTTGGCCGCAGCACGATAATTTGAACATCTTGGTAGGTGTCCAATAGATGAAGCTTCATACCAAATATCAAAGACCTGGGCCTTGCGGTTTCAGAGAAGAAGATTTTTAAAGATTTTCCCGATATAAGCCCATGTAAAACCAAAAGGCCCCGGGGTGGGGGCATTTTTGGCCCCAGCACTATAATGTAAACAATCTTGGTAGGGGTCCACTAGATGAAGCTTCATACCAAATATCAAAGACCTGGGCCTGCTGGTTTCAGAGGAGAAGATTTTTAAAGATTTTCCCTATATAATCTCATGTAAAACCAAAGGGCCCCGGGGCGGGGGCATTTTTGGCCCCATCAGTGCCAGCACTATAATTTGAACAATCTTGGTAGGGGTCCACTAGATGAAGCTTTATACCAAATATCAAAGACCTGGGCCTTGCGGTTTCAGAGAAGAAGATTTTTTAAGATTTTCCCAATATAAGCCCATGTAAAACCAAAGGGCTCCGGGGTGGGTCATTTTGGCCCCAGCACTGTAATTTAAACAATATTGGTAGGGGTCCACTAGATGAAGCTTCATACCAAATATCAAAGACCTGGGCCTGCTGGTTTCAGAGAAGAAGGTTGTTAAAGATTTTCCCTATATAAGTTATTGTAAAACCAAAGGGCCCCAGGGCGTGGGCATTTTTGGCCCCAGCACTATAATTTGAACAATCTTGGTAGGGGTCCACTAGATGAAGCTTCATACCAAATAACAAAGACCTGGGCCTTTCGGTTTCAGAGAAGAAGATTTTTAAAGATTTTCCCGATATAAGCCCATGTAAAACCAAAGGGCCCCGGGGTGGGGGCATTTTTGGCCCCAGCACTATAATGTAAACAATCTTGGTAGGGGTCCACTAGATGAAGCTTCATACCAAATATCAAAGACCTGGGCCTGTTGGTTTCAGAGGAGAAGATTTTTAAAGATTTTCCCTATATAATCTCATGTAAAACCAAAGGGCCCCGGGGCGGGGGCATTTTTGGCCCCATCAGTGCCAGCACTATAATTTGAACAATCTTGGTAGGGGTCCACTAGATGAAGCTTCATACCAAATATCAAAGACCTGGGCCTTGTGGTTTCAGAGAAGAAGATTTTTTAAGATTTTCCCAATATAAGCCCATGTAAAACCAAAGGGCTCCGGGGTGGGTCATTTTGGCCCCAGCACTGTAATTTAAACAATATTGGTAGGGGTCCACTAGATGAAGCTTCATACCAAATATCAAAGACCTGGGCCTGCTGGTTTCAGAGAAGAAGGTTGTTAAAGATTTTCCCTATATAAGCTATGTAAAACCAAAGGGCCCCAGGGCGTGGGCATTTTTGGCCCCAGCACTATAATTTGAACAATCTTGGTAGGGGTCCACTAGATGAAGCTTCATACCAAATAACAAAGACCTGGGCCTTTCGGTTTCAGAGAAGAAGATTTTTAAAGATTTTCCCGATATAAGCCCATGTAAAACCAAAGGGCCCCGGGGTGGGGGCATTTTTGGCCCCAGCACTATAATTTAAACAATCTTGGTAGGGGTCCACTAGATGAAGCTTCTTACCAAATATCAAAGACCTGGGCCTGCTGGTTTCAGAGAAGAAGATTTTTAAAGATTTTCCCTATATAAGCTCATGTAAAACCAAAGGGCCCCGGGGCGGGGGCATTTTTGGCCGCAGCACTATAATTTGAACAATCTTGGTAGGTGTCCACTAGATGAAGCTTCATACCAAATATCAAAGACCTGGGCCTTGCGGTTTCAGAGAAGAAGATTTTTAAAGATTTTCCCGATATAAGCCCATGTAAAACCAAAAGGCCCCGGGGTGGGGGCATTTTTGGCCCCAGCATTATAATGTAAACAATCTTGGTAGGGGTCCAGAAGCTTCATACCAAATATCAAAGACCTGGGCCTGCTGGTTTGAGAGGAGAAGATTTTTAAAGATTTTCCCTATATAATCTCATGTAAAACCAAAGGGCCCCGGGGCGGGGGCATTTTTGGCCCCATCAGTGCCAGCACTATAATTTGAACAATCTTGGTAGGGGTCCACTAGATGAAGCTTTATACCAAATATCAAAGACCTGGGCCTTGCGGTTTCAGAGAAGAAGATTTTTTAAGATTTTCCCAATATAAGCCCATGTAAAACCAAAGGGCTCCGGGGTGGGTCATTTTGGCCCCAGCACTGTAATTTAAACAATATTGGTAGGGGTCCACTAGATGAAGCTTCATACCAAATATCAAAGACCTGGGCCTGCTGGTTTCAGAGAAGAAGGTTGTTAAAGATTTTCCCTATATAAGTTATTGTAAAACCAAAGGGCCCCAGGGCGTGGGCATTTTTGGCCCCAGCACTATAATTTGAACAATCTTGGTAGGGGTCCACTAGATGAAGCTTCATACCAAATAACAAAGACCTGGGCCTTTCGGTTTCAGAGAAGAAGATTTTTAAAGATTTTCCCGATATAAGCCCATGTAAAACCAAAGGGCCCCGGGGTGGGGGCATTTTTGGCCCCAGCACTATAATGTAAACAATCTTGGTAGGGGTCCACTAGATGAAGCTTCATACCAAATATCAAAGACCTGGGCCTGCTGGTTTCAGAGGAGAAGATTTTTAAAGATTTTCCCTATATAATCTCATGTAAAACCAAAGGGCCCCGGGGCGGGGGCATTTTTGGCCCCATCAGTGCCAGCACTATAATTTGAACAATCTTGGTAGGGGTCCACTAGATGAAGCTTCATACCAAATATCAAAGACCTAGGCCTTGTGGTTTCAGAGAAGAAGATTTTTAAAGATTTTCCCAATATAAGCCCATGTAAAACCAAAGGGCTCCGGGGTGGGTCATTTTGGCCCCAGCACTGTAATTTAAACAATATTGGTAGGGGTCCACTAGATGAAGCTTCTTACCAAATATCAAAGACCTGGGCCTGCTGGTTTCAGAGAAGAAGGTTGTTAAAGATTTTCCCTATATAAGCTCATGTAAAACCAAAGGGCCCCGGGGCGGGGGCATTTTTGGCCGCAGCACTATAATTTGAACAATCTTGGTAGGTGTCCACTAGATGAAGCTTCATACCAAATATCAAAGACCTGGGCCTTGCGGTTTCAGAGAAGAAGATTTTTAAAGATTTTCCCGATATAAGCCCATGTAAAACCAAAAGGCCCCGGGGTGGGGGCATTTTTGGCCCCAGCACTATAATGTAAACGATCTTGGTAGGGGTCCACTAGATGAAGCTTCATACCAAATATCAAAGACCTGGGCCTGCTGGTTTCAGAGAAGAAGATTTTTAAAGATTTTCCCTATATAAGCTCATGTAAAACCAAAGGGCCCCGGGGCGGGGGCATTTTTGGCCGCAGCACTATAATTTGAACAATCTTGGTAGGTGTCCACTAGATGAAGCTTCACACCAAATATCAAAGACCTGGGCCTTGCGGTTTCAAAGAAGAAGATTTTTAAAGATTTTCCTGATATAAGCCCATGTAAAACCAAAAGGCCCCGGGGTGGGGGCATTTTTGGCCCCAGCACTATAATGTAAACAATCTTGGTAGGGGTCCACTAGATGAAGCTTCATACCAAATATCAAAGACCTGGGCCTGCTGGTTTCAGAGAAGATGATTTTTAAAGATTTTCGGTGAAAAAAATCCATTTTTGGCTCCTGTGACCTATATGTGCAACAGACCGGAACCATTTGAACAACTTTGAAAGGGGACCACCTAAGGATTTTCTATATAATCTCGTGTAAAACCAAAGGGCCCCGGGGCGGGGGCATTTTTGGCCCCAGCAGTGCCAGCACTATAATTTGAACAATCTTGGTAGGGGTCCACTAGATGAGTGAGTGAGTTTTAGTTTTACGTCCCAGCAACAGCTAAGGTCATACGGAGACGGGGTTTAATCTATTGAGTGAACTCAAATACCAGTATATCAATAACAGATAATAAGGGTGGGTCATTTTATTATAGCTATAATAATTTGACCCTCCCCCCAATTTCAAGTCATTAAGTAACAACCCCTCCCACATACTGAACCTTACTGAATATAGTCTATTTCTAGCCATATAAAGCATAAAGCAATATAAGTTTTAATTTAACTGTGTGAACTCAAATACCAGTACACTAATTACAAATAGTAAGGGTGGGTCATTTTATTATAGCTATAATAATTTGACCCCCCCCCCCCCCCGCCTCAAGTCATTAAGTAACAACCCCTCCCACATACTGAACCTTACTGAATATAGTCTATTTGTAGCCATATAAAGCATTTTAAGTTTTAATTAACTGTGTGAACTCAAATACCAGTACACTTATTACAAATAGTAAGGGTGGGTCATTTTATCATAGCTATAATAATTTGCCCCCCCCCCCCCCTTATTTCAAGTCATTAAGTTACAACCCCTCCCAACCAAGAAATTGAACCTTACTGAATCTAGTGTATTACAAGCCATCTAATTCAATGAAAAGTTTATTTAATTTAATGAACTCAAATACCAGTATATCAATAACAGATAAAAAGGGTGGGTCATTTTATTATAGCTATAATAATTTGACCCCCCCCCCCCCCTACGTGCATAGGCTGGTTCTCTCAATATCATTTTAGTCATGTGGTTTTTTTCTGTTATTTTTTTATCTTTTTTGCTACTTTTTAGCCATTTCCCTTTAAACATGATTGCGCTTTCTTATATATTATAGTCATTATTCTTGCTGTAGATTTTCAGATCTAGAACTATCCAACCCCACCCCTCAGACACTGCCCAAGTGTAAAAATCAGCAGGAAAAACCACCACAATTGTCATAGTCTTACTGCTTAACAGTTACCTCACCATATTTGGTCATTTAAATGTAACTTTTGTGAAGTTAGGGAGGGGGGTCAAAATATTATAGGGGGGGTCAAAATATTATAATAATATATTGACCCGCGGGTCAGAATATTATGACCCGCGGGTCACTTTTTAGGCGGGTCAAAATATTATATGAAACCGGGATCGATCCTGCGATCCCTGGTTTACAAGGCGAGTAGCGTAACCACTGCACCACGGAGGCTTCTAGGTCCACTAGATGAAGCTTCATACCAAATATCAAAGACCTGGGCCTTGCGGTTTTAGAGAAGAAGATTTTTTAAGTTTTCGGTGAAAAAAATCTATTTTTGGCTCCTGTGACCTATATGTGCAACAGACTGGAACCATTTGAACAACTTTGAAAGTGGACCACCTAAGGATCATTCCTGTGAAGTTTGGTCAAAATCGGATCAGTGGTTTAGGAGGAGATGTTGTTTGAAGAAAATCTTTACGCATGGATGACAGACAAAAAGTGATACTAATATAAAACACAAGAGGGCCATGATGGCCCTGGATCGCTCACCTGATCCATAGAGTAACAAGTGGGCCCCGGGGAGGGCCATTATTGACCCCAGGGTTATAATGTGCATAATGTTGAGGGAGGTCTAAAAAGGTTAAGCATCATACCAAATATCAACAAAGGCTATAATTTGAACAATCTTGGCAAAGGTCTACTAGATGAAGCTACACACCAAATATCAAAGGCCTGGGCCTTGCTGTTTCAGAGAAGAAGATTTTCAAAGATTATATCTATATAAGTCTATGTAAAACCAAGGGGCCCCGGAGTGGGGGCATTTGTGGGCCGAGGGCTATAATTTGAACAATCTTGGAAGAGGTCCATTAGATGAAGCTCCATACCAAATATCACAGACCATGGCCTTGCAATTTCAGAGAAGAAGATTTTTAAATATTTCCCTATATATAAGTCTATGTAAAACCAAAGGGTCTCGGGAGGGGGCATTTTTGGCCCCAGCACTATAATTTGAACAATCTTGATAGAGGTCCACTAGATGAAATTTCACACCAAATATCAAAGACCTAGGCCTTGTGGTAACAGAGAAGAAGATTTTAAAGATTTTACCTATATATGCCTATTTAAAACCAAAGGGCCCCGGGGCGGGGGCTTTTTTAGCCCCAGCACTATAATTTGAACAATCTTGGTAGGGGTCCACTAGATGAAGCTTCATACCAAATAGCAAAGACCTGGGCCTTGTGGTTTCAGAGAAGAAGATTTTTAAAGATTTTCCCTATATAAGTCTATGTAAAACCAAAGGGCCATATGGCAGGGGCATTTTTGGTCTCAGGGCTATAATTTTAACAATCTTGGTAAAGGTCCACTAGCTAAAGCTTCATAATAGATATCAAAGACCTAAGCCTTGTGGTTTCAGAGAAGAAGATATTTCAAGAATTTTGCTACATTAGTCTATGTAAAACCAAAGGGCCCTGGGGCGGGGTCATTTTTGGCCCCAGGGCTATAATTTGAACAATCTTGGTAGAGGTCCACTAGCTGAAGCTTCATAACAAATATCAAAGACCTAAGCCTTGTGGTTTCAGAGAAGATTTTTAAAGATTTTCCTTATATAAGTCTATGTAAAACCAAAGGGCCACATGGCGGGGGCATTTTCAGTCTCAGGGCTATAATTTGAACAAACTTGGTCGAGGTTCACTAGCTGAAGCTTCATAACAAATATCAAAGACCTAAGCCTTAAGGTTTCAGAGAAGAAGATTTTTCAAGATTTTCCCCATATAAGTCTATGTAAAACCAAAGGGCCCTGGAGCGGGGGCATTTTTGGCCCCAGGGCTATAATTTGAACAATCTCGATAGAGGTCCACAAGATGAAGCTTATAACCAAATATTAAAGACCTGGGCCTTGTAGTTTCAGAGAAGAAGATTTTTAAAGATTTTCCCTATATAAGCCTATGTAAAACCAAAGGGCCCCGGGTTGGGGGCATTTTTGGCCCCAGCACTAGTATGATTTGAACAATCTTGGTAGGGGTCCACTAGATGAAGCTTCATACAAAATAGCAAATACCTGGGCCTTGCAGTTTCAGAGAAGAAGATTTTTAAAGATTTTCTCTATATAAGCCCATGTGAAACAAAAGGGCCCTGGGGCGGGGGCATTTTCGGCCCCAGCACTATTATTTGAAAAATCTTGGTAGGAGTCCACTAGATGAAGCTTCATACTAAATATCAAAGACCTGAGCCTTGCGGTTGCGGAGAAGAAGATTTTTAAAGATTTTCCCTATTTAAGCCCATATAAAACCAAAGGGCCCCGGGGCGGGGCTTTTTTGGCCCCAGCACTATAATTTGAACAATCTTTGTAGGGGTCCACTAGATGAAGCTTCATACCAAATATCAAAGTCCTGGGCCTTGCAGTTTCAGAGAAGAAGGTTTTTTAAGTTTTCGGTGAAAAAAAATCTATTTTTGGCTCCTGTGACCTATATTATGTGCAACGGACCGGAACCATTTGAACAACTTTGAAAAGGGACCACCTAAGGATCATTCCTGTGAAGTTTGGTCAAAATCAGATCATTGGTTTAGGAGGAGATGTCATTTGAAGAAATTGTTTACGCACCCACGCACGCACGGACGCACGACAGACAAAAAGTGATCCCAAAAGCTCACCTCGTCACTACGTGACAGGTGAGCTAACAAGAGGGCCATGATGGCCCTGGATTGCTCACCTGATCCATAGAGTAACAAGTGGGCCCCGGGGAGGGCCATTATTGACCCCAGGGTTATAATGTGCATAATGTTGAGGGAGGCCAAAAAAGATGAAGCTTCATACCAAATATCAACAAAGGCTATAATTTGAACAATCTTGGCAAAGGTCTACTAGATGAAGCTACACACCAAATATCAAAAACCTGGGCCTTGCGGTTTCAGAGAAGAAGGTTTTTTTTTTTAAGATATTCCCTACATAAGCCTATGTAAAACCAAATGGCATGGGGGCGGGGGCATTTTTGGCCTCAGGGCTATAATTTAAACAATCTTGATAGAGGTCCACTACATGAAGCTTCACACCAACTATCAAAGGCCTGGGCCTTGCTGTTTCAGAGAAGATTTTCAAAGATTATATAAGGCTATGTAAAACCAAAGGGCCCCGGGGCAGGGGCATTTGTGGCACGAGGGCTATTATTTGAATAATCTTGGTGGAGGTCCACTAGATGAAGCTCCATACCAAATATCAAATACATGGGCCTTGCAGTTTCATATTAGATGATTTTTAAAGATTTCCCAATATAAGTCTATGTAAAACCAAACGGTCTCGGGGCGAGGCATTTTTGGCCCAAGGGCTATAATTTGAACAATCTTAATAGAGGTCCACAAGATGAAATTTCTAAGCAAATATCAAAGACCGAGACCTTTTGTTTTCACAGAAGAAGATTTTTGGAGATTTTCTCTATATACGTCTATGTAAAACCAAAGGGCTCCGAGGTGGGGGCATTTCTGGTCTCAGGGCTATAATTTGATCTTGGTAGAGGTCTACTAGATGAAGCTTCATACCAAAATATCAAAGACCTGGGCCTTGCGGTTTCAGATGAGAAGATTTTTAAAGATTTTCCCTATATAAGCCCATGTTAAACCAAAGGGCCCTGGGGCGGGGGCATTTTTGGCCCCAGCACAATAATTTGAACAATCTTGGTAGGGGTCCAATAGATGAAGCTTCATACCAAATAGCAAAGACCTGGGCCTTGCGGTTTCAGGGAAGAAGATTTTTAAAGATTTTCCCTATATAAGCCCATGTAAAACCAAAGGGCCCCAGGGCGGGGGCATTTTTGGCCCCAGCACTATAATTTGAACAATTTTGGTAGGGGTCCACTAGATGAAGCTTCATACCAAATAGCAAAGACCTGGGCCTTGTGGTTTCAGAGAAGAAGAATTTTAAAGATTTTCCCTATATAAGCCCATGTAAAACCAAAGGGCCCTGGAGTGGGAGCATTTTTGGCCCCAGCACTAAAATTTAAACAATCTTGGTAGGGGTCCACTAGATGAAGCTTCATACCAAATATCAAAGACCTGGGCCTTGCGGTTTCAGAGAAGAAGATTTTTAAAGATTTTCCCTATATAATCCTATGTAAAACCAAAGGGCCCCGGGGCGGGGGCATTTTTGGCCCCAGCACTATAATTTGAACAACCTTTGTAGGGGTTCACTAGATGAAGCTTCATACCAAATAGCAAAGACCTGGGCCTTGTGGTTCCAGAGAAGGAGATTTTTAAAGGATTTCCCTATATGAGCCCATATAAAACCAAAGGGCCCCGGGGCGGGGACATTTTTGGCCCCAGCACTATAATTTGAACAATCTTGGTAGGGGTCCACTAGATGACGCTTCATACCAAATATAAAAGACCTGGGCCTTGTGGTTTCAGAGAAGAAGATTTTTTAAGTTTTCGGCGAAGAAAAGGTATTTTGGGCTCCTGTGACCTAGATGTGCAACAGACCGGAACCATTTGAACAACTTTGAAAGGGGACCACCTGAGGATCATTCCTGTGAAGTTCTGTCAAAATCCGATCAGTGGTTTAGGAGGAGATGTCGTTTGAAGAAATTGTTTACGCACGGACGGACGTACGCCATATTGGTTTCATTGGGCGGCATGGCTTTAGTTGTCATTTCAGCTCAATGTCGGGTAAAAGTCCCTCAAAATTGGATGCAATGTCTCCAAAATGACCTAAATAGTGTTGACCGGGATGATAAACAACAAACAAACTTATGAATTGGATGTGGGGTGGTGTGCCTGTCCTGGGGGACCCAAGGCAAGGGGACCCTTTGAAACCCTTTTACAAAATTCTATATCCATACTCATTACTGTATTTTATTATATCCCCAAATTTCAAATTAAGTAATCTAAAAGTTTTGACAAAATTTTGGGCTAATTTTTCCATTCCTTTGGAACTGGAGGCATACAACCAGGGATCCCTGTAGGTGTCAGTGACTGTGTCTTTTCATAAGAAACAATATCATCACCATATATGGTTGAGGTGTGGGATCTGAATGGTTTCTGAGAGGGCATACCCCCGGGGGGATCCTCGGGTTGCTGTCAGTGAATTTGTGAGTACCAGCTACGGTGGTCAAATATTTGACTCAGCCCATTAATCAGTATAATGAAAGTCTTAAGTCAAAATTCTGAACCATTTTTCCAGCCTACACTATAAACAATCCACCACTAACCACCAGTGTTTTCATTTGTTAACTTTGAAGCAAACTGAAAGCTACATGTACTGGTAGTCTGACTGACTGTTAGTTGCAAATGCATACATGTGCTTTTCCATCCAAAACCTTATTTGTTACAAGAGGCCATTCAGAAATAATTGTCAAATGAACAAAAAACACAGCTGCAGACTGAAAACCATGTCCTTCAGAACACCAAGTATTTTTTTTTCCACATCTCATGGTCAGGCAGCTAGTATCAGCCCCAATTTGTGAAAGGATAGCAAATATAGCTGAAAATTAAAAACAAGAGGCTCAATGAGCCTAAACCGCTCACCTGAGGAACTTAAGTTTTAACAATTCACAGACTTGACTACTAAATCTGCTAATAGAATCCAGCCCATTGACCCTTATAGGATATAAGTCATGATTATTGCATTGCATTCCAAGTTTGAGACTTCTAGCTTCTATAGTTCCTGAGAAATCTTTGAAGAAAATTTAACATTGGTCAAAATGGAGAGAAAGAAGAATGAAAGAACAGATGAACAAATAAGCTGAGAAAGCCCAATGTCTCTTACACAAAATAAGTCATCATTATTCTATTGAATACCAAATTTGATGCTTCTAGCTTTTATAGTTCCTGAGAAATCTTTGATTAAAAATTTAACATTGGTCTATTATCTCTATATGGAGAGAAAGAAGAATGAAGGAACAAATGAACCAGACTAGCCCCAAAACCTAATGCAGCCTTTCCCTTTGCCCAATGGTGCTACACATAAAATTTAAACAAGATTGGTCGACTGCCTTCTGAGATATGCTTCATTGAAAGTGTGGACGACGGATGGACGGACGACAGACGACGGACTCCGGAGCCTTGGTATACTATCGGCTCACTGGAGCCTTTGGCTCAGGTGAGCTAAAAATTCAAGTCGCTATTTCTGTCACAACATTTTCCCTACGTTAAGTCTATGGGCAAATTTTTTTGTCTCTCAAGGTCACGTAACTCCGAGGTCAATATTCCGATTTGGCCCAAAATCAAACTTAACCGGGATTTTATGCCTGTCCTTGTTACCTGCAAGTTTGAAGCTGATATGAATAAAAATAAAGTTGCTATCGTGGTCACAACGTATTTTTTTATGCTCAAGGGCAGGTAACTCCAAGGCAAATATTCTGATTCCGCCCAAAATAGAACTTAACCGAGATTTTATGTCTGTCCTCGTTACCTGCAAGTTTGAAGCTGATCTGAAAAAAATTCAAGTCGCTATGGTAGTCGCAACATTTTCCCTAATTAAGTCTATGGGCAAATTTTTTGTCGCTCAAGGTCACGTAACTCCGAGGTCAATATTCCGATTCAGCCAAAAATTGAACTTAACCGAGATTTTATGCCTGTCCTCGTTACCTGCAAGTTTGAAGCTGATATGAATAAAAATAAAGTTGCTATCGTGGTCACAACGTATTTTTTTATGCTCAAGGACAGGTAACTCCAAGGCAAATAATCCGATTCGGCCCAAAATCGAACTTAACCGAGATTTTATGTCTGTCCTCGTTACCTGCAAGTTTGAAGCTGATCTGAAAAAAATTCAAGTCGCTATCGTAGTCACAACATTTTCCCTATGTAAAGTCTATGGGCAAATTTTTTGTCGCTCAAGGTCATGTAACTCCGAGGTCAATATTCCGATTCGAACTTAACCGAGATTTTATGCCTGTCCACGTTACCTGCAAGTTTGAAGCTGATCTGAAAAAAATTCAAGTCGCTATCGTAGTCACAACATTTTCCCTATGTTAAGTCTATGGGCAAATTTTTTGTCGCTCAAGGTCACTTAACTCCGAGGTCAATATTCCGATTCGGCCCAAAATCGAACTTAACCGAGATTTTATGCCTGTCCTTGTTACCTGCAAGTTTGAAGCTGATCTGAATAAAAATAAAGTTGCTATCGTGGTCACAACGTATTTTTTCATGCTCAAGGGCAGGTAACTCCAAGGCAAATAATCCGATTCGGCCCAAAATCGAACTTAACCGTGATTTTATGTCTGTCCTTGTTACCTGCAAGTTTGAAGCTGATCTGAAAAAAATTCAGGTCGCTATCGTAGTCACAACATTTTCCCTATGTTAAGTCTATGGGCAAATTTTTTGTCGCTCAAGGTCACGTAACTCTGAGGTCAATATTCTGATTCTGCCAAAAATCGAACTTAACCGAGATTTTATGCCTGTCCTCGTTACTAGCTACAACGATGACAACATTTTCCCCATGTTAAGTCGATAGGCAATTTTTCGGGCGCTCAAGGGGACGTAACTCTTGAGTGAATTATCTGATTCGGCCCAAAATCGAACTTGACCTAGATTTTATGCCTGTACTGGTTATCTGCAAGAATGAAGTCGATCAGAAAAAAATTGACGGAGCTAGAGTGATGACAAGCTTTTTCCTATGTGAAGTCTATGGGAGCTAGATGTTGCCATTGCAACCAGAGTTCCACTCAGATCTGCCTGAAAACCTAATGAAGCCTTTCCACTTGCCCAATAATGCGACACATGAAATTTGATCAAAGTTGGCCAAGTAGTCTTTAAGATATACATTTTTGAAATTCCCATTAACCCTAATGCAAAAACACACAAGGGCAGGTAACTCCTAAGTGAATGATCCGATTCTGCCAGTTATCGAACTTGACCGAGATTTCATGGCTGTGCTGGTTATCTGCAAGAATAAAGCCAATCTGAAAGTAATTGAAGCAGCTACGGTGATGACAACATTCTCCCCATGTTAAGTCAATAGGCAATTTTTTCAACGCTCAAGGGCACGTAACTCCTGAGTGAATAATCCGATTCAGCCCAAAATCGAACTTGATCGAGATTTCATGCCTGTCCTCGTTATCTGCAAGAATGAAGTCGATCAGAAAAAAATTGACGGAGCTAGAGTGATGACAAGCTTTTTCCTAACGCTCAAGGGCACGTAACTCCTGAGTGAATAATCCGATTCAGCCCAAAATCGAATTTGATCGAGATTTCATGCCTGTCCTCGTTATCTGCAAGAATGAAGACAATCAGAAAAAAATTGACGGAGCTAGAGTGATGACAAACTTTTTCCTATGTTAAGTCTATGGGAGCTATTTGTTGCCATGGCAACCAGAGTTCCAATCCGATCTGCCCGAAAACAGTATGCAGCCTTTCCCCCTACCTGATAATGCTTCACATGAAATTTGATCAAGATTGGCCCACTGGTTCCGGAGATATACTTCTTTGAAAGTGTGGACGACGACGACGGACGACGACGACGGACGACGGCTCGTGGTATACTAATACCTCACATGAGCCTTCGGCTCAGGTGAGCTAAAAAAAAAAACAAGAAAGTTTTATATCAGCTGGTGAACCGGTGGTCAGCAGCCGCAAAGGCTGGTGACAACCTGTTGTCAACAGCCAGTTCCAATTTTAAAATCCATCTCAAAATAAGAAAGTTATTGACCAAATACGAAAAAAAAGGCCCCTTTTTTGACCTTTGACCCCTAAGTATGACCTTGACCTTTGAGGTACTGACCTGCCTCATGCGCACCACACATCGTCTTATGGTTGTTAATATTTCTGCCAAGTAATTTTAAAATCCATCAGAAAATAAGAAAGTTATTGACCGGACACGATTTGCCCATACATATATACATACCGACAAACTTCCAAGGGAGATAATTCAAAAAGTATAAATGCGAGAGTTACAGTCCTTGCGCACTGCACGTCGTCTAATGCTGATTAATATTTATACGAAGTTTCGTGAAGATAGCTCTAACGGTTTTCAAGTTATAGAGCGGACACGAATGTGTGACAGACGGACAGACAGACGCCCGGGGGAAAAAATATGTCTCTCCGAAAAAAAATTTTGGGGGGGAGACATGATTAGTAAAATAGGACTGTTACTGTGGCCGTACAAACTACTGAGTATCTGTACCAGGTCAAGTGCAGATGCACCTCTCTCGTAAGAGGAAACGGTAAATAAATTATGTCAGGTTATGTTATCTTTACTGGCAGCCAGATCATGTTTATTCTGTGCAGTCAGCTGAGACAGAACAAAAGATTATCGGCTTTTAGAAGTTGATGTTTACCATTTAGTATCCCGTATATTCTCCTGCTTATTTGTTAATTGCCTTCAGCAGACAAAATTTTAAGTCTGTTACCGCTTACCGCAAATGGTAGCTCTGGAAAAAATCTGGGACAGGAAAATTGCAAATGCGGGAGTTTCTGTCTCCCGGACGGGAGAGCTGGAGGTTGCTTCAAATGCGGGAGCCTCCCGCATGATCCGGGAGATATCACAGGTATGAGCACTATAATTTGAACAATCTTGGTAGTGGTCCACTAGATGAAGCTTCATACCAAATAGCAAAGACCTGGGCCTTGCGGTGTCAGAGAAGAAGATTTTTAAAGATTTTAACTATATAAGCCCATGTAAAATCAAAGGGCCATGGGGCGGGGGCATTTTTGGCCCGAGCACTATAATTTGAACAATCTTGGTAACCATCCACTAGATGAAGCTTCATACCAAATAGCAAAGACCTGGGCCTTGCAGTTTCAGAGAAGGAGATTTTTAAAGATTTTCCCTATATAAGCCCATGTAAAATCAAAGGGCCCCGGGGCGGGGGCATTTTTGGCCCCAGCACTATAATTTGAACAATCTTTGTAGGGATCCACTAGATGAAGCTTCAGACCAAATAGCAAAGACCTGGGCCTTGCAGTTTCAGAGAAGGAGATTTTTAAAGATTTTCCCTATATAAGCCCATGTAAAACCAAAGGGCCCCGGGGCGGGGCATTTTTGGCCCCAGGGCTATAATTTGAACAATCTTGGTAGGGGTCCACTAGATGAAGCTTCATACCAAATATCAAATACCTGGGCCTTATGGTTTCAAAGAAGATTTTTTAAGCTTTTGGTGAAAAAAATCTATTTTTGGCTCCTGTGACCTATATGTGCAACAGACAGAAACTATTTGAACAACTTTGAAAGGGGACCACCTAAGGATCATTCCTGTGAAGTTTGGTTAAAATCCGATCAGTGGTTTAGGAGGAGATGTCGTTTGAAGAAATTGTTTACGCACACACGCACACACAACCGCACGCACTGACGACGGACGACCACAAAAGCTCACCTTGTCACTACGTTACAGGTGAGCTAATAAAACCAGTGGGCCCCGGGACGGGGCCATTCTGGCTCCAGGGCTATAATTTGAACAATCTTGGTAGAGGTCCACTAGATGAAGCTTCATACCAAATATCAAAGACCTGGGCATTCTGGTTTCAGGCAAGAAGATTTTTAAATGTTTTTCCCTATATAAGCCTATGTAAAACCATTGGGCCCCGGCGCGGGGGCTTTTTTTTTTAGCCCCAGGGCTATAATTTGAACAATCTTGGTAGAGGTCCACTAGATGAAGCTTATACCAAATATCAAAGACCTGGGTCTTCTGGTTTCTGACAAGAAGATTTTTATATGTTTTCCCTATTTAAGCCTATTTAAAACAAGTTGGCCCCTGTTGGCCCCAGGGATATAATTTGCACAATCTTGGTAGAGGTCCACTAGATGAAGGTTCATACAAAATATCAAAGACCTGGGCCTTCTGGTTTCAGACAAGAAGATTTTTAAATGTTTTTCCCTGTATAAGCCTATGTAAAACCTTTGGGCGTGGGGGCATTTTTGGCCCCAGGACTATAATTTGAACAATCTTGGTAGAGGTCCTCTAGATGAAGCTTCATACCAAATATCTTCTGGTTTCAGACAAGAAGATTTTTATATGTTTTTTCTATATAAGCCTATATAAAACCAGTGGGCCCCGAGGCGGGGCCGTTTTTGGCCCGAATGGCTATAATTTGAACAATCTTGGTAGAGGTCCACTAGATGAAGCTTCATTCCAAATATCATAGACCTGGGCTTTCTTGATTCAGACAATCAAAGACCTGGGCTTTCTTGATTCACACAAGAAGCTTTTTAAAGGTTTTTCCCTATATAAGCCTTTGTAAAACTATTGGGCCCAGGCACAGGGGCATTTTTGGCCCCAGGGCTATAATTTGAACAATCTTGGTAGCGGTCCACTAAATGAAGCTTCATACGAAATATCAAAGACCTAGGCCTTCTTGTTTCAGAGAAGAAGATTTTTAAAGTTTTTTTTTTATTTTCCCCTTTTTGTTGCCATGGCAACCAGAGTTCTGCATGGAATGGAATTCTTTGAACAACTTTGAGAGAGGACCACCCAAAGATCATTTCTGTTAAGTTTGGTCAAAATCTGTTCAGTGGTTTTAGAGGAGATGTTGTTTAAAGGAATTGTGGACGGACATCCTGACGGACAACAACGACGACGGTGACCGATCACAATAGCTCCCCCAGAGCCTTCGGCTCAGGTGAGCTAAAAATGGGGTAATGGCCCAGCCAGCCGCTGAAATGAAATCTGCAGGTGTCTGGGGTCAAAAATGCCATGAAACTGATGCTGGCAAAACATGCTGCAGCAGTGAAAATGGCAAGCGCCAAATCCCTTAATTGTGGCCTTTACAGCAGTGTGAAGATTAAGATTGGGACAAAAACACATGTG
Source organism: Lucinisca nassula (assembly GCA_963580285.1). Lineage (NCBI taxonomy): Eukaryota > Metazoa > Mollusca > Bivalvia > Lucinida > Lucinidae > Lucinisca > Lucinisca nassula. Next base: position 55,777,265 of record OY757015.1, on the reverse strand, counting down.
AGTGAGTGAGTGTTCGAGTTTTACGTCCCACCAACAGCTTAGGTCATACGGAGACGGGACCTTGGTTTAAAGACTCATCCGAAAGTCTGGAGAAGCCCGGGATCGATCCTGCGATCCCTGGTTTACAAGGCGAGTAGCGTAACCACTGCACCACGCAGGCTTCTACAAAAACACATGTGAAATCATATAAGTTTTGACAACTATGAGATGCTCCCTCGTTACCATGGCAACAATGATTTAGCCTAAAAAGGTTTCATTTGAAAGGCTACTGCCCAGTGAACATTAATGCAGAGTTTGATGTAAAAAAGACCATTCATTATGAAATAATGGTTATATGAGGTTGCTGACATAGGTAACACTGTTAAAATCAGCAAAATTCACAAAGTCCCCAAGTGGGAATGGGTTAGAAGGTAAAAACTGAGCTACACAAACTTTAACACAAAACCTTTAACATAAGAATTCAAAGTCTGTGACCTTGACTCAAATGTTATCCTCATGAGAGCTGATGCTGCTGCTAAAAATTTGAGATCAGTAGCTGTAATCATACCAAGTATAAACTCAATCCATCTAAAGGTATAGAAGTAATGAGCACCTGAAAGCTTTAACACAAAAATTTTTAACATAAAAATTCTATGTCTGTGACCTTGACCCCAAGGCCACAGTCATGGGTGCGGAAACTGCAGATAAAGTAGAAGTAAAACAAAGATCAGGAATCGATACAATTAACTTACTCCACCCATCAAAGACACCAAAGGGAAAGAAACACAAACACCAAGCGACCAGACCACAACGGAAACCCAAACAAAGGAAGGCCATAAGGACAGTTACTTTCCCACAAAATGGCCATATGGCCATCCAAAATAAAAAGACACAAGTGACACACACAGCAAGCAACAAACAATAACATAAATAAACCGCCACAGAAGAACCGCCCTGGAACGGTCAGTGGAAAGATTTCCACTGGGGGGCTTAAATCGATTTTACGTGGCCACAATCCTTGCCCTTACTTCCGTCGCGATTTAGACAAATAATTAGTTCAGTCTGCATGAAGGCCTCCTAACTCATCAGTGTAACATCTCCGTGAACAAAAATAATCAAAGAACCACAGAGGTGAGTCAACGGTGAGGACTCGACAGCAAGAAACCACTGAAATGCTGGAGCAAAAGGAAACCAACAGTTAGACTCCTATGGGCCCGACCAGAGACAGAGCATCGGGCACCAACCAACATTACCAAGAATTAGATCTCTCTAACTCTCAATAAGCCTTTACGTTGGAGCCGTCATAGAATCTGAGGCCTGACCCACCAGCGTGCAATTAAAGAGGGAAGCAAAGTTGCCAACCGTGATTGGGTTAACCACCATGCATGCAGTCTGTCGTATAACATCCATGTTGTACCCAAACTTTAGCCCAGTATCTATCACCATACCAAATATGAACTCAATCCATGTACACATAAACTAGAAATGCATCCGTAGGACACAGATGCCCCAACCTGCAAATATGTTGATGTTAGTATTTGACCTCTGACTGCTAAGTATGACCTTGACATTACCTGGGTCTTTCGTGTAACAAATTGTCTCATGAGGGTTAACAGTTCTACAATGTAATCAGGAACAACAAAGATATTAAGCTGAGACATTTTTCTTTACCTTTGACCTCTAAGTATGACCTTGCCCTTGCAGGTATCAACCTGGGTTTTTTGGCACGACACATCTTCTCATGATTGTTAACATTTCTGCCAAGTAATTTCAAAATCCATCCAGAAATAAGAAAGTTATTGACTGTGTTCAAGTTTGGGACCCTTTTTTTAAACCTTTGACCTCTAAGTATGACCTTGAACTTGGAAGTACATTGTGCGAGACAGATCGTTTCATGATTTGTTTGTTTGTTTGACTTTAGGTTTAACGTCCGCGTCAACACTTTAAAGGTCATTTTGGAGATGTTGCTTCCAATTTTGTGGGACTTTTACCTGACATTGAGATGAAATGACATCTCAAGGCCTGTTGCCCAATGAAACCAATAGGGTTTATTAGCAAGGACGGTCCGCCTCGCACCACGGCTCCTGGACAGGCTTAGATCCCATAAGCGGTTTACCAGTACTAGTGTGCGGGCCGGATTCAGCTCTGCGTGGAAGCATCATGCAGCCCATATATTTCTTCAAGTCCCTATGGGTGGGATCGTTTCATGATGGTTAATATTTATGCCAAGTAATTTCAAAATCAATCCAGAAATAAGAAAGTTATTGACCCTGTCCAAGTTTTGGACACTGTTTTTACCTTTGACCTCGAAGTACCACCTTGACCTTGGCGGTACGGACCTGGATTTTGTGCGAGACACATCACCTCATGATGGTTAAAATGTCTGCCAAGTAATTTTAAAATCCATCCAGAAATAAGAAAGTTATTGACGGTGTTTATGTTTCTGACCCCTTATTATACAGACCTGGGTTTTACATGCGACACATCGACTCATAATGGTTAACATTTCTGTAAAATAATGTCAAAATCCGTAAAAAAATAAGAAAGTTAATGACCGTGTTTCAGTTTGGACCCTTTATTTGACCTTTGACCTGTAAGTACGACTTTGACCCGTGAGGTACGGGCCTGGGTTTTGCGTGCGACATATTGCCTCATGATGGTTAACATTTCTGCAAAGTAATTTCAAAATCCATCCAGAAATAAGAAAATTATTGGCTGTGTTTAAGTTTCAGAGGCCGACGCCAACGCCGGGGGTAGTAGAAAAGGTTACCGGAATAAAAGTACCGTTATTGACCGTGACATCTACAGCATTATCTACCGTATTACCGCAGTTAAAAGTCAGAGCGAAATAAAGTTGTTGTGCTTGAAACTTGATAAAAACCTTGGATTATATTTAAAAATATTGACTGGGGAAAATTGTGGTCCAAAGGAAAACCCTGCTACACCTGAATTCGTGCTGTAACGAATTGTGCTATAACGAGGTCCGAGAGTAATTGTCAGTATTTTTATTCTTTCCTGGTCCATAATTTGATGCTTAATCTGGTAAAAGTGAGATACAGTTGAAACAGGAAAACACTGACACACAGCATTCAGCATGTTAATTGTCTACCCAGCCAAAACCACCCCCTGTATCCACCATACAACCAAACAGCCGACTACGGAGATCAGATGCAACTTAACACGTCATGTGCAGTGGTGGAGACAGGTAAGAGGACACTTTTTTCTCATTTTGTTACTATTTAAACAAGAGGGCCCTGAATCACTCACATGAGAATTAGTGTCTCTAGTGACGCTTCATACCAAATATCAAAGACCTGGGCCTTCTGATTTCAGAAAAGAAGATTTTTAAAGGTTTTCCCTATATAAGCCTATGTAAAACCAGCAGGCCCTGGTGCGGGGACATTTTTGGCACCAGAGCTATAATTTGAACAATCTCAGTAGAGGTCCACCAGATGAAGCATCACACCAAATATCAAAGACCTGGACCTTCTGGTTTCAGGCAAGAAGATTTTTAAAGGTTTTTCCAATATAAGCCAATGTAAAACTAGTGGAACCCAGCGCGGGGACATTTTTGGCCCCAAGGCTGTAATTTGAACAATCTTTGTACAGGTCCATTAGATGAAGCTTCAGACCAAATATCAAAGACCTGGGCCTTCTGGTTTCAGACAAGAAGATTTTTAAAGGTTATCGCTGTATATGCCTATGTAAAACTAGTGGGTCCTGGCACGGGGACATTTTTGGCCCCAAGGCTATAATTTGAACAATCTTGGTAGAGGTCCATTACATGAAGCTTCATACCAAATATCAAAGACCTGGGCCTTCTGGTTTCAGACAAGAAGATTTTTAAAGGTTTTTTCATATATAAGCCTATGTAAAACTAATGGGTCCCTGCGCGGGGACATTTTTGGCCCCAAGGCTATTATTTGAACAATCTTGGTAGAGGTCCACTAGATGAAGCTTCATGCCAAATTACAAAGACCTGGGCCTTCTGGTTTCAGACAAGAAGATTTTTAAGGTTATCCCTGTATACGCCTATGTGAAACCAGTGGGCCCCAGCGTATGGGCATTTTTGGCCCCAGGACTATATTTTGAACAATCTTGGAAGAGGTCCAATAGATGAAGCTTCATGCCAAATATCAAAGAGCTGGGCCTTCTAGTTTCAGACAAGAAGATTTTTAAAGGTTATCCCTGTATACGCCTATATGAAACCAGTGGGCCCTGGCGCGGGGTCATTTTTGGCCCCAGGGCAATAATTTGAACAATCTTGGTAGAGGTCCACTAGATGAAGCTTCATGCCAAATAACAAAGATCTGGGCCTTCTGGTTTCAGAAAGAAGATTTCTAAAGGTTTTCCCTATATAAGCCTATGTGAAACTGGTTGGCCCCGGCGCAAGGGCATTTTTGGCCCAAGGACTATATTTTGAACAATCTTGGTAGAGGTCCACTAGATGAAGCTTCATGCCAAATATCAAAGACCTGAACCATGCACTTTCAGAGAAGAATATGTTTTAAGTTTTCAGTAAAAAATTCTATTTTTAGCTCCTGTGACCTAGATGTGCAACGGACCGGAACCATATGAACAACTTTGAAAGAGGGCCACCTAAGGATCATTCCTGTGAAGTCTGGTCAAAATCCGATCAGTGGTTTAGGCGGAGATGTTGTTTGAAGAAATTGTTTGGGCACGGAAGCACGACAGACAAAAAGTGATCCCAAAAGCTCACCTATAGTGACAGGAGAGTTAAAAAATCTATCTATGAGCTGAAAGTTTTGGAAGAAGAAAAGCTTACTTTACTGCTATTTTGGCCGTTCTTGTTCTATTAAAAGATAACTCTTAGTGTCTGAAAAGTATACATAAACCAGAGGAATGAGAGCATGAGGAACACCAAACCCATTTCCAGTCGCAGATATCTTGGCTTCTGCTCTGTCAGGTTGTTTGTTTGTTTGATTTGAGGTTTAACATCTCCGTTAACACTGTAAAGGTCATTTTGGAGACACTGCTTCCAATTTTGTGGGATTTTTACACGACATTGAGATGAAATGACATCTCAAGCCCTGCCGCCCAATGAAACCAATAGGGTTTATAAGCATGGATGGTCTGACACTCGCACCCCTTTGCCTGAGCAGGCTTAGATCCTCTAAGTGGTTTACCAGTTCTCGTGTGCGGGTCGGTTTGGAAGGATCATGCAGCCCATCTATTTCTTCAAGTCCCGATGGGCGGGGGCTGACATCATGGATGTGTCTGAATATACAATAAACATTCCTGGTCACGTAATAACAGAAGTTATTATTCAAACTAAAAATGTGTCCATAGGACACGGATGCCCCCGCCTGAAAATATGTCTATGTTCGTATTCATCTGTAGAAAGTTATTGACTGTTTAAGTTTTGGACCTTTTTTTCACATTTGACCTCTAAGTATGACCTTGACCTTGGAGGTAAGAATCTTGGTTTTGTGTGAGGCAGATTGTCTCATGATGGCCAACATTTCTGCCAAGTAATTTCAAAATCCATCCAGAGATAAGAAAGTTATTGACTGCGTTTAAGTTTTGGACCATTTTTTTTTAACTTTGACCTCTAAGTACAACCTTGACCTTGGAGGTATGGATCTGGGTTTGCATGTAACACATCGTCTCATGATGGTTAACATTTCTTCAAAGTAATTTTAAAATCCATTAAGAAATAAGTAAGTTATTGACTGCGTTTAAGTTTCGGACCTTTTTTCTTTACCTTTATGACCTCTAAGTATGACCGTGACCTTGGAGGTACGGACCTGGGTTTTGCACGTGACACGTGCGGCAAAGTTTACATGCAAGTTTTGGTGTCTCTGATGGGAGCTGTGGGTTAATTGTATCGATTCCTGATCATTGCCTCTACTTCTATTTTTTATAATCTTCAGTCGTCGTCCGTCACAAAAAACCCTTCGAAATTCTCTAGAATCAAATGTCCGATGACCATGGAAACTGGTAAGCAGCTTTGGGAACTCAAGCCTTAAGAAATCGGATAGAAGGTTGTACTTTTTCTATTGCAAGGTGACCTTTTGGTAACAGGAATGCTAAAAAATTTCCAACATTATAAGGCCTCTTGCCTAATCCAACAACATGCATTTCGGAAAAAGGCATAGTTGTGAAACTCAGCTGAGCACAGTTATTAATGACGGCGCAAACATCTTGGACAAAGGGGGACAGGGAACACATTTATTCTGGACTTCGAGAAGGCCCTTGACACCCCAACACATGAACTACTTAAATCTAAGTTATTTGATTATGAAATTTATGGGAAGACTCTCAAATGGATAGATTCCTTTCTTTGCTACAGAAAACAGTGCGCTGTTGTTAATGGCGAATCTTCCGAGTGGGCTCCAGTTTTGTCTGGAGTCCCAAATGGAGTCCCACAAGGGACTGTTCTTGGTCCACTGTTGTTCTCCCTGTACACCAATGATATTTCCAGTGGCATTGACTTAGAAATAAGACGGCTGTGTTTGCTATCGGGAAATAACGGATACAGATGACTCATTGAAACTTCAGAATGATATATATGGATTAGGATGTTGGGCACGAAAATAGGGCATGATACTGCAGCCCGTTAAATGCAATACTATGCAGATTACTAAGAAGAGAACTATTAAAACTGAATGAGGCTTCTTACACCTTGGAGGGAGCAGTCCTCGAGAATGTGGACTCCATTAAATACCTTGGTGTGACAATCACACACAACTTGAGATGGAATACACATATTAGCAACATGTGTAGTAGAACCTATTCCATGAAGTTTGAATGAAATCGGCCCAAACATTTAAGAAAATTTATCATTCAAAGCAAATTGTTAAATTGTTGACGTGACACGACAAGCATTGACCGATCAAAATAGCTCGCCTGCTGATTAGCATTTGTGCTAATGTGAGTTTAAAAGGTGAACTACATTCTGAGTTAGGCAAACAGAGGTGCCACATTCTACCCTGTTCGCTTTAAGAACTGGACAGAAAACAGTCACAGAGTCAAAATAGAAATATCGATGAACGGTCTTGAATGTCTTGCTTTCTATTTCTCTAAAACTGGTGGATACACAAACAATGACGAGATCCAACTGAAAGTATGTGATTAGCAACTGATATATTGCTTAGTAGGAGCCTCTGTAATCTACTATCCGCCTGCAATCACTGTCATTATTCAAGTTACATTAGAAATTAGTGGACACAACATCTAGATTGGCATAAAGACGTAAATTCGAGGTTTACTCAACATTCTATAGCAATATTATTTGATTTTTTATTTCACTAAAGTCGGTTGCATCACTTTCTGTCGCCTATTCCGAAGTCAGTTGCATCATTTTCAACGAAAGATCTCCGAAGTCGGTTGCTTCCCCTAAAAATACACACTGAAGTCAGTTGCATCCATAAAATCCGACCCCAGATGTGTTTGAGGCAATATTGTGGGAAAAAGTATTTGATTTGAATAATATCTTTTGTTATTACGTGACCAGGGATGTTTATTGTATACACAGACACATTCACGATGTAATTCAACAAAGCAGAAGCCAAGATATCTGCGATTGAAAATTGGTTTGGTGTTCCTCATGCGATATTTCCGGTTTAAATGTATACTTTTCAGGCAGTAGGAGCTGTCTTTTAATAGAACGAGAACGGCCAAAATAGCAGTAAAGTACGCTTTTCTTCTTCCAAAACTTTCAGCTCATAGATCTTTTTCTAAATAGGAATAAGATGAGAAAAAAGCGTCCGTTTACCTGTCTCCATCACTGCACGTGCCGTGTAAAATTGAATCTGATCTCCGAAGTCGGATGTTTGGTTGTATGGTGGATACAGGGGGTGAAAACTGCCAAATACAATTTTTTATAACAGATTTAGTGTTCAAAGATTATTTAGGCCCATTGTATACCAGTGAACTCTTCCTTTGCTACATGTTGGACAAGTCCATTTGTCATTTAAGGGGTGTCAGGCCTATTATTTTGTTTTTATTCTATTTTTGACGGAAAATTCTGCTAGCAAATAGTGCAGGCCCTGATCAAAAGGTTCTGCGGCATCTGATCTGGGCCTGCACTGTTTGCCAAGGTGCCTCTTTAGGGGTTTCCCATATACAATGGGTTAATATCTCAAGAATATTCAAACAATGTTGTGGTTTTGTTTTTGAATTTTAACCCATTTCAGACTGATAACCCCTAAACGGGTACCGTGGCAAACAGTGCAGGCCAGATCAGACGCCATCTGATCAGGGCCTACACTGTTTGCAAAAAGTCAAGCCAATTACCAAACAAATTTTGAAGAAAACACAACCTGACACCCCTAAATTTTGAAATGAACTCCTGCTATATATAAGGAGGAAGATTCCATTTGGTACAAAAAGGGTTAAGCATTTTATAGTACCCAGAATAAAAATTGAAAATTCAAGTCCAGCCTAGTCTGCAGTAATCCCATCTATTTTTCAAACCCAAAACTGATTAGTACCAGAAACCCCAAAACAGGAACCCTGGCAAACAGTGCAGGCCCAGGTCAGACGCTGCAGAATGTGGAGTCTGATCAGGGCCTTCATTGTTTGCTAAAAAGTCAGTCACTTTCCAAATAAATTTTCATGAAAACACAACCTGACATCCCTAAATTTTGAAATGAATTACTGCAATTTGTAAGGAGGAAGATTCCATTTGGTACAAAAAGGGTTAAGGAACTAATAGATAAAATTCATAACTTACAGCTTCAAATAGAGTCATGCACTCCTCTAACATTGTGGCAAGTTTCTCCTGAGCTTTGGCCTCAATCTCCTCTAACTGTATAACATCCATCTACAATATACAGTACACACGAACCTCATCATAACCACGTTCATTAATGTTTTGGATATAACAGCTTAACATTACGATAATACATCCGTGTGATATAGTGCATTTTTTCATATCTCAAAAAGGGTAATTTTCTGATGAAAATTTATGATATTTTTCTTATTTATAATCATAACATAGGTTTTGGGTACTCGTTAGAACCGCCTCATTGAGGCGGTTCTAACGAGTACCCACAACCTATGTCTTGGAGCAGAAATAAGGAAAATAATGTATACCCACCTAAACCCCAGTTTACTCTATATAAAGTGGGGTTTAGGGGGGTCATCATTTCATGGACTTGTTCACGTGATGAATAAAAGTGCTGCAAGCACCGCATCAATCCCCGCCACTACAGTTACATCAAGCAACGGTGTCAAAAAGGAATTCAAAGTGAAGGTGCATTAGTTTTTCCCTTAATAAAGTTGACATTAACCCATGACTGAGATGACTATAAGGTTATAGCCCCAAAAGGAATGTTAACCAGAATTAGGGCTCTTATTTTCTGCAGAATCCCTCATAGTACTTTAACTAATCAAATTTTTCGTCGGTTGCAGTGATATGTTGTACCGAGTTTGACCAAATTTCGTCGATTCATTTATGAGAAAGGGTGCAGACAAAACATTTTTGGCCCAAAATTGGTGTTTTTTTTTGGCCTGTGCCCTTGAAATTAAGGTCAAGATCAACTAAACCTAGCAGGTGTTTTCTCCCATCCAAGTGATGTACCATGCAAGTTAAAGCAGGGTTTGATATTAACCCAAACCGAAGAACACTGTCTAGTGAAAAGCTGGTCAGGTGAGTTCTGTGGCTGGCTGGTCTGAACAGTCCAGCTGAAAACCTGCTACCAGTTATTAAAATCCTTGTTTTAGACTCAGTCTCTGTTTTCCATTTGTTGCAGTTACAGCAATTACTGTCAATATAAATAACAAGAGGGCCATGATGGCCCTGGATCGCTCACCTGATCCATACTGCAACAAGGACTATAATTTGCATGATCTTGTCTGAAAAGTGAAGCTTCATACAAAATATCAATGACCGGAGCCTTCTGAATTCAAACAAAAAGATTTTTAAAGGTTTTCCTTATATAAGTGTAAATAAAACCTGTGGGCCCCCAGACAGGACCATTTTCGGCCGCAGGGCTATAATTTGAACAGCCTTAAATATCAAACACCTGGGCTTTCTGGTTTCAGACAAGAATATTTTTAAAGGTTTTACAGTCAATGAAAAACCAAAGGGCTTCAGGTCGGGGGCATTTTTGGCCCCAGGGCTATAATTTGAACAACCTTGGTAGAGGTCCACCAGATGAAGCTACACGCCAAATATCAAAGAACTGGGCCTTGCAGTTTCAGAGGAGAAGATTTTTTAAGATTTTTCCTATATAAGTCACTGTAAAACCAAAGGGCCCCGGGGCAGGGGCAGTTTCAGAGAAGAAGATTTTTTTAAGACTTTTTCCTATATAAGTCCATGTAAATAGACATTGATCAACTAGATGAAGCTACACACCAAATATCAAAGACCTGAGCCTTGTGGTTTCAGAGGAGAATATTTTTTAAGATATTTCCTATATGAGTCAATGTAAAACTAAAGGGGCCCGGGGCTGGGGCATTTTTGAACAATCTTGATAGAGGTCCACAAGGCAAGGCTTCATATCAAACACCTGTGCATCGATTTACCTATTTCCCATTCAAAAGCCTAAGGAGCCAAATTGGACCTTGGCGTAAAATAGGTCAAGGTCAATCTAGGGTGATCATTTTTGCAAACTTGGTAGTAATCAGTCACCCCATGCTACATACCAAGTTTCAAGACAATCGGCCCAGTGGTTCTGGAGAAGAAGATTTTTTAAGGTTTTTACCATAATTGGGCAAGGCGGCCATCTTTGTCATGTGACCTGGACCATCCGAATAAATCTTTGTTCACCAAGTGTCCTAAGTCTGCATATAAAATTTAAATGAAATTGGCCAAGTGGTATTAGAGAAAATGTATTGTAATATATCAATAGACCTGCAATACAAGTGACCTTGGGCCAAGGTCAATGAATGACATTGACCCTTAGCATTCACAGGCATTCATTGATTTACCTATTTCCCATTGAAAAGCCTAAGGAGCCAAATTTGACCTTTGCGTAAAATAGGTCAAAGTCAACCTAGGGTCATCATTTTTGCAAACTTGGTAATACTCAGTACCAAGTTTCAAGCTAATTGGCCCAGTGGTTCTGGAGAAGAAGATTTTTTAAGGTTTTTACCATATTTGGGTTTGGCAGCCATCCTGGTCATGTGTCCTGGACCATACTTGCAAACTTTCTTTCTCCCATTGCCAAGGGGCTGCATGTGAAATTAAATTGAAATTGGCCCAGAAGTTTCAGAGAAGAAGACCTTTGAAAATGGTTGACGTACGACAGACGGATGGACGAGGGAGGCCTACCATCCTATAAGCTCCCCAAGAGCCTTTGGCTCAGTGGAGCTTAAAACATCTAACATATTCCAAACACAAGATTTTGAACTGATGATAATTTGAAGTAATTCCTAGGGTCCCTGGCACTTCCAATCATCAAGGCAAGACTGTACATCTGAGTCAACGCACCAAGCAGAAGGAGACAACTAGCTCCTGCAATCAAGCCCATTGTATTAGAAACTTCCCCCATTTAAGGGGAATGGGAACACCTTTATGAGAGGCAACTCCGGCAAAAGTATTTTTGTCTCCCCTGTCAATATGGGTCAACTCTTAAAGGAAAGAATTTGCTCCTGAGGAGCAAATTCTTTCCTTTAAGAGTAGACCCCTTTTTCAGTGGGACAGGGCCTACAGAAAAGCGATCAGGTAGTCCCAAAAGTTGTCTCCCTTTGAGTGGTGGAAAAATCTGCCAGCTGTTCCCATGTAGTCTGAATGAGAAAGATGGTAACTGTTTTCATACATAAAACACTACCTCTTTATAACACTATTGCTGTGGTTGATAGCAGAAACCCTAATTAATAGTTGAACAACAGTCGAGAGCAGAAACCATGTTTAATAGTCAAACGAAGTTCTGTGAATTTGCTGTGGTTCAAAGCAGAAACCATGTTTAATAGCTATTGTTGTGGTTGAGAGCAGAAACCATGTTTAGTAGTTAAAACAAGAGGCTCAATGAGCCTAAACCGCTCACCTGAGGAACTTAAGTTTTAACAATTCACAGACTTGACTACTAAATCTCCTAATAGAATCCAGTCCATTGACCCTTACAGGATATAAGTCATGATTATTGCATTGCATTCCAAGTTTGAGACTTCTAGCTTCTATAGTTCCTGAGAAATCTTTGACGAAAATTTAACATTGGTCAAAATGGAGAGAAAGAAGAATGAAAGAACAGATGAACAAATAAGCTGAGAAAGCCCAATGTCTCTTACACAAAATAAGTCATCATTATTCTATTGAATACCAAATTTGATGCTTCTAGCTTTTATAGTTCCTGAGAAATCTTTGATTAAAAATTTAACATTGGTCTATTATCTCTATATGGAGAGAAAGAAGAATGAAGGAACAAATGAACCAGACTAGCTCCAAAACCTAATGCAGCCTTTCCCTTTGCCCAATGGTGCTACACATAAAATTTAAACAAGATTGGTCGACTGCCTTCTGAGATATGCTTCATTGAAAGTGTGGACGACGGATGGACGGACGACAGACGACGGACTCCGGAGCCTTGGTATACTATCGGCTCACTGGAGCCTTTGGCTCAGGTAAGCTAAAAATTCAAGTCGCTATTTCTGTCACAACATTTTCCCTACGTTAAGTCTATGGGCAAATTTTTTTTGACTCTCAAGGTCCAGAACTCCGAGGTCAATATTCCGATTCGGCCCAAAATCGAACTTAACCGAGATTTTATGTCTGTCCTCGTTACCTGCAAGTTTGAAGCTGATCTGAAAAAAATTCAAGTCGCTATCGTAGTCACAACATTTTCCCTAATTAAGTCTATGGGCAAATTTTTTGTCGCTCAAGGTCACGTAACTCCGAGGTCAATATTCCGATTCAGCCCAAAATTGAACTTAACCGAGATTTTATGCCTGTCCTCGTTACCTGCAAGTTTGAAGCTGATATGACTAAAAATAAAGTTGCTATCGTGGTCACAACGTATTTTTTTATGCTCAAGGACAGGTAACTCCAAGGCAAATAATCCGATTCGGCCCAAAATGGAACTTAAACGAGATTTTATGTCTGTCCTCGTTACCTGCAAGTTTGAAGCTGATCTGAAAAAAATTCAAGTCGCTATCGTAGTCACAACATTTTCCCTATGTAAAGTCTATGGGCAAATTTTTTGTCGCTCAAGGTCATGTAACTCCGAGGTCAATATTCCGATTCGAACTTAACTGAGATTTTATGCCTGTCCACGTTACCTGCAAGTTTGAAGCTGATCTGAATAAAAATAAAGTTGCTATCGTGGTCACAACGTATTTTTTTATGCTCAAGGGCAGGTAACTCCAAGGCAAATAATCCGATTCGGCCCAAAATCTAACTTAACCGAGATTTTATGTCTGTCCTCGTAACCTGCAAGTTTGAAGCTGATCTGAAAAAAATTCAAGTCGCTATCGTAGTCACAACATTTTCCCTATGTTAAGTCTATGGGCAAATTTTTTGTCGCTCAAGGTCACGTAACTCCGAGGTCAATATTCCGATTCGGCCCAAAATCAAACTTAACCGGGATTTTATGCCTGTCCTCGTTACCTGCAAGTTTGAAGCTGATCTGAATAAAAATAAAGTTGCTATCGTGGTCACAACGTATTTTTTCATGCTCAAGGGCAGGTAACTCCAAGGCAAATAATCCGATTCGGCCCAAAATCGAACTTAACCGTGATTTTATGTCTGTCCTCGTTACCTGCAAGTTTGAAGCTGATCTGAAAAAAATTCAGGTCGCTATCGTAGTCACAACATTTTCCCTATGTTAAGTCTATGGGCAAATTTTTTGTCGCTCAAGGTCACGTAACTCCGAGGTCAATATTCCGATTCTGCCCAAAATCGAACTTAACCGAGATTTGATGCCTGTCCTCGTTACTAGCTACAACGATGACAACATTTTCCCCATGTTAAGTCGATAGGCAATTTTTCGGACACTCAAGGGGACGTTACTCTTGAGTGAATTATCTGATTCGGCCCAAAATCGAACTTGACCGAGATTTTATGCCTGTACTGGTTATCTGCAAGAATGAAGTCGATCAGAAAAAAATTGACGGAGCTAGAGTGATGACAAGCTTTTTCCTATGTGAAGTCTATGGGAGCTAGATGTTGCCATGGCAACCAGAGTTCCACTCAGATCTGCCTGAAAACCTAATGAAGCTTGCCCAATAATGCGACACATGAAATTTGATCAAAGTTGGCCAAGTAGTCTTTAAGATATACATTTTTGAAATTCCCATTAACCCTAATGCAAAAACACACAAGGGCAGGTAACTCCTAAGTGAATGATCCGATTCTGCCAGTTATCGAACTTGACCGAGATTTCATGGCTGTGCTGGTTATCTGCAAGAATAAAGCCAATCTGAAAATAATTGAAGCAGCTACGGTGATGACAACATTCTCCCCATGTTAAGTCAATAGGCAATTTTTTCAACGCTCAAGGGCACATAACTCCTGAGTGAATAATCCGATTCAGCCCAAAATCGAACTTGATCGAGATTTCATGCCTGTCCTCGTTATCTGCAAGAATGAAGTCGATCAGAAAAAAATTGACGGAGCTAGAGTGATGACAAGCTTTTTCCTAACGCTCAAGGGCACGTAACTCCTGAGTGAATAATCCGATTCAGCCCAAAATCGAACTTGATCGAGATTTCATGCCTGTCCTCGTTATCTGCAAGAATGAAGACAATCAGACAAAAATTGACGGAGCTAGAGTGATGACAAACTTTTTCCTATGTTAAGTCTATGGGAGCTATTTGTTGCCATGGCAACCAGAGTTCCAATCCGATCTGCCCGAAAACAGTATGCAGCCTTTCCCCCTACCTGATAATGCTTCACATGAAATTTGATCAAGATTGGCCCACTGGTTCCGGAGATATACATCTTTGAAAGTGTGGACGAGGACGACGGACGACGACGACGGACGACGACGGACGACGGCTCGTGGTATACTAATACCTCACATGAGCCTTCGGCTCAGGTGAGCTAAAAACTCAAGTCGCTATCGTAGTCGCAACATTTTCCCTAATTAAGTCTATGGGCAAATTTTTTGTCGCTCAAGGTCACGTAACTCCGAGGTCAATATTCCGATTCGGCCCAAAATTGAACTTAACCGAGATTTTATGCCTGACCTCGTTACCTGCAAGTTTGAAGCTGATATGAATAAAAATAAAGTTGCTATCGTGGTCACAACGTATTTTTTTATGCTCAAGGGCAGGTAACTCCAAGGCAAATAATCCGATTCGGCCCAAAATCGAACTTAACCGAGATTTTATGTCTGTCCTCGTTACCTGCAAGTTTGAAGCTGATCTGAAAAAAATTCAAGTCGCTATCGTAGTCACAACATTTTCCCTATGTAAAGTCTATGGGCAAATTTTTTGTCGCTCAAGGTCATGTAACTCCGAGGTCAATATTCCGATTCGAACTTAACTGAGATTTAATGCCTGTCCACGTTACCTGCAAGTTTGAAGCTGATCTGAATAAAAATAAAGTTGCTATCGTGGTCACAACGTATTTTTTTATGCTCAAGGGCAGGTAACTCCAAGGCAAATAATCCGATTCGGCCCAAAATCGAACTTAACCGAGATTTTATGTCTGTCCTTGTTACATGCAAGTTTGAAGCTGATCTGAAAAAAATTCAAGTCGCTATCGTAGTCACAACATTTTCCCTATATAAAGTCTATGGGCAAATTTTTTGTCGCTCAAGGTCATGTAACTCCGAGGTCAATATTCCGATTCGAACTTAACTGAGATTTTATGCCTGTCCACGTTACCTGCAAGTTTGAAGCTGATCTGAATAAAAATAAAGTTGCTATCGTGGTCACAACGTATTTTTTTATGCTCAAGGGCAGGTAACTCCAAGGCAAATAATCCGATTCGGCCCAAAATCGAATTTGACCGAGATTTTATGCCTGTTCTGGTTATCTGCAAGAATGAAGTCGATCAGAAAAAAATTGACGGAGCTAGAGTGATGACAAGCTTTTTCCTATGTGAAGTCTATGGGAGCAAGATGTTGCCATGGCAACCAGAGTTCCACTCAGATCTGCCTGAAAACCTAATGAAGCCTTTCCACTTGCCCAATAATGCGACACATGAAATTTGATCAAAGTTGGTCAAGTAGTCTTTAAGATATACATTTTTGAAATTCCCATTAACCCTAATGCAAAAACACACAAGGGCAGGTAACTCCTAAGTGAATGATCCGATTCTGCCAGTTATCGAACTTGACCGAGATTTCATGGCTGTGCTGGTTATCTGCAAGAATAAAGCCAATCTGAAAATAATTGAAGCAGCTACGGTGATGACAACATTCTCCCCATGTTAAGTCAATAGGCAATTTTTTCAACGCTCAAGGGCACGTAACTCCTGAGTGAAAAATCCGATTCAGCCCAAAATCGAACTTGATCGAGATTTCATGCCTGTCCTCGTTATCTGCAAGAATGAAGTCGATCAGAAAAAAATTGACGGAGCTAGAGTGATGACAAGCTTTTTCCTATGTTAAGAACGCTCAAGGGCACGTAACTCCTGAGTGAATTATCCGATTCAGCCCAAAATCGAACTTGATCGAGATTTTATGCCTGTCCTCGTTATCTGCAAGAATGAAGACAATCAGAAAAAAATTGACGGAGCTAGAGTGATGACAAACTTTTTCCTATGTTAAGTCTACGGGAGCTATTTGTTGCCATGGCAACCAGAGTTCTAATCCGATCTGCCCGAAAACAGTATGCAGCCTTTCCCCCTACCTGATAATGCTTCACATGAAATTTGATCAAGATTGGCCCACTGGTTCCGGAGATATACTTCTTTGAAAGTGTGGACGACGGACGACGACGACGACGGACGACGGACGCCGGCTCGTGGTATACTCATACCTCACATGAGCCTTCGGCTCAGGTGAGCTAAAAACTGTGTAATTTGCATACAAAAATGTATAGATTATAAAGAAAAATGACTTTCCTTTCCCATCTTTAAAGTGTCAAAACCAAAGATTTTTTAGAATGAACAGCATTTTTATTTGTATTTCTTTTGAAGGTGTACTGATATCTCTTTTCACAAAGCTACCTGTTCTGAAAGCTCTTCAACACTAAGAGTAGGTTTAGTCTGGGGCTCTGCCTCTTCTTCCAGTTCATCATGAAAACACATTAAATGACGGAATTTGCTAGGCGTTCTTCCTTTGGCACGTAAGAAGTTGTTCAGCTGGTCTCTGAAGTAAAGATTGTACAAATCCACCATGAGTCTATAATTAGCCCCAAGTTAAAGGAGGCATGACTATAATTTTGGGGCGTTGTTTCCATATTTCTCCATAACAAGAGGCCCATAGGCCACTATGCTCACTAAAGCTCAGGGGGCACTGCCCATTGCCAGCCATGTATTGTAATAAACCATGAAAGCCCTGAGCCCAATGACACTACAGATAAAAATGGACTCTATAAGCCTAGTGGCTTCAGAGGTCTGATATCACACAGCAATAGGCCTAAAATCATATGGCAGATAGAAGATTGCTTAAAGAATAATTCTATGAAAGTTTAGCAAAATAATCCCCGAAGACCTGGCAGAAAATACCAATTTTCAATTTTCCCCATTACAAGTCTACGAAAACTCTAAGTTGCCATAGCAACCAAAGAGCCGAATTTCATAAAAACAAGAGGGCCATGATGGCCCTGGATCGCTCACCTGATCTGTAGACCAGGGCTATAATGTGCATAATGATGTGGGAGGTCTAAAAAGACGAAGCTTCATACCAAATATCAACAAAGGCTATAATTTGAACAATCTTGGCAAAGGTCCACTAGATGAAGCTACACACCAAATATCAAAGACCTGGGCCTTGCTGTTTCAGAGAAGAAGATTTTTTTAAAGATATTCCCTACATAAAGCTATGTAAAACCAAATGACCCCGAAGCGGGGGCATTTTTGGCCTCAGGGCTATAATTTAACCAATCTTGATAGAGGTCCACTAGATGAAACTTCACACCAAATATCAAAGACCTAGGCCTTGCTGTTTCAGAGAAGAAGATTTTCAAAGATTATCTCTATTTAAATCTATGTAAAACAAAAGGGCCCCCGGGCGGGGGCATTTGCGGCCTGAGGGCTATAATTTGAACAATCTTGGTAGAGGTCCACTAGATGAACCTCCATACCAAATATCAAAGACATGGGCCTTGCAGTTTCCGAGAAAAGATTGTTAAAGATTTCCCTATATAAGTCCATGTAAAACCAATGGGTCTCGGGGCGGGGAATTTTTGGCCCTAGGGCTATAATTTGAACAATCTTGATAGAGGTCCACTAGATGAAATTTCACACCAAACATCAAAGACCTAGGCCTTGTGGTTTCACAGAAGAAGATTTTTTAAAGATTTTCCCTATATAAGTCTATGTAAAACCAAAGGAACAAAACAACATGTTTGTATGTTACAGTCCTGTTACGTAACGTTTAAAGTTCGTTACGTAACAGAACTGTAACAGATTTTCCTTATATCTTGTTTCATGAAAAAAAAAGTGAAACTTAACGTAATGGCGTAACAGAATCCCATTACGTAACGTTTCAGTCCGTTACGTAACAGATTTGTAACAGAAACAAGAAAACAACTATGTTACAGTCCTGTTTCTTAACGTTTCATTCCGTTACGTAACAGAACAGTAACAGATTCTCCTTACATCTTGTTTACCTGATCAATATATGATAGAGTAACAAGTGGGCCCCGGGGAGTGCCATTATCGACCCCAGGGCTATAATGTGCATAATGTTGAGGGAGGTCTAAAAAGGTGAAGCTTCATACCAATTAAAGATATTCCCTACATAAGCCTATGTAAAACCAAATGGCTCCGGGGCGGGGGAATTTTTGGCCCCAGGGCTATAATTTAAACAATCTTGATAGAGGTCCACTAGATGAAGCTTCACACCAAATATCAAAGACCTGGGCCTTGCTGTTTCAGAGAAGAAGATTTTCAAAGATCTCTATATAAGTCTATGTAAAACCAAAGGGCCCCGGGGCGGAGGCATTCCTGGCCCGAGGGCTATAATTTGAACAATCTTGGTAGAGGTCCACTAGATGAAGCTCCATACCAAATAATAGAAGCCTCCGTGGTGCAGTGGTTACGCTACTCGCCTTGTAAACCAGGGATCGCAGGATCGATCCCGGGCTTCTCCAGACTTTCGGATGAGTCTTTAAACCGAGGTCCCGTCTCCGTATGACCTTAGCTGTTGGTGGGACGTAAAACTAAAACTCACTCACTCCATACCAAATATCAAAGACATGGGCCTTGTGGTTTCAGAGAAGAAGATTTTTAAAGATTTCCCAATATAAGTCTATGTAAAAACAAAGGGTCTCAGGGTGGGGACATTTTTGGCCCAAGGGCTATAATTTAAACAATCTTGATAGAGGTTCACTGGATGAAATTTCACACCAAATATCAAAGATCTAGGCCTTGTGGTTTCACAGAAGAAGATTTTCAAAGATTTTCCCTATATAAGTCAATGTAAAACCAAAGGGCCCCGAGGCGGGAGCATTTTTGGTCTCAGGGCTATAATTTGAACAATCTTAGTAGAGGTCCACTAGATGAAGCTACATACCAAATATCAAAGACCTAGGCCTTGTGGTTTCAGAGAAGAAGATTTTTCAAGATTTTCCCTATATAAGTCTATGTAAAACCAAAGGGCCCCCAAGCGGGGGCATTTTTGGCCCCAGGGCTATAATTTGAACAATCTTGGTAGAGGTCCACAAGATGAAGCTTCATACCAAATATCAAAGACCTGGGCCTTGCGGTTTTGGAAAAGATGATTTTTTAAACATTTCCCCTATACATGTATAAGCCTATGTAAAAACAAAGAGCCCCGGGAATGGGGGCAGTTTTTGCCCCAGCACTATAACTTGAACAATCTTGTTAGGGGTCCACTAGATGAAGCGTCATACCAAATAGCAAAAACCTGGGCTTTGTGGTTTCAGAGAAGAAGATTTTTAAAGATTTTCCCTATATAAGCCCATGTAAAACCAAAGAGCCCCGGGGTGGGGGCATTTTTGGCCCCAGCACTATAATTTGAACAATCTTGGTAGGGGTCCACTAGATGAAGCTTCATACCAAATATCAAAGACCTGGGCCTTGCGGTTTCTGAGAAGAAGATTTTTTAAAGATTTTCCCTTCATAATCCTATGTAAACCCAAAGGGATCTGGTCGGGGGCATTTTTGGCACCACCACTATGATTTGAACAATCTTGGTAGGGGTCCACTAGATGAAAGATATAAAAGACCTGGGCCTTACAGTTTCAGAGAAGAAGATTTTTAAAGATTTTCCTTATATAAACCCATGTAAAACCAAAGGGCCCCACAGCGGGGACATTTTGGCCCCAGCACTATAATTTGAACAATCTAGATGAAGCTTCATACCAAATATCAAAGACCTGGGCCTTGTGGTTTCAGAGAAGATTTTGGTGAAAAAAATCTATTTTTGGCTCCTATGACCTAGATGTGCAACGGACCAGAACCATTTGATCAACTTTGAAAGGGGACCACCAAAGGATCATTCCTGTGAAGTTTGGTCAAAATCTGATCAGTGGTTTAGGAGATGTCGTTTGAAGAAATTGTTTAAGCACGGACGGACGCAAACAAAAAAAAGTGATCCCAAAAGCTCACCTCGTCACTACGTGACAGTGAGCTAAAAAAAGTGAAACGTAACGGCGTAACAGAATCCCTTTACATAAGGTTTCAGTCCGTTACATAACGGATTTGTAACAGAAACAAAACAACATGTATGTATGTTACAGTCCTGTAACGTAATGTTCCATTCAGTTACATAACAGAACTGTAAAAAAGATTCTCCTTACATCTTGTTTCAAGAAAAAAAGTGAAACGTAACGGCGTCAAAGAATCCCGTTACATAAAGTTTCAGTCTGTTACGTAATGGATTTGTAACAGAAACAAAACAACATGTGTGACTGTTACAGTCCTGTTACGAAACGTTTCATTCTGTTACGTAACAGAACTTTAACAGATTCTCCTTACATCTTGTTTCAAGAAAAAAAAAAGTGAAACAAAACGTAATGGCATAACAGAATCCCGTTACGTAACTCATCATTCCGTTACGTAACGGATTTGTAACAGAAACAAGGAAACAACTATGTTACAGTCCTGTTTCGTAACGTTTCATTCCGTTACGTAACAGAACTGTAACAGATTCTCTTTACATCTTGTTTCAAGAAAAAAAAGTGAAATGTAACATAACGTCATAACAGAATCCCGTTACGTAACGTTTCATTGAACAAAGAAATATTTTATTCTGTAGATTGATAACCTTATATAAATATTTACTTTTAATATTTGTTATTCACTTTAGTTTGATTATACTACTTTTAAGTCAACTTTGTTAAGAATTTTGCAGTATTTGAAGGCAAAAAATTTCATTTTTCCAGTATTTGCCGGTACCTGCCACTTTATGCAGTCCGGTAAATACCGGTAAATGCCACTGGTACATACCACGGGTGGAATTTATGCCTAATCTTGTAAAAATGTTGTTTGTTTGTATTGGAATTTAATGGCCTAGTCAACACTATTTTCGGTCATTTTTGAGCCGGACAGTTTACCTATCCACACTTTTACTCAGCATGCTTATACTCAAGCGGTTAACCAGTGCAGTGCAAATTCTTTCACCAGAAACTGACAACTGCCTTTCTTGAATCAGTGGGACAGAATGACCCTAGAAAAGATTTCATGATCAATCGCCAAGAAAGAATGTTGCCCACCCTGGCAGGTATCAAACCCGCATCCTCCTGATCAGAAGTCAGACGCTCATCTAACTGAGCTACTGAGGCCAGCTTAACCTGAGTCTAACAGGATCACGTATGTACACATATTCGTACAGAAGGACATACATTCATACGCAAGTACACATGTATGATAGACTGAAAAACTTAATGTCCCTGACATTATCTGATGGCATAAAATCAGAGATGAAATATATCATTCATCTGGCATGCTACCAAAATTTTAACCCATATCTTGCTGAATATTCATATAAGCCACACCCATTTCTGTCTATCAGCCAATCAAATTACTTGATGTAAGTTACTGCTACAAATTCATAAACTGAATGCCAAACAGTGTAGATCCTGATCAGATGGCTTCTTCAGAAGCCATCTGATCTGGATCTGCACTGTTTGCAGAGATAGGGGTTGTCGTTTGTTTGTTTGATTTGAGGTTTAACGTCACTGTCAACACTGTATAGGTCATTTTCGAGACGTTGCTTCCAATTTTGTGCGACTTTTACCCAACATTGAGATGAAATGACATCTCAAGCCCTGTCGCCCAATGAAACCAATAGGGTTTATTAGCATGGACGGTCCGCCTCGCACCGCAGTTCCTGGACAGGCTTAGATCCTCTAAGCTGTTTACCAGTACTAGTGTGTGGGCCGGATTCAGCTCTGCGTGGAAGCATCATGCAGCTCATATATTTCTTCAAGCCCCTATGGGCGGGGGCCAAGGGGTTGTCGTGAACAGCAAGATACGGGTTAAGCCACTTTCCTTGAACATCTTAAGAAATTTGCCAAAATAAGGTTTTAAAGGAATTCATGTAAAAGGTTCATGTATAGGTTTTTAAAGGGGTTTTAAAGGTTCCTCTAGGGGGCTTGAATGACATCTCAAGCCCTGATGCCCAATAATACCAATGGTATATGCATGGATGGTCCAACTCATGCCACTTTGCCCGGGCAGGCTTAGATCCACTTAGGGGTTTACCAGTACTCATGTGTGGTCGGTTTCAGCTGTGCGTGGAAGCATCATGCAGCCCATATATTTCTTCAAGCCCCAATGGGCAGGAGCGAGTATCAAACATGTACAAGTGGTAAATTAAATAATGAAATTACTAGATACCTCATTTCAATTTCAGTAGGCTTCAGTGGTGTCTTACGGAGTTTAGTACCATGAGCATCTGATCTCTCTTCAGGAGAAACAAACCTAACACTTCTTCCTGTGCCAGGTGTAACCAAAGCAACAGGAATATCTTTCTTAGGGTCAGCTTTTGACAAGAACACATTGTCATCTTCACTGTCATTATTAATGCCACTGGTCACATGACCAGCCTCATGATCACTACACATATCTATTGAAGGTATGCAGGACTTTCTTTTCAGAATTCCTGCAGGTTTTTTAGGTGTAGCATGTGAAATTTCAGAGTTTCTTCTCTTTAGCCCAGTTTTCACAGTAACAGCTGTTTTGTTGTCCTTTTTCAGCTTCAATGCATTGTTTTTCATCTCATTAGCTGGGGTTTTAACACTTTCACTAAGCTTCTTTACTGGTTTGTGCAAGTAATCAAATAGTCTTGATTTCACTGCTATGTATTTCTTCGGCTCTTGAGATGTTGGCTTTGTCTCCCTTGGGTGGCTGTTCAATAAAAATGACATCATTTGGATTAAATACATAAGCAATATATATGTAGAAATGGTTTGTCCAGTGGTAACCTGTTTAACCCTTATCTTACTGTTCATGACAACCCCTATCTTTGCAAACAGTGTAGAGCCAGATCAGATGGCTTCTGAACAGGATCTACACTGTTTGACATTCAATTTATGAATTTGTAGGAATAAGTTACATCAAGTGATCTGATTGGTTCAAAGTCAGAAATGGGTGTGGCTTAAATGAATATTCAGCAATAGAAGGGTTAAGGCAAATGAATAGATAATTGATTTTCCTTTTCATCGTTAGTTATATGTTCGACTCTATGAGCTCTTTTCATACTGTGGTTTTGGTCCAGAGAAAGTAAGTTGGGTGTTCTGACAGTGCACAACTTTACAGCTAATTCAAAATATATAGAATATATAGAAAAGAATTCTGCCTAAGGCTATGTCACAAAGTATGGAGCAAAGTCAGTGAACCAGGAAATGTAGATGAAGGTCAAATATGGATGGTTGCTTTAAAGTTGTCATCCCTACATGCAAGTTTGTTCCAAGTATCATTTTATGAACCGCTTAGTTCTTTAGAAATGGACTTGCAAACTAGACAAAAGTGCCCAGTGGGGCACGTATACCCCCGGCCAGTGCCATCACCTCAGCTGAAACAAGAACTACAAAGGGAAATAACTCTAAAAGGCCTGACCCCTTGGCCCTTATTTTCTTTCCCACAATACAACTAGTCATACTGATCATGTGTGCAAAATTTCAAGTTTCTATGTGAAGCAGTTCCGGAGATATCTTTGACACAAAATAATTGTTTACGGACACACAGACGGAAAAGACAAAAACTATATACCCCCATTGCATACTTCGTATGCCGGGGGTATAATTAGAGTGAACACTAGGGTTCATGCTAAAAGCAGACACAACAAAAATGGTCAGTTTTGGGTTGATTGTCAATCCAGTGTAAGTTACTAAGCGCAGAGGCTCTTCAATGCTAATATAGCTGATGTGACTATCCCTGATGTGACTATCCCTGATGTGACTATCCCTGATCAGTAGGAAATCCAGGTAATGGTTATTTATAGAAACTAGCCGTGCTATTCTTTTTGTTGTGACATCAGTGCTATGTAAAAGAAATTTTATTGTAAAGCATGACTCAGAGCATGTGCTGGGACAAGGGCAAACAGTTTACACCCAGATCTAATGGCGCACAGTGTGGCAGTCTACACTGGCAAACAGTTTACACCCAGATCTAATGGCGCACAGTGTGGCAGTCTACACTGGCAAACAGTTTACACCCAGATCTAATGGCGCACAGTGTGGCAGTCTACACTGGCAAACAGTTTACACCAGATCTAATGGCGCACAGTGTGGCAGTCTACACTGGCAAACAGTTTACACCCAGATCTAATGGCGCACAGTGTGGCAGTCTACACTGGCAAACAGTTTACACCCAGATCTAATGGCGCACAGTGTGGCAGTCTACACTGGCAAACAGTTTACACCCAGATCTAATGGCGCACAGTGTGGCAGTCTACACTGGCAAACAGTTTACACCCAGATCTAACGGCGCACAGTGTGGCAGTCTACACTGGCAAACAGTTTACACCAGATCTAATGGCGCACAGTGTGGCAGTCTACACTGGCAAACAGTTTACACCAGATCTAATGGCGCACAGTGTGGCAGTCTACACTGGCAAACAGTTTACACCCAGATCTAATGGCGCACAGTGTGGCAGTCTACACTGGCAAACAGTTTACACCCAGATCTAATGGCGCACAGTGTGGCAGTCTACACTGGCAAACAGTTTACACCCAGATCTAATGGCGCACAGTGTGGCAGTCTACACTGGCAAACAGTTTACACCCAGATCTAATGGCGCACAGTGTGGCAGTCTACACTGGCAAACAGTTTACACCCAGATCTAACGGCGCACAGTGTGGCAGTCTACACTGGCAAACAGTTTACACCAGATCTAATGGCGCACAGTGTGGCAGTCTACACTGGCAAACAGTTTACACCAGATCTAATGGCGCACAGTGTGGCAGTCTACACTGGCAAACAGTTTACACCCAGATCTAATGGCGCACAGAGTGGCAGTCTACACTGGCAAACAGTTTACACCAGATCTAATGGCGCACAGTGTGGCAGTCTACACTGGCAAACAGTTTACACCAGATCTAATGGCGCACAGTGTGGCAGTCTACACTGGCAAACAGTTTTCACCAGATCTAACGGCGCACAGTGTGGCAGTCTAAACTGGCAAACAGTTTACACCCAGATCTAATGGCGCACAATGTGGTAGTCTAAACGGTTTGTATGTGAAGTGAGTGAGACTTGAACCCAAAGTGGTGAGGGACCTAATGATTAAGAGTCAGTGCTCTTACCCACTAAGCTAGGAGGCCCGTGCTGCTGAGACATCACAGGTTACTTCCTGTGTGTATGTTTGTTCGTTTGATTTGATTTTTAACGTCCCTGTCAACACAATATACATGTAGGTCACTTCCAATTTTGTGGGACATTTACCTGACATCGAGATGAAATGAAATCTCGGGCCAATGAAACTCAATGAAACAATAAGGTTAATAAGCATGGGCGGTCCGACTCACAATGCTTTGCCTGGGCAGGCTTCGATCCTCTAAGCGGTTTCCCAGTATTCGTGTGTGGGTCAGATTCAGCTCTGTGTGCAGGCATCATCCAGCCCATTTATTTCTTCAAGCCCTGATAGGCGGGGGCCGTTCCTGTGTGTATGTATTTATCATATGTATTCAATGTCAATCATACAATAAATAATCATTTCAAGCTAAAACTGCTTTAACCCTTACACTGCTGAACATGACAGCCTCTATTTTCACAAACCATGTAGATCCAGCTCAGAGGCCATCTGATCAACATCTAGATGCTGTTTGTCATTCAGTATCAAGAAATGTGTTTGATAGTCAGAAAAGGGTATGGCAAAATGAATTATTCAGCAGGATAAAGGTTAACAAGAGCTCTAAAAGCGGGGCATTATACGCCTGTGGCAAGTCAATATTTGTTGGACTATTCACTCCAAACAATACGAACTGTTCCATATCATAGTCTTACCACACATCAAGTTTCAGCATGATCAGATCTGAATTGTTGGAGTAAGCTGGAAATAAATGTTTACAGAAT
The DNA here is from genome assembly GCA_963580285.1 of Lucinisca nassula. NCBI lineage: Eukaryota > Metazoa > Mollusca > Bivalvia > Lucinida > Lucinidae > Lucinisca > Lucinisca nassula. The sequence goes on along the minus strand of OY757015.1, from coordinate 55,750,783 downwards.
TTTTCAAAGGGGTTACTTACATTGATATTTGGTGAACCTAACCTTTAAAAATATTATGCACTGCTCCACATCGTGGTCAAACAAAATATCAAGTTTCAGCTTAATCAAATGTTTACTGTTGGAGGACAGAGACAAAATGCTTACAAAATATTCAAATGGGGATAACTTTGTAAATATTTGGTGGAATGTAACCTGGAAACAATATGCGCTGCTCCACATCATGGTCTAACTATATTTCAACTCTCAGCTTGCCAGGATCTAAATTGCAGACAAAGTTTGCCGAAACAGAATGGTTCCAGAAATTTTCAAAGGGGCGTAACTTTGCTTTTATTTGGTGGACCAAAACCTCAAATCTAGATCACTGACCACGTCAGAAAGGGCCCCACACAAAGCTGTAAAAGAGGTATGGTACAATAACAAATTTTTGTCAAAGTGTAGATCTTGTGATGGTTAGTATGTATGTGTGCAGTTTCATAAGAGAAAGGTAAATAATTTTGAAGTTATGACCAAGGTTAGGCTTTCTGGTAAAGGCAGAATGCAGGTCTTGTGATGGAAAGCATGTGTGTGAAGTTTCATGAGAGTAGGGCAAACACTTTGGAAGTTATAACCAAGATTAAGTTGTTTGGTTACGGCGTGACAAACACACTGGCAAAAGCAATATAGCTATGGCTCTTTGTCAGAATGTAGGTCTTGTAATGGTTAGTATGTGCGTGAAGTTTCATGAGAGTAGGACAAACACTTCTGTTATGACCGAGGTTAAGTTTTTTGGGTTAAGGTGTGACAAACACACAAACAAAAGCAATAAATTTATGGCCAGTGTGGGGTCCTAACAACATGCGCTGTTCCACATCATGGTCCAACTAAATATCAAGTTTCAGCTTGATTGAATATTAATTGTAGGAGTTAGCCAGAAACGAAATTTTTACAGAAATATTCAAATGGGCATAACTCTGTACATATTTGGTGGGCCATAACATTGAAACAATGTGCATTTCACCTCCAAAAATTCCTGTATGGTCTACACCAATTGCAAAAATAAATAATAACTCGAAATTTTGTCTGTAAAACGCAATGCCCCAAACCAAATGCTTGTCCCTAAATGCCCAATTTCCAAGGGTGATATCCAAATGTACATGTGTGTGTTCATGCATGCATGTGGAAATTCATGTACATGTGTACATGCATGCATGAGTGTGCATGCATGCATGTGTGCATGTATGTATGCTTGTATGCATGCATGTATGTATGCATGCATGTGTGTTTGCAGACACGCATGTGTGTATGCATGCAGGCATGTGTGTGCATACATGTGTGCTTGCATGCATGTGTGAGTGTGTGCATTTATGCATTAGAGTGTGTGAGTGTATGTATCATTGTGTGCATGCATGCATGCATGAGTACATGCGTGTTTGCATGCAAGCATGTGTGTATGTGCATGCATGCATGAGTGTGAGTGTGCATGCATGCATGTATGCATGCATACATGTATGCATGAGTGCATGTTTGCATGCATGCATGCATACACATATAAGTCTGCATGCATGCATGTGTGCATGCATGGATGCATGTGTGTGTGCATGCATTCATGAATGTATGTGTGCATGTATGTGCTCTCGCAAGCATGAGTGTGTGCATTTATGCATTAGTTTGTTTGATATGCATGCACATAAGTGTATGTGTGTGCATGCATTTATGCATAAGTGTGTATGCACGCATGCATGAGTGAATTAACTGTGAATGCACTTGCATGTGCATGCATGTGTGTTTGCATGTATGCATGCAGCATGTATGCATGCATGTGTGCATGCAAGCATGTGTGTGCATGCCAGGGCTTCCATTAGTGGACGTACGGCATAAGTCGTAAACTGGCTTCCGTGAGTCCACATCGAACATCAAAGGCATGCCACCAACTTCTGAAAATTTGAGCCACTGAAGTTTCACTGTAAACAGATATTCATTGGACAGAACCTTCAACATGAAAGCTGCAAAAGCAGAATGCAACTCAGTGGATATACAGTAAAATTCTTATATTAAGACCACCTTTGGGACTGTTCAAAAGAGGTCTTTAAGACCACTTTTGAACAGCCCCAATGGTGGTCTTCTACAAAAGCATACTGGATGTGGAGAACACATTAAAAAAATGTACCTCAAATCTTCAAAATATACTTTTAAAAGCAAAATTTGTCTTAACCCTTTTTGTACCGGAAACCCCAAAACACGTAAGTGGCGTCTGATCAGGGCCTACACTGTTTGCAAAATGTTTAAGCCATTTTCCAAATCAATTTTGAAGAAAACATAACCTGACACCCCTAAAGTTTGAAATGGACCCCTGCTATATAAAAGGAGGAAGATTCAATTTGGTACAAAATGGGTTAATTTTAGGTGGTCTTAATAGCGGAATTCTACTGTACTTGCAAATCTGAATCTTCACTGATCTAGCTGAGTTGGATGTGTGCCTGACTTGTGATCAGGAGGTTGCATGTTCACTATCTGCCTTTCTTTCATGAAATCATTTCTATGTTCATTCTCACCCTTCCTGATTTATGAAGGGCAGTTTTCAAATGTGCACTGTACTGGTTAAATGCTTATGTTTTAGCTCCAGGGTTCGAAATGAACAGAAGCCAGTAGCAAATTTGCTACCTGAAAATTCAGTTTGCTACCTGATCAAACAATTATTGAAGTGTTGTGAGCACATATTTTTTATTTTCTTTTTTTTTTTTTTTTTCATTGTTTATTTGTAAAAATAAGGCTTGACACTTCATGTGAATCTTTTGCTTGGCAGACAATTCATATATAGTGTGAAGCCTTAATTTTGCTGAAAAATAAGACAAAATCCTTTCAGACTAGGTAGCAACAACTTGCTACTTGCCAAAAAAAACATTAATTTCTAAAACTTAGCTTGCGCAGGAAAATGAGGTCAAGTAAACAAACTGACCATCTCCGACACATCTCGATATAACCTAGACAGTGTTGACTGGGCCATTAAACTCCAATCAAACAAATCTCTGAGCTAATGTGTCCTAAATTACATTTTCACAATGTCATAATGTGACTCATAAAAATGATAATACAACCTTGCAGCTGAAGTTATAAGTAGCTTTGATTCCTGTACCAGTTTCTGGTTTGTCACCACTGGCTTGACTGGAATCTGCTGGGAAATTTTCTTGGGTCTTCCCTTCACTTGACTGAAAATATACAAAGATGATCTTACATCACTTCATCACTTCATATGAAATTAATGAGACATTCGTAAAAAGTAACGATATGGCAAAAAGCATACTGCGATATATTGCGATATGGAAAACCCATATTGCGATATGTATTGCGATACACCTTATATCTATATTTCTTTCAATTGCTGTCCTTATTACTATTCTCACCTGTGTATCAGAAAATCATTAGTGTAGGAGACCACTTGACATTGCTACATACTAAATACCTAAGCTCTGGCCCTTATGGTTTCGGAGAAGAAGATTTTGAAGTTTTTTTTTTTCCAGTTTAAGTCTATAGGTGCTATTGAGCCCTTGGGCATGGCCAATTTTGACCCAAAGGGCATGGTTGGCAGGATTTATGTAAGCGACCATTTTATGTTGCTATATACTAAATATCTAAGATCTGTCCTTCATGAGAAGAAGAATATAACAAGAGGGCCATGATGGCCCTGGATCGCTCACCTGACCCATATGATAGAGTAACAAGTGGGCCTCGGGGAGGGCCAATATTGACCCCAGGGCTACAATGTGCATAATGTTGAGGGAGGTCTAAAAAGGTGAAGCTTCATACCAAATATCAACAAAGCTTATAATTTGAACAATCTTGGCAAAGGTCCACTAGATGAAGCTACACACCAAATATCCAAGACCTGGGCCTTGGGGTTTCAGAGAAAAAGATTTTTTAAAGATATTCCCTACATTAGCCTATGTAAAACCAAATGGCCCCGGGGCGGGGGCATTTTTGGCCTCAGGGCTATAACTTAAACAATCTCGATAGAGGTCCACTAGATGAAGCTTCACACCAAATATCAAAGACCTGGGCCTTGCTGTTTCAGAGAAGAAGATTTTCAAAGATTATCTCTATATATAAAACTATGCAAAACCAAAGGGCCGCGGGGCAGGGGCTATAATTTGAACAATCTTGGTAGAGGTCCACTAGATGAAGCTCCATACCAAATATCAAAGACATGGGCCTTGTGGTTTCAGAGAAGATTTTTAAAGATTTCCCTATATAAGTCTATGAAAAACCAAAGGGTCTCAAGGTAGGGGCATTTTTGGCCCCAGGGCTATAATTTGAACAATCTTGATAGAGGTCCACTAGATGAAATTTCACACCAAATATCAAAGACCTAGGCCTTGTGGTTTCACAGAAGAAGATTTTTAAAGATATTCCCTATATAAGTCTATGTAAAACCAAAGGGCCCCCGAGACAGGGGTGTTTTTGGTCTCAGGGCTACAATTTGAACAATCTTGGTAGAAGTCCACTAGATGAAGCTTCATACCAAATATCAAAGACCTAGGTCTTCTGGTTTCAGAGAAGAATATTTTTCAAGATTTTCCCTATATATAAGTCTATGTAATACCAAAGGGCCCAAGTGGGGGCATTTTTGGCCCAAGGGCTATAATTTGAACAATCTTGGTAGGGGTCCACAAGATTAAGCTTCATACCAAATATCAAAGACCTAGCCCTTGTGGTTTCAGAGAAAAAGATTTTTCAAGATTTTCCCTAAATAAGTCTATGTAAAACCAAAGGGCCCTGGAGCGGGAGCATTTTTGTCCCCAGGGCTATAATTTGAACAATCTTAGTAGGGGTCCACTAGGTGAAGCTTCATACCAAATATCAAAGACCTGGGCCTTGTGGTTTCAGGGAAGAAGATTTTTAAAGATTTTCCCTATAGAAGCCTATGTAAAACCAAAGGGTCCCAGAGCGGGGGCATTTCTGGCCCCAGCACTATAATTTGAACAATCTTGGTAGGAGTCCACTAGGTGAAGCTTCATACTAAATATCAAAGACCTGGGCCTTGCGGTTTCAGAGAAGATTTTTAAAGATTTTCCCTATATAAGCCTATGTAAAACCAAAAGGGGGGGGGGGGGGGGGGGGGGGACCTGGGCCTTGTGGGGTGAAGCTTCATACCAAATATCAAAGACATGGGCCTTACAGTTTCAGGGAAGAAAATTTTTAAAGATTGTCCCTATATAAGCCCATGTAAAACCAAAGGGCCCCGGAACGGGGGCATATTTGACCCCAGCACTATAATTTGAACAATCTTGGTAGGGGTCCACTAGATGAAGCTTCATACCAAATATCAAAGACCTGGGCCGTGTGGTTTCAGAGAAGATTTTTAAAGATTTTCCCTATATACGCCAATGTAAAACCAAAGGGCCCCCTGGCGGGGGCATTTTTTGTCCCAGCATTAAAATTTGAACAATCTTGGTAGGGGTCCACTAGATGAAGCTTCAGACCAAATATCAAAGTCCTGGGCCTTGTGGTTTCAGAGAAGAAGATTTTTAAAGATTTTTTACTATATAAGCCTATGTAAAACAAAAGGGCCCCGGGGCGGGGGCATTTTTGGCCCCAGCACTATAATTTGAACAATCTTGGTAGGGGTCCACTAGATGAAGCTTCATACCACATATCAAAGACCTGGGCCTTGCGGTTTCAGACAAGAAGATTTTTAAAGATTTTCCCTATATGAGCCCATGTAAAACCAAAGGGCCCCGGGATGGGGGCATTTTTGGCCCAAGCACTATAATTTGAACAATCTTGGTAGGGGTCCCCTAGATGAAGCTTCATACCAAATAACAAAGACCTGGGTCTTACGGTTTCAGAGAAGAAGATTTTTAAAGCTCTTCCCTATATACATGTAAGCCCATGCAAAACCAAAGGGCCCCGGAGCGGGGGCATTTTTGGCCCCAGCACTATAATTTGAACAATCTCTGTAGGGGTCCACTAGATGAAGCTTCATACCAAATATCAAAGACCTGGGCCTTGTGGTTTCAGAGAAGAAGATTTTATTTTTAAAGATTTTCCTTATATAAGCCTATGTAAAACCAAAGGGCCCCGGGGCGGGGGCTTTTTTGGCCCCAGCACTATAATTTGAACAATCTTGGTAGGGGTCCACTAGATGAAGCTTCATACCAAATATCAAAGTCCTGGGCCTTGTGGTTTCAGAGAAGTTTGATCATGATTGGTCTAACGCTGTGGCGTCTAGAGTGTTCACAAGGTTCGTATATAATTTGACCTACTAACCTACTTTTTGACCTGATATGACCCATATTCAAACTTGACCGAGATATTGTCATGATGATCATTCTGAGCAAGTTTGATTATGACTGGACCAAAATTGTGGCCTCTTGAGTGTTCACAAGGTTTTTCTATGATTTGACCGGCTGACCTACTTTTTAACCTGACATAACCTATATTCGAACCTGACCAGATATTGTCACAATGACCATTCTGAGCAAGATTAATGATGATTGGACCAAAACTGTGGCCTTCAGAGTGTTCACAAGGTTTTTCTATGATTTGACCTACTGGCCTACTTTTTGACCTGACATGACCCATATTCAAACTTGACCGAGATATGTCATGATGATCATTCTGAGTAAGTTTGATTATAATTGGACAAAATTGTGTCAGGATGATCATTCTGAGCAAGTTTGATTATAATTTGACCAAAATTGTGGCCTCTAAGGTGTTCACAAGGTTTTTCTATGATTTGACCTGCTGAACTACTTTTTAACCCTACATGACCCATATTCAAACCTGAATGAGATATTGACACAATGATCAAACTGAGCAAAGTTGATGATGATTGGATCAAAAGTGTTGCCTCTAGTGTTCACAAAGTTTTTCTATGATTTGAACTACTGACCTATTTTTGACTCGAATTGACCCATATTCGAACTTGACCGAGATATTGTTATGATGATCATTCTGAGCAAGTTTAATTATGATTGGATAAAAAATTGTGGCCTCTTGAGTGTTCACAAGATTTTTCTACGATTTGACCGGCTGACCTACTTTTTTACCCGACATGGCCCCTATTCGAATTTGACTGAGACATTGTCACAATGACCATTGTGAGCAAGATTAATGATGATTGGACCAAAACTGTGGCCTTCTGAGTGTTCACAAGGTTCTTATATGATTTGACCTACTGACCTACTTTTTGACCTGACATGACCCATATTCAACCATGACCGAGATATTGTCAGGATGATCATTTCTGAGCATGTTTGATTATGATTGGACCAAAAATGTGGCCTCTAGGGGGTTCACAAGGTTTTTCTATGATTTGACTCGCTGACCTACTTTTTAACCCGACATGACCCATATTCCAACTTGACTGAAATATTGTCGCAATGATAATTCTGAGCAAGTTTGATCATGATTGGACCAAAACTGTGGCATCCAGAGTGTTCACAAGGTTTTTCTATGCTTTGACCTACTGACCTACTTTTTGACCCGACATGACCCATATTAAAACTTGACCAAGATATTGTCATGATGATCATTCTTAGCAAGTTTGTTTATAATTGGACCAAAACTGGCCTCTAGTGTTCACAAGGTTTTTCTATGATTTGACCCGCTGACCTACTTTTTGACCCGACATGACCCATATTCATTCTTAAGCAAGATATTGTCACAATGATCATTCTGAGCAAGTTTGATGATGATTGGACCAAAATTGTGGCCTCTAGAGTGTTCACAAGTTTTTTCTTTAATTTGACCTACTGACCTACTTTTTGACCCGAAAAGACCTTTATTCAAACTTAAGCCAAGATATTGTCACAATGACCATTCTGAGCAAGATTAATGATTTAACCAAACTTGTGGCCTCCTGAGTATTCACAAGGTTTTTCTATGATTTGACCTACTGACCTACTTTTCAACCGGACATGACCCATATTCAAACTTGACCGAGATATTGTCATGATGATCATTCTGAGCAAGTTTGATTATGATTGGACCAAAATTGTGGCCCCTAGGGTGTTCACAAGGTTTTTATATGATTTGACCCGCTGACCTACTTTTTAACCCGATATGACCCATATTCGAACTGGACTGAAATATTGTCACAATGGTCATTCTGAGCAAGTTTCATGATAATTGGACCAAAACAGTGGCCTTCAGAGTGTTCACAAGGTTTTTCTATGATTTGACCTACTGACCTACTTTTTGACAAGACATGACCCATATTCGAACTTGACCAAGATATTGTCACAATGATCATTCTGAGCAAGTTTGATGATAATTGAACCAAAATTGTGGCCTCTAGGGTGTTCACAAGGTTTTTCTATGATTTGACCCGCTGACCTACTTTTTAAGCCGACATGATCCATATTCAAACTTCACTAAAATATTGTCACAATGATCATTCTGAGCAAGTTTGATGATGATTGGACCAAAACTGTGCCCTCTAGAGTGTTCACAAGGTTTTTCTATGATTTGACCTACTGACCTACTTTTTCACCCGACATGACCCATATTTGAACTTGACCGAGATATTGTCATGATGATCATTCTGAGCAAGTTTGATGATGATTGGACCAAAACTGTGGCCTCTAGTTTGTTCACAAGAAAAAGTTTACGCACGACGGACGACGGACGACGCACGACGACGCCGGACATCTTACGGTCACAAAAGCTCACCATGACCTTCGGTCAGGTGAGCTAAAAACTAGAAATGGTGTTTGTAAAACACAATGCCCCCAACCTTTGCTTGTCCTTAGATGGCAAAATATTCAACATATATTGTTAAAGACTCAAGAACATACAACAAGAATTCCCCCGAAGGCTATGTCGTGCCTGTGGGGGCGCAAAGTCACCAAACCATGAAATGTAGGTCAAGGTCAAACATGGATGCCTGCATAAAAATTTCACTCCTAGTTGCAAGCATGTACCAAGTATCATCAATGAAACTCTTAAAAACAGACTCTTACATCAGGGTGAAAGTTAGGGTTGTCACACTATTTTACAAAGTCAGTGAACCATAAAATGTAGGTCAAGGTCAGAAATGGATACTTGCATTGAAGTTTCAATTCCTAAATGCAAGCTTGTACCAAATACAATTAATGAAGCTCTAATAGATCTTGAGAAATGGACTCTTACATTAGATAGAAAGTCAGGGTGGTCGCAATAATTCACAAAGTCAGTGAACCATGAAATATGGGTAAAAGTCAAATATGGATGCTTGTGTTGCAGTTGCAATTCCTAGATGCAAGTTTGTACCAATTATAATTTAAAAAGCTTTAATAGTTTTCGAGAAATGGTGAAAGTCAGGGTGGTTGCAATAATTCACGAAGTCAGTGAACCATGAAATATAGGTCAAGGTCAGATATGGATGCTTGCGTTGAAGTTGCAATGCCTGGATGCAAGTTTGTACCAAGAGTGATTAATGAAGCTCTAATAGTTCTCAAGATATGGACCTGCTGACAAGATTTTATTAAAAAAAACAAGGCATCGCATGCGATACAAATCCCCCTCGCACAAGACAACTTTGTGTGTGGAAAACACTGAAATGGCAAAAGTCCAACTTGCTTGAGATATTATCATATGCAACATTTGTGTAAAGTTTGTTTAAAAATCCATCCATAAATGTAGGTTCTAGAGTGATGACAATATTTCTCTAAAAATAGTCATAGGGACCTTGACTTGAGGCCATGGCCGCGAAGTAGATCTTGCTCAAGATATTATCATAAGCATCTTTAATGTGAAGTTAGATATAAATCATAAATGTAGGCGGTAGAGCAATGACAAAGTTTTTCTAAAAATAGCCATAGTGACCTTGACCTTGAGGTCATGACCTTGAAAGTCAAAGCAACTCGAGATATTACCATAAGAAACATTTGTGTGAAGTTCTATTAACATCCATCAATAAATGTAGGCACTAGAGCAATGACAAAGATTTTCTAAAAATAGCCACAGTGACCTTGACCTTGAAAGTCGAAAAAGTTCGAGATATTGTCATAAGGAACATTTGTGTAAAGTAATACTGAAATCGGTGAAGAAATGTAAGTGCTAGAGCCATGTCAAAGTTTTTCTAAAAATAGCCACAGCGACCTTGACCTTGAAAGTCAAACTCACTCGAGGTATTGTCATAAGGAACATTTGTGTGAAGTTATATTGAAATCAGTGAAGAAATGTAGTCGCTAGGGCGATTACAGAGTTTTTCTAAAAATAGCCACAGTGACCTTGACCTTGAAAGTCGAAATCGCTTGAGATACTGTCTTAAGGAACATTTGTGTGAAGTTATAATGAAATTGGTGAAGAAATGTAAGCGCTAGAGCATTGACAAAGTTTTTCTAAAAATAGCCACAGTGACCTTGACCTTGAAAGTGGAACTCGCTACAGATATTGTCATAAGGAGCATTTGTGTGAATCGAATTTGAAATTGGTGTAAAAATGTAAGCGCTAGAGCATGAAAAAGTTTTTCTAAAAATAGCCACAGTGACCTTGACCTTGAAAGTCGAACTCTTTCGAGGTATTGTCATAAGGATCATTTGTTTGAAGTTATATTAAAATCGGTGAAGAAATGTAGGCGCTGGAGCGATGACAAAGTTTTTCTAAAAATAGCCATTGTGACCTTGACCTTGAAAGTTGAAATGGCTTGAGATATTGTCATAAGGAACATTTCTGTGAAGTTATATTGAAATTGGTGAAGAAATGTAAGCGTTAGAGCATTGACAAAGTTTTTCTAAAAATAGCCACAGTGACCTTGACCTTGAAAGTGGAACTTGCTAGAGATATTGTCATAAGGAACATTTGTGTGAAGTTATATTGAAATCGGTGAAGAAATGTAGGCGCTAGAGCGATGACAAAATTTTTCTTAAAATAGCTACAGTGACCTTGACCTTGAGGTCTTGACCCTGAAAGACAATCACACTTGAGATATTGTCATAAGGAACATTTGTGTGAAGTTATATTGAAATCAGTGAAGAAATGTAGGCGCTAGAGCAATGACAAAGTTTTTCTAAAAATAGCCACAGTGACCTTGACCTTGAGGTCATGACCTTGAAAGTCGACCTCGCTCAAGATATTGTCATAAGGCACATTTGTGTGAAGTTATATTGAAATCAGTGAAGAAATGTAGGCGCTAGAGTGATGACAAAGTTTTTCTTAAAATAGCCACAGTGACCTTGACCTTGCGGTCATGACCTTGAAAGTCGAACTCGCTGAGATATTGTCATAAGAAACATTTGTGTGAAGTTATATTGAAATCAGTGAAGAAATGTAGGCGCTAGAGCGATGACAAAGTTTTTCTAAAAATAGCCACAGTGACATTGACCTTGAGGTCATGACCTTGAAGTCAAACTCACTTGAGATTTTTTTATAAGGAACATTTGTGTGAAGTTATATTGAAATTGGTGAAGAAATATAGGCGCTAGAGCAATGACAAAGTTTTTCTAAAAATAGCCACAGTGACCTTGACCTTGAGGTCATGACCTTGTAAGTCGAACTCGCTCGAGATTTTTTTATAAGGAACATTTGTGTGAAGTTATATTGAAATTGGTGAAGAAATGTAGGCGCTAGAACGATGACAAATTTTTTCACAAATTACCAAAATGACAAAGGGCCATAACTCACAAAGTATTTTTTGGAATTTTGTCATAAGTTAATCAGTTCATCTACTCATCACCAACAATCTATTCACCAACTTTCAAGGCTCTAGCTCCAATAGTTTTTGAGATATCTTGCTGACAAGATTTTATTAAAAAAATTTCAAAGGGCAATAACTCTTAAAAGGGGCATAATCCGGACGAGAAAAAAAATACGTGTCAGCTAATTTTCCATGAGGAATCCATATATGAAATTTCAAAACCCTAGCATAAACGGTTCTAAAGATATGCTATGCATCACTTTTAGCATACATTACAATGGGCACGAATTACCAAAATGACAAAGGGCCATAACTCACAATGTATTTTTCGGACTTTTGTCAAAAGTTAATCAGTTCATCTACTCATCACCACCAATATATTCACCAACTTTCAAGGCTCTAGCTCCAATAGTTTTAGAGATATCTTGCTGACAAAATTTTATTAAAAAAAATTCAAAGGGCAATAACTCTTAAAAGGGGCATAATCCGGACAAGAAAAAAAATACGTGTCAGCTAATTTTCCATGAGGAATCCATATATGAAATTTCAAAACCCTAGAATACACTGTTCTAAAGTTATGCTATGCATCACTTTTAGCATACATTACAATGGGCACAAATTACCAAAATGACAAAGGGCCATAACTCACAAAGTATTTTTTGGAATTTTGTCAAAAGTTAATCAGTTCATCTACTCATCATCACCCATCTATTCACCAACTTTCAAGGCTCTAGCTCCAATAGTTTTTGAGACATCTTGCTGACAAGATTTTATTAAAAAAATTTCAAAGGGCAATAACTCTTAAAAGGGGCATAATCCGGACGAGAAAAAAAACACGTGTCAGCTAATTTTCCATGAAGAATCCATATATGAAATTTCAAAACCCTAGCATACACGGTTCTAAAGATATGCTATGCATCACTTTTAGCATACATTACAATGGGCACAAATTACCAAAATGACAAAGGGCCATAACTCACATAGTATTTTTCGGAATTTTGTCAAAAGTTAATCAGTTCATCTACTCATCACCACCAATGTAATCACCAACTTTCAAGGCTCTAGCTCCAATAGTTTTTGAGATATCTTGCTGACAAGATTTTATTAAAAAAAAATTCAAAGGGCAATAACTCTTGAAGGGGGCATAATCCGGACAAGAAAAAAAATACGCGTCAGCTAATTTTCCATGAGGAATCCATATATGAAATTTCAAAACCCTAGCATACACGGTTCTTTAGTTATGCTATGCATCAAAAGCGTAACGGACGAACGGACGAACGAACCAGAAGCAATATGCCCCTCCAACTTTTTCAAAGTTGGGGGCATAAAAAAAGCGAATTAGTTAAGTGAATGAAATGAAATGTTTATACAGCATTTTATTGTTATGATTATTATTGTTGTTGTTATTGAAAACTCAGAAAATCAATGATTAACCCTTTTTGTACCAAATGGGATCTTCCTCCTTATATAGAACAGGAGTCAATTTCAAAATTTAGGGGAGTCAGGTTGTGTTTTCTTCAAGATTTATTTGGAAAATGACTTACCTTTTAGCAAACAGTGGAGGCCCTAACAATAAAATGCTGTATACACATTTCATTTTGTTCACTTAACTAATACGCTTTTTTTATTTTACTGATTTGAATGATTTGATAGTTCATCAAAACCAATTTGAACATTGAATGTTGAACGCAATGAATGAATGATTGCTAAACGATGAACGGCCACTTCCGGAGTGAATGATTTGATTGAATGAATGATTGATGAGCTATGAACTATAGTCAGGGTTGCTACATACTAAATATCTAAGCTCTGGGACTCATGGTTTCAGAGAAGAAGATTTTTGAAGTTTATCCAATTGTAAGTCTATGGAAGCTAAAGAGCCCTGGGTGTGGCCAATTTGGATCCCAGAGGCATAACTGGCAGGATTTATGTAGGTGGCCACATGACGTAGCTACATACTAATAAATATCTAAGCTCTGGGCCTTATGGTTTCATAGAAGAAGATTTTTTTCCATTATAAGTCTATTGGAGCTGATGAGTTCGGGTGTGGCCAATTTTGACCCCAGGGGCAGGGTTAGCATGATTTATGTAGCTGACTATTTTTTGTTGCTAGATACTAAATATCCAAGTTCTGTGCTTCACAGTTTCTGAGAATAATTTTGGAGCTTTTTTCCATTATGAGTCTATGGGAGCTAAGGGGCCCCAGGGTGTGGCCCATTTTGACCCCAGGGGCATGATTAGCAGGATTTATGTAGGTGACGGCTTGCCCTTGATACATGCTAAATATCTAAGCTCTGGGCCCGGTGGTTTCAGAGAAAAAGATTTTTGAAGCTTTTTTCCATTATGAGTCTATAGGAGCTAAAGGGCCCCGGGGCGTGGCCCATTTGGACCCCAGGGTCATAATTAGCAGGATTTATGTAGGTGACCACTTGCTGTTGGTACATGCTACATATCTAAGCTCATGGCCCTGTGGTTTCATAGAAGAAGATTTTTGAAGCTTTTTTCCATTATGTATCTATGGGAGATAAGGGGCCCCGGGGCGTGGCCCATTTGGACCCCAGGGGCATGATTGGCAGGATTTATGTAGATGACCACTTGCTGGTGCTGCATGCTAAATATCAAAGCTCTGGGCCCTGTGGTTTCAGAAGAAGATTTTTGAAGCTTTTTTCCATTATGAGTCTATGGGAGCTAAGGGGCCCCGGGTTGTGGCCCATTTGGACCCCTGGGGCATGATTGGCAGGATTTATGTAGGTGACCACTTGCCAGTGCTGTATGCTAAATATCTAAACTCTAGGCCCTGTGGTTGCAGAGAAGAAGATTTTTGTAGCTTTTTTCCATTTATATGAGTCTATGGGAGCTAAGGGGCCCCGGGCATGGCCCATTTAGACCCCACAGACATGATTGGCAGGATTTTTGTAGGTGACCACTTGTCGTTGCTACATGCTAAATATCTAAGCTTTGGGCCCTGCGGTTTCTGAGAAGAAGATTTTTGAAGCTTTTTTCCATTATGAGTCTATATGAGCTAAGGGGCACAGGGGTGTGGCCCATTTGGACCCCAGGGGCATGATTGGCAGGATTCATATAGGTGACCACTTGACGTTGCTACATGCTAAATATCTAAGCTCTGGGCCCTGTGGTTTCAGAGAAGATTTTTGAAGATTTTTCCATTATGAGTCTATGGGAGCTATGGGACCACAGGGTGTGGCCCATTTGGACACCAGGGGCATGATTGGAGGATTTATGTTGATGACGGCTTGCCGTTGCTACAAGCTAAATATCTAAGCTCTGGGCCCTGTGGTTTCAGAGAAGAAGATTTTTGAAGATTTTTAGTCCATTATAAGTTTATGGCAGCTAAGGGGCCCCATGATGTGGCCAATTTGGACCCCAGGGGCATGATTGGCAGGATTTAAGTAGGTGACCACTTGACATTGTTACAAGCTAAATATCTAAGCTCTGGGCCAAGTGGTTTCAAAGAAGAAGATTTTAAAAATTTTGCCCACTTAAGTCTACGGGAGCCATATGTTGCCATGGCAACCAGAAGTCTAATCTGATCAGACCAAAAACCTTATGCAGTCTTTCCCCCTACCTGATGCTGCTCATGAAATTTGATCAAGATTGGCCATGGGGTATTAGAGATATATATGTACTTATTTGAAATTGTTTATGGACGCAAGCACGACGGGCAAAATGTGATCACAAAAGCTCACCTTGTCACTACGTGACATGTGAGCTAAAAAAAAAACAGGGCTTCCAGAGTCGTGGTTCTTGCCTGTGACACACCTGCTTAACCTCATGTACAACTGTACCAAGTACCATCAATATATCTCAGAGTATTGCAGATGTGGCCATCACAAGGCAGTGATTCTATTTTATTGGAAGGGGAGATAACTCAAAAACCATGGCACCCAGATTTGTGGTTCTTGTGCATGACACACCATCTTGGCCTTGCGAACAACCGTGCCAGGTACCATCAATATATCTTAAAGGATATTGGAGTTATGGCCATCACAAGGTAGTCACTCTACTTTATTGGAAGGGGAGATAACTCAAAAACCATGGCAACCAGAGTTGTGGTTCTTGTGCATGACATGCCTTCTCAGCCGTGTGAACAACTGTGCCAGGTACCATCAATATATTTCAAAGGGTATTGGAGCTATGGCCATCACAAAGTAGTCATTCTGTTTTATTAAAAGGGGATAACTCAGTATATTTACATTTCCAGTGTAAAGTCTAATGTAAACCTAAAGAAAACAATTGCGTTCATACTTCCATGAACTTTCATTTCTTAAATGGTATCCAGAGTTCTGGTTCCTGGGCATGACAAGCCGTCTCAGCCTTGTGAACAATTGTGAAAAGAACCATCAACGAATCTCAAAGGGTATAGGAGTTATGGCCATCACAAGGTTGCGTCTATGGACAGATGGATGGAAGGATGCCAGGCTGATCGCTATATCCCCCAAACCTATTCGGTTGGGGGATAAAAAGTGCGAACTTACAAACTCACAAACGGACAGTGCAAAAACTATTTGCCCTCCTACGGGGGCATAAAAACCACCTGACCTTCCGCTGCAGAACTCAGCATCTCCCATTTGGCCTGAGTGAGGTGTGAACCCCAGATTTGAAAGACTTGATGATTAAGAGTCAGCACTCTTACTCATTAGGCCACAGAAACCCATCTTGGTGCCCCCTGACCATTGGGGTTTGAAGAAATAGATGGGCTGCATGATGCTTCCATGCAGAGCTGAATTCGACTGCACACGAGTACTGGTAAACTGCTTAGCAGATCTAAGTCTGCCAAGGCAAAGCAGTGAGAGTCTGACCGTCCATGCTTATAGCCCCTATTTGTTTCAATGGGCAACAGGGCTTGAGATGTCATTTCATCCCACTGTTGGGTAAAAGTCCCACACAATTTGAAGCAACAGTAATGACGGGGGCGCTAAACCTCGAATCAAACAAACAAACAAAAGCCCATCTTGGTACAGTTTGTCGTGGCAACATAACAAAACCTTGATTCTGCCTTGATGACCCTGACCTCATTTTCAAGCCAAATAGTTCTTGGGATCATATTTATAGTAGGGGCATAGTTTGCTTGTGAATATAATTCTTAGAAGCTAAATTAATTCTCTTCTTTATTAGCTGAAAACCCTTGACCCTGTATTTGTTCTTAGCTAGGTGCTTTTTGGTAGCATGCACTGTGAGACTTCCATTCAGTCTTAATAGCTTCCACTTAAGTTATATTCTGCCAAAAAATTGTCATGTCTGGTCAATTTGCAGTGTTGTTTTGTGAACTCGTCATCCTGTTTACTTCAATAACAATAGTATAATTTCACAGAACGAGTTTGTCTGATCACTTTGTAATATACGCAGTTATTAACTGGTCACCCTGTTTGCTTCAAGGGAAGTATTATTCTATCAAAAAATTGTTATATCTGATCACGTAGCCATGCTATCTGGTTAGCTTGTCATTATGTTGGTTTCAAGTGCAGTTATTTATTTGTCAGAAATAGTTTTATGTGATTCATTAGTAATGCTGTTTTGTTAACTTGTCATTATGTTGGATTCAGTTGCAGTAATATTCTGTCAGGCAATTAATATGATAGTAATAGCAGTAGTAGAAGTAGTAATATCAGTAGTAGTTGTAGTAATAGCAGTAGTAGTAGCAGCGACAGCTGTAGTTGTAGAAGTAGCAGTCTTTGTAGTAATAGCAATAGTAGTCTTTGTAGTAATAGAATCATGAAACCTTATCTGTTTCTCAGAGTCCCGATTGGTGAGGCGCAGAAATAGCGGCAGTAGTAGTAGTAGTATTAGTACGAGGACTGTTCAAATATGAATGCAAGTAGAACGTTTTCTCATGCACTTATGCGAAAATCACCTGGAAATAAATATCACAGCATAGAAAAACATTTTACCTATACATTGATACCAAACCTGTTAAAATCCATGCACTTTAGCCTTGTATATCGTTCGATAAACACTGTCTACTCTTGTATACTAATACAAAACATGGTTGGAAGAAGGTCAGAGTACGCCGTTGAAATACGGTCCTATATTAAGAATCGTTGTATTCTTGGTATACGGTGCAATGACATTTTTTATGAAATATGTTCCTTTTATGGGCATAATGAAATGTCTTTTCCGACAGTTTTTCGTTGGTGTAAGAAATTCAGCTGTGGGCTAGGCTCAACAGAAGATGCATCACATGGTCGTCGGAAAAGAGCAACATCTGCCAAGATGGTTGCTAGAGTGAAAGAAATAGTTGCTACCGATGCACAATACACCACTAGGCAAATAGCTAGTATGGTTGGCATCTCATTAGGAGCAGCTCATACAATTCTGAAACGGGATTTGAAAATGAACCGTCCTCGTAGTAGTAGCACTAGTAGTAGTAATAGTAGTAGCAGTAGTTAAAGTAGAAGTTTGTTTAATTTGAGGTTTAACGTGCCCGTTAACACTGTATAGGTCATTTTGGAGATGTTGTTTCCAATTTTGTGGGACTTTTATCCGACATTGAGATGAAAAGACATCTCAAGCCCTGCCGCCCAATGAAAACAAAAGAGTTTATATGCAGGGACGGTCTGACTTGCACCACTTTTCCTGGGCAAGCTTCAGCGGTTTACCAGTACTCATGTGCGGTCAGTTTCATCTCTGCCTGTAAGCATCATGCAGTCCAATCTATTTCTTCAAGCCCCTAAAATAGCAGTAGTAGTAATGGTGGCAGTAGTAGTAGTTGTTGTAAGAGTAGTAGTACAAGTAGTAGTAGTAGGTTAAGTAGAAGTATTAGTAGTAGTAGTAGTAGTAGTAGCAGTAGTAGTTATATAGATAGTAGTGGTTTAGTAGTAGAAGTAGCAGCAGCAACAGTAGAAGTAGTAGTAGTAGTGGTAGTAATAGCAGTAGTAGCATAAGTAGCAGTAGAAGTAGTAATTATAGTTGTAGTAGTAGAACCATGCAACCTAATCTGTTTGTCAAAGTCCCGATTGGGGCGCAGAAAGAGCAGCACCAGAAGTAGTAGAAACGGTAGTAGTAGTAGTAGTAATAGTAGTTAAAGTAGTTGTAGTAGAAGTTGTAATAGTAGCAGAAGTAGTAGTAGTAGTAGTAGTAGTAGTTAAAGTAGTTGTAGTAGAAGTTGTAATAGTAGCAGAAGTAGTAGTAGTAGTAGTAGTAGTAGAAGTTAAAGTAGTTGTTGTAGAAGTTAACGTAGTAGTAGTAGTAGTAGTAGTAGTAGTAGTACATGTAGCATAGCAGTAGTAATAATAGGACATGTATTAGGAGTAGACTTTGATGTAGTAGTATTAATTGTAGTAGTAGCGGCAGCAGTAACAGTAGCAGCAGGAGCTGCAGAAGAAGAAGTAGTAGCAGTAACAGTGTTAGTGGTAGCAACAGCAGCAGAAGTAGTATTTGTATTAGTAGTAGCACTAGTTGCAGTAATAATAATAATAATAATAGCAAATGTAGCAACAATAGCAGCAGTATTAATGGTAGTAGTTGTAGTGGGTGTAGTAGTAGTAGCAGTAGTAGTTGTTGTTTAAGTAGTTGTAATAGAAGTAGTAGTGGTGGTATGGCAATATAAATTGTTAAAGAAGCAGTGGCAGAGGTTGTAGTAATAGCAGCAGCGACAGCAGCAGTACAAATAGTTTGTAGTAGTAGTTGTTGTAGGAGGTTTAGTGAGTGAGTGAGTGAGTTTTAGTTTTACGTCCCACCAACAGCTAAGGTCATACGGAGACGGGACCTCGGTTTAAAGACTCATCCGAAAGTCTGGAGAAGCCCGGGGTCGATCCTGCGATCCCTGGTTTACAAGGCGAGTAGCGTAACCACTGCACCACGGAGGCTTCTAGGAGGTTTAGTATTAGTTGTTGTAATAATCGTAGGAAAAATTAATAGTTGTAGCCTTTGAAGTAGATGCCGTACTAGTATAGTACATGTAGTAGTAGTAGTAGTTGTTGTAGAAGGAGTAGGAGGAGTAGTAGGAGGAGGAGGTGTAGTAGTAGCAGCAGAGTACAAGTAGTAGCGGTGTTAGTAGCCATAATAATAATAATAATAATAATAGTACTAGTAGTAGTAGTAGTAGTAGTTGAAGTGAAGCAGTAGTAATAGTAGGACACGTGATAATAGCTGCATTTGAAGAAGTAGTAATAGGAGTAGTAGTAGAAGCAGCAGTAGTAGTAGTAGTAGTTGCATTATTAAAAGCAGCGGTTGTAATAATAATAATAATAATAATACCTGCAGCAACAGTACTAGTGGTAATATTGCTAGATGTTGTAGTAATAGTAGAAGTTGTAGCAGTAGTGGTAGTAGTAGTAGCAGTAGTAGGGGTTGGTGGGTTTGGTGGTTGTATTGGCAATATAAATTTTTGAAGAAGGAGTAGCAGAAGTAGTAGTAAAAGCATCTGCAGTAGCAGGCTGCAGTACTAGGAGTTGTAGCAGTAGTATTATTAGATTTTGTTTGTTTGTTTGTATTGGAGTAACGACCCAGTCAACACTATTTTAGGCCATTTTTGAGCTGGCCAGTTTACCTATCCATCTTTTTCTGGGCAGGCTTATACGTATGTTAACCAGTACAGTGCACATTCTTTCGCCAGAAACTGACAACTGTCCTGCTTGAATCAGCGGAAGGGAGAGAATGACCATAGAAAAGATCTCATGACCAATCTCCATGAAAGAATGTTGCCGACCCTGACAGGTATCGAACCCACATCCTCCTGATCATCAGTCAGACACGCATCCGACTGAGCTACCAAGGCCGGCAGTAGTAGAAGTAGTAGTAGTAGTAGCAGCAGTAGTTAAAGTAGTAGTAGTAGTACATGTAGTAGTAGTTGTTAAAGTAGTCGTAGAATAAGTTTAAATATGTTCTAGAAAGGGTTATCCTTAGGAATACACCACAGAACTAGAAAATATGGTATGTACATGTTTTCTGGGCCAGACTAGCTAGTTTTGGCCATTTAGGCCTCATCAGTGACCCTCAAATATTTTCAAAATTCCACAATGGAATCAATGATCCCAAAGGACAAGAAAATATAAACTACACTATGATGTAGGGCAGGGAGACTTTTTACGGCCGCCACACATTCCCAGACAACAGCTGTAGTGACGTTAAATATGTTCTAGAAAGGGTTATCCTTTGGAAGCAAGGAATACACCACAGAACTAGAAAATATGGAGTGAACATGTTTTCTGGGCCAGACTAGCTAGTTTCGGCCATTTAGCCCTCATCAGTGACCCTCAAATATTTTCAAAATTCCACAAATGGAATCAATGATAAGCAGTTATTATTAGTAGTAGTAGTAGGAGGAGTAGTAGTAGTAGTAGTAGTGGTGGAAGTAGTAGTAGTAGTAGTAGTGTTGGTCAAATTTGCCAGTCAAAGCGATAATCAAACCAAACTTGAGTTAATTAAGATGACAACATAACAAACTGAGGCGCTATAAGGATTTTGTTACCAAATGAAAGTGCACATGAAGGCAATATAATGACGAGTTAACTACATGTAGACAGCGTTACTAATGGATCAGACATAACAATTTTCTAACAGACTATAGCTGCACTTGAAGCCAACACAATGACGATCTAACTAGATGGCATAACTGACTGATAGGAAATAACATTTGTTTGACAAAATGTTACTCCACTTGAAGCAAACAGGATGACGAGTTAACTGCGTATATTAAAACGTGTCAAGACAAAATCATTTTCTGACATTATACTATTGTTATTGAAGTAAGTAGGATGAACAGTTCACAAAACAGCACCGCAAATTGACCAGATAATTATTTTCTGAGGTGACAGTATTCATTTGAAGCCTGCAAAAGGACGGGATAACATGACTACATTGCAAACTGACCAGTCATGACGATTTTTGGCAGAATATTACTTAAATAGAAACTAACAAAATGACAAGTTAACACGATAACATGACAAACAAACAAGACAACATACCGTATTCGCCCTTATTACCGCACCGTGCGCTTAGTTTTTTCAAAATCGTGTCAAAACATCACGGTGAAAAATCTACCTAATTAGCGCACATTCCATGCGAAAACAATAGCTTCCGAGATGATGCAAACTGATATTTAATGGGACGGAAAAGGATACTAAAGCATGGCCTTCACTGTTGAAGAAATAACGGTAAGTTTTTATAGATTTACTGTGAGAGCTTCCATGGGGTGGTTACTGTAAAGTGTGCACTTATGCATTTCCTTTTCAAAAATAGCTTTGGTGTGCGCTTATAGGAGCATGTGCGGTAATTAGGGTGAATACGGTAATAAACAAACAGTATGTAATGAATATGAACAAAACATAATGGTATGTCAACAGAACATGATGCCATATCTCGAAATAAGACAGTTGAGGCGTTCCATAGTATCTGTCTAAAATGCATGTATTAAAGCGTTTGAGCCAAATCCCTGAAGTTCAGTTCTATGTCAATATTGTTTAAACCAAGATGAAGTGTGTGGGAAGCCTACAGGCCATTCTTCCTTCTGCTTTGCAAATGTAAAAACAACTAGAGCCAGTGTTCATGAAACACAATGCCCCCAACTGCTTGACCCTAACACTGCTTGTCCCTAACAGTAATTGAGATATCTTGTTTTTATGTGGCTGTAATGCTGAAATTACACAAGAAAAGCTGTAGTTAATCATCTACTCATCATCCCTGACCAGTCTGTGAAGTTTCGGGGAAAAACCTAAAATAGTTTTTTAGATATCTTGCTTACAAACTTAAAACGCGAAAAATTTCAAAGGGCCATAACTCAAGAAAAAAATTTCGGATTTTTTTCAAAAGTTAATCAGTTCATCTACTCATCATCCCCAACCAGCCTGTAAAGTTTCAGGGCAATAGCTCAAACAATTTTTGAGATATCTTGCTTACAAGCTGAAAACACGAAAAAAATCAAAGGGCTATAACTCAAGAAAAAAAAATTGGATTTTTTTCAAAAGTTAATCAGTTCATCTACTCATCATACCCAACCAGTCTGTGAAGTTTTGGGGAAAAACCTCATATAGTTTTTGAGATATCTTGCTTACAAACTTAAAACGCGAAAAATTTCAAAGGGCCATAACTCAAGAAAAAAATATAGGATTTTTTTTCAACAGTTAATCAGTTCATCTACACATCATCCCAAACCAGCTTGTAAAGTTGCAGGGCAATCGCTCAAACAATTATTGAGATATCTTGCTTACAAGCTGAAAACACGAAAAAAATCTAAGGGCCATAACTCAAGAAAAAAAATCGGATTTTTTTCAAAAGTTGATCAGTTCATCTACTCATCATCCCCGACAAGTCTGTGAAGTTTCGGGGAAAAACCTCAAATAGTTTTTTTAGATATCTTGCTTACAAACTTAAAACGCGAAAAATTTCAAAGGGCCATAACTCAAGAAAAAAATTTCGGATTTTTTTCAAAAGTTAATCAGTTCATCTACTCATCATCCCCAACCAGCATGTAAAGTTTCAGGGCAATAGCTCAAACAGTTTTTGAGATATCTTGCTTACAAGATTTCATAGTATTTTTTGCAAAGGGGCATAACTCAAAAAAGGGGCATAATCCTGACGAGAAAAAAAACACGGGTCAATTATTTTTTCATGAGGAATCCATATATGAAATTTCAAAAACCTAGCACCCATGGTTCTAAAGTTATGCTATGCAGTAAAAAGTGGGACGGACGTAAGGACGGAAGGACGGAAGGACGGACGGACGAACAGGGCAAAACCAATATGCCAAAACGCGAAAAATTTCAAAGGGCCATAACTCAAGAAAAAAATTTCGGATTTTTTTCAAAAGTTAATCAGTTCATCTACTCATCATCCCCAACCAGCCTGTAAAGTTTCAGGGCAATAGCTCAAACAATTTTTGAGATATCTTGCTTACAAGCTGAAAACACGAAAAAAATCAAAGGGCCATAACTCAAGAAAAAAAAATTGGATTTTTTTCAAAAGTTAATCAGTTCATCTACTCATCATACCCAACCAGTCTGTGAAGTTTTGGGGAAAAACCTCATATAGTTTTTGAGATAGCTTGCTTACAAACTTAAAACGCGAAAAATTTCAAAGGGCCATAACTCAAGAAAAAAATATAGGATTTTTTTTTCAACAGTTAATCAGTTCATCTACACATCATCCCAAACCAGCTTGTAAAGTTGCAGGGCAATCGCTCAAACAATTATTGAGATATCTTGCTTACAAGCTGAAAACACGAAAAAAATCTAAGGGCCATAACTCAAGAAAAAAAAATCGGATTTTTTTCAAAAGTTGATCAGTTCATCTACTCATCATCCCCGACAAGTCTGTGAAGTTTCGGGGAAAAACCTCAAATAGTTTTTTTAGATATCTTGCTTACAAACTTAAAACGCGAAAAATTTCAAAGGGCCATAACTCAAGAAAAAAATTTCGGATTTTTTTCAAAAGTTAATCAGTTCATCTACTCATCATCCCCAACCAGCATGTAAAGTTTCAGGGCAATAGCTCAAACAGTTTTTGAGATATCTTGCTTACAAGATTTCATAGTATTTTTTGCAAAGGGGCATAACTCAAAAAAGGGGCATAATCCTGACGAGAAAAAAAACACGGGTCAATTATTTTTTCATGAGGAATCCATATATGAAATTTCAAAAACCTAGCACCCATGGTTCTAAAGTTATGCTATGCAGTAAAAAGTGGGACGGACGTAAGGACGGAAGGACGGAAGGACGGATGGACGAACAGGGCAAAACCAATATGCCAAAACGCGAAAAATTTCAAAGGGCCATAACTCAAGAAAAAAATTTCGGATTTTTTTCAAAAGTTAATCAGTTCATCTACTCATCATCCCCAACCAGCCTGTAAAGTTTCAGGGCAATAGCTCAAACAATTTTTGAGATATCTTGCTTACAAGCTGAAAACACGAAAAAAATCAAAGGGCCATAACTCAAGAAAAAAAAATTGGATTTTTTTCAAAAGTTAATCAGTTCATCTACTCATCATACCCAACCAGTCTGTGAAGTTTTGGGGAAAAACCTCATATAGTTTTTGAGATAGCTTGCTTACAAACTTAAAACGCGAAAAATTTCAAAGGGCCATAACTCAAGAAAACAAGAGGCCCATGGGCCACTATGCTCACCAGAGCTCAGGTGGGCACTGCCCATCCTGCCCAATGGCAGCCATGTATTTTAACATGATATCATTTTAATCCACCAAATGAACCCCCATGTCCAAATGAGCACCCATGTGGACTCAGCATCTGAAAAGTTAGGCCTTTTATGAAGTAGAGGGGGTGGGGCATGGACCCAATGGAGCCCTGGTTGGTATCACTAAATGCGTCTTATCATAAGAAACAAAAATATATATGGTTTAGCAGTGGGGATCTGTAAGGCTCCTTTAACAGTTGAGGGGTTGGGGCATGCCCTGTTGATCCCAGGAAAGCCCAAACTGTTGTCCCTAAATGTGTCTTATCATAAGGACCAAGTATATATATGGTTCAGTGCTGGGAATCTGACCGGTTTCAGAGATTTGAGGCCCTTTTATGAAATAGGAATGGCCCCTGCGGACCCCGCTACAGTAGGTGTGCTAATAATAAGGAACAAGAACATATATGATTATGGGGTGGGGATTTGAATGGTTTCTGAAATATAAAGCCTTTTATGAAATGGAAGGGCGGGGCACATTGCCTCAGCACAAAGAGACCTCCAGGTTGGTGTGATTGAACGAGTCTTATCATAAGGAACAAGTATATGGTTATGGGGTGGGGATCTGAACTATTTCTGATATATATGGCTTTTAATGAAGTAAAGCGGTGTGGCATGGCCTGGGCGTGCCCCGGGGACTCCCAAGCTGGTGTCACTGAATGCGTCTTATCATAAGAAAGATGAATATATATGGTTTAGGGTGGGGCTAAGAACATTCTCTGAGATATAAGGCCTTATGTGAAGTGGAGGGGTGGGGCAAGGCCCAGGGAGACTCCCAGGTTGGTGTCAATGAATGTGTCTTATCATAAGGAACAAGACTATATATGGTTAAGGGGTGGCCATCTGTAGGGTTTCCGAGATATTGTGATATTATGAAATGGAGGGGGTGGGGCATGGCCCCAGCATATCCCTGGGAACCCCCAGGTTGGTGTTACTGAATGCGTCTTATCATAATGAACAAGAATATATATGGTTTAGGGGTGGGGATCTGAACAGTTTCTGAAATATATGGCCTTTTTTTTAGTGGAGGGGTGGGGCAAGGCCCCAGCGCGTCTTTGAGGACCCCCAGGTTGGTGTCAATGAATGTGTCTTATCATAAGAAGCAAGCATATATATGGTTTATGGGCGGGGATCTGTAAGGTTTCCGAGATATTGGGCCTTTTATCAAATGGAGGGGGTGGGGCATGGCCCCGGTGCATCCAGGGGACTCCCAGGTTGATGTCACTGAATGGGTCTTATCAAAAGGAACAAGAATATATATGGTTTAGGGGTGGGAATCTGAATGGTTTCCGAGATATTGGGCCTTTTATAAAGTTGAGGGGGTGGGGCCTGACCTGTGCGCATTCCTGACGACCCCCAGGTTGGTGTTACTGAATGCGTCTTATCAATAGGAACAAGAATATATATGGTTTAGGGGTGGGGATCTGAACAGTTTCTGAGATATATGGCCTTTTGTGAAGTAGAGGGGTGGGGCAAGGCCCCAGCGCATCTCTGAGCACCCCCAGGTTGGTGTCAATGAATGTGTCTTATCATAAGAAGCACGCATATATATGGTTTAGGGGCGGGGATCTGTAAGGTTTACGAGATATTGGGCCTTTTATGAAATGGAGGGGGTGGGGCATGGCCCCGGCGCATCCAGGGGACTCCCAGGTTGATGTCACCGAATGGGTCTTATCATAAGGAACAAGAATATATATGGTTTAGGGGTGGGGATCTGAATGGTTTCCGAGATATTGGGCCTTTTATTAAGTGGAGGGGGTGGGGCATGACCTCGGCACATCCCTGAGGACCCCAAGGTTGGTGTTACTAAATGCGTCTTATCAATAGGAACAAGAATATATATGGTTTAGGGGTCGGGATCTGAATGGTTTCTGAGATATATGGCCTTTTATGAAGTGGAGGGGGGTGGGGCATGGCCCCGGCACAACCTGGGGGACCCTCAGGTTGGCATAAAAGCATATGGCTGAAAGAATTTTACTCAAGAAACATTTCTATAAAAGTTTTGTCCAAATATCTGCAATGACTTGGCAGTAAATGCCATTTTTCAATTTTCCCCATTATAAGTCTATGGAAACTCTAAGTTGCCATAGCAACCAAACTAATGGGCCGATTTTCATAAAAAACACAAACTTTCAATCCCCCTGCCCAAGGATGCTACAGATAAAATTTGGGCTGAATCGGTCCAGTGGCTTCAGAGAAGAAGATGTTTGAAAGTGTTGACGTCAGACGACGACGACGACAACGACGACGACAACGACGACGACGACGACGACGACGCCGGACAACTGCCTATCCTATAAGCTCCCCCGGAGCCTTCGGCTCTGGTGAGCTAAAAATATAGGATTTTTTTTCAACAGTTAATCAGTTCATCTACACATCATCCCAAACCAGCTTGTAAAGTTGCAGGGCAATCGCTCAAACAATTATTGAGATATCTTGCTTACAAGCTGAAAACACGAAAAAAATCTAAGGGCCATAACTCAAGAAAAAAAAATCGGATTTTTTTCAAAAGTTGATCAGTTCATCTACTCATCATCCCCGACAAGTCTGTGAAGTTTCGGGGAAAAACCTCAAATAGTTTTTTTAGATATCTTGCTTACAAACTTAAAACGCGAAAAATTTCAAAGGGCCATAACTCAAGAAAAAAATTTCGGATTTTTTTCAAAAGTTAATCAGTTCATCTACTCATCATCCCCAACCAGCATGTAAAGTTTCAGGGCAATAGCTCAAACAGTTTTTGAGATATCTTGCTTACAAGATTTCATAGTATTTTTTGCAAAGGGGCATAACTCAAAAAAGGGGCATAATCCTGACGAGAAAAAAAACACGGGTCAATTATTTTTTCATGAGGAATCCATATATGAAATTTCAAAAACCTAGCACCCATGGTTCTAAAGTTATGCTATGCAGTAAAAAGTGGGACGGACGTAAGGACGGAAGGACGGAAGGACGCCAAAACGCGAAAAATTTCAAAGGGCCATAACTCAAGAAAAAAATTTCGGATTTTTTTCAAAAGTTAATCAGTTCATCTACTCATCATCCCCAACCAGCCTGTAAAGTTTCAGGGCAATAGCTCAAACAATTTTTGAGATATCTTGCTTACAAGCTGAAAACACGAAAAAAATCAAAGGGCCATAACTCAAGAAAAAAAAATTGGATTTTTTTCAAAAGTTAATCAGTTCATCTACTCATCATACCCAACCAGTCTGTGAAGTTTTGGGGAAAAACCTCATATAGTTTTTGAGATAGCTTGCTTACAAACTTAAAACGCGAAAAATTTCAAAGGGCCATAACTCAAGAAAAAAATATAGGATTTTTTTTCAACAGTTAATCAGTTCATCTACACATCATCCCAAACCAGCTTGTAAAGTTGCAGGGCAATCGCTCAAACAATTATTGAGATATCTTGCTTACAAGCTGAAAACACGAAAAAAATCTAAGGGCCATAACTCAAGAAAAAAAAATCGGATTTTTTTCAAAAGTTGATCAGTTCATCTACTCATCATCCCCGACAAGTCTGTGAAGTTTCGGGGAAAAACCTCAAATAGTTTTTTTAGATATCTTGCTTACAAACTTAAAACGCGAAAAATTTCAAAGGGCCATAACTCAAGAAAAAAATTTCGGATTTTTTTCAAAAGTTAATCAGTTCATCTACTCATCATCCCCAACCAGCATGTAAAGTTTCAGGGCAATAGCTCAAACAGTTTTTGAGATATCTTGCTTACAAGATTTCATAGTATTTTTTGCAAAGGGGCATAACTCAAAAAAGGGGCATAATCCTGACGAGAAAAAAAACACGGGTCAATTATTTTTTCATGAGGAATCCATATATGAAATTTCAAAAACCTAGCACCCATGGTTCTAAAGTTATGCTATGCAGTAAAAAGTGGGACGGACGTAAGGACGGAAGGACGGAAGGACGCCAAAACGCGAAAAATTTCAAAGGGCCATAACTCAAGAAAAAAATTTCGGATTTTTTTCAAAAGTTAATCAGTTCATCTACTCATCATCCCCAACCAGCCTGTAAAGTTTCAGGGCAATAGCTCAAACAATTTTTGAGATATCTTGCTTACAAGCTGAAAACACGAAAAAAATCAAAGGGCCATAACTCAAGAAAAAAAAATTGGATTTTTTTCAAAAGTTAATCAGTTCATCTACTCATCATACCCAACCAGTCTGTGAAGTTTTGGGGAAAAACCTCATATAGTTTTTGAGATATCTTGCTTACAAACTTAAAACGCGAAAAATTTCAAAGGGCCATAACTCAAGAAAAAAATATAGGATTTTTTTTCAACAGTTAATCAGTTCATCTACACATCATCCCAAACCAGCTTGTAAAGTTGCAGGGCAATCGCTCAAACAATTATTGAGATATCTTGCTTACAAGCTGAAAACACGAAAAAAATCTAAGGGCCATAACTCAAGAAAAAAAAAATCGGATTTTTTTCAAAAGTTGATCAGTTCATCTACTCATCATCCCCGACAAGTCTGTGAAGTTTCGGGGAAAAACCTCAAATAGTTTTTTTAGATATCTTGCTTACAAACTTAAAACGCGAAAAATTTCAAAGGGCCATAACTCAAGAAAAAAATTTCGGATTTTTTTCAAAAGTTAATCAGTTCATCTACTCATCATCCCCAACCAGCATGTAAAGTTTCAGGGCAATAGCTCAAACAGTTTTTGAGATATCTTGCTTACAAGATTTCATAGTATTTTTTGCAAAGGGGCATAACTCAAAAAAGGGGCATAATCCTGACGAGAAAAAAAAAACACGGGTCAATTATTTTTTCATGAGGAATCCATATATGAAATTTCAAAAACCTAGCACCCATGGTTCTAAAGTTATGCTATGCAGTAAAAAGTGGGACGGACGTAAGGACGGAAGGACGGAAGGACGGACGGACGAACAGGGCAAAACCAATATGCCCCCACAACTTCTTCGAAGTTGGGGGCATAACTAGACAAAAGTGCCCAGTGGGGCACGTATACCCCCGGCCAGTGCCATCACCTCAGCTGAAAATAGCAATGTCAAAGCTTCTTTGCATATACAGGCCATATTCCATAGAATGGCCATTTTCAAGATTCAAAGGGCAATAACTCTGAAAGTAGGAAAGCAAGAGTTATGGTTCATGTGTTTTGCACGTCGTCTCATGGTGTTCAACATTCGTGTGGAGTTTCATGAAAATATGTCAAGCCGTTTACAAGTAATGGAGAAGACACGAAGATGTTAGCAGACACATAATTACAATCTTCAAAGGGAAATAATTTGTAATGTATGCAAACAAGAGTAATGGTTCTTGTGTTCTGCCCATCCTATTATCTTGCTTTACATTTGTTTGAAGTTTCATGAAATTATCTCACAACAGTTTTAAAGTTACAGAGCGGACACAAGTATGGTAAAACTCGTAATATTCAAAGGGCTATAACTCTGAAAGTAGGAAAGCAAGAGTAACGGTTCATGTGTTCTGCACGTCATCTCATGGTGTTTAACATTTATGTGAAGTTTCATGAAAATATGTCAAGCAGTTTAAAAGTTATGGAGCGGACATGAAAATGCAAGTTATAACATTCTAAGGGCAATAACTCTGAAAGTAGGAAAGCAAAAGTTACGGTTCATGTGTTCTGCACATCGTCTCATGGTGTTTAACATTTATGTGAAGTTTCATGAAAATATATCAAGAGGTTGAAAAGTTATGGAGCGGACACGAAAATGCAAGTTAAAACATACAAAGGGCAATTACTCTGAAAGTAGAAAAGCAAGAGTTACGGTTCATGTTTTCTGAACTTTGTCTCATGGTGTTTAACATTTATGTGAAGTTTCATGAAAATATATCAAGCGGTTGAAAAGTTATGGAGCGGACACGAAAATGCAAGTTAAAACATACAAAGGGCAATCACTCTAAAAGTAGAAAAGCAAGAGTTACGGTACATGTGTTCTGCACATCGTCTCATGGTGTTTAACATTATTGTGACGTTTCATGAAAATAAATCAAGCGGTTGAAAAGTTATGGAGCGCCCACGAAAATGCAACTTAAAACATACAAAGGGCAATAACTCTTAAAGTAGAAAAGCAAGAGTTTTGGTTCATGTGTTCTGCACGTCGTCTCATGGTGTTTAACTGTTATGTGAAGTTTCTTGAAAATATATCAAGAGGTTGAAAAGTTATGGAGCGGACACGAAAATGCAAGTTAAAACATACAAAGGGCAATAACTCTGAAAGTAGAAAAGCAAGAGTTGCGGTTCATGTGTTCTGTACGTCGTTTCATGGTGTTTAACAATTATGTGAAGTTTCAGGAAAATATATCAAGCGGTGCAAAAGTTATGGAGCGGACACGAAAATGCAAGTTAAAACATACAAAGCGCAATAACTCTGAAAGTAGAAAAGCAAGAGTTACGGTTCATGTGTTCTGCACATCATCTCATGGTGTTTAACATTTATGTGAAATTTCATGAAAATATATCAAGCGGTTGAAACGTTATGGAGCGGACACGAAAATGCAAGTTAAAACATACAAAGGGCAATAACTCTGAAAGTAGAAAAGCAAGAGTTACGGTTCATGTGTTCTGCACGTCGTCTCATGGTGTTTAACATTTATGTGAAGTTTCATGAAAATATATCAAGCGGTTCAAAAGTTATGGAGCGGACACGAAAATGTTAACAGACAGACACACACACACACACACAGAAAATACGAAAACCATATACCCCAATGGCATACTGCGTATGCCGGGGGTATAACCAGTGATGGGATTTAAGCCCAAGCTATGCTTGGGGAGCCTTCAGAACAAACCAGAAACTTTGGATAACGAATCTTAATACAATGCATTCTTTAAATGTTGATTGATTCAAGTCACCAGTTTAGAGAATCACTTGATAGATCACCTACTGGCAAATATGCTTGGTGATGTATAGTCACCTCCGAAGCTCGAGAAACTGAAGAATCAAAATCGGTCCAGCCAGATTTCCCCGAAAAATACGGAAATTGCCGATCGATTTCGGTAATTTCCGAAAACGTCCTTGGCGATTTGCAATTTCAAAATGTGTTATTAGCGTAACGAATGATATACCAGTGTTGCTCTTAACACTTGTCAACGGATTAGGCACCAGTATCTCGATTATAAACAGCAATTATTGCTCACATCGTTCAGATTTCATCTACTTTCATCATTTTCTGCGCCAGATTTCATCTACTTTCATTTTCCCAATATCCGGGTCACTCAGAACCTGAAAACCGCTAAAGGGAAACAACCGACGTGGGGCAGTCAAAGACCAGTTCGATGGTCACTATATTTTTTTCCCTTTTTAAAACCTCTAAAATATTTCTTTTATTTCACGCATTTTATTTTGTTTACAAATGGCGACCGATAATGCGGCCACATGGTCGGAAAATGACGTCATACGGTTTCCGTTTACACAATACACATTAATGCAGTCAAGGACGTAAAACACACACCTGTTTTATGTCATTGATTATTTCTTAGAACGGGTTAAAAATCGAAAAACATTTCTTTACTCTCAAACCAAAAGATGGCCGAACGAGAGTTATTGAAAATCTGACATGGCCGAACCGAGTTTTAAAGAATATAAATACATATTTCACGATTACACAAGCCTGAAACAAATCGCTTTGTCTACATATGGCAACCGATATTGAAGACAAGTGATCGGAAAATCACGTCATGCGGTTTCATTTTAATTCATTCAAGGGCGTAATACACACTTGGTTTATGCTATTGGTTTCAATGGAGCGTATTTCATAAATAAAAATATTGTTTAGGATGGGTGAAAAAAAGCATTTTCTCTCGAAGGTTTAACACGCAATGTTCAGACATGACAGGTGTGTATTGAAAATTGCACCCTGTGAAAAAAAAAATTATTCAAATACCGATTCTGTAGTAAGCCATATATTAATGACTTCAAGTCACTTGTGTAAACAAACTAGCGTATGTCCTGCATTGATTTACCTAATTTTCTCTCCTTGCCAGATTGCCGATAACGCCTGAGGCCAGTGTTCACAGTTTAATCGCCTGAGGCCAGTGTTCACGGTTTAATAATTATGACATACGGGTCAAATTTTGCTGTGATAAGATCAAAGAAACTAAAATGGACTTGTCCGATTTTCATCTAGTTAGATAATGAACCGGTCTAACACCTTGTGCTGTAGGCAATTTTATGTATATATGCTTGGATTTTCAGTGGCAAACGGTCAGCTTGTTGATTTAGCGAAAATTTTCGAACAGATTTTTTTAAAATGTTATAGAATATAGACCGATTTTTTAATCTTCTTCTGAAGTCAAAATCGGTTTATGGCAGCCAAATTCGGTCCGGAACCGGAAAACCGACATTTTCTCGAGCCCTGGTCACCTCACTAAATATAAACTGGAAGGAAATGGACATCAGTTACTTTTCAAAAATATATCTGTTGGTCCCTGTTATGATACATCTATGACCAGCCAGTAAAATGTAATTCATTTTATGTATGTTTTAATATGGTTTTTTTTGGCTGATGCAATAAATCAACATTTGGGTGTAAGTGCAAGCTACACATAACTAAACTTAATCCAACTATACCATTCGCTAGGGGGTGGGTGTAAACTCCTAGAATTCTTTTACGTCATAAACCATTCCGTTCTCAGATGAGATGCGCGCGCATACCAGCCGTAGTAGAGTACATCAGTGCGCTTTTGAAAGCCAAACTGAACGGACGTGGTCTGTTCAGTTGTCGTAGCAGAGTATTATTCTGTAGACTCATGCTGTTTACGTGGTAAACAGATATTTATTAATGGTCTACAGGCTGCTTATGCAGCGATTTTATATTACAAAAATTCAACGTAGTTGAATACTTGATAAATATTTCTAGTGTAAATATTTCTTGTCGCATTGCGGACATTTTGACACAATTTTTGCTATGCATTTCAGGGCCGATAGTCGTGTCGGCTCGTCTATATGTAGAAGCCAATAGTATTGATTTTTTGTCCGCTAGTTTTAGTGACGTTTGTCGCATATTGAACACGTTTTTGCTGCATTATCTGTGCCGTAGTTCACATTATACAAGCGCCGATAATGGCGGAGAAGATGATTAATATGGAAAGGACAGATAAACTGTCGCAGAATAAAGAAAACATGGATAGTGCACAGCAAAAAGGGAAAGCTAAGAAACCCACAACCCCTGCTCATGTGGCGGGAGGCTCGGCAGTAGCTGTCACGGGCGCAGACATGCGTGGGAATCCTAAACAGGGTCAGAAAGGACAAGCTACCCCTTTCCCACCCAGTGTAACCTCGTTTAACACGGAAGCCCTTGCGATATTGAGGGAAATGAATGCAAATCAGTCCCGCACTAACAAGAAGGTTGAAGCCCTCACACAAAGAGTGGATGAACTTTTTAATTATGGGGACGAGAATTACGAGGAGTATGACTGTACTTATGATACTTATAATGAAGAGGGCCCCATTTCTGAAATACCTGTCATCCCAGAAAGCTCAAATAAGCGACCTGTTGATGAGGAAGAGCCCAATATATTTAGTTCCTATGCTAAAAAATTTAAAAAGACTGAAAAAGTTGATGAAGAGGTCAACCAAGACTTGGCTGACCTAGTTAATAATGCCTTCAGGGAAGGCAAGAGTGATGATAAATACAATGACTTGATCAAAACCATATACAGACCCGCTAATTGTGAATCCCTCAAAGAGACAATGGTAAATTCTGGAGTGTGGACGGTGTTAAAGCATTCCACTCAGACCGAGGACTCTAAACTTCGGGGCATTCAAATTGCCATAGTCAAAGCAACTAGTAGCTTTGTCAAAATCCTTGATAAAGGGGCCAAAACTTTCCAGGAGGATTGGGTTGACAAGAGTATGGATGTTATAGGCATCTTGGGCCAGGCAAACAAATGGCTGAATACGAGACGTAAAGAATTACATAAAAAAGACATGGATCCCCGTCTTCATTATTTGTGCTCCTCATCTGTTCAATTTACAGATCAGTTATATGGAGATTCCATTGTGAAAGACATTAAGGATGCGCAAGAGATCAATAAAATCAGCCAACAAGTGTCTACTCGTGGAAGAGTTTACAGAGGAAGGGGTAGATTTCGGGGTCGCTTTCGAGCAAATAATTATCCAAGAAGGAGATCATCTTACACAAGTACTGGTAGCTACTTGAATTACGGAACCCAGAAGTCGTCTACAAATGGTCCAAAAAACGACCAGAGGGAGCACAAGAAATAGATTCAAAGTATGTTTTAAAGCAGGTAGGCTGAAAGACTGAGAAAAATTGGAGAAATCTGACCTCCGATGAGAATATTTTAGATATTGCCCTGCACTGTCATTTAGATTTTTCAGGAATAGTGCCAAAACAAACAAAATTGCCCTTTCAAAAATTTAATATTCAAGGGGAAGAAATTATCGAAAAAGAGATACAAAAATTATTGAAAATGGAAGTTATTTCTGAAGTTACTTTCACAGAAGGTCAGTTTATTTCTCCAATTTTTACTAGACCCAAAAAAGATGGAGA
Source organism: Lucinisca nassula (assembly GCA_963580285.1). NCBI lineage: Eukaryota > Metazoa > Mollusca > Bivalvia > Lucinida > Lucinidae > Lucinisca > Lucinisca nassula. The sequence continues at coordinate 55,715,530 of OY757015.1, read as the reverse complement.
ACATCGTATGATACTTAATTTAAAAGAGCTTAATAGTTATATTTCTTACCACCATTTCAAATTAGACACATTTGAAACAGCATTACATCTGGTTACACCTAACTGTGACATGGCTGTTGTAGATCTTCAGCAAGCTTACTATAGTGTCTCGGTGGCTCATAGTCATTGGCGTTCCCTACGCTTTAATTGGGAAGATAAGACATACGAATACTCTAGCTTGCCAAATGGCGTTGCTTGTAATCCTCGGTACTTCACCAAATTAATGAAACCGGTGTACGCAAAACTAAGGCAGATGGGTCATAAAAATTCTGGGAATACTGATGATTCACTTTTACTGGCAGACACAAAAAATGAGTGTTAGAGAAACGTTAAAGACACTGTTTCCGTCATGTCCAATGTAGGCTTTTTAGTTCATAAAGATAAGTCAGCATTCGATTCTACTTTAGATATTGGGTTCCTTGGAAACCGTATAAATTCTGAAAAAAATGATTGTCTATTTGCCCAAAGAGAAAATGCAAAACATTGTTTCTGAATGTCAATGTCTCATATCAAAGGATGTAGCAACTATAAGAGAAGTGGCTCATGTAACGGGGTTGTTAGTTTCCACTTTCTATGCAGTCCAATATGGACCTTTATTCTATAGAGAAATAGAAAAACAGAAAATACTGGCTCTAAAACGAAACCAGGGAAAATTTGAGGCTAAAATGCAGATAACAGAAAATATGCGGAAAGATTTAATATGGTGGATACATAATTTGCACTGACAAGTGCGTCACATTTCACATGGAAATCCTGACGTAGTTATCACCACTGATGCAAGTCGTGCAGGCTGGGGTGCAGTTTGTGCAAAACAACATACTGGAGGTCGTTGGAATTCAGAAGAATTGGAACATCATATAAACTATTTAGAAATACTGGCTATGTACCACCGTATTAAATCTTTCTGCAAAGATATGTCCAACACATCACATATTCAGATTAGAACAGATAATAAATGCGCCCCGTCTTATATCAATTCTATGGGCAGCATTAAGTCTCAAGATTGCAATGATCTTGCAAGGCAAATATGGCTCTGGTGTATTGACAGGGATTTTTGGGTATCAGCTTCATTCATACCTGGTATTGAAAATCCTGCTGATCTTGATTCTCGTCATTATAATGACAATATTGAATGGAGATGAGATCCACGTATATTGGAGATCATTTTCAGCAAATGGAATACACCAGATATAGACATGTTTGCCTCAAGGTTAAACAGACAGCTGAAACGATATGCTTCCTGGAAACCAGATCCAGAGGCAGAAATCGTTGATGCTTTCACAGCCAACTGGTCAGACTTGTATATATATGTTTTTCCACCTTTCAGTCTGATATCAAGGTTGGTAGCCAAGCTGAAGCAGGATCGAGGGGAGTGTATTCTAATAGCTCCAGTCTGGACATCACAAACCTTGTTCCCATCAGTGATGGGAATGATCATAGACATCCCTTATCTTCTTCCATTGGACGAGAATCTACTTACGATTCCAGGGACAACCAAAGTTCACCCTCTTCGAAAGAAAATGAATCTGATGGCCTGTCGTTTATCAGGAGATCAATCCAAAGTAGAAATGTTTCTTCAAGAGCAACCAGTATCATTATGGCGGCTTGGAAACCCGGAACACAGATGCAGTACACGTCCCACATTAAGAGATGGTTTCAGTACTGTAGTGAAAGGGAAGATAATCGCTTTCATACAGATATAAGTATAGTATTAGATTTTCTTACTAAGTTGTTTCATATGTGACTAAGCTATAGTGCCATTAACACAGCCCGTTCGACTTTATCAGCTATTTGATTAATTCAAGATGGAATCTTAGTAGGTTCTCATCCTTTGGTGATTAAATTCATGAGAGGTGTATATAACTTACGACCGGCACAACCCAGATATACCAAAACCTGGGATGTTTCTGTTGTATTGTCCTATTTAAGGACATTATCACCAGTTTCTCAGTTATCTTTGAAACTACTTACTTTGAAATTAGCTATGCTAATTGCATTGACTTTGGCTACTAGATCACAGTCATTGCACTTACTTAGCATTAAAGATATGAGGAAAGGGTATTCCTCATACATTTTGTTTTATAGTGGGTTGTTAAAACAGTCAAAGGCGGGTAAAAATAATCCAGTGGCTGAATTAAGGGCCTTTCCTCCAGATAGGAGGTTATGTGTGTTGTTTGCCTTGAAAGAATACTTAAAGAGAACAGAGAATTCACGTGGTGATAATATGTGTTTATTCATAAGTTTTGTGAAACCTTATGGACCAGTTAGTGAAGATACAATCAGCAGATGGCTCAGAACTGTCATGTATAATTCTGGTATTGATTGTTCTGTGTACAAACCACATAGCATTAGAGCTGCTGCTGTATCAAAGGCAAAGTATAATATGGTTCCCATTGAGGATATCCTTAAGACTGCCGGTTGGTCGTCCGAAAAGACTTTTGCAAAATTCTATGATAAAAACATTGATAAGGACACTGGAAAGTTTAGTCACGGTGTTCTACGGAATAAGTGACTACTAAAGATATTAAGAAAACTCTTAGTAATGTGGTCTTTCTAAACTGATAAGCATTTATGACAATGCTTATAAACTTATAGTTCAAGTTGATTAGCAAGTTTATTCTATATATATATACATGTATATATAATAAACGTGTGGAGGTATATTTTTGTTATGCTGGAAGCTTTCCAAAAAAATCCAGCTTTGAAATCTCATCTGAGAACGGAATGGTTTATGACGTAAAAGAATCCCCCAAATAAACGAGGCTTACCTTGGTTAAGGTGATGTTTGTTTGGGATTCTTTGTAGTCATATAACTATGAACGTGATCAGATGCCCACCCGTAGTTCCCTCCCTTTCTAGATACATATTGTAGAAGGGATTGTCTTTTTGTAAGCTTCTGCTTTCAAACTCTGATGTACACTACTACGGCTGGTATGCGTGCGCATCTCATCTGATCACGTTCATGGTTATATGACTACAAAGAATCCCAAACAAACATACCCTTAACCAAGGTAAGTCTCGTTTATTTGGGGGATTTTAACCCCTTTTCCCCCACCAGATTTGCTAAATAATCATGTCATAAAGGTTAGGCTTCTTTTTTGGGTGCATTAAATTTTTCGAAATCTTGTCTCAAATCCTGGACTACCACGGCTGATTGTGTGATTTTGAAGGTTATCGGTACTGTGCGCTTGCTGAAGAAAAGTGTGGATAGGTAAAATGACCGGCTCAAAAAATAACCGAAATAGTGTTGACTGGACTGTTAAACTTCAATACAAACGAACAAACACATAAACATTCTATAGGCTTGTGATTTCTCTTCATATGACTATGTATGTTTAAAATTTGTTGAAAATAAATGTTTTGGGATGACATACTCAAGGTTTAAGAACTGTGTTAGACAGGCCTTGGGAGGAATGTGATGGTGCTTGGCAGATTTGGGGCATTTTAACCAATTAGGATTATGTCAGTTGAGGTCAGTTAACCTAACCGCAGGCTTAGACTAGTATTAAGTACACATACTTTAGCCAGTATCTGACAACTGCCCTTCTTGAAACAGCAGAAAGGGGAGAATGATGGTAGAAAATAGTCCATGATTAATTTCCATGGAAGTACATGTTTGTAGTCTGATTGGGTCTGAAACCCGCAACCTCTAGTCTAGCTTCTCCGTCAGACTTGCTTCCAGCAGTTACTACACTAAGCACCCCGGCTCCCCACCTGTATACCAAAAGACACAGAAATGAATGTTGTGAGCACCTAAGTTTAGAGAAACTGGACAAAGAAGAAAAATTGAAGGCCTGGACCTTCTGTTTTAAGGCAAGAATACATGTAGTTTTAAAGGTTTTTCCAATATAAGTCCTTGTAAAATACAGTTCAACCTGTATTAAGCAAGCATCTAAGAGATAACCAAAATGTGCTTGCTTAAGACAGGTGCTTGATAAATACAGGTAAAATATAATGTGCATGCTTTTTCGGAGAACCAAATGGTTGCTTGCATAGGACATGTTGCTTGCTTAATACAGGTGGCCACTAAGTCAGGTTTTACTGTATGTGGAAAACTGCATGGTGCCATCTTTGGCCTCAGGGCTATAATTTGAACAATCTTGGCATGGGTCCACTAGTCGAAGTTGTGAACCAAATATATCTAAGGCTTGGTTTCAGTCAAGAAAATTTTTAAAGGTATGTTTTTTCCCTAAGTCTATGTAAAACAAGTGGGCCCCTGCATGGGGCCATTTTTGGCCCCGGGGCTATTGTGGCCTACTTTTGACCCAACATGATCCATATTCAAATTTGACCGAGATATTATGAAGACAAATATTCTGGTAAAGTGTCATGAAGATTGAAGCAAAATGATGGCCTGTAGAGGGTGAACAAGGTTTTAAAGAAGACTGACCTAGTGCCCAAGTTTTTGATCTGACAAGACCCATATTTAAACTAAACCCAGATATCATCAAGGTTCATCAGATTTACATTCTGGTAAAGTTTCATGAAGACTGAAGCAAAATTATCGCCTGTAGAGGGTAAACAAGATTTTAAAGAAACTTTACCGTTGTGATCTAGATTTTTACCTTGCAAGACCCATATTCGACATTGACGTAGATAGCATAACAACAAACATTATGGTAAAGTTTCTGTTTCATGAAGATTGAAGCAAAATTTTGGTCTCCAGAGGGTGAACAAGGTTTTAATGCAATTTGACCCAGTGACCTAGTTCATGATCTGATATGACCCATATTCGAAATTGACAAAGATATTCAGAATGTTAGCTTGACCAAGCTAACATTTTGGTAAAGTTTAATGAAGATTGAAGCAAAACTTTGGCCTCTACAGGGTGAACAAGGTTTTAACGCAATTTGACCTAGTGACCTAGATTTTGAATTAACATGACATATTCGAACTTGACTTTGATATTGTAACTAGCCAGGCGTAGCAGAAAGAAAAAGCAAACAAGCCTTTGGAAAAATTTAACAAAATTTATTTACAAGGTATCAGTAAGAAAATTAAATGTAACTCTTTAGACCTACAATGCTGTGAAACATCTGATTTTAAGCCAGGCCAGTAAAAATGATTTAGAATCTTGAAGTTGTGATAGGTTTTATTTACACCTCAATGTCCTGACATGGGAGTTTCATGTGCCAAGTTAAATATTTCAGGAGGGTAAACCAGTGGAACCACTATCTGGTGGTTGACAGTCCACTTGTCTTCTGCTGTGCTATTTTCTCGTAAGAATGTCATTTTTGAGACAATAACAGACTGGGACCTGAGATACTTCCTGCTCATCTAAGGCCCTTTCGAATAAAGGCAAAATTTCATGATCCTTATGCTGTTCTATTGCTAGTTGAGACCCAGACATTTTGTCATGGCCTAGATCGAAAGATGAGTTATTCTCATGAAAATCTGTCTGTTTATCAGGCAGGCTTGAAGACAGTGACCTTGTTATCTCGTCATTAAAAGATTGACCCAAAAAGGTATCAGTGAAATCAAAATCCTGTTTCCCATCAGTTTGCTTGGCCTTACATGCCATAGCCCTTGTGATGGCACAAGAGGGATAAAGATCAGGAATTTCCTGCTCAGTTGGATTAGGGGGTTGGTCTATGCAAGGATTAGAAGTCAAAAGTGGGTTCACCACAACCTTATCTCTAGCGAAGTCATTGCCTAGCAATAAAAGAACACCTTTAAAAGGTAAAGAAGGTCTAATACCCACAGCCACTGAACCGGATACCCAGTCTGATGACAAATAAACGTTATGAAGCGGAACATTAACAAATCCACATTTCACACCCTGAATAAGGACACTTTGGCCTAAAGAAGTCTTCTCAGAAAAAGGCAGAGCATCTGCTAGAATAAGTCTAAAATGATTGAGAAGCTCCAGTATCTCATAAGATTTCAATAGGGGTAGGATGGGCATAACTGTCACCATTTAGTGACACAAAACCATCTGATAAGAATGGTTCATAAATCTCCATAACTGAATCAGTCTCAGCAAGAGCTCATTGGTCTCAGATAATTTGGTATCAGAAAGAGTTTCCTCCCTTACACAAGACTGTGGTTTTGGCCTTATAGAAGTCAAGCCTGTAGGCTCAAGTTCCTCTTGTCTTTCTCTTTCTTTTCTTGGCTTTAATTTTAAACATTCAGAGATCAAATGACCTGTATTTTTGCAATAGTTACCAACTACTTGAGATTCAGTGAAGGGATTCTGATCTTTGTTTTCACCAGAAGGTTTGGAAAAATTCTGGCTTCTATTTTCACCAGAAGATTTGGAGGGATTCTGGCTTTTATTTTCACCAGAAAGTTTGGGCATAGTACTAGATGTATGGTTATAACTGCCAGAGGGATTACTGGGATAAAATCTTGGACCTGTCTGTGGATTAAAAGGTTTTCTGTTCACAAATGAGACTTTATTAGCCGAAACTACGTAGTATGACCCATCTTCTTTCTTATGAATGTTTTCATTGCTCTTAAAGGAAAGTAGAAGTAAAACAAAGATCAGGAATTGATACAATTAACTTACTCCATCCATAAAAGACACCAAAGGGAAAGAAATACAAACATTAAGCGACCAGACCATAATGGAAACCTAAACAAAGGAAGGCCATATGGACAGTTACTTTCCCACAAAATGGCCATTTGGCCATCCAAAATTAAAAGACACAAGTGATACACACAGTAAGCAACAAACAACAACATAAATAAATCGCCACAGAAGAGCCGCCTTGGAACGGTCAGTGGAAGATTTCCACTGGGGGAACTCATTTTTGATTTTTAGTTATGAGCCAAAGCATAATCAGCTGCCAAATGAGACCCTTCCTCCAAAGTTTCAAATTGTCTCTCATCGAAAAGACTTAATGTCTGAATTTATGCACCGTTTGAACTCTTGCACAAGGACAAGCTGTCAAAGTTTTTCATGATTAGAGCCTACTTTTTTAGAACACCATCTATCAAATAGCTGTTCTTTGGTTCGAGCAACTTCTACATGGGTCTGGGAAATTTCTTTTTTACAATTCCTAAATTTCTGCCTGTAAGCCTCAGGGACCAACTCATATGCCTTAAGTATAAGCTCCTTAACCAAATCATAGTTTGAGCTTTGCTCGACAGCTGAGTGTAAATGTCTTGAGCCTTTCCGACAACAACCATTTGCAAAAGTAAGGTCCAAAGTAGAAGTAAAACAAAGATCAGGAATCGATACAATTAACTTACTCCACCCATCAAAGACACCAAAGGGAAAGAAACACAAACATGAAGCGACCAGACCATAATGGAAACCTAAACAAAGGATGGCCATAAGGCCAGTTAATTTCCCACAAAATGGCCAAATGGCCATCCAAAATAAAAAGACACAAGTGATACACACAGTGAGTAGTAACAAACAACAACATAAATAAACCGCCACAGAAGAACCGCCTTGGAACGGTCAGTGGAAAGAATTCCACTGGGGGGCTTAAATATATTTTAGGTGGCCACAATCCTCGCGCTTACTTCCGTCGCGATTTAGACAAATAATTTGTTCAGTCCACATGAAGGCCTCCTAACTCATCAGTGCAACATCCCCGTGAACACAAATAATCAAAGAACCACAGAGGTGAGACAACGGTGAGGACTCGACAGAAATGCTGGAGCAAAAGAAAACCAACAGTTAGACTCCGATGGGCCCGACCAGAGACAGAGCATCAGGTACCAACCAACATTACCTTGAATTAGATCTCTCTAAATCTCAATAAGCCTTTACGTTGGAACCGTCATAGAATCTGAGGCCTGACCCACCGGCGTGCAATTAAAGAGGGAAGCAAAGTTGCCAACCGTGATTGGGTTAACTACCATGCATGCAGTCTGTCGTGTAACAACCATGTTGTACCCAATCTTTTTATATCGAAGAATGATTTTACGAAATTGGGTGCTGAAGTCATTGCAGTTATATATTTTTCTGAATTTATATACTAAGTCACCATACAATTCGGGTTCCGATAGACCTTGTTGCAGAAGAGATTAAAGTCCAATACTGAATTTTGAAATTAAATCAGAATGGTGTCTATAAAATTTTGAAAATGCTTTGCGTAGTTCACAGTAAGAAGTTTAGCCGTTAATAATTTATTACGAGTGTTGAAGTCAGATACATGACTACACACTCTAGCAAATAGAATTAATTGCGAAATATAAACGCCATAGGATGGCGCACTAGGAACATCACCATCCAAAAAAGGAAAATTTACAATCTCAAAATCAAAGTCATCTCGTTTATCATAAATTTTGCACGAAACAAATCCATCTACAATAGATAGATGTAAATCCAAAAGCGGGGCCTCGGTATCAGAAGAATTTGCTTTATTTAACTGAAGTTCTGGGGGGTAAATCTGACTGATCAAACCATCGAAATAGGTATTATCAATATTTAATAAATCATCTAAATATCTAGAAGTGGAGCTAAAAGCTTCAATAATTTCAGATTGGTTATCAATGGAAAGCGACAACATGAAGTCTCTTTCATAACAATACAAGAACAGATCAGCCACAAGAGGTGCGCAATTCGTACCCATCGGAATACCCATAATTTGTCTAAATAACTTAGTACCGAATCTAAAATAAATATTGTCAAGTAGAAAGGTGACGCCATCACACACTTTCTGACATGACCAAAGTGTATAATTCTTATGCTCTTTAGATGTGAAAAAATGCATTTCTGACATTACATGCAAGATAGAGAGAATCTTCTCTGTGAAAAGTCCATTCAATTAAATCATTAAGCTTTTCTTTTATAAGATTATGAGGAAGTGTAGTGTAAAGAGTGGAAAAAGCATACGTAGACAGACTAGAGGCACGAAAACGTCTGGATTTCAATTTATTTAAAACCTCATTCGATTTTTTTATAGACCAAAACAGATTTCTTCCTGATCTTTCAAAGACTTTATCACAATATTTAATCAAATGCGTTTTAATAGCAGTAAGACAGGAAGTTAATAATTTAGAAAGTTCAGTGGTAGTGCAAGAGCTAGAATTTGCAAGAAACCGTGCTTTGTAAGGTCTTTTATGAAGTTTTGGTAACCAGTATAGCGTAGGAAGCATGTTTTGGCCTTCTGTAACACACACAGCAAACTTGGTATCTGAATGACAAATATGTTCATCTACTATAGCTCTCTTTTCAGCTAAAGGCTGAAGTTCATAGGCCTTAGTACCACCAAGCTCCTGCTTAAGCATGTAAAAATAGTGGAGCCGTCACACAACGATGACGTTGTTAGCGGCCCTGTATGCAGGGGCCAAAACAAACTTCTTATGAAATTCTTGAAACCTAGTTTAAGATGACCATTGCTCTTTTAGCCATTTTAAATTTTCTGCAACTTTTTCAAAATGCAAAAAATACTTATCTCTTTTTCCTGAAATGGCGGAACTAATCTGATGTGCTTTGTGGCATCAAAGTAACTACCAGAGTCGGAAACAGGGGTAGGTTTCACCCTATCTTGACCCTGGAGTTCCAATTCCTTCAGCCTTAATTGAAATTACCTTTCCCTTTCTATTTTTTCAATACTATGATATATCTCATTTTTTCCTTTTCTAACTCAATCCATTCCTCCATTTCTAATCTTTCCATCTGCATTTGTCTCTGCATTTCTCTTTCTTTTTCTTCCTTTTCAATTTTTTCTTCCTGTATGCATTTCTCCATTTCTCTTTGTTTTTCACTCTCTCTTTCTTCCATTTCTAATCTTAATTTTTCTAATTCAATTTGTCTTTCTATCTCAATTTGTCTCATTTGTAATTCAGTATGTGAAACAATAATGAGCAAGGTTGGTTGGTAAATACCGGTGGCGGGAATTCCCACTGGTATTTACCGTCCTGGGAAATACTCCAAATTTCAGCAAAAGTGGGAAATACTGGGAAATAGTGGGAAATATAAGTTTTGTTTAGTTGTTTCATAGAAAAAAATCTATTAATATTTGTGTAATTTAATTGAAATAATGAACAGTAAGCTATTTTGCTTTATACCTACCCATACATAAATGTCATAAGACTGCTTTTACTCAACCAAACACATGCATAATTATAAAGTTATCTGTTGTTATGTAGGGTGCAGAGTTATTTAAAATCACTCATATGCTTAAGAAGATAAAATACCATAATGATCCCAATATTTGGGACAGACATGCCTGGGCAAACAGTGCAGACCCAGATCAGAATCACTTAGCTCCTTTAAGAGAGTTTGTCATTGGAACTACATATTTTGTATGCTTTCATTGGAACTACATGTTTTGTATGCTTTAGTCAGAGTTTAGTGTAACACTAAACCACACGATACAATTTTTTTGAGATTTACAACAACTCTTTGGATGTTTGAATTTTAAGTATGTTTACATTAGAAAAAGATTTGTTTGCAAGTTTGTCAAGTAATCATACTCCTAATGCTAAAAGGTGTGATAATTTAATTGTTTGTTTGAGACAGGTATTAAGAGAACAGTTAATTTAAGCACAAAATGTTTCTTAAATTATCTACAGATACTAACCTAAGTATCAAAATTACATGTACTTACAAGTCAAGGGAAACAGCTGAAAGTTAAATACTAACATTTTGTTAGAATCATGTTTGTAAAGGAAATATATACATTCTATATGAAGGCAAGGGACTATATATGTAGATCTGTCAAGTTATTTAATATACAAGAGGCCCATGGGCCACAATGCTCACCAGAGCTCAGGGGGCCACTGCCCACTGGCAGCAATGTATTTTTATAAGCCATGGAAGCCCTACTCCCACGACTGCTACAGATAAAATTTCGACCCAATCAGACTAGTGGCTTCAGAGGTTTTGATGTTGCTTGAAGACAACAGATGACAATTGACAATTTCCCATCTGTGGCAATAGGCCAAAAAGAACATTATTAAAGGAACATTTCTATGAAAGTTTGACAAAATATCTTGAGAGGCATTAATGTCATTTTTCAATTTTCCCCATTATAAGTCAATGGAAACTCTTAACTTACCATAGCAAACAAACCAAAGAGCCAAATTTCATAAACCAGAGCTCAGGTGGCCACTGCCAAATGGAGCCCTGATTGGTGTTACTATATGCGTCTTATAAAAAGGAACAGAGACATATATGGTTTTGTGGTGGGGATATGTATGGATCCTGAGACGTAAGGCCTTTTAAGCAATGGAGGGATTCGGGCATGGCAGATCCCAGAAAAGCCAAAGATTGTTGTCACTGAATATGTCTTATCATAAAGATCAAGAATATAAATGGTGGGGATCTGAACGGTTTCTGAGATATGAGGCTCTTTTATGAAGTGATAGGGAGAGAAATGGCCCCTGCTGATCCCACAAGACAGGGTTGACTGAATGTGTCTAATAACAATGAACAAGAATATATGTGATTATAGGATGGGGATTTGAATGGTTTCTGAGATATATGGCCTATTATTAAGTAGAATCTTATCACCAGGAACAAGAATATATATGGTTTAGGGGTGGGGATCTGAACGGTTTCTGAGATATATGGATTTTAATGAAGTAAAGGGATGGGACAAGGCCAGTGGAACCCCGGGGGACCCCATGCTGGTGTCACTGTTTGCGTCTTATCATAAGGAACAAGAATATATATGGTTTTGGGGGTGGGCTCTGAACAGTTTCTCAGATATACGGTCTTTTGTGAAGTCGAGGGGTGGAGCGTGGCCCGGGCACACCCTGGGTGACCCCTAGGTTGGTGTCACTGAATGTGTCTTATCATAAGGAACAAGAATATATATGGTTTGGGATGGGGATCTGTAAGGTTTCTGGAATATTTAGCCTTTTATGAAGTGGAGGGGGTTGGTCATGGCCCTCGCACATCCCGGGGGACCCCAAAGTTGGTGTCACTGAATGCGACTTATCATAAGGAACGAGAATATATATATATGGTTTAGGGGTGGGGATCTGTAAGGTTACTGGGATATTGGGCCTTTTATGAAGTGAAGGGGGTGGGGCATGGCCCAGGCACATCCTGGGGGACCCCCAGGTTGGTGTCACTGAGTACATCTTATCATAAGGAACAAAAGGATATATGGTTTAGGGGTGGGGATCTCAATGGTTTCTGAGATAAATGGCATTTCTTGAAGTGGACGGGGTGGGGCATGTCCCTGGCACATCCCCGGGGGACCTCCAGCTTGGTGTCCCTTAATGCATCTTAGCATAAGGAACAAGAATATATATAGTTTAGGGGTGGGGATCTGAATGGTTTCTGAGATAAATGGCATTTTATGAAATAGAGGGAGCAGGGCATGTCCCCGGCACATACCGGGGGACCCCCAGGTTGGTGTCACTTAATGCATCTTATCATAAGGAACAAGAATATATACGATTTAGGGGTTGGGATCTGTAACGTTTCTGAGATAAAAGGCAGTTTATGATGTGGAGGGGGTGGGGCATGGCCCTGGCACAACCTAGGGGACCCCAAGGTTGACATAAAAGCATATGGCTGACAGAAGTTTACCCAAGGAACATGTCTATGTAAGTTTTGTCAAAATATCTGCAATGACTTGGCAGTAAATGCCATTTTTCAGTTTCCCCATTATAAGTCAATGGAAACTCTAAGTTGCCATAGCAACAAAACTAAAAGGCCAAATTTCATAAAAAAAAACACAAAACCTGTAAAGGCAAATATGGTGAATATTTTCATAAAGTCTCAGCCTCCTAGAGCATATGGTTTCTAAGGAGATGATTTTTTAAGTATTTTTTTCTATTTTTTTTTTTTTTTTTGCATTTTGGTTTCCATACCAACCAATAAAAATTAGCAGAAGGCCTAAAATCATACGGCAGATAGTAGATTGCCTATGGAACATTTCTATGCAAGTTTTGTCAAAATATCTGCAGAGGCTTGGCAGTAAATGCCATTTTTCTATTTTCCCCACTGTAAGTCATGGAAACTACAAATTGCCATAGCAACCAAACTAATGAGCCGATTTTCATAAAAAAACACAAACTTTCAATCCCCCAGCCCAAGGATGCTACAGATAAAATTTGGGCCCAATCGGCCCAGTGGCTTCAGAGGAGAAGATGTTTAAAAGTGTTGATGCAGACGACGACGACGGACAACTGCCTATCCTATAAGCTCCCCCGGAGCCTTCGGCTCTGGTGAGCTAAAAAAGGGCTGGAAAATTCTTCAAAATTTTACTTGTCCTACATGACTAAGTGCATGTAAACTTTGGTAAATGTTTTAAGGAAAAGACAAACTTTTTACTTGTCCTTCTATTTTTTTTTTTGTAATTGCAAGCAGACAAGTGGAATTTTCAAGCCCTGTATGAACATGAAATCATTTTGCTTTCAAATAGCTTGGTAGTTGGGGTATATTTAGCAGTCTCAATTAGTACCACCTATGTAAATATATATTTCCCAGTATTTCCTTGGAATTCCCTGTATTTCCCGGGAATTCCCTGTATTTCCCGCCGTCCAGGAAATATAAGTTTTTCCCGCTTTTTTGCCAACCTTGATAATGAGAGACAAAGCAGATGGATCAAAAAGTTCTTCATCAACCAAAAACTGTACCAAAATATTCTTAATTTCATGTTTTTTCATGCTTGTTTTGACAGCAGTGACCCCATAATGGGAAGCAATATCTAGCAAATCTGTCCTTTTGGCCAGATTAAACAACTCCTGGGTAGACTGAACCAAAATGCTTCTCAAATCAAATGACATGTTTGCTTTTTGCTTGTATTATAAAGAAATTATGGGTATACAGATTGAGATTAATTTGACATTTTTTTAACGACAAGCCTATTTCACATGAAATGACAAGTACTATTTCATCTGAAATGACAAGTACTATTTCACATGAAATGTCAAGTACTACCTCACATGAAATGACAATCCCCTATATGCCTACAGGGAAATACCAATCTTTTGAAGAAACTGTCAAGTCTATATTTGATAAGAAATGACAATTACGGTACTTGCCAACAAATGAAATGTCAGTCCTAAAATGCTCAAGATGTTTTTATCCCGGACGAGCCCCTAACTTCTGTTACGAGCTAGGCGTAGTGGAAAGAAAAAGCAAACAAGGCTTTTTAAAAAAATTTAACAAAATTTATTTACAAGGTATCTTTAACCTGTAGAAGTTAGAAAATTAAATGTACTTCGCTCTGTTATGAAATATCCTTCAATGAATCTTTTTTCCTTGATCCCACAGAATTCACAGTCCGAAATGAAAAACAATATCCTTAAACAATCCAACACAGAATTCAGAAATAACTTTTCTTATAAACCCAAACTTCAAACTCCGAAGTCCGACTCAAAGAAACAAGAATTCTGCCGAAGGCTATGTCACGCCTGTTGGGGTGCAAAGTCACTGAACCATGTCATCTAGGCCAAGGTCAAACATAGATGCTTGCATAAAAGTTGTCATTCTTAAATGCAAGTTTAAAAAGTATCATTAATGAAGCTCAAATAATTCTTGAGAAATTAACTTAACCATTAGGGTGAATGCAATATTTTACAAAAGCAGTGAACCATAAATGTAGGTCAAGGTCAAATACGGATGCTTGCATTTAAGTTTCCATCTCCAGATACAAGTTTGTTCCAAGTATCATTAATGAAGCTCTTATAGTTCTTGAGAAATTAACTTGACCATTTGGGTGAACGCTAGGGTGGTCGCAATATTTTACAAAGTCAGTGAACCATGAAATGTAGGTAAAGGTCAAATATGGATGCTTGCATTTCAGTTGCCATTCGCAGATACAAGTTTGTACCAAGCATCATGAATGAAGCTCTTATAGTACTTGAGAAATAAACTTGAGTATCAGGGTGAACGCTAGGGTGGTCGCAATACTTTATGAAGTCAGTGAACCATGAAATGTAGGTCAAGGTCAAATATGGATGCTTGTATTTAAGCTGCCATCCCAAGATACAAGTTTGTACCAAGCATCATGAATGAAGCTCTTATAGTTGTTGAGAAATAAACTTGACCATTAGGGTGAGCGCTGGGGTGGTTGCAAATGTTGATGCCTTGACAAACGGACAGATGGACGAATGAACGGATGGACGAACGGACGGAAAACCGGACCCCTATATTGCGCCATGCTAATAGCAGGCACGACAAAAAATCAAGCTCTTTTATAGACCTAAAGATTCTCTAGATTGTTCCACAGGGCTGTGGAATAAATTGATGTTATTTTCTAAAAATAATGCAAACCTGAACTTTCTGGAAGGTTCCAAAGTACTTTTCCTTGTAAACAAGTTGTTTTCAAATATAAAACTCATTTTCAGAATAGTCTTTAAGATATTTCTAGCATTATTAGGTCACCCTCTGAGTTAAAAGTGGGAATCAGAAAAAAAATCTTATGCATACATGTACCAATATCATCAAGACAAACCTTTCATGAAGATTGAAGCAAAATTGTGGCCTCTGGAGGACAAACCAGGTTTATAGCAATTTGACCTAGTGAACTAGTTTTGAATCCCATATGACCCATATTTTAACTCAATCCAGATATCATCAAGGCAAACATTCAAGTATAGTTTCATGAAGATTAAAACAAAACTTTGGCCTCTAGGGTGTGAACAAGGTCTTAACGCAATTTGACCTAGTGACCTAGTTTTTGACCTGACATGACCCATATTCGAATTAGACCTTAATATCATCAAGGCATCTGGCCTGTTCACAAGTTTTTGTATTTATTATAACACCATTTAGGCCTTGACATTTGACCCTTGACCTTGAAAATCATTAAGGTCCATCTCATCTTTGAGGGGATTTGTGGGTGTTTGGTGCTTCTGCGGCTGGGGCATTGTCTTCTATCCTGTTGACAAGGTTCCGGAAGAAAACACACATATAGAGACTAATGCACCCACGGACGCAGGGCAGCGATGCCACATCCCAAATGCATTGCTGTTGCCAGGGGAAAATAAGTATAAATTACAAAAGCTGTGATAAAATGGTGCAAACGAGGTCAGATGTCCGAATCAGGTATGTCCCAACGGGCATGCGGCATGTTGGCAGCAGTGTGTCGGCGTCAATGCGGCGTCGCAACATTGCACCCATGTTGATACTTTTAATCAACGGTGACACGGCGTCGTGGCGGTGGGTCGGCGTCAATGCTACGTTGTATTGACGTCGTTTGCTCGGTTGGAGGTCACTTGAAATCGAACTACCGTGGATTTAGTTTGTTGATAAACTTCTTCAAATGTTCCATACATGTACATGCGGAATTACAGTACAATAACACTTCACTTGAAGAGAAAACTCTACATAACGCCACTCCAGCCTCTCAACATGACCTAGTTTGATAAAACATCTGTATTAAACAGATCCATTTCCATGAACATTAGGTTATTTTGTTTGTTTTGCTGCGGACACGGGTTGTGGGTGCTTGTTAGAACTGTCCAGCTTAGGCCGTTCTAACGAGTACCCGTGGAGTGTGTCTTGGGACAGAGGATAAGGAAGGTAATATATACTCCTGTATACCACAATTGTACTCTATCTAGAGGGGGGCGTTTAGGATCCAGGCTTGTGATCAGGCGGAATGGCAACCCACTCCCAATAATTTCAAATCGCAACCTAGATGTCTGATGAGGCAAGATTTAGTTTCATGTATACATCGCCCTAATTACCGCACATGCTCCTATAAGCGCACACCAAAGCTTTTTTTTTAAAAGGAAATGCATAAGCGCACACTTTACAATAACCTCCCCATGGAAGCTCTCAGTAAATCTATAAAAACTTACCGTTATTTCTTCAACAGTGAAGGCAATACTTTAGTATCCTTTTGCGTCCCATTAAATATCAGTATGCATCATCTCGGAAGCTATTGTTTTCGCATCGAGTGTGCGCTAATTAGGTAGATTTTTCACTGTGATTTTTGACACGATTTTGAAAAAACTAAGCGCACGGTGCAGTAATTAGGGCGAATACGGTATTTCTAACTTGAAAAGTACTTTCCTACGTTTAGCCAGTATGCAAGTGTCCAACCACTTATGAATATAATACATGCTTTCGCAGAGACTGGTCATGAAATCTTTTTCTGCGGTCATTCTTTCCGAAAAGGCAAATGTCAGTTTCTTGTGAAACAATGTGCACTGCACTTGATAACTGCTTTCGTATAAGCTTCCCCAGGAAAAGAGTGAATAGATAAACCGGCTGGCTCAAAAATGACCTAAAATACGGTTCACTGGGCCGTTAAACCCCAGTGCAAACAAACAAACTTACGAAGGTACATGATAGCTGCAGTTGACATGGTTCATATATGTATATAACTGAAATTCAGTGAAGCATATTGTTGACAATGTACAGTTACTATAAAAATATTATTATGATTGTGGATAGTCCTGCTTTAGATTGGAAATAGGAGATAACTATTCTAGGCTAGTACCGTATTCGGGCGTGTATTACCCGCAGTTTTTCCCCTCAAATTACAGGCCCAAGTTCTGGGTGCGGGTAATCCGCGCGAATTATTTTTGGACCATTTTATTTTTACTTTTTACAGCTGAAAATACAATGCATCTCATGTTATGCTCTATCCTTTTACGATTCCCGACATAAATAACGTTTAATTGTCCACTCAATTTTACTTACACATGAGTAATATAACAATCTCTATTACTAGCAAGCCCGATTATGTGAGTATTATTCCTGAAACTCTGATTTTAAACAAAATAAACAAGCAAGTTCAATGCGAACATCAAAGTTTTCCGGCATCCAAACTGCCGCTCACAAATCACCGCTAGTTTTTTTCTGCACGCGATCGGTAAATGACGTCATCGTACCCCAGCAACCCCACACGTGTCTATTGTTTGAGCTTAATGGGGCGTATCTGTCTCATAAAAAATGTTTGGAAACGGTAAAAGTATTCTCGCTAGCAAAACAGCGCTTTCCGTAAGCTCCGTGTCAATAACCAACAGCAGAATACAGATGTGTTAACACAAAGAGTTCAACTTTCTCGCCAAGCATCTGCTATTTGGCGCCAAAACATAACCATTCACGAGATAGCAGAATAGTTGTAGCAACTCGTCTTAGGAGCAATTAAATAATTTTCACACTGATTGCGGATTAAATTTTATGATTGGGGAATAAACGCAAATTAGAGACATAACTTGACCATATTTTCACACCTTATCGACACGCACCGCAGGGTGGCAATTATATGACAGGGATTAACAATAGTGTCATAATTGAACCGTTATAAATCAATAAACAGTGTAAATCCAAATCAGACATCTGCGGCGTCTTTCTGAGGTGTCTGATCTGGGACTGCACTGTTTGCCGATGTCCCAAAAAAGAAACGCCTGCGGCGTCTTTCTGAGGCGTCTGAGCTGGGACTGCACTGTTTGCCGATGTCCCAAAAAAGGGCCGCGGGCATATGTGGGTTAATAAATAAATAACACTGGTGAACAGGTAAAGTTTTTTCAACATTTTAATCAAAATACATGCTTTCTGGTGATACTCGCACGCACATGCATTTTCTCGCCTTTTGAAGACGATCGCGCGTTCCGTTGTGGGCAACAAAAACTGGCCAAATTCTTACTTTTTCTCACTTACACATCCACCAAAACTTCAGCAAATGTTCCATGCAGGTAATACAACAGTATTACAGTTTTTTGGCAAAAAAAGGGGGTGTGGGTAGTACGCAAATGCGGGTAATACACACCGAATACGGTAGTTATACAATCAAAATGTATTTATACACATGTATTTATACGAAATAATGTACTTGTATTTGTATCAGGAAAAACCAAATACATTATATATAAAAAAATATCATCAAAGCAAACATACTGGTAAACTTTCATTAAGATTGGAGCAAAATTATGGTTTCTAGAGGGTGAAAAAAGTTTTAAAGAAATTTGACCTAGTGACCAAGTTTTTGACCCAACATAACCCATATTCGAACCTGACCTAGATATCATCAAGACAAACATTCTGGCAAAGTTCCATGACAACTGAAGTAAAACTGTGGCCTCTAGAGGGTGGACAAGGTAAATGTTGATGATGCACACAGGGTGATCACAATAGTTCACCTTGCGCACTTCATGCTCATGTGTGCTAAAAAGAAGTTTATGGAACAACCCACATGTACGATTAATTTTGGGGTCGACTGTAAAACAATCGACCCAAGGACAGAAACTGAATTTGTGCTGTTGTCCACGTGACTATCACTGATTTGGAGTGTAGATCCTGATGTGATGGCTCTGAGCCATCTTATTGGTATATATATTGCTTACCATTCAGCAAGACGCCCTGTTTAGTATAATGAACTTGCTCAAATTCAGTGAAGGAAGAGTGCACCCTATATACACAGGATGGTAAATAAATCAAAGCATTGGCAACACTGATTGGCCGATTGTCTGAAATGGTCATGACCGGGGACTTGAACTGTTTCCGTATATCCTTAACTTCTTGCACCTAATGCAAACAGTGTAGACCCTGATCAGATGCCTCGTTCTGCAGTGTCTGATCTGGGTCTACCCTGTTTGCCAAACCAAACACATGATTCCAGACCAGATTTCACAGATAACTCTCTTACATGTACGCAACAATCTGACCTCGCAATGCAACAAATAACACAGCTATTTTTTGGGCCAATTGTTTGTCAATCGACCCAAAGTTACTAAGCAGAAAAGCTCTTCAGTGCTAAAGTCCACATGACCATCAATGACTTTTCGAGAAACTTTTGATAGGAAATAGCCGCAGTGAGGTCAGTGTTATGTAAGAGGGTTATCTTGGAATCAAAGGTTGGGCTTGGGAAACAGTGCAGACCCAGACAAGATGCCACAGAACGCATCATCTGATCAAGATCTACACTATTTGCTTAAAAACCGGAATTTAAGGGTTAAATGAAACAGTTTAAATCACAGTTTAGGACTATTTCTCCAACCTACACTCAGAGACAATCGACCCAACAGTACTCTCAGTGCTTTGACTGATAATTTCTGATTGTGTGGACATGAACTGATAAGTGTTATATGTACCTTGACACTGTGACTTGTTTGTTTCCCTTTATTTCTGCTAATGGCCTTTTCTTTGCTGCTCTCACTGTCCGCCATTGTTCCAGTCTTTGTAGATATAACTCTGAAATTTTTACAATCACATTTTTAGCAGGTCCTGAGATTTTGTTTGTTTTGAATGGTGAGTCAACACTTTCTAGGTCATATTGAGCCAGTCACTTAACCCAACCTTTACACTTTAAACAGAAAACCAGTACAGTGCACATTTTTGTGCAGGGACAAAAAAAAATAAAAAAATAGAGAAAGCGACCAGTGGGTCACATATACCCCCGGCCAGCACCACCCTCAAATATATTTTTTGAGTTTTTATGTAATATGAATAAAGAAGTCAAGAAGCTATAAGAATCTATAAATGTGCTTGTAAAAGCTAAACCAAACATAAAATTTCTAAATGGACCAAGCGAGTGAGTGCATCAAAGTTACTGAAGGAGTGGGGGCATCAATGTTACTGAAGCAGCAGGGTGGGGTATGCAGCAATGAAATCTTTGGAATGGTATGCAACATTGATGCAAGTATCAATTGAATTTGTCTTAAGAGTTTAGAACATACAGGCATCTATAAACTATGTCATAAAACTTTAACCAAATGTAAAATTTCTAAGTCTGTGACCTTGAGGTCAAGGTCACTGTGGGTGGGGGAAGGCACATACAAAATAAAATCTTTGGACTGGCATGCTACATTGATGCAAGTATCAAATGAATTTGTCTTAGAGTTTAGAACATAAAGGCATCTAGAAACTTTGTCATAAAACTTTAACCAAAAGTAAAACTTCTAAGTCTGTGACCTTGACCTTGTGTTTATGTGTGTGAATAGAGCAGAATAGAATAAATGGTGTGTGTGTGGGGGGGGGGGGGAGGAACAAGTGTCAATGAAATCTTTAGACCAGTTACATAACATCAGTGTAAGTATCAAGTATACTTTGACGCAAGACTTTAACCAAAATGTTAATGGACAGACAGATGGACGGACGGATGAACGGCAGGACGAAAACTATATACCCCCATAGCATACTTCGTATGCCAGGGGTATAACAAAAGCACTGCAAGTGACGATTCCCAGTTTGGCTTCGTCCAAGGAAGAGGCACAACAGACGCAATTTTTGTTCTACGGCAGCTGCAAGAGAAGAATCTGGCGACCAACAGGAGACTCTACATGGCTTTTGTAGACCTAGAGAAGGCATTTGATTGAGTCCTTCGGAAAGTCGGAGTGGACGAGTGGATTGTGTGACTGGTCCAAGGGATGTATGCTATGCTCGTAGCCGTGTCCGTGTTTAGATGGTTACAGTGAAGCGGATTCAGCGGTGTCAAAGAAGCTGGAAAAATGATAATTTTACACGAGTATCTCCTAAAAAATTTAAACAATGGTTTCTTTGTAGGATAGAGAAATGAAGTAGCACGACATAATAAATGGTCGGATTTAAAGTGCATAACTGACCGGTCTGGACCTTTTGGCCTGGTGTTTGTATCGCTTGCTTTTTAACCCCAGGTTCGTTGTCTCAGACCCCGGTCGGGGCACTCGACTGGGGTTTTCTTTAAAAAAAAATTTTGCAGATTGCAGTGGTGCCTGGTGCCGGGATGATTACTGATGAAGCCCAGGAGAGGTGCAGATGCAGCGGAGTCAAAAGAAACTTCAAAAATGTGATATTATTGCATGAGTAACCCATAAACGTATAAAAAATGTTTCTTTGTAGGATGGAGTAATGTACAATTAAGGCAACAATAAATATGTAGAGTGCATGATTAATGAACTTATATCTAAACCCTGTTGATTGCTATTTATGTCTGATATTCATCATGTTGGGTGAAAGAGGGAGAAAAAGAAAAAAACAAGAGGGCCATGATGGCCCTGGATCGCTCACCTGATCCATAGTGTAACAAGTCGGCCCCAGAGAGGGCCATTATTGGCCCCAAGGCTTTAATGTGCATAATGTTGAGGGAGGTCTTAAAGGTGAAGCTTCATACCAAACATCAACAAAGACTATAATTTGAACAATCTTGGCAAAGGTCCACTAGATGAAGCTACACATCAAATATCAAAGACCTGGGCCTAGCGGTTTCAGAGAAGATTTTCAAAGATTTTGCCTATATAAGCCTATGTAAAACCAAAGGGCCCCGGGACAGGGGCATTTTTTGCCCTAGCACTATAATTTGAACAATCTTGGTAGGGGTCCACTAGATGAAGCTTCATACCAAATATCAAAGTCCTGGGCCTTGTGGTTTCAGAGAAGAAGATTTTTAAAGATTTTTCCCTATATAAGCCCATGTAAAACCAAAGGGCCCCGGGGCGGGGGCATTTTTGGCCCCAGCACTATAATTTGAACAATCTTGGTAGGGGTCAACTAGATAAAGCTACATACCAAATATCAAAGACCTGGGCCTTGCGGTTTCAGAGAAGAAGATTTTTTAAACATTTCCCCTATATAAGCCCATGTAAAACCAAAGGGCCCCGGGTCGGGGGCATCTTTGGCCCCAGCACTATAATTTGAACAATCTTGGTAGGGGTCCACTAGATGAAGCTTCATACCAAATATCAAAGACCTGGGCCTTGTGGTTTCAGAGAAGAAGATTTTTAAAGATTTTCCCTATATAAGCCAATGTAAAACCAAAGGGCCCCGGGGTGGGGGCATTTTTTGTCCCAGCACTAAAATTTGAACAATCTTGGTAGGGGTCCACTAGATGAAGCTTCATACCAAATATCAAAGTCCTGGGCCTTGTGGTTTCAGAGAAGAAAATTTTTAAAGATTTTCTCTATATAAGCCCATGTAAAACCAAAGGGCCCCAGGGCGGGGGCATTTTTGGCCCCAGCACTATGATTTGAACAATCTTGGTAGGGGTCCACTAGATGAAGCTTCATACCAAATATCAAAGACCTGGGCCTTGTGGTTTCAGAGAAGAAGATTTTTAAAGATTTTCCCTATATAAGCCCATGTAAAACCAAAGGGCCCCGTGGCGGGGGCATTTTTTGTCCCAGCACTATAATTTGAACAATCTTGGTAGGGATCCACTAGATGAAGCTTCATACCAAATATCAAAGTCCTGGGCCTTGCGGTTTTAGCGAAGAAGATTTTTAAAGATTTTCCCTATGTAAGCCTATGTAAAACCAAAGGGCTCCGGGGCGGGGGCATTTATGGCCCCAGCACTATAATTTGAACAATCTTGGTAGGGGTCCACTAGTTGAAGCTTCATACCAAATATCAAAGACCTGGGCCTTGTGGTTTCAGAGAAGAAGATTTTTAAAGATTTTCTCTATATAAGCCAATGTAAACCAAAGGGCCCCGTGGCGGGGGCATTTTTAGTCCCAGCACTAAAATTTGAACAATCTTGGTAGGGGTCCACTAGATGAAGCTTCATACCAAATATCAAAGTCCTGGGCCTTGTGGTTTCAGAAAAGAAGATTTTTAAAGATTTTCCCTATATAAGCCTGTTTTTCTCCGGGTACTCCGGTTTTCGCCCACCTCTGATTAACGATCGGCTCGATATGAGTGAAATAATCTTGAAAGGGCCGTAAAACCCAAACCAAAAAAAAAAAAAAAAAAAAAATGTAAAACCAAAGGGCCCCGGGGCGGGGGCATTTTTGGCCCCAGCACTATAATTTGAACAATCTTGGTAGGGGTCCATTAGATAAAGCTTCATACCAAATATCAAAGCCCTGGGCCTTGTGGTTTCAGAAAAGAAAATTTTTAAAGATTTTCCCTATATAAGCCCATGTAAAACCAAAGGGCCCCAGGGCGGGGACATTTTTGGCCCCAGCACTATAATTTGAACAATCTTGGTAGGGGTCCACTAGATGAAGCTTCATACCAAATATCAAAGACCTGGGCCTTGTGGTTTCAGAGAAGAAGATTTTTTAAGTTTTTGGTGAAAAAAATCTATTTTTGGCTCCTGTGACCTAGATGTGCAACGGACCGGAACCATTTGAACAACTTTGAAAGGGGACCACCTAAGGATCATTCCTGTGAAGTTTGGTCAAAATCCGATCAGTGGTTTAGGAGGAGATGTCGTTTAAAGAAATTGTTTACGGACGGACGCACGACGGACGACGGACAAAAAGTGATCCCAAAAGCTCACCTCGTCACTACGTGACGGTGAGCTAAAAATAAAATATATATTAATCCACTATACTATGAGTTAGTACGTAGACATTACTTGTGAAAGATTATACTTTTGAGTTATCTCGGCCAGTAGAAGGCTTTGAAATGAAATGAAGAATTCAAAGTGAAGATGGGTGTTCATCAAGGCTCTGTTTTCAGCCACTGCTTTTCATCATTGTGCTTGATGCCTTGTCATGTGAGTTCCGCTGGAAGGACGTGTATGCTGATGACCTTGTCATCATAGCTGTTAGCTGAATCCCTTGAGAAATGTGTCAGGAGGCTCTTAACTTCGAAAGACGCAATGGAGACGAAAAGGCTGAGAGTGAATGCAGGAAAGACAAAGATCATGATCTGTGGTTCAGGTCTGGACCTCCTGCAGAGTACAGGCCAGTTCCCATGCACTATGTCGCACGGTAACGACGGTTCGCCATCAAAAGTTTCCCCCCTGGTCATTACCCCCTTCAAAATTTCCCTGGTCCTACATGACTAAGTGCCTGTAAACTTTGGTAAATGTCGTAAGGACTAGACTAACTTTTACTTCAAATACTTGTCCTTCAATTTTTTTTGTCACTGCAAGCAGATAAGTGAAATTTTCAAGCCCTGCATGAACTTGAAATAATTTTGCTTTCAAATAGCTAGGTAGTTGGGGTATATTAAGCAGTCTCAATTGGTACCAACTTTGTAAATATATATTACCCTGTATTTCCCGGGAATTCCGTGTATTTCCAGCCATCCAGGGAAATATGAGTATTTCCCGCTTTTTTGCCAACTTTGCATGAGACAGAAAGAGAGAGAGAGAGATACAAGAACCTGTTCTTTGAATGAAAATGTTAATTAATTAGGAATTATGATAAGTATTTACCTGTTTTGATCAATACCGTTAATCACATTGTTTATTTGATTTGACACATTAATCAAGCAATTAATGCCACTAATGATGAGGTGTGAAAACAAGCGCTCTTTGCAAAGATAAATGTCTTTAATTATAAGCACCTTTACCAATTTTGTTTTAAATTGGTCGGTTGGTTCGTTAAATGAGTCGGCCAGTAATACATTGTTGAATATTGCCGCAAATGCCGTCAACGCAACGTCGCGTCAACGCCGATGCAACATAATAAAGTTGCATCGGCGTTGATAAGAAGTTGCATACACATTGTGTGCCCACTAGATAATACATGAGTATTGTCGCAAATGTCATCTAGACGTAACGACGCGTCAACGCCGATGCAACGTAATAAAGTCGATCCCATTCATCAATGTTCTGTCACCAAACTGTGTATACCCTGAGCAGATTTGCGGCATCCGACCCAGTATTTCCTGAACTGTAAGCAAATAGTGCAGACCCTGATCAGGCAACTCGGCTTGCTTGATACATTCAAGTACAGCTTCTTCCCTAGGACTATACCCGATTGGAATTCTTTACCAGCGACAGGCCTTCATGGCCTAGTGGATAAGAACACTGACTGTTAATCATTAGGTCTCTCACCGCTGTGGTTCGAGCCAAGTTCTGCAATGGAAGGTCAGGTGGTTTTTCTCCGGGTACTCCGGTTTTCACCCACCTCTGATTAACGATCGACTCGATATGAGTGAAATAATCTTGAAAGGGTCGTAAAACCAAAACAAACAAGAGGGCCATGAAGGCCCTGGATTGCTCACCTGATCCACCCTGTAATACCTAATGGTAGGTAATACAGTAAGGTACCTTGTCAGAAGAAAAATACATGGCCAATATGAAGGCTCTACTCAAATGGTTCAAAAGTTATGATAAAGTAGGTCAAAATCAAGGTCACAGGTCAAACTTTTTGTATGGATGTGAAGCCATTGTCACAAGGAATATACATGTATATGCCAAATACATGTGTTTTCTTGTTTCTGTTACAAATCCGTTACGTAACGGACTGGACCGCTACGTAATGGGATTCTGTTACGCCGTTACGTTACGTTTCACTTTTTTGCCTTGACACAAGATGTAATGAGAATCTGTTACAGTTCTGTTACGTAACGGAATGAAACGTTACAGGACTGTAACATAGTTGCTTTCTTGTTTCTGTTACAAATCCGTTACGTAACGGACTGAAACGTAACATTACAGGATTCTGTTACTCGGTTTCGTTACGTTACGTTTCACTTTTTTGCTTGAAACAAGATGCAATGAGAATCTGTTACAGTTCTATTACGTAACGGAATGAAACGTTACGAAACAGGACTGTAACATAAATGTTTTCTTGTTTCTGTTACAAATCTGTTACGTAACGGACTGGACCGTTACGTAACGGACTGAAACGTTACGTAACAGGATTCTGTTACGCCGTTACGTTACGTTTCACTTTTTTTGCCTTGAAACAAGATGTAATGAGAATCTGTTATAGTTCTGTTACGTAACGGAATGAAACGTTACGAAACAGGACTGTAACATAGTTGTTTTCTTGTTTCTGTTACAAAACCGTTACGATATGGACTGAATTGTTACGTAACAGGATTCTGTTTCGTTTCACTTTTTTGCTTGAAACAAGATGCAATGAGAATCTGTTACAGTTCTGTTAAGTAACGGAATGAAACGTTACGAAACAGGACTGTAACATACATGTTTTCTTGTTTCACTGTTTTTGCCTTGAAACAAGATGTAATGAGAATCTGTTACAGTTCTGTTATGTAACGGAATGAAACGTTACGAAACAGGACTGTAACATATATGTTGTCTTGTTTCTGTTACAAAACTGTTACGTAACAGACTGAAACGTTACGTAACGGGATTCTGTTACATTTCACTTTTTTGCTTGAAACAAGATGCAATGAGAATCTGTTACAGTTCTGTTACGTAACGGAATGAAACGTTACGAAACAGGACTGTAACATATATGTTTTCTTGTTTCTGTTACAAATCCGTTACGTAACGGACTGGATCGTTACGTAACGGGATTCTGTTACGCCGTTACGTTGCGTTTCACTTTTTTTGCCTTGAAACAAGATGCAAGGAGAATCTGTTACAGTTCTGTTACGTAGCGGAATGAAACGTTACGAAACAGGACTGTAACATATATGTTTTCTTGTTTCTGTTACAAATCCGTTACGTAACAGACTGGATCGTTACGTAACGGGATTCTGTTACGCCGTTACGTTACGTTTCACTTTTTTTGCCTTGAAACAAGATGTAATGAGAATCTGTTACAGTTCTGTTACGTAACGGAATGAAACGTTACGAAACAGGACTGTAACATATATGTTGTCTTGTTTCTGTTACAAAACCGTTAGTTAACAGACTGAAACGTTACGTAACAGACTGAAACGTTACGTAACGGGATTCTTTTACAATTGAAACAGGACTGTAATATATATGTTGTCTTGTTTCTGTTACAAAACCGTTACGTAACGGACTGAAACGTTTCGTAACAAGACTGTAATTTCTATTAATACTGGAACTAGGTCTATATAAGGATACAGTCACAAACACTTCGTTACACGTTACGTTACGTTACAGAAAAACATGTCCACCTCTAGGGCTGCGTAGATTTTGTGCAGTATATGAAATAGTAACCTTCATCATTTTTTACAATACTGTCAATACACTCTGAGTTTCTTGCTTGTACAGCAGTAATATTATTTGCTCCCGTTTGACACCTTCTAACAGCAAGGTTTGCTTTATCGTTCAGTTGTTTCATTTGTATTTTTTTCAGTTTAAAAAATATATTGGGCACACTGTTAGCAGCACGCCTATCCTGGCTTCTCAATTCCCATTTTGCAATATCACTATAATGTACAGGCACTTTTCTATCATCATTATCTATGCGCCTCTGCCCACAAAATATAGTTGGAAAACAAAGATATTCTGAATCTTTATCTTGAAATATACTGAGTGGCCTTTGACCTTCTCCAGGAGCAAATGTGAATGTAGAATTTCTGTTTTCATCCAATAGAGTGTCAATATTTCCCACATTTTCTTGTGCGATTTCTTCTGCATCTGAATCATACAGTTCTTCGACATGAGGTGTGTTATGATTTGAAATATCATCATTTTTTTCTAACTGATCTTTTGGATAATTGTTACACATTTCACTAACAACACCATCAAAATCAATAATATCATACTTTGAACATTCTTTTGTACACAACTCAAAAAAATTATGTATAACCTGAGCTTGGTTCTGATTACATGGACTATCCTGAAGACTTTCATCCAAAACACCATCAGAATCATCATTATTTGTTTCAGAGCAGGTTTTTTTTTTTGTGATTCAAAAAATGCATGCAGTGTTTCATTACTTTCTTCTGTGATTCTCTTTAACCACTGCTGGTCTATTTCAACATTTGCGTTTTTGTACAATTCACTACCACTCATTAGCCAATGCAAAGCACATGATATGGTCGAACATTTTCTGAGAAAACATATGACTTAAATGACATCTTCTTCTTTAATTTCACTGCAACTGTAACATTTTCATCAAAAGGCCTAGGTAAAGCATTTACAACTGGTTGAATGTCAACAGGTACATTAACAACATTTCCTTTTACTGATAACTGGCGACCTCTAGGTAGTTCTCTCATCTGCATGAATGGTATACGTAAAGCAATAAGGCGTTCTTCAAGCGGAAACAGCTCCAATTCTTTTGGTTTTGGTGGCCACTTCATTCCGTTTAAAACAGACAATTTTGGGACTTTACCACACTTAATATTGTCTTTGCATGTACAGCATATCCATTCTTCTTCATTGACTGATTTCACCCCTGTTAAGTACTTTTCCTTGTCCAACTGATATATTCTTGTAAAACTTTTCAATACAAACATCAATATCACTACCACATTTTCTGCGCTTTGTGTTTATCTTTTCAACTTGTGAAAAAGATGGATCTTTACGCTTGGTAGCTTTTCTTTTACTGTCTATAATGTTTTCAGCTTTCTTGTTTTTTTTTCATTTAGTCTCCACTGTTGTTTTGCAACCCTTTCTTGTTCTAATTTGTATGGATCTGATCTCGCCTTCCTCTTTGATAGATTTTGTATTGCAATATCTTTTTTTTTTAATTCAAGGCATTCTCGAGATTCTCGTTTCGTTTCACTTTCCCATTTTTTGTATTCATCTATTAATCTAGCCCTTCTCATACATGCCTTTGTCATAGCTTTGTCTTTTCTACGATATTCTTCAGATTGTCTAGCAGTCTGCATTGATTTAAGCGTATATTCTTTATCCCTTTTTTGATATTCTTCAGATTGTCTAGCACTCTGCTTTGATTTTAGTGTATATTCTTTATCCTTTTTTCGATATTCTTCAGATTGTCTAGCACTCTGCATTGATTTTAGCGTATATTCTTTATCCTTTTTTCGATATTCTTCAGACTGTCTAGCACTCTGCTTAGATTTTAGTGTATATTCTTTATCCTTTTTTTCGATATTCTTCAGACTGTCTAGCACTCTGCATAGAGTTTAGTGTATATTCTTTATCCTTTTTTCGATATTCTTCAGATTGTCTGGCACTCTGCATTGATTTTAGCGTATATTCTTTATCCTTTTTTCGATATTCTTCAGACTGTCTAGCACTCTGCTTAGATTTTAGTGTATATTCTTTATCCTTTTTTCGATATTCTTCAGACTGTCTAGCACTCTGCATTGATTTTAGTGTATATTCTTTATCCTTTTTTCGGTATTCTTCAGACTGTCTAGCAATTTGCTTTGATTTTAGTGTATACTCTTTGTCTTTTCCTTTGAAGTTAGTTATCTCACATGCAAGAGAAGACTTATTTACTAATTCAAGCAGTGAAAATCATGCAACACTTATTGGCAAATACTTTAAGGATCAAAAGCATAAACTTGAAGAAAAGACACGGAATGGTACAAATGTGACTAAAAATCAAAAGATGAGGAACAAAGATATCTTAAATGATATCATTTTAGATTTTTATTTGCCTTCACTGCAGCTGGTGTTGTGCCGTGTGGCGGCCGTAAAACGTCTCCCCGTACATCAACCATAGTGCAGTTTATATTTTACTTTTGGTCCTTTGAGATCATCGTGAATATTCTGAGAAATCAGAAATAAATTATTGGTTTAGACTCATATTCTAGACAGGTTTTTAATTATTTGGACCCACTTTTGATTTATATCGGTCTTTGAATCGACTGCCTATTCGAAATTCGCAAAATTGCAGTATGTTTCCTCTGGCTTTCTTTGCCGGATCATTACAGGGTCACTGATGAGGCTTTATTAGCCGAAACTACGTAGTATGACCCATCTGTTTTCTTATGAATGTTTTCATTGCTCTTAAAGGATATCATTTTAGATTTTTATTTGCCTTCGTTTCTCCATATAAACTCTCATATATTCTTTTCTTTCTGTAGCTTTTTTCTTGTTTATTTTTATTTCTTTGTTCCTCATCTTTTGATTTTTAGTCACATTTGTACTATTCCGTGTCTTTTTTTCAAGTTTATGCTTTTGATCCTTAAAGTATTTGCCAATAAGTGTTGCATGATTTTCACTGCTTGAATTAGTAAATAAGTCTTCTCTTGCATGTGAATTCCTCATATGGCTTTCAGACACCTTTCTCTTGTAAGTTACAGTTTTCCAAGCATAGTCACATGGAGTGTCAGTATGGCTGTCTGCATGATTTTCAATATCAAATATTGAATGATGCTCTGGATTAGATAAGTCAAAATCTATAGGAAGAATTTCAAACTGCGTGGAAATTGAAATCATCATACTTTCAAACAATGCATATAGAAATGCAACTAGATCATCTAAACAATTGAAAGCAGCTAGTAATGATTTTCCATCCGGAACAGATAATCCATTTAAACCATGTGAATGTGAATCAAATATAAAATATTTACAATCTCTCTTGAACACAGAGCAACAAATTGAACCCATCATTAACAAAACACTTGGAGAATTTTGTAGAGAAGTGTACAATGCTTGGTGAAGAGTAGGTAAACTGGTATTGACAAACTGTTCTGTGCAAAGACCTGTCACAATAGCAGATGTTTTCACAACTTCTTTGTTTAAAATTGAAACTAATCTTGGAAGTTCATCAAAGCTTAGTAACTTACTCCTGAATTTACCTTCTGCCTTTAATTCACCAATGATCTTATTATATAGACTATCTCCAGCTAAAAGAATGTTGTCTAGATCTGTACTACAAGCAATGTCTGAGTATGCTGCATATATTAATGAACAAAGTGCATTTGCAGTACATTGGCATCCTCTGGACTCATTGCTAAATATTTCTGAACCTTGGTGAAACGATCCCAGTTCAAATTTGACAGAGTTAAATGGACCATTAGAAGGCTTCCATAGCACTGTTTCAGTTTGTTCCATTAAAGGAAATGCTGTATACATAATTTTTTCATCAACTTGTGTAGAGCTTGAAAATACAGTGTTTGTAAATTCTATGGGTGAATGTATTTTGGTATTTTGTCCTAGTTGTTGTCTGTTAGTATTGTCATTTGAACTTTGCAAAACTTCGATATTTTGTTCTGGTTGTTTTCTGTAAATATCTTTGTCTTTTCTACTTTGTAATACTGAGTTCATATCTTTGTCATGTCTACTTTGTAAAACTGAAGCATCAGATGTCACGCTGAGGCAGGTCATACCCACATCTGAAGAACTAGATGACCCTGGGTCAGATGATACGCTGGGGCAGGTCATACCCACATCTGACAAAATAATTGACCCTGGCACAGATGTCCCCATCGCTGCAAGCGATTGGGGCTTAGATCCTCCACGATCTATGAGGGGGGGTCAGGCCCACATCTGAGATAAGTAACCCAGGGCTACCATCATTAGCCCTCACCATGGTCTTTGCCAATGACTTCTTCCAGGTCTTTTTGCGTGGCATACCTCAACCTGAAAGATACAAAAGTAGGTGTCTGCTTTAAAAGGAAAAGGGGAAACGGTATTATCTTTAAATAATTCAAAATCTTGCCTATACTTAATGAATTTTTGTAAAACAGACAGATTTTCTTTCCTCGCTTGAGCACAGTAATTTGACAAGGAAATCCCCCCAAAAACAATTGATAATCCTCCAGACTTTTATAATTCTGTATAGTTTTGGCCAAGCATTTTTAAAAGGAGACTTCAATGTGTGCGCCTGATGCTCCGTCTTTGGTCGAATCCCTCGGAGTCTAACTGTTGGTTTTCTTTTGCTCCAGCAATTCTGTTGTTGTATGCTGTAGAGTCCTCGACCTTGTTTCATCTCTGTAGTTTTCGGAGATGTTACACTGATGAGTTAGGAAGCTTTCATGCAGACTAAACAAAATTAGTGTATACAGCG
This sequence comes from Lucinisca nassula, assembly GCA_963580285.1. Classification (NCBI taxonomy): domain Eukaryota; kingdom Metazoa; phylum Mollusca; class Bivalvia; order Lucinida; family Lucinidae; genus Lucinisca; species Lucinisca nassula. The sequence continues at coordinate 55,683,202 of OY757015.1, read as the reverse complement.
ACAGAGGTAAGGGCGAGGATTATGGCCATGTAAAATCGATTTAAGCCCCCAGTGGAATTCTTTCCACTGACCATTCCAAGGCGGTTCTTCTGTGGCGGTTTATTTATGTTGTTGTTTGTTACTTACTTTGTGTATCACTTGTGTCTTTTTATTTTGGATGGCCATTTGGCCATTTTGTGGGAAAGTAACTGTCCTTATGGCCTTCCTTTGTTTAGGTTTCCATTATGGTCTGGTCACTTCATATTTGTGTTTCTTTCCCTTTGGTGTCTTTGATGGGTGGAGTAAGTTAATTGTATCGATTCCTGATCTTTGTTTTACTCCTACTTTAAAAAGCCAACTTAACTGTGTAAACAACCGCAACAGATGATGGTAAAGTTGGGGCCCTGAAAAAATGGTTTTAACCCTTCCTCACATTCATTATTACTTTACATCCCAAAGTTGTTCTTTCATTGCAGTTTCATTTCATTTATTTTCATTTTTTATATCTTTTAATTTTCTAACACTTATGACTGTGTGTCCAAATTATTTAATTTAGTAAAAGTTACCGAGTTACCACCTGTTTGGGAAAAAAACTACTTTTCCCAAAGCTTACTAAGAATTAGAGAGAATTTAATTCTATGTAATGTTGGTTAGTGCCTGAAGTTCTGTCTCTGGTCGGGTCCATCGGAGTCTAAATGTTGGTTTTCTTTTGCTCCAGCATTTCAGTGATTCCTTGCTGTCGAATCCTCACCGTTGTTTCATCTCTGTGGTTCTTTGATTTTTGTGTTCACAGCAATGTTGCACTGATGAGTTGGGAGGCATTCATGAGGACTGAACAAATTGTCTAAATTGCTATGGAAATAAGTGTGAAGATTGTGACAACGTAAAATCGATTTAAGCCCCCAGTGGAATTTGTTTTACTGACTGTTCCAAGATGGTTCTTCTGTCCCGGTTCATTTTTGTTATGGTTTGTCTTTGAGTGTTTGTATCGCTTATATTATTTTGTTTTGGATAGCCAATTGGCCATTTTGTGGGAAAGTAACTGTCCTTTTTGGCTTTCCACTATTGATGTTTCCATTAGGGTCTGGTTGTTTCATGTTTGGGTTTCTTTCCCTTTGGTGTCTCTGATCGGAGCTGTGGCTTAATTGCATCAATTCCTGATCATTACCTTCACTTCTATTTTGTTTGTTTCGTTTACCACCCACTCAACACAATCTAGGTTATTTTTTAGCCAGTAAGGTTACCTAACCACAGTATCAGGACACCCTCATATGTAAGATATTCACCAATATAGTGCATATTCTTTGGCCAGAAACTGACAACTACCTTTATTAAATAAGCACAAGGCAAGTAATGACCTTATAATAGATTTCATGATCGATCTTCCAGCAATGAATGTTCCTAACCCTAGCAGGTATCCAATCTGCGACCTCCTGATCACAAGTTAGACAGGCATCCTACTGAGCTACCAAGGCCAGAAGGGAAAGAGCTACTAAATTGGCCTGTACCCTATGATTTTATTGTTTGTTAAGAAGTGTCTTTTTGTCTTTCCCTTTGACTTTAAGGATAAGCTCTGGGTTCTGTTTCAATCAGTTCCTGTTTGAATCAGTTCCTGAAGTATCTTTCAACATCAGTTTTATTACTTTTCTAGTAGTTCTCCAGACAAGCATTGATTAAAAAAAAAAGTATAGTTGTTAAAAAAACAGGTATTTACTGTTCTTTGATACTGCAATACCTCTTGATGGCCTCTATCATTTTTGCTTAATACTTCAAAAGTTTTTTGGTTTTTAGAGTATAAGTAACCTAACCTCTGACTGTTGTAATATGGGGTTGGGCCTCGGCTTACCTGGTCATACTTAGTACAGGTAGGACATGGGTCATGCAAACATCCAAGAACCAAGCGTGACTTTGATGTCCTACTGCTCTTGTAATGACAGTTCAAAACACTTAGCTGTATCTATATTTGGGAAACTGACCGCTGAATAACTCGTCGTTACAATTACTGACCGGGATGTTTCATAAACATGGTCATGTGCCTGGCTAAGCTTGAACTCTGACGTGGGATGGCTAAAATATGCTCTGGTCCAATGAGAAGTCTCTATTTCTGAACTTTGGACCGGAGAAGCAATAAAACAAGCCGCACGATAAGAGTTCAGGAGTCTCGGCTTGGGCGGCGATCGGGATAGATCAACTTTTACTATTTTAACTTTGGTATAGCCGAGGCACTTTTAGGAACCCAAAAATACGGAAATTAGAAATTGAAAATTAAAAGAAGTCAAAATGAACATTTTTGTTGTTTATAACTAAACGATCATAGGGTGACATGACCTCAAACACAATAGCATCAAACATTATTAGCAAGTTCAAATTATCAGCATGCAATATCAAGGATTTTCATGTTGATAATTGTACTTTGTCTTCATTCTTTTGGGCACTGTATTATACAAACTATTCTTCTATCAAACAAAAGGTGTGATTCACTCTGATTTTGCCAAAACCATTTACCTATTACTTTTTACTATCATTAACAAAACAATCATTCATTTACCTTGAAATACAGTGATGAGCTGTAACTTGTTTTAAGCACAGTTTTCCACTTTTTATACACAACACTAAGTCACTAAGTCACAAACACTGCCTATATATCAGTCACTAAGTCACAAATACTGTCTATCTATCACTTTGTCAATTATATTTTCTTTTCAGAAATCTTGTTGATACTACAAAAAAGGAAAGCTGTATTAGACAAATTTACTGTAAAAAAACAAACCAGTTTTTTTAAGAATCTGAAAAAATTACTGTTTCAATAAATTAAGAAACAAGATGTGTTTGTGAAACACGGATGCCCCCGGACAGTGCATGTTAAATATGAAAGCAGTATCACTAAGCAATCGAATGGTATGGCCAATGTTCAAGTCTTAAAAAAGTAGGTCAAGGTCATGAGGTCAAAAATTATGGGGTCGTTGGAAAGGTCTTTTGACATAGAATGCACATGTGAAATATGAAAGCCCTATCACTTACCAATCGAAAGTTATGGCCAATGTTAAAGTTTTTAAAAAATAGGTCAAATGTCAAGGTCAAGGTAAAAAAATACGGTACCTATGGAAAGATCTTGTGATAAAGAATGCACATGTGAAATATGAAAGACCTATCACTTACCAATCCAAAGTTATGGACTGTGTTAAAGTTTTTAAAAAGTAGATCAAATGTCATGGTCAAGGTCATGAGGTCAAAAATTATGATACCACTGGAAAGGTCTTGTGACAAGGAATACACGTGAAATATTAAAAGCCCTACGACTTACCAATCGAAAGTTATGGCCAATGTTAAAGTTTTTTTTAAAAGTAGGTCAAATGTCAAGGTCACAAGGTCAAAAATTATGGTAACACTAGAAAGGTCTTGTGACAAGGAATGCACATGTGAAATATGAAACCCTATCACTTATCCATCAAAAGTTATGGGCAATGTTAAAGTTTTTAAAAAGTAGGTGAAACGTCAAGGTCAAAGTCATGAAGTCAAAAATTATGGTACCACTGGAAAGGTCTTGTGACAAGGAATGCACGTGTGAAATACGAGCTATGTAAGCTATATCAATTATCATTCAAACATAATGACCAATGTTAAAGTTTTTGTGAATGTTAAAAGTTTTTTTTTAAAGAAGTAGATCAAATGACAAGGTCAAGAGGTCAAAAATTATGGTATCACTGGAACGGTCTTGCTACATTGAATAGACATGTGAAATATGAAAGTCCTATCACTAACCAATCAAACTTTATGGCTAATCTTAAAGTTTTTAAAAAGGAGGTCAAAAGAAGGTCAGATGTCAAGGTCACGGTCACAAGGTCCAAATTTATGGTATCTCTTGAAAGGTATTTTGACAAGGAATGCACATGTGAAAGAAGAAAGCCCTAAAAGTTACCATTCAAAAGTTATGCCCAATGTTCAGGTTTTTGCGGACAGACAAACAGACAGACAGTCCAAAACTATATGCCCCCAGAATCTTTGATTACGGAGGCATAAAAATAAAGTAATTTAAAATACTGATTAGCTGAACATCAGTACACATATTGCAATTTTAAACTCAAATCTATAAAGGTATTTAAAATTAAATTCATGAAGAATTATCATTATATTTAAATATAAAGTGGATTTGATTTGTGTATGGCTGATAAAATTGATTAAACTTTCATTCATTCAACAATTAAAAAGGTGACTAAGTATTATAAAATGCTTCCCTACCGGGAGCATAAGTCATGATCAGCAAGGCGGTTTTACTCCAGGAAGAGACCCTCTATGCACAGATGAAGGTATTAGAAAAGGTAAAAGAGTGTTTATTTAATGTATCTTTAAAACCAACTAGATCTATTACTAAAAGTGATCTATCAATAAAAGTGATTAATGTCTCACAAAAATGTCTACAGACAAATTGAATTATGCTATATACTTCTGCTCAGTTTTGTTGCAGAGATTATAAAATTTCAATTGCTACAGTTTTAGTTTTTACAATTTCATTCATACAACTAACATTATCCAAATAAGACTGGAATGCCAAACAACCTTCATCTTTCTTACCTGGTACGTCTGCGATTACCCCTTTTGTGGATAACCATTGTTTATAACTTTTTTCAGATGAACATGGTTTGTTAGTTAATTTTTGGGAGCTGATGGGAGCTGTGGGTTTCCTGATCATTGCCTCCACTTCTATTTTATGGCCAAGCCAACACTATTTAGTTAATTTTTGAGCCAGTTAGTTTGGTTTAAACATTTATTTTGATTTGTCAAACATTTACAAGTTCATACATAGACAGAATACAATAGTACATGCAAACAGGATTTGAAAACAAGCATTCAAGCCAGTTAGTTTAACTAACCACACTTTCGAGACAGGCTTATACGTAAGTGGTTAACCAGTACATTGCACAGTCTTTCACCAAAGTTGATAACCGCCCTTCTTGTATCAGCAGAAGGGAATGACCGGAGAAAAGATTTCCTGATTGATAGCCATTTTAGAATGTTGCCAACCTCAGCAGGTATGGAACCCTTAACTTCTTGATCACCAGTCAGGAAAGCATCCAGCAGAGCTACCAGTCTGGCTTAGATGAATAAAAATTTTAAGACGAACAATCGTTATATTCTTTAGCTAGAATAAACAATGTCCCGGGTACGACTATAAATGACACCAATATTACTCTTCACCATGCTGGAAACTATGTATCTTCATGCCTGGAATAAAAAAAAAACTAATAGTGTCAATGTTAATAAAATACTTATTATCATTAACTACACATGTACAACAATGTATTGTTTATTTATATTACCAATACCATGCATACATCAAAATGCTCTCTAAAGGCTTGGGAGATTTTCAATTATGGTAAACCATGTAAAAGTCTCTATTAATGATTCAATTTTCTCTAAAGTATTTTTATACATTCTGATGTCTAAAAAAACTGTACCAATTAAGTGCCCCTAGAGGGGAGTCACTTTTACCCTATGTGCTATAAATAGTGCTATAATTTGAACAATCTTAGAAGAGGTGCACTATATGAAACTTCATACTAAATACCAAAGACATGAGCATTGTGGTTTCAGAGAAGAAGATTTAAAGGTTTTCCCTATGTAAGTCTTTGTAACGGGACCATTTCTGGCACCAAGGCTATCATTCGAACAATCTTTGTAGAGGTCCACTAGATGAAGCTACACACCAAATATTCAAGACCTGGGCCTTGTGGTTTCAGGAGAAGATTTTTTAAGATTTTTCCTATATAAGTTAATGTAAAACTAAAGGGTCCCAGGGTGGGGGCATTTTTGGCCCCAGGGCTATAATATGAACAATCTTGATAGAGGTCCACAAGACAAAGCTTCATACCAAATATCAAACACCTGAGCATTCTGGTCTCAGACAAGAAGAATTTTAAAGGTTTTCCCTATGCAAGTCTATGTAAAAACAAAGGGCCCACAGGGCAGGGGCATTTTTGGCCCCAGGGCTATAATTTTAACAATCTTGGTAGAGGTCCACTAGATGAATCTACACATCAAATATCAAAGACCTGGGCCTTGCGTTTTCAGAGGAGAGGATTTTTTAAGATGTTTCCTATATAAATCAATGTAAAACCAAAGGGTCCCAGGGTGGGGGCATTTTTGGCCCCAGGGCTATAATTTGAACAATCTTGGTAGAGGTCAACAAGACAAAGCTTTCTTACCATACATGTATATCAAACACCTGAGCCTTCTGGTTTCAGAGAAGAAGATTTTTAAAGGTTTTCCCTATATAAGTCTATGTAAAACCAAAAGGCCCTGGGGCCGAGGCATTTTTGGCCCCAGTGCTACAATTTGAACAATCTTGATAAAGGTCATCAAGACGAAGCTTCATACCAAATATCAAACACCTGAGCCTTCTGGTTTCAGACAAGAAATTTTTAAATGTTTTCCCTATGTAACTCTATGTCAAATAGAAGTGCCCAGGGGCGGGGGTATTTTTCGCCCCAGGGCTATAATTTAAACAATCTTGGTAGAGGTCCACTGGATGAAGCTACACACCAAATATCAAAGCCCTGGTCTTTGCGGTTTCAGAGGAGAAGACTTTTAAAGATTTTTCCTATATAAGTCTATGTGAAACCAAAGGGCCCCGGGGCGGGGGGCATTTTTGGCCCCAGAGCTATAATTTGAACAATGTTGATAGAGGTCCACTAGATGAAGCTTCATACCAAATATCAAAGATCTGGGCCTTGAGGTTTCAGAGAAGAAGATTTTTAAAGATGTTTCCTAAGTCTATGTAAAACCAAAGGGCCCCAGGGCGGGGGCATTTTTGGCCCCAGGGTTATAATTTGAACAATCTTGATAAAGGACCACAAGACAAAGCTTAATAGTATATATCAAACACCTGAGCCTTCTGGTTTCAGACAAGAATACTTTCAAAGGTTTTCCCTATGTAAGTCTATATGTAAAACTAAAGTCCCCTGGGGCGGGGGCATTTTTGGCCCCAGGGCTATGATTTAAACGATCTTGGTAGAGTTCCACTAAATAAAGCTACGCAACAAATATCAAAGACCTGGGCCTTGCAGTTTCAGAGGAGATTTTTAAGATGTTTCCTATTTAGGTCAATGTAAAAGCAAAGGGCCCCAGGGCAGGGGAATTTTTGGCCCAAGAGCTATAATTTGAACAATCAGAGGATGAAGCTACACACCAAATATCAAAACCCTGGTCTTTGCGGTTTCAGAGGAGAAGACTTTTAAAGATTTTTCCTATATAAGTCTATGTGAAACCAAAGGGCCCCGGGGCGGGGGGCATTTTTGGCCCCAGAGCTATAATTTGAACAATGTTGATAGAGGTCCACTAGATGAAGCTTCATACCAAATATCAAAGATCTGGGCCTTGAGGTTTCAGAGAAGAAGATTTTTAAAGATGTTTCCTAAGTCTATGTAAAACCAAAGGGCCCCAGGGCGGGGGCATTTTTGGCCCCAGGGTTATAATTTGAACAATCTTGATAAAGGACCACAAGACAAAGCTTAATAGTATATATCAAACACCTGAGCCTTCTGGTTTCAGACAAGAATACTTTCAAAGGTTTTCCCTATGTAAGTCTATATGTAAAACTAAAGTCCCCTGGGGCGGGGGCATTTTTGGCCCCAGGGCTATGATTTAAACGATCTTGGTAGAGTTCCACTAAATAAAGCTACGCAACAAATATCAAAGACCTGGGCCTTGCAGTTTCAGAGGAGATTTTTAAGATGTTTCCTATTTAGGTCAATGTAAAAGCAAAGGGCCCCAGGGCAGGGGAATTTTTGGCCCAAGAGCTATAATTTGAACAATCAGAGGATGAAGCTACACACCAAATATCAAAACCCTGGTCTTTGCGGTTTCAGAGGAGAAGACTTTTAAAGATTTTTCCTATATAAGTCTATGTGAAACCAAAGGGCCCCGGGGCGGGGGGCATTTTTGGCCCCAGAGCTATAATTTGAACAATGTTGATAGAGGTCCACTAGATGAAGCTTCACACCAAATATCAAAGACCTAGGCCTTGTGGTTTCAGAAGATTTTTTCAGATTTTTCCTATATAAGCCAATGTAAAATCAAAAAGGGCCCTGGGTCCGGGTCATTTTTGGTACAAGGGCTATAATTTGAACAATCTTGGTAGAGGTCCACTAGATGAAGCTACACACCAAATATCAAAGACCTCGGCCTTGTGATTTCGGAGAAGATTTTTAAAAGATTTTTCCTATATAAGTCAATGTAAAACTAAATGGGTCCGGGCCAGGGGCATTTCTTGGTTTTCCCTATATAAGCCCATGTAAAACCAGAGGGCCCCAGGGTGGGGGCATTTTTGGCCCAAGCACTATAATTTGAACAATCTTGGTAGGGGTCCACTAGATGAAGCTTCATACCAAATATGAAAGACCTGGGCCTTGCGGTTTCAGAGAAGAAGATTTTTAAAGATTTTCCCTATATCAGCCCATGTCAAACCAAAGGGCCCCGGAGTGGGGGCATTTATCGCCCCAGGGCTATAATTTGAACAATCTTGGTAGAGGTCCACTAGATGAAGCTACACACCAAATATCAAAGACCTCGGCCTTGTGGTTTCTGAGAAGAAGATTTTTTAAAGATTTTTCCTATATAAGTCAATGTAAAACTAAAGAGGTCCGGACCAGGAGCATTTCTTGGTCCCAGGACTATAATTAGAACAATTATGATAGAGGATCACTAGATGAAGCTTCATACCAAATATCAAAGACCTAGGCCTTGTGGTTTCAGAGAAGAAGATTTTTAAAGATTTTCCATATATTAGCCTATGTAAAACCAAAGGGCCCCGGGGCGGGGGCATTTTTGGCCCCAGGGCAATAATTTGAACAATCTCGATAAAGGTCATCAAGACAAAGCTTCATTCCAAATATCAAACACCTGAGCCTCATGGTTTCAGACAAGAAGATTTTTTAAGGGTTTCCATATATAAGTCTATGTAAAACCAAAAGGCCCAGGAGCAGGGGCATTTTTGGCCCAAGGGCTATAATTTAACAATCTTGGTAGAGGTTCATTAGCTGAAGCTTCATACCAAATATCAAACACCTAGGCCTTGTGGTTTCAGTGAAGAAGATTTTTCAAGATTTTCCCTATATAAGTCTATGCGGCTATGTAAAACCAAAGGGCCCCGGAGCAGGGGTATTTTTGGCCCCAGGGCTATAATTTGAACAATCTTGATAGAGGTCCACAAGACAAAGCTTCATACCAAATATCAAACACCTGAGCATTCTGGTCTCAGACAAGAAGAATTTTAAAGGTTTTCCCTATGCAAGTCTATGTAAAAACAAAGGGCCCACAGGGCAGGGGCATTTTTGGCCCCAGGGCTATAATTTTAACAATCTTGGTAGAGGTCCACTAGATGAATCTACACATCAAATATCAAAGACCTGGGCCTTGCGTTTTCAGAGGAGAGGATTTTTTAAGATGTTTCCTATATAAATCAATGTAAAACCAAAGGGTCCCAGGGTGGGGGCATTTTTGGCCCCAGGGCTATAATTTGAACAATCTTGGTAGAGGTCAACAAGACAAAGCTTTCTTACCATACATGTATATCAAACACCTGAACCTTCTGGTTTCAGAGAAGAAGATTTTTAAAGGTTTTCCCTATATAAGTCTATGTAAAACCAAAAGGCCCTGGGGCCGAGGCATTTTTGGCCCCAGTGCTACAATTTGAACAATCTTGATAAAGGTCATCAAGACGAAGCTTCATACCAAATATCAAACACCTGAGCCTTCTGGTTTCAGACAAGAAATTTTTAAATGTTTTCCCTATGTAACTCTATGTCAAATAGAAGTGCCCAGGGGCGGGGGTATTTTTCGCCCCAGGGCTATAATTTAAACAATCTTGGTAGAGGTCCACTGGATGAAGCTACACACCAAATATCAAAGCCCTGGTCTTTGCGGTTTCAGAGGAGAAGACTTTTAAAGATTTTTCCTATATAAGTCTATGTGAAACCAAAGGGCCCCGGGGCGGGGGGCATTTTTGGCCCCAGAGCTATAATTTGAACAATGTTGATAGAGGTCCACTAGATGAAGCTTCATACCAAATATCAAAGATCTGGGCCTTGAGGTTTCAGAGAAGAAGATTTTTAAAGATGTTTCCTAAGTCTATGTAAAACCAAAGGGCCCCAGGGCGGGGGCATTTTTGGCCCCAGGGTTATAATTTGAACAATCTTGATAAAGGACCACAAGACAAAGCTTAATAGTATATATCAAACACCTGAGCCTTCTGGTTTCAGACAAGAATACTTTCAAAGGTTTTCCCTATGTAAGTCTATATGTAAAACTAAAGTCCCCTGGGGCGGGGGCATTTTTGGCCCCAGGGCTATGATTTAAACGATCTTGGTAGAGTTCCACTAAATAAAGCTACGCAACAAATATCAAAGACCTGGGCCTTGCAGTTTCAGAGGAGATTTTTAAGATGTTTCCTATTTAGGTCAATGTAAAAGCAAAGGGCCCCAGGGCAGGGGAATTTTTGGCCCAAGAGCTATAATTTGAACAATCAGAGGATGAAGCTACACACCAAATATCAAAACCCTGGTCTTTGCGGTTTCAGAGGAGAAGACTTTTAAAGATTTTTCCTATATAAGTCTATGTGAAACCAAAGGGCCCCGGGGCGGGGGGCATTTTTGGCCCCAGAGCTATAATTTGAACAATGTTGATAGAGGTCCACTAGATGAAGCTTCATACCAAATATCAAAGATCTGGGCCTTGAGGTTTCAGAGAAGAAGATTTTTAAAGATGTTTCCTAAGTCTATGTAAAACCAAAGGGCCCCAGGGCGGGGGCATTTTTGGCCCCAGGGTTATAATTTGAACAATCTTGATAAAGGACCACAAGACAAAGCTTAATAGTATATATCAAACACCTGAGCCTTCTGGTTTCAGACAAGAATACTTTCAAAGGTTTTCCCTATGTAAGTCTATATGTAAAACTAAAGTCCCCTGGGGCGGGGGCATTTTTGGCCCCAGGGCTATGATTTAAACGATCTTGGTAGAGTTCCACTAAATAAAGCTACGCAACAAATATCAAAGACCTGGGCCTTGCAGTTTCAGAGGAGATTTTTAAGATGTTTCCTATTTAGGTCAATGTAAAAGCAAAGGGCCCCAGGGCAGGGGAATTTTTGGCCCAAGAGCTATAATTTGAACAATCAGAGGATGAAGCTACACACCAAATATCAAAACCCTGGTCTTTGCGGTTTCAGAGGAGAAGACTTTTAAAGATTTTTCCTATATAAGTCTATGTGAAACCAAAGGGCCCCGGGGCGGGGGGCATTTTTGGCCCCAGAGCTATAATTTGAACAATGTTGATAGAGGTCCACTAGATGAAGCTTCACACCAAATATCAAAGACCTAGGCCTTGTGGTTTCAGAAGATTTTTTCAGATTTTTCCTATATAAGCCAATGTAAAATCAAAAAGGGCCCTGGGTCCGGGTCATTTTTGGTACAAGGGCTATAATTTGAACAATCTTGGTAGAGGTCCACTAGATGAAGCTACACACCAAATATCAAAGACCTCGGCCTTGTGATTTCGGAGAAGATTTTTAAAAGATTTTTCCTATATAAGTCAATGTAAAACTAAATGGGTCCGGGCCAGGGGCATTTCTTGGTTTTCCCTATATAAGCCCATGTAAAACCAGAGGGCCCCAGGGTGGGGGCATTTTTGGCCCAAGCACTATAATTTGAACAATCTTGGTAGGGGTCCACTAGATGAAGCTTCATACCAAATATGAAAGACCTGGGCCTTGCGGTTTCAGAGAAGAAGATTTTTAAAGATTTTCCCTATATCAGCCCATGTCAAACCAAAGGGCCCCGGAGTGGGGGCATTTATCGCCCCAGGGCTATAATTTGAACAATCTTGGTAGAGGTCCACTAGATGAAGCTACACACCAAATATCAAAGACCTCGGCCTTGTGGTTTCTGAGAAGAAGATTTTTTAAAGATTTTTCCTATATAAGTCAATGTAAAACTAAAGAGGTCCGGACCAGGAGCATTTCTTGGTCCCAGGACTATAATTAGAACAATTATGATAGAGGATCACTAGATGAAGCTTCATACCAAATATCAAAGACCTAGGCCTTGTGGTTTCAGAGAAGAAGATTTTTAAAGATTTTCCATATATTAGCCTATGTAAAACCAAAGGGCCCCGGGGCGGGGGCATTTTTGGCCCCAGGGCAATAATTTGAACAATCTCGATAAAGGTCATCAAGACAAAGCTTCATTCCAAATATCAAACACCTGAGCCTCATGGTTTCAGACAAGAAGATTTTTTAAGGGTTTCCATATATAAGTCTATGTAAAACCAAAAGGCCCAGGAGCAGGGGCATTTTTGGCCCAAGGGCTATAATTTAACAATCTTGGTAGAGGTTCATTAGCTGAAGCTTCATACCAAATATCAAACACCTAGGCCTTGTGGTTTCAGTGAAGAAGATTTTTCAAGATTTTCCCTATATAAGTCTATGCGGCTATGTAAAACCAAAGGGCCCCGGAGCAGGGGTATTTTTGGCCCCAGGGCTATAATTTGAACAATCTTGGTAGAGGTCCACAAGATAGAGCCTCATACCAAATATCAAAGATCTTGGCCTTGCAGTTTCAGAGAAGAAGATTTTTAAAGATTTTCCCAATATAAGCCTATGTAAAACCAAAGGGCCCCGGGGCGGGGGTATTTTTGGCCTGAGCACTATAATTTGAACAATCTTGGTAGGGGTCCACTAGATGAAGCTTCATACCAAATATCAAAGACCTGGGTCTTGCGGTTTCAGATGAGAAGATTTTTAAAGATTTTCCCCATATAAGCCCATGTAAAACCAAAGGGCCCCGGGGCGGGTGCATTTTTGGCCCCAGCACTATAATTTGAACAATCTTGGTAGGGGTCCACTAGATGAAGCTTCATACCAAATATCAAAGACCTGGGCCTTGTGGATTCAGAGAAGAAGATTTTTAAAGATTTTCCCTATATAAGCCCATGTAAAACAAAAGGGCCCCGAGGCGGGGGCATTTTGGCCCCATCACTATAATTTGAACAATCTTAGTAGGGGTCCACTAGATAAAGCTTCATACCAAATATGAAAGACCTGGGCCTTGTGGTTTCAGAGAAGAAGATTTTTAAAGATTTTCCCTATATAAGCCCATGTAAAACCAAAGGGCCCCGGAGTGGGGGCATTTATCGCCCCAGGGCTATAATTTGAACAATCTTGGTAGGGGTCCACTAGATGAAGCTTCATACCAAATATCAAAGACCTGGGCCTTGCGGTTTCAGAGAAGAAGATTTTTAAAGATTTTCTCTATATAAGCCCATGTAAAACCAAAGGGCCCCGGAGTGGGGGCATTTATCGCCCGAGGGCTATAATTTGAACAATCTTGGTAGAGGTCCACTAGATGAAGCTACACACCAAATATCAAAGACCTCGGCCTTGTGGTTTCTGAAAAGATTTTTTTTAAGATGTTTCCTATATAAGTCAATGTAAAACTAAAGAGGTCCGGACCAGGGGCATTTCTTGGTCCCAGGACTATAATTAGAACAATTATGATAGAGGTCCACTAGATGAAGCTTCATAGCAAATATCAAAGACCTAGGCCTTGTGGTTTCAGAGAAGAAGATTTTTAAAGATTTTCCATATATTATCCTATGTAAAACCAAAGGGCCCCGGGGCGGGGGCATTTTTGGCCCCAGGGCAATAATTTGAACAATCTCGATAAAGGTCATCAAGACAAAGCTTCATTCCAAATATCAAACACCTGAGCCTCATGGTTTCAGACAAGAAGATTTTTTAAGGGTTTCCATATATAAGTCTATGTAAAACCAAAAGGCCCAGGAGCAGGGGCATTTTTGGCCCAAGGGCTATAATTTTAACAATCTTGGTAGAGGTTCACTAGCTGAGGCTTCATACCAAATATCAAACACCTAGGCCTTGTGGTTTCAGTGAAGAAGATTTTTCAAGATTTTCCCTATATAAGTCTATGAGTCTATGTAAAACCAAAGGGCCCCGGAGCAGGGGTATTTTTGGCCCCAGGGCTATAATTTTGGTAACAATCTTGGTAGAGGTCCACAAGATAGAACCTCATACCAAATATCAAAGATCTTGGCCTTTCAGTTTCAGAGAAGAAGATTTTTAAAGATTATCCCTATATAAGCCTATGTAAAACCAAAGGGCCCCGGGGCGGGGGTATTTTTGGCCCAAGCACTATAATTTGAACAATCTTGGTAGGGGTCCACAAGATGAAGCTTCATACCAAATATCAAAGACCTGGGTCTTGCGGTTTCAGAGAAGAAGATTTTTAAAGATTTTCCCTATATAAGCCCAAGTAAAACCAAAGGGCCCCGGGGCGGGGGCATTTTTGGCCACAGCACTATAATTTGAACAATCTTGGTAGGGGTCCACTAGATGAAGCTTCATACCAAATATCAAAGACCTGGGCCTTGTGGATTCAGAGAAGAAGATTTTTTCAGATTTTTCCTATATAAGCCCATGTAAAACCAAAGGGCCCCGGGGCGGGGGCATTTTTGGCCCCAGCACTATAATTTGAACAATCTTGGTAGGGGTCCACTAGATGAAGCTTCATACCAAATATGAAAGACCTGGGCCTTGCGGTTTCAGAGAAGAAGATTTTTAAAGATTTTCCCTATATAAGCCCATGTAAAACCAAAGGGCCCCGGAGTGGGGGCATTTATCGCCCCTGGGCTATAATTTGAACAATCTTGGTAGGGGTCCACTAGATGAAGCTTCATACCAAATATCAAAGACCTGGGCCTTGCAGATTCAGAGAAGAAGATTTTTAAAGATTTTCCCTATGTAAGCCCATGTAAAACCAAAGGGCCCCGGGGCGGGAGCATTTTTGGCCCCAGCACTATAATTTGAACAATCTTGGTAGGGGTCCACTAGATGAAGCTTCATACCAAATATGAAAGACCTGGGCCTCGCGGTTTCAGAGAAGAAGATTTTTTAAATTTTCGGTGAAAAAAATCTGTTTTTGGCTCCTGTGACCTTGATGTGAAACGGACCGGAACCATTTGAACAACTTTGAAAGGGGACCACCTAGGCATCATTCCTGTGAAGTTTGATCAAAATCCGATCAGTGGTTTCGGAGATGTCATTTGAAGAAATTGTTTACGGACGCACGGACGCACGCACGACGGACAAAAAGTGATCCCAAAAGCTCACCTCGTCACTACGTGACGGTGAGCTAAAAAAACAAGATGTGTTTGTGAAACACGAACATGTCCCCGGGCATGGTCATTTTTTTTTCAAAGCTGGTCACAATTCAAAGTCAAGGTCACAGGTCAAGATTTTTGGTTTGAGTGGGAAGCCCTTGGCACAAGGAACTTACATGCCAAATATGAAGGCGCTATCTTAAACGGTTTGAAAGTTATGAATAATATTATTTTTTTCTTTAAAGTAGGTCATAGGTGAAGGTCACAGGTCAAAAAATTTGCATGAATGTAAAGCTCTTGTCACAAGGAACCTACATGTCAAATATGATGGCTCTATCTTAAACGATTCAAAATTTATGAACAATTTTATTTGTTCTTTTAAGTAGGTCAAAGGTCAAAGTCATGGTAAAAAAAAATTACATGAATGTAAAGCACTTATCACAAGGAACCTACATGCCAAATATCTCTCCGTTACAGTGGCTACACGCTCTATCCCAAACGGTTCGAAAGATATGATCATAATATCATAGTTATTTTTTTCTTTTAAGTATGTCAAAGGTCAAGGTCACAGGTCAAAATTTTTTTGCATAAATGTAAAGCTCTTGTCACAAGGAAACTACATGCCAAATATGAAGGCTGTATCTCAAACTGGTTATGACCAATGTTAACATTTTTCTTTCATGTAGGTCAAAGGTCAAGATCATGGGTCAGAATTTTTTGTGTGAATGTAAAGCTCTTGTCACAAGGAACATACATGCAAAATATGAAGACTGTATCTCAAATGGTTCAAAAGTTATGACCAAAATGTTACTTTTTCATTTTAGGTAGGTCAAAGGTCAAGGTCAAATTTTTTGCATAATTGTAAAGCTTTTGTCACAAGGAACATACATGCCAAATATGAAGGTTGTATCTCAAGCGGTTCAAAAGTTATGACCAATGTTATTTTTTTCTTTCAAGAAGGTCAAAAGTCAAGGTCACAGGTCATGGTAAAAAAAAAAAACATGAAGGTAAGGCTTTTATCACAAGGAAACTACCAGCCAAATATCTCTCCGCTACACGCTCTATCCCGAACGGTTCGAAAGATATGACCATAATGTTATTTTTTTCTCTTAAGTAGGTCAAAGGTCAAAATTTTTTGCATGAATGAAAAGCTCACAAGGAACCTAAATGCCAAATATGAAGGCTGTATCTCAAATGGTTCAAAAGTTATGACCAATGTTAAGTGACTTACTTAAGTACCAGGAGATCATAGGCAGCGACAAAATGCCTTATAGATATACAACAACATAACTGTTTCTTTTATGTAGGTCAAAGGTCAAGGTCACAGGTCAGATTTTTTTGTGGGAATGTAAAGCTCTTGTCACAAGGAACATACATGCAAAATACGAAGACTGTATCTCAAATGGTCAAAAAGTTATGACCAAAATGTTATATTTTCATTTTAAGTAGGTCAAAGGTCAAATTTTTGGGCATGAATGTAAAGCTTTTGTCACAAGGAACATACATGCCAAAAATGAAGGCTGTATCTCAAGCGGTTCAAAAGTTATGACCAATGTTATTTTTTTCTTTTAAGTAGGTCAAAGGTCAAGGTCACAGGCCAAATGTTTTTGCATGAATGTGAAGCTCTTGTCACAAGGAACCTTCATGCCAATTATGAATACTCTACCTCCAACGGTTCAAAAGTTATGACCAACGTTAAAGTTGTCCATGTGCAAACCAACAAACAGACAGGGCAAAAACAATATGTCCCCCCTATCGCTACCGGGGACATAAAAAAATCTTTACCAGCATCTGTTGCTGAGGCCCCTGATTTGTTATCCTTCAAGCAGGGGCCGTCCACTCTCTGGTTTTAACAGCTACATGTAGGTAGGGGCCGGTGTGTAAGTATTTAGTCTGAGGGATTATTCAACCTGTGCCGGTTGGGCGACCATACCCAGGAGCAGCTATTGTAGCCGGAGAGGTATGGTTTCCAATGATGATTTGAAAAAGCAGGCTGGATTCCTTCCTTTCTTGTCTGTCCACTATTTCTTTCCTATATTTCCCACTTTCTCTTTTTCACCCGCCACCAAAGACATAATGTTCAACTATGAATGAAGTCTCTTATCAAACATCTACAGATACTTAGGCTGACGTGACAGGGCGATGATGCTACTTAAATCACCTCTAATTAAAGTTCAACAGTGAAAATTAGTCTTATAGTGAAAAGTGGGCGAAACGACTAGGGGACGAAACGACCAGGGGGCGAAACGACTAGGGGGAAAAAGATCAGGGAGGAAACATCTTTGGGGCGAAACGACTAGGGGAGAAAATGGTTTACGGGCGAAACGTCCCGGAACCTGTCGCAATGGATTGGGCAGCAGCAGTATCTTTTGTAATGGATGCAAGTTCTTGGTGCACAATACTCCCATACATGAGAGTTCTGCGTTCCAGACATTCATCAGTTAGTCGGTTCATAGCTATACATAGCTACTGTTACATTTGTTGAAAACTTCCGACTTTAAATAAAGTTTGTATCTGTATCTTGTATCTGTATTCATAATTTACACTTATATGCTGATATTTATGTTTTTGTTATTCTTCGGAACGGGTGCATAACTATAAAAAAAACAAATCTATAAATGGGTGCATGCGTACGTCTAACTTGTTGGACTAGGTGCATAAAAAATGCAGTGGGCTCAAGCGCTTGACAGAGGACCCTGCTTACAGGTGTACACAGTGCCAAGGAACTGCATGACCCTTAGATAGCAGACCACAGCGGGAAGTCCAAGTCGGATCCGACAAGCTGGATGTTGTAGCTTCCTTTTCCTACCTATCTATCTATCTATCTTCTGATACTGCGTCTGTCACATTTGACCATTACCACTAAGGCTGGCTAATCGGAGCTGAAATGATAATCGATCATCAGGCGTGTCATTGCGATTGATAACCGATTAGTAATCGCCAAGGTTTTTGTCACCAACACGGATTCACCACCACACTGTCACCAACACGGATTTTGGGTCGGGGATGGTCTTTGGTGGCAGGGGTGCTAAATGGGTCCCTGCCTCTTTTTGCCCAGGCCTTGTATGAGCGCACTCACTTGGCAAAGTTTGGGGAATTAAGCTCAAGAGGGTAGCGTACAAGACCTGGGTTTAGGTTGGTCCCCTAACCCAGCCTCGTGCGTGACATAAGGATCACACCAAACACAAAGTCTATTGTGATGTAGAGTATATAAAGTTAGACACAACACACAGTTCACTTTCCCAAATTTGTATATTTAAATAATTTCTGTAAATTTAGTCAAAGGTTCCAAATAACGCGATTGATGCAGACTATTTTGTATATTTCAATGTCCTATTTTTCACTAGAATGTCCTAACTGTCACTATTCACTTTCCACACAATTTTCCTCTAAAATTCACATGAAATGTCAAGTCCCAAACAAGTTCTGAAATGTCAAGTTCCTAAACACAAATTATTAATGTCCTTAACGCGATGTCACCAGCATATAATTTTCCCAAAACTTAATGTTCATCAATTTACTTCATCAAATGTCTTGCAAATTTCCTAAAGTTATCTCCCTTACTTAGCTGTTTAATTTCCTTAATTTCCTTATGTTGTAGAGTCTTTTTTCTTTCAGTTTGTTACTAAGATTTAGCAAAGATTTGTAAGTCTCTACACAGAACTTTGAATCAAACAGTCTGTGCAGGGTCTACGATGCAAAACCAAGTAACAGTTCAATGTTCTAGTTCAAAAGATTGTCACTTAACTGCGCCTTTGATTGCCTGTCTGCTAATGTTCAGCATGTTTTTATGTTGTGTGGGCTCATCAGCCCTGTCTCAAAAATGAGCCAATAAACCGCCTTCTTTCATCCAACCAATAGATTCATATTTTAGAAGTGTCAGTGTGACCAATCAAAAGTCAGGCCCAAAAGGGTCTTAAAAGATTTTGCTCAAAATTATAGACTAACACCTGAGAAAAGAAGCCAATTATCTAAAGATCACAAGTTTCTTTGAACAATAGAAGTGTGCCACCTCAGAATGACTACTGTTTCCCTAATTTCTAATTAGGCTGTCTGCTAAGTTCCAGTTTGTAACCCAAGGAGTGACCTATGTTTTCTTAGTTGATTGAATCTTATTGTTCCGCTTGATGGTTTCCAAGCTATATCTTTTAAGCAGCTTTGTTTCCTAAAAGGTGCAAAAACATTTCTCAAGCCATGTTGCTTAACATGCTTGTTTGTCAAAACAATGCCTCAAGACCTACTTTACAAAGATTTTCCTTGATTAACAAAATCCTGGGAAAATATTGAAATTATGAAATTTAAACTAAAATGAAAAATTACTTTTTTTTCCTGAAATTCTGTTTTTCTGATTCAACCATTCTCTCTTACTATGACCTAAAAAAATAAAACCATTCATTCAACATTCACCCCACATCGAGATCACTTTCTCACTTATTTATTTATTTAATTTTCTGAAATGTAAATGTCCTAAAATTTTGACTGGTGACATTTTTCCCCCAGGGTCAATTTAGTTTGTCCCCAAACTAATGTGCACATATTTGAACTGATCTTCGCTGTCTAATTTCATCTTCTTCTTCCTCTTCACTTTTTTTTCTATTTTCTTTTTTTCTCTCAATATTTACAATAGCAGAATATTTACAAGAAATGGATTTACAAAATACTATTTACAAGCTCGAGCTTACTGAAAAATACGAATTGCATGTGCCGCCTGCATCTTAGTTCATTGTGCTTCTTATCACTTATTACATATTAATCATTGTTCTTAACTACGCGCTTCACATCAAAGTGTCCCTTTATCATCACACGGAATTGAAGATGGATCTGTCCAGCTGTCTTCATTGACTGGTCCTTGGTAGTGGACTGTGGGTAGAGGGTAGACACATCCATGTACAGAGCTGAACGTTCCACAGCTCCATTCCAGGAGATCATCGGGTCTGCAACTTGAACAAGATTAGTATCATGATCATTTTAACCTGCATCATGTCAAATAATGTTAAGGCAGGGGTGGCATAATGTGTGGTCTCACATTTATGCTCTAGCACTATTAACATCTCTACACATTAACATACCAGTTAATGTATACAGACAAATTTTGTGCCTTAACATGATCTGAGATGCTATCAGATACATTAAAATTTACCTAAAGACGGCAACTGCATTAAAATTTTAATTCTGTATATTATATACTGTAACCTTATAGCCTTAGTACCTTATTCTTTTTCCGAGTGCTCTGTAATAATCTTCCTTAAGTGAATCTATTAACTTATTCATACTTCCAGGTGGGACATAGTCAAAGGGAGACCACTCTGGTGCTAAATCAAGACTTCTGTATGTTAAAAGAAATTGCCAGGCTCCATCCGGAGTTGCTCGTACTTCATGTATGATGTCACACAAAATGTTTTTGAGTGGGTCAAAGGGACGTGGTTGATTCCTCTCTTTAATAAACTTGATTTTATGCTCAATACTGGCTTTTCTACTCATTTCAATCAGGCTACTTATGAAATCCCGAGCATATGAGCCATATTGACAGGTTAATATTCAGGTTCCTGATTCCCATATTGTATCATGTAGTAAGATCTGCCTTTTATAAGCTTAACTCCTACAAGTTTTCCTGGATTAACTATATGTTCTTGCTTAGTTTCTTCCCTTTCATTGCATGCTGATGCAGACGATACACTGTTTACCTGTTGTTTGATTTCATTGTTTTGCTGTTTCTCAGCATCCTGTGGATTACCATTCGACTTACCATCTTCATTTTCTGCCTCTTTACTTGAGGGCTCATATTGATTTTCAGCCTTTTCAAAGAATTTATGTTTACCCTTTAGGGGTCGCCTTCTTTTCTTACCAGACATTGTCCGAGAAGTATGGAATTCTCTTATTAGTACTTCGGGAATGGAAGAAGCAAACTCCCATGTGGATCCTGAACCTGACTGCTTCCACTTTACCCTGTAGTACAAGACTCCATTACTTCGCCTAGAGGAAAGGAGTTTGTCAATATCTTCCACAGGAAATATTTTCCCTCTATTGACTGGCTCCTGTCTTTCCTGACCTTCCATTCTTTCACGTCTCGACACAGACTCATCTGGTTCTTGAGACGTACCAGGAAGAGGTACAGGTTTTCCTGCAGGCTGGGCATCAGACTGTCTTAGCTCTTCAGGTGTAATTTCAGGCTGAACTGAATTCTTTTCACGCAGTGTTTTCTTACCATGTATTTTCTTACCTTTTGTAGGTTCTGTTGGTTCTGACTTCTCTTGAGTCTGCTTACTACTATTGTTTCTAACAACATTTGACTTCTCTTGAGTCTGACTACCATTTTTCTCAATATCTACTCTTGATTTCTGCTTGATTTCTGCTTACTTTGTTTGTTGGTACTATTCTGCATTGTATTTGGTTTATTCTGTACTAACTCTGTCTTTTTCCTTCCAGTATTTCTATTTGTCTCCACTGCTTTTGTATTTTGCTGTATTCTATGTGTACTACCTCTTGTATCATTTGACTGCCTTGTATTTTGTAAACTACTTCTACCTCTGTTTGCCTCTACCTGGGCTTGATTTTGTACTAACTGCTCAGTACCTGTATTTGTATCTACATCTGAATTATCACCACCTATTTCTTCTGCATCTAACTCTTCCTCATCATTTTCAAGACCTGCTGGAGGGTTTGTGGGCCTATCCTTAGGGTCAAAGTATGGCTTTAGCCTTACTGCATTTATCAATAACCTTACCTCTTTGTTTGTTGCACAGTTCCTTATTTTATATGTAAAGTTTGTGCCTAACTGAGTAATGTAATATAGTCCTGTCCATTTTCTATAGAGCTTAGGAGCCTTTCCTGGGGCTACCTTTGTACAATAGAGCCACACACGCTCGGCAGGTTGAAATTTTGGTTCTTGGGACCTTTTATCATACTGGTGCCTGTATTTTGCTTGGGCTGCCTTAATGTTTTCAGTAGCAATTTTACGGGTCACTTCAAGCTGTTTTAAAATATTGGCAAGGTGGATCTTGTGATCCTGGGCAAGATTGTCTTTAGGAAGGAGGGTTGTATCAATTGGGACATGCATTTCTCTGCCAAACAGTAGGAAGAAGGGTGACACCTGAGTCGACTGAGTTGAGGGTGTCATCCTGTGAGCCATCATTATGGACGGCAGAATTTCTGGCCAATCATCTTGTTTACCTTTACAGTACAGCCTAAATCCTGGTAATATTACAGAATTTGCTCTTTCGACACAGCTATTCGTTTGAGCGTGATAAGAGGAAGTGTAATGCCTTGTAATTTGAAACAGTTCACATAAAGCTTTTGTTAAGTTTGACATAAAAGTTTAGCCCCTATCAGATACCAGTGTCCTGGGTGCTCCGTACCGAGTGATTACCTCTTTATATAGAACTGCTGCAAATTCTTTCTCCTCCTGGGTTCTAAGTGGGTGTGCTTCCATCCATTTGGAGTAAGAATCTACTACTACAAGTATGTGCTTAAACTTATCCTTGGTTGTGGGTAAGCCACTGAGTATATCTATGTGCCATCTTCCAAATAGGTCGGCCACTGGGAGTGGTTGTAAGGGTGGTGATTTAGCATGCACTGGTCTTTTGACCTGCTGACAAGGCTTCACATGACCCAATGTATTGCCGTATTTCATCATACATCTTAGGCCAATAGTATTTGAGTCTTATGGCAGCAAAGGTTCTCTCATGACCCTGGTGCCCACCACCAGCTAAAGAATCATGGTATGACTTCAGAATGTCATTACGCATGATCTTTGGAATAGCTAGCTGTTTTACAAGCCTTTCCTCCCTTGGAATACCCCGTGTTCTTGGAGTATAAAAGTGGTATAAAAGACCATCCTCTATTTCAAACTGTGAGGCCTCTGCGACCAAAGTTTTTGCTTGCTTTTCGTCATCAGGCACCTCACCTGTGGTCTTATACCTATACATTCCTTAAAGTCTGGACAATTCTGCTGCAGACTTTGCAGATTGGGAAACTGCTTTTCCCCGTTTGTGTTGTTATTTGGTAGCTCAGTATTCACAGATTGCACTTTTATATCGCTCGGGTCATTTGGATAACAAAAGGTCACTGCACATCCAAAGTCACTTACCTCTGGTTCACGTGTCTCTGTTTCATCCATGGGAGGATAACTCCTCCTAGAGACACCGTCCGCATTGGAATTGTTTCTGCTTGACTTAAGAATGATCTTAAAGTTATACCCTTGCAATAAAAGTGACCATCTGCCAAGCCTACCTTGACAATCTTTGATCTGCTGTAAGAACTTTACAGAAACATTATCAGTATATACAGTGAATGGCATATTAGCAAGATAAGGCCTAAACTGCCTTACAGCCTCTACTAAAGCAAGTCCCTCTTTATCTGTTATATGCCACCTTAACTCTTCATTGCGTAATGCTCTACCTCCATAGGCAATAGGATGTTCTTTATCATTTGAGTCTAACTGACTTAAAACGTAACCAATAGATTCATCAGAAGCATCTACTGCTAAAATGAATGGCTTATCAAACTGAGCGAAAGCCAGCACTGGGGCGGTTATTAATGCCCTTTTCAATGTATCAAAAGCTTCTTGACATTCTTGTGTCCACTGAAATTTTACATCTTTCCTTAACAATTTATTAAGTGGCAAAGCTATTGTGGCAAATCCCTTAATGTATCTTCTGTAATATTGTGCCATGCCGACAAAAGCTCTTACATTTTTGACAGTTTTAGGAACTGGATAAGTTTCTATAGCACTAAACTTTCCAGGGTCTACCTGTATGCCTTCTTTACTTATAATATGGCCTAAATATTTTATTTCTTTTACTGCAAATTTACATTTTCCAGGATGCATTGTTAGATTGGCAGCTCTTAAATTTTGAAAGACCTGATCCAAATGCTGCAAGTGCTGATCAAAGTTTTTGCTGAAAATCAAAATGTCATCAATGTACACTCAAGCTATCTTCCAATTTAGGTCCTTAAGGACCTTAGACATGAGATTTTGAAAACAGGCAGGTCCATTCATAATTCCGAAACTGAGGCGTTTTGGGGTAAATATGCCTTGATGTGTGATAAAGCTTGCCTTTTCTGCGGTCGAGGGGCAGAGTGGCACTTGATTAAACCCAGAACGAAGGTCGCAAACACTAAATATTTCTGCTTGAGCATCTGCTAGGGTGTCAAAAACATCATTTATATTTGGGATAGGAAATGACATGGGTTCTGTTATCTTATTCAGCTCCCTATAATCTATAGCAAACCTATATTCACCATTTGGTTTCTTGACAAGAACTACAGGGGAATGCCATGGGCTATCAGATTCCTCTATTAACCCATTTCGTAACATTTCATTTGTCAGCCGTTCAGTTTCAGCACGCATTTTGGGGGTTTGCCTGTAAGGGGGTTTACTAACTGGACGTGCATTGTTTGTATGAATGACATGACTACGTAAATTTGTTTTTCCTAATTCAGACATGTCCTTTGCAAAAATATCCCTATTGCAGCCTAAAAAAACATAAAGTTTTTGTTTTTGTTCATTGGACAAGTCAGTATCATCTAAATTTAAGCCTAAATCTTTAGCAATGTTTTGGTAGTGAGTTTCAGATTCATTTTCATCAGTCATATTCAGCACATTTACAGAAGGAAAGTCATCATGGTCTGTGACCTGTGTAATACTTTGCTCATCGACCAAATGAGATGTAGCAATTACAAAATTTTCTTTAAAAAAGACTGGATAGTTTGTTGGATTTAGCACCCTATATGCACAGGAATTACTGTCAGCACTAGTTAAACACTTTCCACCTACTAAACCAGTTTGATTTAGACCACCAGAAGGTTACAATAGAACAGCACTGTCAATTAAAGTTGAAGAATTTGAAGAAAATGAAATTCTAACTGGCAATGTGCATTCAGCCTGTGGTTCAACCACAACAGAAGAAACTGTACGCACAAGCCCTACACAAGTTTTTGCCTCTTGGCCAAAAGAAATATTACAAACAGATGGTTCTTCATTTTCACTTGTTCTGTTTCCTGAACTAGTGCTACTTTTGAAACTAACTGTACCTTGTTCAAGGTCAATTTTAGCCTTATGCTGCCTCAAAAAGTCCATACCCAGAATGACAGGCTGGTGAAGTTTTTCAAACAAATGAAATGTGTGTTCCAAAACAATTCCATCAAGCCTAAATGGTAAAGTAACCAGGCCTAAAACCCTGTGGACCTCGCCACATACTCCCACAATATGAGATAATGAGCTCGGTACAATTTCAACATTTTTAAATGAGCGCCTGTAAATATGCTCGCCTATGCATGAAATTTGAGCTCCAGTGTCTATCAGTGCATTGCTTGTTTGCTTTCCAATATTAATTTGCACAAAATTTCCCTCCAAAGGAGCTGATAATGCTAAGTTGCATGTACTTCTGTCAATGCCTACAGAATTTACACTACAAGATTTCTTTGAACACCTCCAGTTTAGCTTATTTTTGTATTGAGCCATTTTCGATAAGATAAAACCTTAATTTAGCACTAAACAAAAGAAACAAAGTAATAAAAATAACAAGGAAAATACCGACAGTTTTACTTATCTGTGTCTGTTGCTGAGTCGGCACTTCTAGCTGGTCCTCAGTTGTGCTGGTTGGTGAACATCGGAAGTTCTAGTTGTTGGCTGGTTGTTGTCTTGAAGAGTTGAGAGGTTGTCGTACCATTAAATTCTCCGCCACACTGTCACCAACACGGATTTTGGGGTGGGGATGGTCTTTGGTGGCAGGGGTGCTAAATGGGTCCCTGCCTCTTTTTGCCCAGGCCTTGTATGAGCGCACTCACTTGGCAAAGTTTGGGGAATTAAGCTCAAGAGGGTAGCGTACAAGACCTGGGTTTAGGTTGGTCCCCTAACCCAGCCTCATGCGTGACATAAGGATCACACCAACACAAAGTCTGATGTGATGTAGAGTATATAAAGTTAGACACAACACACAGTTCACTTTCCCAAATTTGTATATTTAAATAATTTCTGTAAATTTAGTCAAAGGTTCCAAATAACGCGATTGATGCAGACTATTTTGTATATTTCAATGTCCTATTTTTCACTAGAATGTCCTAACTGTCACTATTCACTTTCCGAACAATTTTCCTCTAAAATTCACATGAAATGTCAAGTCCCAAACAAGTTCTGAAATGTCAAGTTCCTAAACACAAAGGATTAATGTCCTTAACGCGATGTCACCAGCATATAATTTTCCCAAAACTTAATGTTCATCAATTTACTTCATCAAATGTCTTGCAAATTTCCTAAAGTTATCTCCCTTACTTAGCTGTTTAATTTCCTTAATTTCCTTATGTTGTAGAGTCTATTTTCTTTCAGTTTGTTACTAAGATTTAGCAAAGATTTGTAAGTCTCTACACAGAACTTTGAATCAAACAGTCTGTGCAGGGTCTACGATGCAAAACCAAGTAACAGTTCAATGTTCTAGTTCAAAAGATTGTCACTTAACTGCGCCTTTGATTGCCTGTCTGCTAATGTTCAGCATGTTTTTATGTTGTGTGGGCTCATCAGCCCTGTCTCAAAAATGAGCCAATAAACCGCCTTCTTTCATCCAACCAATAGATTCATATTTTAGAAGTGTCAGTGTGACCAATCAATAGTCAGGCCCAAAAGGGTCTTAAAAGATTTTGCTCAAAATTATAGACTAACACCTGAGAAAAGAAGCCAATTATCTAAAGATCACAAGTTTCTTTGAACAATAGAAGTGTGCCACCTCAGAGTGACTACTGTTTCCCTAATTTCTAATTAGGCTGTCTGCTAAGTTCCAGTTTGTAACCCAAGGAGTGACCTATGTTTTCTTAGTTGATTGAATCTTATTGTTCCGCTTGATGGTTTCCAAGCTATAACTTTTAAGCAGCTTTGTTTCCTAAAAGGTGCAAAAACATTTCTCAAGCCATGTTGCTTAACATGCTTGTTTGTCAAAACAATGCCTCAAGACCTACTTTACAAAGATTTACCTTGATGAACAAAATCCTGGGAAAATATTGAAATTATGAAATTTAAACTAAAATGAAAAATTACTTTTTTTTTCCTGAAATTCTGTTTTTCTGATTCAACCATTCTCTCTTACGATGACCTAAAAAAATAAAACCATTCATTCAACATTCACTCCACATCGAGATCACTTTCTCACTTATTTATTTATTTAATTTTCTGAAATGTAAATGTCCTAAAATTTTGACTGGTGACATTTTTGTCATAATTTTACCTGTTCGAGCATGTCTCCTTACCATATGTTGTACTTGGGTAGGTATAATATGCTAAATCAAGTTGATTTCGCAAAATCAGCCCGATTTAGCGAAATCAACTTATAAAATCAACATTTTTAAAAGGAAGTGGCTATTGACAGCCGGCTGTCGATAGCGAATTCGCTATCGACCTGGCTGTCGATAGCAAATTCGCTATTGACAGCCAGCTAAGATATTGGATATATATACTTATATATAAATGAATATAATCTGATAAAAAAACATGAATGCATAAATAAAAATGAAATAATTATAGAATATTGAAGTGAACTATTAAACTTTTTTCATACAAATGAAAATTTTTCATCAGAATAATATGAACTATTAAAGTGTTCATTACACTTACTTATAGGCATAAATGGTTGGAACTCTACAAGATGTAATCCCATGCTGTGGCTAAAATAAATACATAAATAAATATTTTGTTTTATAGATTATTAAGAATCTCAATAAATAAATAAATGAGTCTAAATAATGTATATGCAATTATTTTTAGCTCACCTGTACGGGGTACATGTACATGGAGAGCTATTGTTGTCACCTCGGTCGTCTGCATGCACGTTTGCGTTCCCGTCACACTGTGTTAAAGTTTTTCAAATGCTTATAGTCACTAATCACAGAGCACTCATATTTGGAACTTAAGTACCTGGGAGGGTCTTCTGATGATAAAATATATCTAGGCCACTGTGACCTTTATTTCATGGTTCAGTGATTTTGCCTGTTTTTCTCCAATACTATTTGATGGAGAAATGTCATACCTGCATAATTAGTTCCATTTGACCCGATAATTTATCATAAAATATATCTAGGTCTGTGTGACCTATATTTCATGGTTCAGTGATTTTGCCTATTATCTTGAATACTTTTTGATGGAAAAGTGTCATACCTGGGTTATTAGTTCCATGTGACCCCATGATTGACCTCAATATATATCTAGGTCACTGTGACCTATATTTCATAGTTCAGTGATTTTGCCTTCTATCTTGAATGCTTTTTGATGTAGAAATGTCTCCCCTGGATTATGTATTAGTTTCATGTGATCTGATAATTGACCTCAAAATATATCAAGGTCACTGTGACCTATATTTCATGGTTCAGTGATTTTGCCTATTATCTCGAATACTATTTGATGAAGAAACGTCTAACCTGGATTACTTATTCCATGTGACCCCATGACTGACGTTGAATTATATCTAGGTCACTGTGACCTATATTTCATGGTTCAGTGATTTGGCCTGTTATCTTGAGTACTATTTGATTGGGAAATGTCTCACCTGGATTATGAGTTCTGTGTGATCCGATGATTTACCTCAAAGTATATCTAGGTCATTGTGACCTATATTTCATGGGTCAGTGATTTTGCTTATTATCTTGAATACTATTTTGATGGAGAAATGTTAATGGGATATTACTTCAATGTAACCAGATGACCTACCACAAAATACATATAGGTCAATGTGACCTGTATTTCCTGATTCAGTGAGTCTGCCATATATTTTGAATACTATTTTTTGGAGAAACTTTCAATCCTGAATTATAAGTTTCATGTGACCAGATGATTGACATAGAAATATATCTAGGTCAGTGTGACCTATTTTCATGGTTCAATGATTTTGCCTTATATTTCAGACACAATTTGATTGTGAAATGTAATATCTGGAATAAATGTTCCATGTGACCTGATCATTGACCTCAAAATATATCTAGCTGAGTTTGACCTATATTTCATGGTTCAGTATTTTTACCTTATATCTTGAAGGCGCAAAACAGGCGAGCTACATGTATGCCGTCATGCGACAGCTCTTGTTACTGTACAAGTTAGCAGATCACGTTTAAAATTTTGGATGTTGGCTATCGACAGCCGGCTGTCAATAACGATTGCCTTTCTTTTCATTCCAAAATTGGATAGATATACTAGGAGCTGCTACTCTGGAGCAATATGTACAGCTGAGTATGCGTGCACAAACGAAAAGACATTTTCATGTCACACATGAACCTAACACACTTAATAGCAGAAGGCACATTAGAGCTCTGAAGAAGGAGTAACGAGATTAAATCTGGCATTAAAATATGTTATGGGTGCGCGTTAGAATTGCCTTGTTGAGGCTTTTCCAACAGATACCAGAAATGCTGGGTTAACACCAGTCCGGAGGAAAGTTTATCTAAATATCTAGGTTTTCCTCCTTAACTAGAGCTGTGGTGCAGTTCAGTTTCACATCAGGCTTTTGTAACAGTTTACTTAGCATTTGGTCTGAGAGACATTTAGACCTCTAAGCCCACCTTAGCATAAGCCTTACAAAGGAAAACTGAGGTCCACACCAAGGCCCATGCAGGTGTCTGATTCTCAGTAGACATGTATCTGTTCTTTAACCATTGACTAGAAAAAATGGGTCTAGAGCTCTGAAGGAATGTTAAATGGGCTGGAAACAAATAACATTGTTTTGTTTGTTTAACGTCCCCATCAACACTGTAAAGGTCATTTTGGAGACGTTGCTTCCAATTTTGTGGGATTTTTATCAGATTTTGATATGAAATGACATCTCAATCCCTGCTGCCCAATGAAACCAATTGGGTTTGTAAGCATGGACGGACTGACTCGCACTGCATTGCCTGGGCAGGCTTAGATCCTCTGAGAGGTTTACCAGTACTTGTGTGCGGGTCAGTTTCAGCTCTGTGGGAAGCATCATGCAGCCCATCTATTTCTTCAAGCCCCGATGGGCGGGGGCTAAAATAACATTGTGGATTGTCCTATCTACATCTCCAACAGATCACTATTTACCATTGTTCTGATGATCATGACAACCCCTACCTTTTGGTTCATACCAAATATCAAAGACCTGGGCCTTCTGGTTTCAGACAAGAAGATTTTAAAAGGTTTTTCCTATATAAGCCTATTTAAAACCAGTGGGCCCTGGCACGGGGGCATTTTTTGGAGCCATGGCTATAATTTGTTCCACTAGATGAAGCTTCATGCCAAACATCAAAGACCTGGGCCTTCTGGATTCAGTCAAGAAGATATTTAAAAGTTTTTTTCCTATATAAGCCTATGTAAAACTAGTGGTTCCCGGCGCAGTGACATTTTTGGCCCCAAGGCTATTATTTGAACAATCTTGGTAGAGGTCCATTAGATAAAGCTTCATACCAAATATCAAATACATGGGCCTTCTGATTTCAGACAATAAGATTTTTAAACGTTATCCCTGTATATGCCTATATGAAATCAGTGGGCCTCGACGCGGGGGCATTTTTGGCCCCAGATTTGAACAATCTTGGTAGAAGTCCACTAGATGAAGCTTCATGCCAAATATCAAAGACATGGGCCTTCTTGTTTCAGACAAGAAGATTTTTAAAGGTTTTCCCTATATACGCCTATGTGAAACCAGCGGGCCCTGCCGCGGGGCCATTTTTGGCCCCAGGACTATATTTTGAACAATCTTGGTACAGGTCCACTAGATGAAGCTTCATACCAAATATCAATAACCTGGGCCTTCTGGTTTCAGACAAGAGGACCAGAACGATTTGAACAACTTTGAAAGGGGACCACCAGTCCTAAGGATCATTCCTGTGAAGTTTGGTCAAAATACGATCAGTGGTTTAGAAGGAGATGCTGTTTGAAAAAATTGTTTAGGGATGGACGGATGGACACACGCACTCACAGACGCACAACGGACAAAAAGTGATTCCAAAAACTCACCTCATCACTATGTGACAGGTGAGCTAAAAATACATGGTTCTGACTTTCCCCATACAAAAGTCTATGCGACCAAATTTGACCTTGGCCTAAAATAGGTCAAGGTCATTCAGGAGTCATCATCTGAACAAATTTTGATGGGCCCGAGTCCCCAATGCCACATACCAAGTTACATGATAATCGGCCCACTTGTTCCAGACAAGAAGATTTCTGAAGGGTTTTTACCTTATATGGGTATGACGGCCATATTGGTCATGAGACCAAATTCATATAGATTAATTGTCATTTCCTTGTTCTTAAAACTTTCATATGAACTTTCATTTATATTACAAATGGCTTTGTGGTTTCTGAGAGAAATAAGTTTTAATTCTCATCTCTCGCCAGACTGACCTTAAACAAAGGTCAAAGAATGACTTTGACCTTGAATACTCATGTAGTTTCATCCACCCATTTAGCTTACTGCATCTACTAATTTTCAGATCACAGGCTGCAATAGTTTCCAAAAAATACACGCTTTTGACTTTTCCCCATACAAAAGTCTATGCGATCAAATTTGACCTTGGCCTAAAATTGGTCAAGGTCATCCAAGGGTCATCAGTTGAACAAAATATGATGGACCCTAGTCCTTAATGCTACATACCAAGTTTCAGGCCAATCGGCCCACTGGTTCTGGAGAAGAAGATTTTTCAAGGGTTTTTACCTTATATGGGCATGGCATCCATCTTGGTCAAGTGACCTGGACCCTGCGAACAAACTTCAGGCCTCCTAGCAAAACCTATAATAACCTATAATTTTGTGTCAAACCTATAAAACCTTTATTTTGTTAATAAAACCTATAAAAAGCCTGTATTTTCATGAAAAAAAACTATATTTTTCACTTTTTGAACCTTCTTGCGACTCAACCCTAACTTTTCTTCAAAATGCACTACTATTTTAACTTTTTAGTCCCATAAAAAGTGATGAAAACTGTCAAGAAATTGCAATTTTTTTTCCTCGCTCGCTTCGCTTGCTCGGACTTTGTGGAATTCAGATCAACTTTATATGAGTAATTGTGGCACAAAAATTCATTCAATATTATTTTTTCAGTTTTAAATCTTTATGTAAGTTTGAAAGACTCTTTTTTTTAACCTGTATTTTTATTGAAAAACCTGTAAATAACCTATATTTTGAGTAAGAAGAACCTATATAAAAACCTATATTTTTAAAGTGGGCCACTAGGAGGCCTGAAACTTTTGTTCCCCATTCCCATGGATGCTCCACATGAAATATGACTCCAATCAGCCTTGGGGTTTCAGAGGAGATGTTTGAAAATGTTGACAGACAACAGAAAACAGACAGACAATGGAGCCTTACCATACTATAAGCTCACCTATGAGCCTTCGGCTCAGGTGAGCTAAAAACTCAGGAATTTCCGCCAACAATGGCCTCAGTCACAGGCAAAACAGTAAATATTTGTTTGCATTAAGAAGATTAATAAGGCTTCACAATATTCTTAGTCATAAAAATGATGTGTATCAGAAGATAGACAGTCACCAAATTATTGGAACAGCTGGTAATATCACTACTTTAGCAGATTCCATGGTAAAGACCAACTGACTGGATAATCACAGTACCTGAAGCCATTATGTATACAATAAATTATATTAAATAACCTGTCCATAAATGTTTATAAAGTAAAACATACAATAAATTTGCAATAACCCATTGTCATCAATTTAGTTTGCTGGCTGTCAATAGCGAATTCGCTATCGACAGCCGGCTGTCAATAGCGAATTCGCTATTGAAAGCCAGCTGTCAATAGCGATCGCCTTTTTAAAAACAGGCAAAAAATTGTTATTGCATATTATCTAGAATGTTATTATACATTTATGAGCCAAGTTTCACGAGAAAATTTGACTATTTAGTATGTATTTGATAGGAAATTCTATTATGCCACTTGTTTTCGCTGGTAATCACATGCGAAATCAACTCATTTTAGCGAAATCAGTGTATAAAATAAATATTTCCCAAAACTGAATAAAATACATTTGTACATATTATTAAGAATGCTGTTAAACATTTATGAGGCAAGTTTCATGATGAAATTTGAATGTTTAAGGCCCGTTTACACGATAAGATTAGTCTTTCATGATTTTGTCATGCATGATTTTCTCCCGAAAGATTTTTACGTTTACACATCATGACAAATCTTACATGATTTTATTTTTCCCCGCCTTATATCAGGAGATAAACAATGGAGGAAGAAAATCTTGCAATTCCTTTATGTATGATAATAATTGCAAGTGCAATTTTGAGGGAAAGAAGACCTTTATCTGGCTGAAAAGCTTAATTTAGCCACACCTAATTTTTAATATCCAACCATCAAATTACTTCATGATATGCATTCATTAAGTTCACAATCTGCCTGACAGTGCAGATCCTGATCAGATGGCTACTACATGGCATATATATTTGCTTAATTTTTTTCAGACCTTAATATGCAGGGCAATTTATTAATGGAATGTTTAGGGTTGACTCTAAAATTTCATATGGAAGTAATTAACCTCAGTCACCTTTGCTCTGATTGGCTGAAATGGCATGACTAGTCTTGCCGAAATAGAACATGCTCTATTTGCCATGACTGTCATACATGACTCCCAAGACTGTGTAATAGCAGGGTTTACATGGCAAGATTTGTCTTGTAAGACTAATCATATAAGACCAATCTTGTCGTGTAAACAGGCCTTTAGTATGTTTTTTGAGAGGAAAATCTATTCTGCCAGTTGATTTCGCTGGAAATCACATGTGCGAAATCAACTCATTTTAGCGAAATCAATTACAAAATATATATTTCCCAAAACTGAATAAAAAAACATATTGTTAAGAAAGTTGATAAATATTTTAGGTCCAAATTTCACGTGAAAATATAAATATTTGTTAGGAAAATATATTCTGTCACTTGATTTCGCTGATATGTGTAGCGTTATTTGTAATATATGACGTTGTTGCAGAAGTATGTTGTTTGACTCTATATAAGATATATCCGTTGTAGTGTGTTTTTTGACGTTATCTCGCGCGTCAGTGTGTTGTACATTTAGGCATTCTACGGCGTCTGATCTGGGACTGCACTGTTTCCCACGGTACCCCTTTAGGGGTGTCAGATTGCATATTCATCAAAATTTAATTGGAAAATGATTGAAATTTTAGCAAACAATGGAGGTCCTGACCAGACGCCGTCTGATCTGGGACTGCACTGTTTGCTACGGTACCCCTTTAGAGATGTCAGATTGTATTTTCATCAAAATTTAATTGGAAAATGTCTGAATGTTTAGCAAACAATGGAAGTCACGTCTGATCTGGGACTGCACTGTTTGCCACGGTACCCCTTTAGGGATTTCTGATACTAAATTGGTTAAATTAATTTCCATCAAAATTTAATTGGAAAATGACTGAACTTTTAGCCAACAATGA
Organism: Lucinisca nassula; assembly: GCA_963580285.1. Lineage (NCBI taxonomy): Eukaryota > Metazoa > Mollusca > Bivalvia > Lucinida > Lucinidae > Lucinisca > Lucinisca nassula. The sequence continues at coordinate 55,648,661 of OY757015.1, read as the reverse complement.
AGGCCCTGATCAGACGCCGCATTCTGCGGCGTCTGATCTGGGACTGCACTGTTTGCCACGGTACCCCTTTAGAGATGTCAGATTGTATTTTAATCAAAATTTAATTGGAAAATGTGTGAACGTTTAGCAAACAACGGAGGCCCTGATCAGACGCCGCATTTGGGACTGCACTGTTTGCCATGGTACCCCTTTAGGGGTTTCTGATACTACATTGGTTAAATTGATTATATTTCCATCAAAATTTAATTGGAAAATGACTGAACTTTTAGCAAACAATGGAGGCCCTGATCAGACGCCGCATTCTGATCTACGACTGCACTGTTTGTCACGGTACCCCTTTAGGGGTTTCTTTAGGGACTGTCGATAAGTTGTTAGTAGAAAATCAACCGCGTTAATAATATATAACATATAAAAAAAAAAACATCAGAAATAGAGTAATAAAATTCCAAAAAATCACAATATATGAACCAGTAACGCACACTAAGACATAAAATTGGATTTATAAATAAGGCCAAGACAACATTGCATTTTATGTAAAATTCTGCTTTCGGTAGTTTCTTTTATGTGCATATGTGACACAATATAATTGGGATTATCATTCCTTCATTTTGCTATTAAGGCAATCAGGATTAAATTTTAAAGACATCTTTCTGTACTTCACACAGCAAGTAAAGAGATTAACGAACACTCGCCAAGTAATTTAATTAAACTGCGGTTTACTGACGTTCACACGTTATTACCTGTGATTGTGTGAATAACAAACACACTGTTTATTCACTCCTGTCTATCTGTCCATCTATCTATCTAGCCATCCGTCCATTCGTCAGTCAGTCAGTTTGTCCGTCTGTCTGTCCGACGATGCACCCGTCAAATTAGTGCTTGTTTAATGCATGTTTTTTTTGCTTGTTTTTTTTTATTAGAAATAAAAATAATAATAATAATAATAAAAACAACAGTTTGATAACGCATCCGTGATAAATAACACGGAAATACACAGATTCAATTATATTGAACATTTTGTCACCTTAAAATGAAAATTTTCTGGCGAAAAATTCCGATATTATTCATATTTGTGCTCTAAACATAGATTGTGGGTACTCCTTCGGACTGGACCAGTGAGGTCGTTCTAACGAGTCACATTTTATGTTTTGAGCAAAAACTAGAAAAATAATTTACAGCCCTGTAAGCCCCATTTTTTCTGTATACAAATGGGGTTTGAGGGGATCTAAATTATACAGGCGTGTTTTGGTGATGTATCGCCCGGTCTTTCTAATGATATTTTCCTTTATCTCTTCTTCTTGTTTGTTTTGGTGATATAACGCCCGAAACAAAAGGTAGAACTCAACATCAATATTTTCTCATAAAACGTGGCTCACAACATTCTTAACCCTTTTCTGTACCAAATAGAATCTTCATCATGAAATATAAGAGGAGTCCATTTCAAAACTTAGTCGTGTCAGGCTGTGTTTTCTTCTAATTTTTTTGCAAACCGTGTAGGCCCTGAATGGCCCCTGATCTGCAGCGTCTGATCTGGACCTGCACTGTTTGCCAACTACCCCATTAGGGGTTTCCGGTACTTGATGGGTTAATACACATGTACAAAAACGTTTTAGTTGGTTTTGGGGAAAAAGGTTATTTTATTATACCATTGATTTTGCTAAAAGGACTTGACTCCGCACATGTGACTGAAAGAGAAATCATGTGACAGAATAGATTCTCCTCTCAAATACATACTTAATATTCAAATTTTGTCATCAAACTTGGCTCACAAAATTCATAATATTATCATAAAGTTTTAGTCAGTTTTTGAAAAAAAGATGTGTTATACATTGATTTCGCTAACATGAGTAGATTTTGCACATGCGATTGCCAGCGAAATCAAGTGGCAGAATAAATTTTCCTCTCAAAAACATACTAAATATTCAAATTTCACCATAAAACTTGGCTCATAAATGATTAACAACATTCTTAATAATATGCACCAATATGTTTTATTCAGTTTTGTGAAAAGGGTATTTTATACATTCATTTCGCTAAAATGAGTTGATTTCCCACATGCGATTGCCAGCGAAATCAAGTGGCAGAATAGAATTTCCTATCAAATACATACTAATTATTGAAATTTTGTCATGAAACTTGGCTCATAAATGTATAATAACATTCTAGATAATATGGAATAATAATTTATTGCCTGTGTTTAAAACTGTTGATTTTATAAATTGATTTCGCTAAATCGGGCTGATTTCGTGAAATCAACTTGATTTCGCATATTATACCTTGTACTTTACTATATATATGTATATTTTAACAGACAGGCCTGAGCAAACAATGTAGACCCAGATGAGATGCCACAGTCTCATCAGGGTCTGCACTGTTTGCCACTCACCCAGCTATTTTAGGCATAACTTGCGGTTAGTGAATTGTACATGTCAAGTAATTGATTACCAGCAAATCAGAAATGATAATCATTTTTCTGGAATTTATAGATCGATTAATCGTGTCAGCCTTAATTACCACAGGTGTACATTACATACACTCCAGGTTTTGCAGGATGAAAGCCTACACAACAATCATGTAATTACGGTAGGGATCTTTAACCTGCACAGGGGATGGTTCTCCCTGTACAGGGGGCCTCCAGTTGATGTCCCGATCCGAAGGACAGTGCACTTTATGACATTCATCCCTGCAAATGATGCCAATGACACCGAAATTTTATCGCCGCTGCCGGGGATCGAACCCGGGACCTCTAGCATCAGAGGCAAGTGCACTATCCACTGAGCTATCACGCACCTATACCTAGGTGATAACTGATACATATGCTCTCAGCAGCGGGTGGATGCAAACTTTCAATTTTGAGCACAGACATCGCTATCAGAATCAGAATTGTTACTCGGTGACACGTCAAATGACATTCATACACCAGGACCTGTGATGTTGGAAGTTAGTCAAAGTTGCAAATTTTGCCTTGAAAAGGTTGTGGGACATCTCGGCACATAGCAAACTAGGCACATAACAAACTCGGCACATTACCAACTCAGCCTATACAAACTCGGCACATATTTAGCTGATTAGGCCGATTATCTATTGTTATGATAATTACATAACCAAACAAACAATCAAATTAAAGTTACCTATGAAATATGGACCAACTAAATAGGGCTATAAGACTTAATAAGACAAATTTTATATCAATATTTAATGGAGTATACCTAAAAAAAATATGAAGAAGCTTTTTCAGTTTTTCTAAGTTGTTTCTTAAATTGACTTAAGTTTTTTTTTCTAGTTTGTTGTATCAGCAAACGTTTTTGTTTACGGGTTGGTCTGTTGTGGCGTGCCTACTGCAGCTTCACATGGTAACTGGTCAACTCGGACCTAAGTCAACTCGTACCTGTTTTTGGTCAACTCGTACCCCCTAGTCAACTCGTACCTATTTTGGTCAACTCTTACCCCAGGGGTAGGTGGGGTACTCTATTTTTATGCCGAACAATAGTTGAAATGGGTTATAACTTGCCCCGAGACATGTCTTGAGTTCACCGGAGGCCAGAAAGAAGTACTTTGGGTCCTTTTATTGTAACATGGTTTTCACAGCGCGGGTATTTGCGATCGCGCGCCATCAACCTGCTCTAGTTATTATTATTTTTATTATCATTATTATTATTATTTTATTAGTATTATTCACTTTAAACCCATTCCGTCCCTGAAACCCACAAAGGGGTACCTTGTCAAACACTGCAGGCCCAGATCCGACGCCGCAGAACGCGAGGATATGAGATGGCGCCCCATCAACCTGCTCTAGTTATTATTATTTTTATTATTATTATTATTATCATTATTATTTTTATTATTTTATTATTATTCACTTTTAACCCAATCAGTTTCAGAAACCCAAGGGATGCCTTGTCAAACACTGTAGGCCCAGATCAGACGCTGCAGAATGCGGCGTCGTATGATCAGGGCCTACGCTGTTTGAAAAAGATTAGCCACTTCCCGAATAAATTTTGAAGAAAACACAACCTGACACCCCTAAATTTCGAAATATATAAGATGGCAAATTCCATTTGGGTAGTCAAACACTGAATGCCCAGATCAGACGCCGCAGAACGCGGAGTCGTCTGATCAGGGCGGATGCTGTTTGAAAAAGTTTAGCCACTTCCCGAATAAATTTTGAAGAAAACAACCTGACACCCCTAAATTTCGAAATATATAAGATGGAAGATTGCATTTGGGTTAATTTAATTAACACTTTAGTTAATCGTGTACCGATTAATGTGGGTGTAAAAAACGATTATCGGTACTAGTTTAATCTAATCGTCCTTCATTAAAAGTAGAAGTAAAACAAAGATCAGGAATTGATACAATTAACTTACTCCATCCATAAAAGACACCAAAGGGAAAGAAATACAAACATTAAGCGACCAGACCATAATGGAAACCTAAACAAAGGAAGGCCATATGGACAGTTACTTTCCCACAAAATGGCCATATGGCCATCCAAAATTAAAAGACACAAGTGATACACACAGTAAGTAACAAACAACAACATAAATAAATCGCCACGGAAGAGCCGCCTTGGAACGGTCAGTGGAAGATTTCCACTGGGGGGCTTAAATCGATTTTACGTGGCCACAATCCTCGCCCTTACTTCCGTCGCGATTTAGACAAATAATTTGTTCAGTCCGCATGAAGGCCTCCTAACTCATCAGTGCAACATCTCCGTGAACACAGAAATCAAAGAACCACAGAGGTGAGACAACGGTGAGGACTCAACAGCAAGAAACCACTGAAACGCTGGAGCAAAAGAAAACCAACAGTTAGACTCCGATGAGCCCGACCAGAGACAGAGCATCAGGCACCAACCAACATTATCTCTTTAATTTTCAATAAGCCTTTACGTTGGAGCCGTCATAGAATCTGAGGCCTGACCCACCGGCGTGCAATTAAAGAGGGAAGCAAAGTTGCCAACCGTGATTGGGTTAACTACTATGCATGCAGTCTGTCGTATAATATCCATGTTGTACCCAATCTTTTTATATCGAAGAATGATTTTACGAAATTGGGTGCTGAAGTCATTGCGGTTATATATTTTTCTGAATTTATATACTAAGTCACCATAAAGTTCGGGTTCCGATAGACCTTGTTGCAGAAGAGATTTAAGTCCAATATTGAATTTTGAAATTAAATCAGAATGGCGTCTATAAAATTTTGAAAAGGCTTTGCGTAGTTTATGGTACCGATAACCCTGATTAAGGAGTTTAGCCGTTAATAATTTATTACGAGTGTTGAAGTCAGTTACATGACTACACACTCTAGCAAATCGAATTAATTGCGAAATATAAACGCCATAGGATGGCGCATGAGGAACATCCCCATCCAAAAAAGGAAAATTAACAATCTCAAAATCAAAGTCATCGCGTTTATCATAAATTTTGCACGAAACAAATCCATCTACAATAGATAGATGTAAATCCAAAAACGGGGCCTCGGTATCAGAAGAATTTGCTTTATTTAACTGAAGTTCTAGGGGGTAAATCTGACTGATCAAACCATCAAAATAGGTATTATCAATATTTAATTAATCATCTAAATATCTAGAAGTAGAGCTAAAAGCTTCAATAATTTCAGATTGGTTATCAATAGAAAGCGACAAAATGAAGTCTCTTTCATAACAATACAAGAACAGATCAGCCACAAGAGGTGCGCAATTAGTACCGATCGGAATACCCACAATTTGTCTAAATAACTTAGTACCGAATCTAATATAAATATTGTCAAGTAGAAAGGTGAGGGCATCACACACATCACAAAGACTGTTTTTAATTGCTTTAATTTTGCCGGCGAGCAGCTGTTTGTGTTCTGACTCGGGTCACATATGTCTCTTTATGTGCACCTACATAGACCTTTATTCAGGTTTCATTGGGCGACAGGGATTGGGAAGTCATTTCATCTCCATGTCGGGTAAAAGTCCCACAAAGCTGTAAGCAACGTCTCCGAAATGACATTAATAGAGTTGAAAAGGACGTTAAACCTCAACGAAAAAAAAAAACAAACTCACAGAGCTTTGATGTTGTTACATGTGGGTTTACGGCGTCCCGCAAACCCCCATGCTGACAAGACAACCGAGCGTGATCTCTGACAGGTGTACGGGCAGCTGTGGGGTAAGGCACAAGAAAGATGTTAAATGAATGACATGAATTATTTACAGTATCTACATACAACACTTACTAACACAAAACATCACAATTTGTTGCTTCTGTAGCCAACTCACGACGTCCGCTCCGAAGGCAAAACACTGTTCTGTGCTCGGAACGGGTGACGTGAATACCTACAGAAGCAAACAACAAAAACAACAACAAAAACAAAAAAAGAAATAACACAAGACGCGACTGGCCAGTTTATAACTTAGGGTGAATCCCCCACTCGCGTGACACTTCCTCTCGCGAACTAGTAAAACTAGTCTATCAACATAGTTGATAATCCTAGGATTAGCGATCACGTTTGCTGATCAGACGTTTAGTGATCGTCCAAATAACCTGCAGGTAAGTTGACCTCTTCCATGTCTCACATTTGTTTACAACGAACAATGATTTATATTCTGCTTCTACCCTGGTAGGCGCTGATTACGGCGGTCTGTCCGCCCTTGCTGGACCCTAACGCCTAGCGTCGTACCAGTACCTGCTGCTATGAAGCAGGGAGCAGCAGGTCACACATTGTTATGCCTGCAAATTACGATAACGGGACTAGAAACGAGTCACAAAACATACATGCTATATCATGATCCCCCTCCCGGAGAAGTAAGAATATGTTCATGCATATACCGTTATTGCGCATGCGCCGACCAGACATACAGGCTGATTAGTGCATGCGACAAATACCCGTACGGCAGAACTCAACTTGACTGTGCATCAAATTATCAGCACCCAGCGCTTGACACAATAATACTCAAAGTTCATGTTTCCTTACTGAGCACTACAGAAATCAATTAATGCTCACTACTACTGAGCATAATACTCATCAAATTTGTGCTCACTACATTATCACAAGTAAGAGGCAATTGAACAGACCACGCCTTTGCGCTACCTGGTCAGCTGCCAATTACAGGAAACATAACAATCTCTATTTCATATCCTTCTCCGCGACACGGCTCACAAATATAGCTATTCACAAATTCAATACATTAATAACAGATAGAAACTACAACAGAAGATTTTCATCTATAATCTACAACATTTGTTAGTGTCTCATATGGGCCAACACTGTTTGCCGTAAATTCTCTCTATTTGGTAGGCACCCCGTCACAACAGTCCTCGCGACGCCGATGACGCAGCTGACGTCATCCCCGCCGCTCAGGCCGTTAGGATGTGTGGCGACCAAATACTCCCACTTATCATCATCACGTTCTTAATATGTACATACATGCACAAACTGAGTTATCAGACAAAAACGGCATCATTACAAAATGAACTCGCAATTCTTCTTGAACAAAATTATTTCTAATCAACGTGAACATGCTTGTAAAATAAAATTCATTACAGTTCATCATCACGGATAACCCAACAGGCTCTTGTAAGAGTTTGCCCTGATGATGAAGATATGGTTAAACCCGTCTTAAGTTTACGTCCCCTCTACACCTAATATCATATTGGGACGGAACCACAGTTTTCTAACCACAGCTAGTCAAAAGTCATGGATCAAACAAGTGACCCGGCGTTATTAATTACATTCTACAAAAGGGGTCTAAAAGCCTAAATGAATCTAGAATGAGCGGGTGTCCAAACTTTACGTCCCACCAACATCTAGGGTCAGCATGAGACAGGACCTCACTTAGAAAGACTCATTCTACTACTGGAGAAGCCTGGGATCGATCCTGCGACGTCTAGCTGGCAAAGCTAGTAGCCTAATCACTACAGGCCTCAACAGTGAATTCAGAATAGGCTTCAGAAAGTTGGGGTATACTAGAAGTAAACCCCTCCAAAACCTACAAGCATGTTCATACAAAAATAATACTGAACATAGATTTAACATACCTTTCAATATACTTTCTATTTCCCCGTCACAATGTTGTGTTCACTCTTACAACTTGACCTGCTGCTAAAGTGTCCGCTTTTTTCAGGGTTTATATATCTATGAATACTACCGGAAAATCATGCCTACTCTTATTACCTTGCTCAATTCGTGGCGAGGTGGGGATACCGGCCACAAACAAAGCCAGATAGCAAAATCGAGTAGATAATGGATTTGCGTTCAAATAGTATATTTCCCATAGGAAAAATTGATGAAACGACCCTATAATCAATGACATGACTCCTGTCAAAACGAACACCCACACAACACGTGACAGGAATAAAAATCATATATGGCACAATTTGGCGGTTGGCGATTTTTAGGCAAATTCTATAGGACTCGGCCTTTTAGCGGCCCCCTGTATTGTAAAAACAGCTATCTATAAACCACTCATGCATACATCGTATGATATGTGCATGACTTGTTCATGGAGCCGCACAGTTTGCGTACCATATTTCACCTAAAATATTTCACTCGCACCGCCCTACCATATATCTACTAAAATAATTTAGATGTGCATAAGCACCAGAGAGGTTTCCTATTCCATCTCGTAACAGATGTTAATATTATGTTTAGTTTGCAAATGAAAATATAAATTCCGATTAGTTTATAAATTAACTGGATATCTGGCTTCGGCAGCTCCGTCGGATGCGCGTCTGACTGGTGATGAGGAGGATGCGGGTTCCTGCGCCTGGGTCGGCAACATTCTTTCGTGGAAATTGATCATGAAATCTTTTCTACGGTCATTCTTTCCGCAAAAAGGGCAGTTGTCAGTTTCTGGCGAAAGAATGTGCACTGAACTGGTTAACCGCTTACGTATAAGCCTGTCCAGGAAAGCGTGGATAAGTAAACTGATCGGCTCAAAATGACCAAAATAGTGATAACTGGGCCGTTAAACTCCAATACAAACAAACAAATAAATTAAATGGATATAATATATCAAGCAATCTGATTGGCTGGTAAAGGTTGTTTAATATATTCAGTAATAGCTGGAAATGCTACAAGAACAACACATTTTTTTTTTTTCAAAATACTTTTCATATGTATATAGTCCTTTGCATTTCGCCAGATTTTCCACAAAGTTTTAATGTTGTGAATGGCTTTTTTTATCTGATTACATCTGACAGCTCTTAATTGTTTTGTAACATTAAACCAACACAATTTTTATCCTGCCTCACTTACAGATTCAACAAGTATAGAAAGACATAAAACATCCACAGCCCAGCAGGCACACAATGTTGACTCAACATCGATTCAACGTTGAAGCAACTTAACAAACATTGTTTCATTTTACATACCATCACGAAAACACGCCCCTATCATTTTGACCCCTTGAACCCAACTTTTATATAGTAAAACTGGGTTTCCGGGGGTATACCTTATTTTTCTTATTTCTGCTCTAAAATATAGATTGTGGGTACTCGTAAGAACCGCCTCGATACGGCGGTTCTAACGAGTACCCACAATCTATATTTTGAGCAAAAATAAGAAAAATATCACAATTTTTCATCGAAAAATTTTAATTTTTCGGCGATTAAGTTAACACTGTATTTGTATAGGTGTGTTTTCGTAATGCGATAACTTGATTTAAAAGCTTTGAATCATTTCAGTGATTTCACCTACTTCTTAGTCCAAATATGCCTAATGTCAAGGTCCTGTCTCACATACTTTTGAGTCACCATGCTGACAAAGCTACGGGCCTCCGTGGCCAAGTGGATAGGAGCAGTGACTCACTGCCGTGGTTCGAGCATCACTCGGGTCACATATGCATTCATTTGGCTCTTTTCTTCATCTCCTCTGCTATCTTTTCTATCTCTTTTCTCCCCTTTCTCTGGGAGAAAGCACAAAATGACCCACAAGGGTTGACGTGACGTTAAACCCAAAACAATCAACCAATTCGCTGTGTGTATTGACACCATGGCAAACAGTACAGACCAAGACAACACATTCACAATCAGGGTCAACACTGTTTGCATAGATACAGGTATTCCAGAAGATGGTGCTCTTTTACTGATACAGATTTTTTCAAATCTCCGACAGTTAGTTTTCTGAAAAATTATTATTAGTATTTATTTATTTATTTATTAATTTATTTATTTATTTATTTATACTCCACACATAGGTTCTAAAAGCTCCTTAGAATCACTCAATTAAGGTGGTTCTAACGAGTATCCAAGCCTATGTCTAAGAGCGGAAATAAGGAAAGAGAATGTACATCTTTGTAAATCCCGGTTTTCTCTATACTAAAGAGGGGTTTTCATAACTTGCAAAACATTGTGTTGTCCACACGACATTAATCATTTATGGGTTGGTCAGAATTACTACATTTAGGTGGTTCTAAAGAGTACCCACAACCTTTGTCTAAGAGCGGAAATAAGGAAAAACAAGAGGACCATAATGGTTTTTTATCACTCACCTGAGCTAAGAGGTTTATATGTGGGTCCCGGTGTCATATAATATTTTGACCCGCCTAAAAAGTGACCCGCGGGTCATAATATTATGACCCGCGGATCAATATATTATTATAATATTTTGACCCCCCTCCCTAACTTCACAAAAGTTACATTTAAATGACCAAATATGGCGAGGTAACTGTTGAGCAGTAAAACTATGACAATTGTGGTGGTTTTTCCTGCTGATTTTTACACTTGGCCAGTGTCTGAGGGGTGGGGTGGGATTGTTCTAGATCTGAAAATCTACAGCAAGAATAATGACTATAATACAATGTATATAAGAAAGGGCAATCATGTTTAAAGGGAAATGGCTAAAAAGCAGCAAAAAAGATAAAAAATAACAGAAAACAAGAGGGCCATGATGGCCCTGGATCGCTCACCTGATCCATAGTGTAACAAGTGGGCCCCAGAGAGGGCCATTATTGGCCCCAGGGCTTTAATGTACATAATGTTGAGGGAGGTCTTAAAGGTGAAGCTTCATACCAAACATCAACAAAGGCTAAAATTTGAACAATCTTGTCAAAGGTCCACTAGATGAAGCTACACATCAAATATCAAAGACCTGGGCCTAGCGGTTTCAGAGAAGAAGATTTTTAAAGATTTTCCCTATATAAGCCTATGTAAAATCAAAGGGCCCCGGGACAGGGGCATTTTTTGCCCCAGCACTATAGTTTGAACAATCTTGGTAGGGGTCCACTAGATGAAGCTTCATACCAAATATCAAAGTTCTGGGCCTTGTGGTTTCAGAGAAGAAGATTTTTAAAGATTTTCCCTATATAAGCCTATGTAAAACCAAAGGGCCCCATGGCAGGGGGGGATTTTTTGTCCCAGCACTATAATTTGAACAATCTTGGTAGGGGTCCACTAGACGAAGCTTCATACCAAATATCAAAGTCCTGGGCCTTGTGGTTTCAGAGAAGAAGATTTTTAAAGATTTTCCCTATATAAGCCTATGTAAAATCAAAGGGCCCCGGGACAGGGGCATTTTTTGCCCCAGCACTATAGTTTGAACAATCTTGGTAGGGGTCCACTAGATGAAGCTTCATACCAAATATCAAAGTTCTGGGCCTTGTGGTTTCAGAGAAGAAGATTTTTAAAGATTTTCCCTATATAAGCCTATGTAAAACCAAAGGGCCCCGTGGCAGGGGGGGATTTTTTGTCCCAGCACTATAATTTGAACAATCTTGGTAGGGGTCCACTAGACGAAGCTTCATACCAAATATCAAAGTCCTGGGCCTTGTGGTTTCAGAGAAGAAGATTTTTAAAGATTTTCCCTATATAAGCCTATGTAAAACCAAAGGGCCCCGGGGCCGGGGCATTTTTGGCCCCAGCACTAAAATTGGAACAATCTTGGTAGGGGTCCACTAGATGAAGCTTCATACCAAATATCAAAGTCCTGGGCCTTGTGGTTTTAGAGAAGAAAATTTTTAAAGATTTTCCCTATATAAGCCTATGTAAAACCAAAGGGCCCCGTGGCGGGGGCATTTTTGGCCCCAGCACTATAATTTGAACAATCTTGGTAGGGGTCCACTAGATGAAGCTTCATACCAAATATATAAGACCTGGGCCTTGTGGTTTCAGAGAAGAAGATTTTGAAAAATTTTCCCTATATAAGCCAATGTAAAAGCAAAGGGCCCCGTGGCGGGGGCATTTTTGTCCCAGCACTAAAATTTGAACAATCTTGGTAGGGGTCCACTAGATGAAGCTTCATACCAAATATCAAAGTCCTGGGCCTTGTGGTTTCAGAAAAGAAAATTTTTAAAGATTTTCCCTATATAAGCCCATGTAAAACCAAAGGGCCCCGTGGCGGGGGCATTTTTTGTCCCAGCACTAAAATTTGAACAATCTTGGTAGGGGTCCACTAGATGAAGCTTCATACCAAATATCAAAGACCTGGGCCTTGTGGTTTCAGAGAAGAAGATTTTTTAAGATTTTCCCTATATAAGCCTATGTAAAACCAAAGGGCCCCGGGGCGGGGGGCATTTTTGGCCCCAGCACTGTAATTTGAACAATCTTGGTAGGGGTCAACTAGATGAAGCTTCATACCAAATATCAAAGACCTGGGCCTTGTGGTTTCAGAGAAGAAGATTTTTAAAGATTTTCCCTATATAAGCCAATGTAAAACCAAAGGGCCCTGTGGCGGGGGCATTTTTTGTCCCAGCACTATAATTTGAACAATCTTGGTAGGGGTCCACTAGATGAAGCTTCATACCAAATATCAAAGTCCTGGGCCTTGTGGTTTCAGAGTAGACGATTTTTGAAGATTTTCCCTATATAAGCCTATGTAAAACCAAAGGCGCCCTGGGGCGGGGGCATTTTTGGCCCCAGCACTATAATTTGAACAATCTTGGTAGGGGTCACTAGGATGAAGCTTCATACCAAATATCAAAGACCTGGGCCCTTGTGGTTTCAGAGAAGAAGATTTTTAAAGATTTTCCCTATATAAGCCAATGTAAAACCAAAGGGCCCCGTGGCGGGGGCATTTTTCGTCCCAGCACTCAAATTTGAACAATCTTGGTAGGGGTCCACTAGATGAAGCTTCATACCAAATATCAAAGTCCTGGGCCTTGTGGTTTCAAAGAAGAAGATTTTTAAAGATTTTCCCTATATAAGCCTATGTAAAACCAAAGGGCCCCGTGCGGGGGCATTTTTGGCCCCAGCACTATAATTTGAACAATCTTGGTAGGGTCCACTAGATGAAGCTTCATACCAAATAACAAAGACCTGGCCTTGTGGTTTCAGAGAAGAAGATTTTTTAAGTTTTTGGTGAAAAAAATCTGTTTTTGGCTCCTGTGACCTAGATGTGCAACGGACCCGGAACCATTTGACCCATATTCAAACTTGACCGAGATATTGTCATGATGATCATTCTGAGCAAGTTTGATTAAGATTGGACCAAAATTGTGGCCCCTAGGGTGTTCACAAGGTTTTTATATGATTTGACCGCTGACCTACTTTTTAACCCGATATGACCCATATTCGAACTGGACTGAAATATTGTCACAATGGTCATTCTGAGCAAGTTTCATGATAATTGCGACCAAAACAGTGGCCTTCAGAGTGTTCACAGGTTTTTCTATGAATTGACCTACTGACTACTTTTTGACCCGACATGACCCATATTCAAACTTGACCGAGATATTGTCACAATGATCATTCTGAGCAAGTTTGATGATAATTGAACCATAACTGTGCCCTCTAGAGTGTTCACAAGGACTATCTATGGTTTGACCTACTGACCTACTTTTTGACCCTACATGATCCATATTCGAACCTGACCGAGGATATTGTCATGATAAATTATTCTGAGCAAGTTTGATGATGATTGGACCAAAACTGTGCCTCTAGAGTGTTCACAAGGTTTTTTCTATGATTTGACCTACTGACCTACTTTTTCACCCGACATGACCCATATTCGAACTTGACCGAGATATTGTCATGATGATCATTCTGAGCAAGTTTGATGATGATTGGACCCAAAACTGTGGCCTCTAGTTTGTTCACAAGAAAAAGTCTTACGCACGACGGACGACGGACGACGGACGACGCACGACGACGCCGGACATCTTACGGTCCACAAAAGCTCACCATGACCTTCGCGTCAGGTGAGCTAAAAACACATGACTAAAATGGTATGACTTGAAATTAAGTGTGTGGGGGGGGGGGGGTCAAATTATTATAGCTAATAAAATGACCCACCCCTTACTATTTGTAATTAGTGTACTGGTATTTGAGTTCACACAGTTAAATTAAAACTTAAATTGCTTTATATGGCTAGAAATAGACTATATTCAGTAAGGTTCAGTATGTGGGAGGGGTTGTTACTTAATGACTTGAAATTGGCGGTGGGGGGGGGGGTCAAATTATTATAGCTATAATAAAATGACCCACCCTTACTATTTGTAATTAGTGTACTGGTATTTGAGTTCACAGTTAAATCAAAACTTATATTGCTTTATATGGCTAGAAATAGACTATATTCAGTAAGGTTCAGTATGTGGGAGGGGTTGTAACTTAATGACTTGAAATTGGGGGGAGGGTCAAATTATTATAGCTATAATTAAATGACCCACCCTTATTATCTGTTATTGATATACTGGCATTTGAGTTCACTCAATAGATTAAACTTTTAATTGAATTAGATGGCTTGTAATACACTAGATTCAGTAAGGTTCAGTATGTGGGAGGGGTTGTAACTTAATGACCTGAAATGGGGGGGGGGGGGGGGGGGGGGGTCAAATTATTATAGCTATAATATAATGACCCACACTTATTGTCTGTTATTGATATATTGGTATTTGAGTTCATTCAATTAATTAAACTTTTCATTGAATTAGATGGATTGTAATACACTTGATTCAGTAAGGTTCACTGGTTCAGTATGTTGGAGGGATTGTAACTTAATGACTTTAAATGGTGGTGGGGGGGGGGGGGGGGGGGTCAAATTATTATAGCTATAATAATATGACCCACCCTACTATTTGTAATTAGTGTACTGGTATTTGAGTTCACACAGTTAAATTAAAACTTAAATTGCTTTATATGGCTAGAAATAGACTAGATTCAGTAAGGTTCAGTAGTTGGGAGGGGTTGTTACTTAATGACTTGAAATTGAGGGGGGGGGGGGTCAAAATTATTATAGCTATAATAAAATGACCACCCTAATTATCTGTTATTGATATACTGGTATTTGAGTTCAATAAAAAAAAATAAACTTTTAAAGCTGCTGGCCCACGGCTCAATATCGAAAATATATTTTTTTTTAAAAATCGCCTAAAACAGCTTATTGTGGAAGGAAATATAAAAAAAATAACGATCCAATGTTGAAATCTTAAGAAATTTTCCGTATATTTGTAATTAAATGTCTTCAAATCCAAGCGTTTGCAACAGTTTTGAACGTTTGTATATAAATATGTGGCATCTTGGTACCACACCATGCTAAATCGTTAATTTTCAAAGTGAAATATATCTAAATTGTACGTAGATTATCCGATAATATTATGATCATTATATATACTTATACACAGCCTTTCAAATACTACCTTTAGATTTTATTCCTATTTTTGACATGAAATCCGTGGGCTAGCAGCTTTAATTGAATGAGATGGCTTGTAATACACTAGATTCAGTAAGGTTCAGTATGTGGAAGGGGTTGTTACATAATGACTTGAAATTGGGGGTGGGGGGGGGTCAAATTATTATAGCTTTAATAAAATGACCCACCCTTTTTATCTGCTATTGATATACTGGTATTTGAGTTCACTCGATAGATTAAACTTTTAATTGAAGTAGATGGCTTGTAATAGAAAAAGATTCAGTAAGGTTCAGTATGTGGGTTGGGTTGTAACTTAATGACCTGAAATCGGGGGGGGGGGGGGGGGGGGGGTCCAAATTATTATTGTGCATCAAAGGTGTCAAGAGATCTTTTATGACATGATACACAACTTTTGTTTATATGGGGGAGGATTTAGCTGTGTTTTGTAAATATGGTTAGGATATGCCCCTAACACCAACCTGTATTGCGATATGTATTCACCTATAAGTATACTGCAAAGATTCAATTGCTGTATCCCCTTTCTTGACAATTTGGTGATGTCATTTTATTGTAGGTGTATATTTTGACACCTCCCCTTCTTTCCCCATTAGTAGCAAGAGTTCAACTTTCAAATATATAATGTATATATAACATTATTTTGAGTCCATTTCCTTGGTTGAAAAAAATACTAGGTGGGGGGTCATTTTATCATTGGTATATTTTTACCCCCCCCCCCCCCCCCCATTTCATCAACAGTTCAACGTTCAATAGTCATGATTATCCTGTTGTTTTAATTAAGTTAATTACAAATAATCTACTGCTATATCCCCTTTTCTTTACATTATTTTGAGTCCAATTCCTTGGTTGAAAAGGATACGTGGTGTGGGGGGTCATTTTATTATGGGTATAATATTTTTACCCCACCTACATTTCATCAACAGTTCAACGTTCAATTGTCATGATTATCCTGTTGTTTTAACCAAGTTAATTAGAAATAATCTACTGCTATATCCCCTTTTCTTTACATTATTTTGAGTCCATTTCCTTGGTTGAAAAAGATACTTGGTGTGGGGGGTCATTTTATTATGGGTATAATATTTTGACCCCCCCCCCCCCCCTCCCCTACATTTCGTCAACAGTTCAACATTCCAAGGATTTTCCTACACTTCATAAACGGGGTCCAGGGGCCGTTGGGTTTGGGAAAAAACAGCTCGCTAATATTTAAAGTTGGGAATTTAAATCAGCTGTAACTTTGTCAATTCTGGTTCAATTTTCATGAAATTTTCATCAAAATGTAGCACAAAATCAGAAATTGGGAAATTTGTTGTAAATTTGGGAATATCTGTCTCTAAATTGGGAAAAATAGGGGCCGATTACCGGCCCAAACTTGCACTAGGAAAATCCCTGCATTCAATAGTCATGATTATTCTGTTGTTTTAATCCAGTTAATTAGAAATAATCTACTGCTATATCCCCTTTTCTTTACATTATTTTGAGTCCATTTCCTTGGTTGAAAAGGATATGTGGTGTGGGGGGTCATTTTATTATGGGTATAATATTTTGACCCCCCTACATTTCATCAACAGTTCAACGTTCAATTGCCATGATTATCCTGTTGTTTTAATCCAGTTAATTAGAAATAATCTACTGCTATATCCCCTTTTCTTTACATTATTTTGACTCCATTTCCTTTGTTGAAAAAGATACTTCATGGGGGGGGGGGGGGGGGGGGGAGGCATTTTATTACGGGTATAATATTTTGACACCCCTCCCCCCTTCTAAGCAGCAACACCCATTTCAAATGAGAATATTATTCTTCATTATCTTGTTAAATGTGATATAATGATGATAATGATATTATTGTCCAGTACTTTGTAAATTGTACTGGGGGGGGGGGTCATTTTATTATAGCTATAATATTTTGCCCCCCCCCCCCCTTTCTTGGCAGGAACACCCATTTCAAAAGAGAATATCATTCTGCATTAATTTTGTCAAATGTGAAATAATCTGTTGATATTATTGTCCAGTACTATTATTTTGAGTCCATTTCCTTAGTTGAAAAAAGATATGTATTGGGGGGGGGGGGGGGGGGGGGGGCATTTTATTATAGCTATAATATTTTGACCCCCCTACCCATGTTGTCAGATCTGCAATAGACTCCTTGCAATACCCATTTCTTATCTTGTCAATACCTATTTATCGATAGAAGTCCACTTCTGATTTATTTTGCTGAAGTTTTAGGGGCGGGTCAAAATATTATAGGGGGGTCAAAATATTACTGTAATATATTGACCCGCGGGTCAAAATATTACACGGGTCAAAATATTATCTGACACCGGGGTGGGCCAATCTTTGGCCCCAGGTCTAAAATTGGAACAGCCTTAGTAGGGGTCCACTAAATAAAGCTTAATATCAAATATAAAAGGCCTGGGCCTCTGGTTTCAAAGAAAAAGATTCTTAAAGGTTTTTCCTATAATAATAATAATAATATAATAACAACAATAATAATAATAATCAACCTTATTTATAGAGGGTAACACATTTAGTACTAGCACTAATCTTCCATGATGCCCTCTTTTCCTGGGTAGGAACCAGATTAAGCAATGTGGATAAAGTCTCTTGCCCAAGGAAACAATCTTTGACGCTTGCGAGGATCGAACCAGCTACCTCTCAATCCCAAATCCGATGCTTTACCACTGCACCACAGCGCTCCACACAAGCCTACGTCAAACATGTGGACACCTTGGCTGGGCCGTTAATCTATAATTTGAACAATCTGGGAAGAGGTCCCTGGATGGGTAACAAGACGTTTCGCCCCTGGTCGTTTCCCCCCTAGTCGTTTCGCCCCCCTTTTTGGCCCCTAGTCGTTTCGCCCCCAAACCCTAGTCGTTTCCCCCCCAAACCCTAGTCGTTTCGCCCCCAAACTATTTTACTATATTTTATATATAAAAGATTCATATATGAGAGAGAGAGAGAGAGAGAGAGAGAGAGAGAGAGAGAGAGAGAAGAACCTGTTCTTTGACTGAAAATGTTAATTAGGAATTATGATAAGTATTAACTGTTTTGATCAATACCGTTAATCACATTGTTTATTTGATTTGACACATTAATCACGCAATTAATGCCCTTAATGATAAGGTGTGAAAACATGGGCTCTTTGCAAAGTTAAACGTCTTTAATTATCGCTTAAGCACCTTTACCAGTTTTGTTTTAAATTGGTCGATTGGTTCGTTAACAGAGTCGGCCAGTAATACATTGTTGAATATTGCCGCAAATGCCGTCTATACGCAACATCGCCTCAATGCCGATGCAACGTAATAAAGTTGCATCGGCGTTGATACGACGTTGCATACACATTGTGTGCCCACTACGTAATTCATGGTTGAGTATTGCCGCAAATGTCGTCTACGCAACGACGTGTCAACGTCGATGCAACGTAATAATGTGGTAATGGCCAAATATGACCGACTCAGTATAAGAAGATAGATAGATAGATAATAAATAGAAGTGGAAGCAATGATGAAGTCGATTCCTTTCATCAATGTTCTGTCAGCAATTTGTGTATACTCTGATCAGATTTGTGGCGTCCGACCCAATAATTCCTTAACTGTAAGCAAATAGCGCAGACCCTGATCAGGCAACGCGGTTAGCTTGATACATTCAAGTACAGCTTCTTCCCTAGGACTATACCCGGTTGGAATTCTTTACCAGCATCTGTTTCTGAGGCCCCTGACTTGGTATCCTTCAAGCAGGGACCGTCTACTCTCTCGTTTTAACAGCTAGGTTGGGCCGGTCTGTAAGTAAAGTCTGAGGGATTTTTAAACCCGTGCCGGTTGGGAGACGCTTCTGTAGCCGGAGAGGTCTGGTTTCATATGATGATTTGAAAAAAAACAGGCAGGAATCTTTCCTTTCTTTTCTTTCTTGCCTATCCACTATTTCTCTTTCTGTCCAATATTTCCCACTTTCTCTTCTTCACGCGCCATCAGAGACATACTGTTCAAGTATGAATGAAGTCCCTTAACGAACAGATACAGATACTTGCGCTGACGTGACAGGGCGATGATGCTACTTAAATATTTGCCTCTTCTCACCTCTAATAAAAGTTCAACATTGAAAATTAGCCTTACAGTGAAAAGTGGGCGAAACGACTAGGGGGGCGAAACGACTAGGGGGACGAATCGACTAGGGGGCGAAACGACTAGGGGGGAAACGACCAGGGAGGAAACGTCTTGGGGGCGAAACGACTAGGGGAGGAAACGGTTTGGGGGCGAAACGTCCCGGATTCCCTGGATGAAGCTTCATACCAAATATCAAAGATCTAAGCCTTTGGGTTTCAGACAAGAATATTTTTAAATGTATTACTATTTATGTATAAAGGGACAAATTCATATAGGCTTGCATTCGTGACGATTGTTTTTATTTAAGAGTTTGTTAGTTAATCGGTATAACAAATGTTTATAATTTCAGCAATAAAATTATGGCGAGGTCTGCTGACAGCCGGCTGGCACCAGACTTTTAGGTCTAGTGACAGCCGGCTGTCACCAGACCTAAAAGTCTGCTGACAGCCAGCAATAATATTTCTTCAATACTAAGTAAATTTTCATATTCTTATCTTCACCATATGTCAGGATCCAATTATACTAGAACTAGAAATGTATAAAGTTTGATTAAAATTCATCAATTGGGCATGAGCTTGGGTGCAGAAAACCAATTTTGGCGGAAAATCAAGTTTTCTGGAGCCTATGACCTTAAAAATTAGGACAAGGTCACCAAAGTCTAATTAAATTTTTTGTTGCTGGTACATTGAAAAGTTGGACTAAACTCCATTGATTTGTTCATGAGATAGGGTGCAGACAAGCCATTTTTTGTCCAAAGTTGACAGTTTTTAGGGGCCTGTGCCTTTTAAAACCAAAACATGACTGAATTCCCCCTCCTAGTGAACCATGTAATATTGGTCACAAATCCACAATCCATCCATAGGTTCAGTGCCTAAATCAGGATATGCCGAGCCGCTGTCGCTGATGCAAACAGGATCTGCACCTAAAATAACATATCCTTCTCCCCCTGTTATTTTTTTAGCTCACCAGAGCCAAAGCTTATGGGATACGCAGTTGTCTGTCATCGTCTGACGTCAACACTTTTAATGACAACTCCTCTGAAGCCACTGGCCCCATTCAGCCCAAACTTAATCTGTAGCATCCTTGGGCTGGGGGATCGAAAGTTTGTGTTTTTTTTTTTATGAAAATGGGCTCATTAGTTTGGTTGCTGTGGCAACTTGGAGTTTCCATGGGGAAAATAGAAAAATGGCATTAACTGCCAAGCCTTTGACAAAAAATTTATAGAAATGTTTCTTGACTAAATTTCTTTCAGCCATATACTTTTATGCCAACCTGGGGGGTCCCCCAGGGTGTGCTGAGACCATGTCCCATCCCCTCCATTACATAAAAGGCCATGTATCTTGGAAACCATTCAGATCCCCACCCCCAAACCATATATATTCTTGTTCTTTGTGATAAGACACACTCAGTGACACCAACCTGGGGATCCCCTGGTTGTGCTGGGGCCATGCCCCACCCCCTCCACTCAGTTAATCTAATATCTCAGAAACCGTTCAAATCCACACCCTAAACCATATATATTCTTGTTCCTTATAAGACGCATTCAGTGAGACCAACCTAGGGGTCTCCCAGGGTGTGCCTGAGTGCCATGTCCCGACCCTCCACTTCAAAAAAGGCGAAATATCTGAGAAACTGTTCAGGTTACCCCATCCCTAAAACACACTAAATTTTTTTCCTTATGATAAGATGCATTCATTGATTCCAACATGTGGGCCCAGGGGGTGTTCCGGGTCTGCCGGCCCACCCCTCCACTTCATATAAAGCCATATATTTCAGAAACCATTATGATCCCCGCCCCTAAACCATATATTTTCTTATTCCTTATAAATGGTAAGACTCATTCAGTCACACCAACCTGAGGGTCTCTTTGTGCTGCAGCAATGTGCTCGGGGCATGCCCCGCCCCTCCACTTCATAAAATGCCATACATCATAGAAGCCATTCAGATCCCAGACCCATAATCATATGCATTCTTATCCCTTATAATTAGACATATTAAATCACACCAACTTGTGGGTTCCTCTCCCCTCCATTTCACTAAAGGGTCTCATATCTCAAAAACTATTCAAATCCCCACCCTTAAACCATATATATTCTTGGTCCTTATGATAAGACACATTCAGAGACAACACAATCTAGAGCTTTTCTGGTGTCCAGCGGGGCCATGCCCCAACCCCTCCGATGCCGAAAAGGCCTGGTATCTCAAGAATCGTACAGATCCCCACCCTTAATCCATATATATTCTTGTTCCTTTTGATATGGCGCATTCAGTGATAGCAACCATGGCTTCATTGGGTCCATGCCCCATCTCCGCCACTTCATAAAATAACAAATATTTCAGATACAGTGTTGACATGGGTGCTCCGGGGTATGGGGGTATGTTAGGGAGACTTTAATATCGGTATATTAAAATCATATGTTAAAATATATTGCTGCCAGTGGACAGTGCCCACCTGATATCTGGTGGGCAAAATGGCCTATGGACCTCTTGTTTTTGTTTTGGTTTTATGGCCCTTTCAAGATTTTCACTTATTTTGAGCTGGTTGTTAATCAGAGGTGGGCAAAAACCAGAGTTCCCGGATAAAAACCACATGACCGTCCTTTGCAGAACCCTAATGATTAACAGTTGGTGCTTTTACCCACTAGGCTATGAAGTCTATTTGTTGGGGGACATAATTCTGGTCATACTTGATAGTCATAACAAAGCATTGATTCTACCTACACTGACATTATATTCTGGGATGTCTTAGAAGCTAGACTAGTTATACCCCCGGCATATGAAGTATGCTATGGGGGTATATAGTTTTTGCCTGCCATTTGTCTGTCCATCCGTCCATGTGTCAGTCTGTTCATCCGTCGGGTAACATTTTGGTTAAAGTTTTTGTTTTGTTAGAGTTGCGGTTTTACATCCCC